>OX415235.1:49545851-50745851 GCA_948330725.1 Sherardia arvensis
GTACATCTAGAATATTCCACACACTCCATTCATCCCCATCTTCAACATTCTCAATCTTTCTCCAAAAGAAAATTCCAGAGTTAGGGAGGAAACCCAACATGGGGTGACCAGAATAGTGTTGATAACCAGAGTAGTGGTGGTGCCTGGAGTAATGTCGGTGACCGGAGTAGTGGCGGTGGTCGGAATAGTATCGGTAATAGAAGTAGTGGTGGTGTCGGAATAGTGATGATGGCCGGAGTAGTGATAATGACTGAATAGTGGTGACCGTAGTAGCAATAATGGTTGGAATAGTGGTGGTGGCCGGAGTACCAAATAGTGGCCGGAGTAGTGGCGGTGCCAGGAATAGTAGTGGTGGCCGAAATAGTGATAATGGTCGGAATAGTGGTGGTGGTCGAAGTAGGGATTGTGGCGGGACTAGTGGTGGTGGCCGGAGTATTGGGTTGACCGTAATAGTGTTGGTAACCGGAGTAGTGACGGTGGCCGGAATAGTGTCGGTGGTTGGAGTAGTGGTGGTGCCGAAATAGTGATGATAGTCGGAGTAGTGGTGGTATTGAGTGGCAGGGGTAGTGTCGGTGGCCGGAATAGTGTAGGTGGTCGGAGTAGTGGTGGTGCCGAAATAGTAATGATGGTCAGAGTAGTGGTAGTGGTGTTGGGATTCCCGGAGTGGTGGTGATAAATTGAATTGAATAAAATTGAATAGTTTACTGTTAAAATTGAATTGTTTGTGATTGAATCGAATTCAATCCAACTCGACAGTGCCTTTATTTTCACGATTTTCAACACTTTCTAATTCAGTTTAATACTTTCAACTCAATTCAGTTCAGCTGAAGTGGACATGCATGAACTTCAGAGCTTCGTGACTTGCACGCGGGCATTGACCGACATCGTTAAGATTGAAAATATGTTTTCCTATATTTTTACTTTAAATTATCAATGTTGTAACACAAAAATGTATCATTTTAGTTTAAAATACATAGTGATAGTTGCATACCATTTAAAAAAGTCGGTCTTCCAAAAAGTTTGCAAAAAATAAATACTCTCCCCATCCCCAATTTAACGTAATATCTCCGACTCTCCAATAATGACTCATATTTCTTTTTTTGAACGTTTTCTAATTATTTTTATTTCATTTTTTGATAGATTTTTACATAATTTAAACCACACATTCTTACTTTTATTTATTTTTATTTAATCTCCTTCAGTATCTTTCCTTTTTAAGTTTTTTTTTTATATAGAAAAAAAAGTGTCATTGTAAATCACTCGGAGTTGGAGGAGTTACTGCAGTACAGTCAGTGCTACTATTTGAATGGGAGGAAGGAAAAAAAAAGAAACAACTTGGTCAATTGGCCATGCAGGCGTGGCAGTTTAAGTTCACTGTTGAGCAGTAAGCACACTTCTTTTTCGGACATGACTGTGATGGCCCTCTGACCGTTGGCGTTGGGCTCAATGAACTGCTACTACATATCTACACTCTTCCAACAAAGCTCTTCCCAATCCATTTTTATTTATTTCTGCAACAAAGTCTTTATTATTATCCATGGTTCGAACATCACGGCGCCGAGGCCGAGCACCGGTGGTTCGCCGTCGAACACTGCCGGAACTTCCTAGTGAATTGGTGGAAGACATCATTTCACGCCTCCCGTCAAAAACAGTAGGTGTACTCGTCTCTCGACCTCAGCGTTCGTGAAAGCTCACTTCAGATTCAACGTTAACAATCATGGTGGCACCGACAACAACAACACCCCAAGGCATGAATTTGATTTTTTTTGCCTGCATTTTGCCTTTGATTTACTGATCTTTTGGGTCTAATTGGTTTCTTTTTCTTTGGAATTTGAAGGTGTTTTGAGGAACCGGAAGTATAAGTTATGGAGAGCCTCTGTTATGTTTTTCACGCTGTTCTTGTAAGTTTGTTTGAACGTATCTTTTACCACAACGACCTAATCTACATAGATGAAGGTCTTAACTTTTTAGGGTTTTTGAATTCTTCTGAGTTTTAAGTTCACAGTTTTTGAGATGTTACCTCCTATATTATTATGACATTAAATCAGAAATTACACCATACATCTGATTTAAAACTTCCAATAAGTACATATAATTTGCTCACCATTTCTAAACATGATTAATTTACTCAATAATTTTCTCACCATTAATTTTTGAAGGCTGTAATTTTGCAAATAACCTGCTGCATATGACATCAAACCAGCAATCCCTACTCATAAAAATTTATGCCTACTCATAGATTTGTGCCGAATAACAAAGGAAAAACAAAGTGATAGCATCTTGACACCAGATTTGTGCCGAATAATAAAGGAAAAACAAAGTATACATGGAGTGTGCACTTGAAACTTGTCAAATGAAGACATTAGGCTCTAAGAAGACATTATTAGTACTGAAACCTGCAACACGCATTGTAACGATAAACACAAACAAGTACCGGAAAATTTAATAGGACAAGCACAAACATGCAAACAAACAAGTACCGGAAAATTTAATTGCAACATGCAACACGCGTTGTAAGACAAGCACAAAGATGCGAGACCTACACAGGAGGCTGCATTGGATCAGAGAATAGCCACTTCAACTGAGGAAGGCACCACTCCCTTGAGGCGATGAGCACTGGCTTTGGCTTTGTCTAGAACTGTTTTCACCACAGCGGACTTGCCATTGCCCTTGCATCTGCAGTCACTCCCGTTGAAGCATGTACAACATAGTTCATGCGGAATTCGCAGTCCATTAAGAGAAGAAAGCTTGATGGTTATTTTGTGAAGAGCAGCTGCATTTTCTAACACGTGCTTGACAACACTGTCCTCACTTTCACGGCCACTATATCCATGTATCTCAAACTCTTTAAGTTGTGGGAGAGGGAGACTTGAAGGTTCCCCAAGTAGCTCGTCACTTTTGCCCGTAAAAAAAGGGTTGATGGTATTCAACTGAAAACAAGCAATAAAAAGACATCAGCAAAGTCAATTATCGTCCTATGTGATGAAGCCGGGGTAATTTGTTTTGAAACCAAAATAACATCGGGCTTACAACAAATGATAACAAAGATAAGTACCTTCAACACCAACTTTTCCAAGTTAGGGAATGACCCTATCATGGAAGGCAAATGCATAAAATCATCCCTGTCAGCATCTTCTAAAACAAAGATTAGTTGCTTCACCTTAACTAATCGGGGAACCTCAATAAACTTTGGAATCTGCACAATGACAATATACAGTTACTAAAGGCTATACATTCTATAAGGAGTTCGAATAGACAAATTTGAAAACTTACCTCTTGGTGAAAATACACTGGGATGAAGCACAAGGTAAGAACAACCTCCACATCTGATAGGAGACTGAAGATATGCAGAAGTGATACAAAGTGTGACAACGCATAAACACAAACATCCAACAGCTTGTGGTTGTTTTCAAGCACCAAATCCAAGGTATCCCGACTAACTTTGAGAGATTCAATACGAGTATCACGAAGTATTATACTATAAAGATAGGGACAACAAGTTATCTCCAAATGTTTTAGGGCAAGAGATGGACCGCAAAATTTGATACTACCCACCAAATTTGATGATCTGGACACTCTAAGATGTTCAAGAACATGGAACTTGTGCAAGATATGCTCAATAGCTTCCCCACTCACATCCACACATGATAGGCTTAAGGATATCAGAAAGTTAGTACTCTGATCAAGGAGCCTAGGGAAGCAATAATAGCTCCGACTAGCATGAGGTATTGTGAAATCCAATTCCAGCCTTTGAACTCTCCTCTTAAATGCTTCCCTAAGCCATTTATCTATGCTCTTTCCAGTTGAACTAAACAGCTCAAAGTGTAATCTAAACTCATCCAGCGTCAACGCTTTGTTCGATTTTAGCACCTTATTGACCCAATTACGAAACTTATCCCTCTGCCTCCCCTTGGAAAGCTTCATGAATTCCCCATTTCTTAGCAATATGGATTTGTCAAAGTTAAGTCTGGCACAAAATCTCCAAAGTCCTCTCCAAAACTTAGACAGAATACTAGTTCTAACGGCCTCATCAAGATTAAGCAAAGACAGAATGCTAATAAGTATACAACTCGGAAGCTGACTAATGCGGTCCTCAGCAAACACCTCATCAGTTTTCGCACGCTTTTCCAATATAACAATGAAACAAGGATCATCATCAGCTACATTACATATAGATGATAGATCGCACGCATAAAATAATAATTTAAAACAGAACCCTCGCGATTAATAACTCACCTTGTTCAGCTGGGAGCAATCAGCCATTTTCCTCAGTTGGACTGATATACCTTAGAAGCACAAAATCCCTAAACTGCAGGAAAGTTCACAACTTTTATAGAGAATCCACATGAGAATAAAAAGTAAGTTAAAACAGATTGATGAAAACTTTAATTACTTCTCTTTAAGGGTTTAAGAAGAAACAAAAAGAGGGGAAAAACATCAGAAATCTGTGAAGAACATGAATAAACCCTAATTTTCTACAGATTGAATCACAAAATATAATTTACAGAGAAATGGATTGGAGATGACTTACATGAGTGGGGATGGATGAAAGGAGAAGAGCAATGGGGAAGAAATGGGCAGTGTTTTCGGATTTCTAGAAAAGCCTGCCCCTCCAACTCCAATTCTTCGGCAAATGTTCATAAATTTCACAAAAACAAGAAAGAAGAAACAAAAACCTCACGGTAATAGACTTCAAAAATCAACAATAATTGAATTTTATTTTTCCAATGTTATATTAAATAGTTATCCTAAATAGAACTATTAGACTTATGCTCCATTCAAATATATATATATATATATATATATATATAATTGGATATTAAAACGTAAACATTACCATTAAACCACCAGAAGTTACCTTTTCAATATTAGGATTTATTCTCTTTAAGTCCAATTTCATAACTTTTCAACGGTTTATGTTTTCTATGATCCTATCATATTATAGCTCTTCCATATTATGTTATAGCTCTTCCTATTCCAAAAGGAAAGAACTCTCAGACACTTCATTCTGAACCTGCTAATGCAATGGAGCAAGTTGAGGTAGAGATCACAGTAGTACTTAATTTTTCCTAGGAGTTCAAGAACTGGACTTATCGTTATTCTATAATTTTTCTTAATCTATTGAGAGTTGGAAAAGGCGAAGCAAGATGACGCGCTTTGTTATATGAGCAACATATTAGGTGATGTCAAAAGCATGGCTAATGGCATGGGAACTGAGCTTGAAAGGTCGGTCAAGTACACCATATAATCAGTAACATGATTATATGGTTCTGCTATGAGCTTTCATGGCTGTTTATTGATGATGAACTTTTGTGTAATACACAGGCAAAACTAAGCGCTTGATCATCTATCATTAGATATCGATGAACTGAACTCAACAGTGAAATGAGCGAATAATACATGTGCTTGACTTGATCATTTAGAGAAGATATTAGAGATGAAATTTGATAACTTAGGATCTTAGGTCTGCAATGCCGATGGCACATTAGAGCAGTGGACTTAGGATCTTAGGTCTGTTTAGTGTTTGGACAGCTTCAAATGATCGCAGCAGACTCGCCCTTGCCCTTGCATCTGCAATAACTCCTGTTGCAGCAAGCTTGATGCCTTGATGCTTATTCTTTGTAGAGCAGCTGCATTTTCTTACACACTATCCTCACTTTGTAGCTCAGATTGGAGGAATTTGAGCTGTCCAGGGAAGATATTGCTGCCATTGGGAAACTTTCGAACCTTGAGGTCCTCAACTTAATGATATACATTTCTAGAGAAGATATCAGAGATGAATTTTCAAAACTTAGGATCTTGGAATTATTTGAGGTCTGTAATGCCGATGGCACATTAGAACGGTGGACAGCTTCTGACTATCAGCTGCCGTGTTTGGAGAAGTTGGTTATCTGTTTAGTCAGCTGAATGAAGATAATGAAAAGACATCAGCAAAGTCATTCAATGATCTAGGCAAGTCATTTATTGTTCGACATGATGAGGCGGAGGTAATTCAATGATCTAGCTACTGCAGTCGGGCTTATTCTATGAATATAAAGATAACATACCTTCAAGACCAACTTTTCCAAGTTGGGGAATGACCCTATCATGGAAGGCAAATGAATAAAATCATCACTTTCAACTTTTTCGACAACTAAGATTAGTTGCCTCGCCTTAATTAGCTTCGCTCCCTCCAGTGAAGCTACATGAAAAATAAAAACTAACCTAAAACTGATTAATGAAGCGAGGAGAGGGTTAAAACATGGACATGAACTCTTCAAAGCCATCCTCCTTTCACAAAATATTCTCTCAAATCTATACACAGCATCAAAAAACAAACATATAACTCAAACAACACTAGAATTCTCACCATTTCACAGGATACCGCTGCAAACCCTAACAGTAGAAAAGCTTCATATTCTACATGCAGATCCCAATTTCCTTATCTTTACTCCTGACAGTCACTTTTCGGCTGCGGGATTTTAATTCCAAGTTTGTTTAAGATAGTTTACAGAAAGTAGTCCCAAGTGCTCATACAAAGAGAGCAGTTCAATTCAATCAAAAAGAAATCAAGTTTTTAAGGTTCAAAGATGTTGAGCAGCTGCATTTCCTAAGATATGCATGACAGCATGATTCTATACTGAGATCTAAACCAGCAAGAAGAGGTAATAACATGATGAAGCATTAAAGATGCAACCAGCAAAGTCATTCAATGTCCTGAACCAAAGGAAATAGCATCAACTGTGATTAAAAAGGTTATAAATCCAGTGCTATGATTCAAAGAAAAGGGATGAAACAGGAATACACACTTCAGAGTTTCAAATTAAGACAAACAGAGAGCATTCCCCGGTGTTCACAAATCACTAAACAAGTTCATATCTGTTCATAAAAATTTTTAAAAAAAAACACCTGAAACTTGAAACACACAACACACATTATAGTCCACTAATCCACAGCAAAGGGGACCACTTTGGAGATCGCTGCCACTTTGGAGGCTGCAAATGTTACAACAAGTTACAGAAGAACCACTTCAATTGCGGACGGTAACACTCCCATGAGACACTGAGCGCGATTTCTTGCACCATCTCGAACTCTTTTAACCGCCGCTGCCTTCCCCTCGCACCTGTCAAACGGGTCGTGTGGATACTTCCAATAGCGGGAGACACAATAGCCTTTTGGTGGCTTCCAGTCACAGCATTTGCCAAACAGCAGATGTGGAAACTCGACTACATTTAGTTCAGTATTGATGGTTATTCTTCTTAGAGATGGTGCATTTACTACGACGAGACCGATAATGACATCTTGAGACAAAAGACCGCTGTATCCATTCATCTCGAACGACTGGAGATGAAGGAGGGGATAGGTTGTAGGTGTCACAAAGTCTCCATTATAAGTCATAAAAAAGCTGCAGACGCTGTTCACCTGAAAAAAAAAAATAGTAATCACAAATCAGAGCCAAACTCGAGTAAATCTATTTTGAAATCTATTTAGACATGAGAATCAGGTACCTTCAATACAAGTTTTTCCACATTGGGGAATGACTTAAGCAGGGAGATGATATTCATGAAATCTTCATCTGCTCCAACCTTTTCAACAACAAGGGTTAGTTGCTTCACCTTAGGTAGCTGGGGAATCTCAATAGGATTTGTTCCAACCTGGAAAAGGTAAAATTGTCAACAAAACTGAGCAATTAATAAATGCCATACTCCCTAAACAAAGTATGAATGAATGAGTAAGTGGAAACCAACCCAATAGTCTGCGAAGCACAATGTAAGAGCCTCCAATTCTAAGAGGCAACTGAAAATATTTGGACGGAAGTCACTGGAAAACATTGGCACACAAATACAGCCTTCCACGAGCTTTGGATTGTCCTCTAACATCAAATCCGTCTCCGCACTAATTCTGAGTGACACGATACCTGTATCGCGCACAACAAGACTCTCAACACTTAGACATCGAGTGATCTCGAGATGTTTTAGGGCCAAAGATTGGCCACAGACTTTGAAAATGCCAGACAAACTCACACAGTCACACACTTTCAGGTGCTCAAGAAGAGGGAACTTGCGCAGGATATACTCGAGAACCTCTCTGATCACATGTACACTTGATAGACTTAATGATCTAAGGGAGTTGAAGTCGGCTATGGCCAAGGTACAAGTGAAGCTTCTGTTACGACAATCAGGATCCTCTGAAAGTTCTTTAGTATTCTGGTCAAGAAGCCTAGGGAAACTGCAATCACGGGGACGCTTACCCATCTTTGGCCTAAATGGTATCGAGAAATCCAACTCTAGCCTTTGCACTCTCCTCTCAAATGCATAGCTAAGCCAACTCTGTATAGCCTTTCCAGAGCTAAACTCCTCAAAACATATCTTAAACGCATCTAGCCCCAGTTCCTTGTTGGGTTTGACACTCTTCAGCACCTTATTAACCCAACTCACATACTTGAGCCTCTGCCTCCCGCTCGTAAGGCTCAAAAAATCCCGATTTCTCAACAACACAGCACCCTCGAATTCGAGATTGGTGGTACACTTCCACAGGTCCCTCCAATATTTGGAGAGGACGCTGGTCCTGGCTGCTTCATCCAGCTTCAGCTTTGACAAAATGCAGATTATAATCGAGTTTGGCAGCAGACTTATCCTATCATCCTTACCAAAGACCTCATGTGTTATCACCCGCTTTCTCGCCTGGTGGCGAATGTCAGCCATTTTCCTCACGCTGGTGGCAACCAAAACTAACTCTCCACCAGTAGATTGCTCGGCAGAGGATCCAAATCAGACAAAGCTACTGTTTCAGTCGGAATTGGAGTAGCTACAACATCAGAACTGCGCCCAACACTACACATTTGTAAGAGATAGAATCAATTTGTAAAAACCAAAAATTGAACCACACTCATAATTGTATGCTGGATGCTTAGGAAATCAAAAAGAAAGTACCATCATGGAGGGGCTGATTATCGCTGTCGTCAGGCTGGTCATCAACTTCAGTTCTGCCTCAGGCTGATTTATCCACTGCAGCAGTATCTGCACATATAAAAGGATGTGTAGTTATTAAATCCCTTAGATATTACAATCACCAAAATGTAACATGCTTTAGTTATCTATACACCAACATCACGGAAAACCATCAAGAAGAGGCAAAATACCCAATCCAAGGAAACATTTCAATACTTGAAATTGAAGGTATGTGAATCGGCTTGAGTAAAAAAAGAATAAAATTAGTGAAGAACAAAGCTAAATAAACAAATCAAACGAGAATGAAAATCTGAAATGCACACAAAACTTCAAATTAATTAGTTGATACTTGTTAAATCACATTTGTAAATGATAACTTTGAAGCCTCAAGAAAGGACCATATAATAATTAACAGAAAGATCTAGAACAATTACATCCAAACCCTTACGGAATCATCAACAAATCAGTTTCGGTCGGTATTCTAGTAGCTACAACATCAGAATTGCCACCACTAATAAAACCCTAATTTTCTACTTATTAAATCTGAAAACGTAGACGAATTGGAGCTGACTTACAAGTTACAAGGTTGGGAGGAAAGCAGCAGAACAATGAAGAATCACTTGATGAAATTGATGAATGTTTTTTCAATAATCACTTGAAGAACCTCTTCCAAGAAGGACAGTCCTAAGATTTTATTTTTGGACAGTCCTAATAATCTGACCTTTATAGTCCTCCCTGGTCTCAGTCAATTCTTATCTGACTTTTTTTTTTTCCTTCCCAACACCCAACTCACAGCTATCACCAACAATCTTTTTAATACGTCTACTAGCATAGTCAGGTCGCGTAAGACGCGACCATGGCCCAATTATACATTTAAAATATGTAAAATAAAAATTAATGAATATATTAATTCTTTTAGTACATGTAAAAATTAAAAACTTCCATGTTTGGTAGAATGAATGTATAAAACTAATTATTATTAGTATTGGGTCAATCCTTATTGCTTTCGTATTCCTGCTACGTAGTAACGGAGGTTTATAAACAAAGGTGAAAATGTTTTAGTACATATGTACGTATAATTTTTATACATCTAATCTAATAATACATGCATGTATTTCTATTCTTGCACTTTTTAATACCAATTCTTTATATTTAAAATACGCTCATTTTTTACTGATATGATTTTAGGGTATGTTCTTTTTTAAGAATAGGCTTTAAGGTTGGAACTAAACGATACAAATAAAAATGTTAGATTTAGGGTTGAAAATATGGTCCCTAGTTTAGATTTGATGAAACGGTAATTTTATTTCAGTTCACCTCAGCTTCAGAAAGGTGAATGAGGAGATAACACTTTAGTTGGTTTAATGCAACCCTTGAATTCCTAGACCAGTAGCTCCTTTGTTCTTCTATTAAGAACAAATATCAAAGATGCTTAGAGAGGTCAAATATACTTCTTAGTTATCTAATACATTTGTTCAAGAATATGGAAAAGACAATCAAACTGTAAAATAGCTTTTGCTATATTTCAACAGCTAGCATGTAATTAAATAGATTTGCATGCTCACTCTGGACGATGCATATGCATGAGATGACAATTGAAAGGTACACACATAGAGCTTTCAAAGATATATTTCAAGAAATACATACAACATCCAAAGTTCTTGGAAACAAGTCGTGAAGGACTAAGAAAAAAATGGTGCACTCCTCAGCGCATATGAAGAGCATGTTAGCAGGACCATTGTCTGGCAATAAAGCAAGCATCACTGACTCACAAGACAATGAATGAGTTCCAAAAGCATAACTCTGAAACTTTGCAGATTCTTGACAGCATATTTCTTTCGTCTATCATATTCCTTCGTAGTCTCGTCATATTCCGAAAACATAGATGATCATTTGGTTTTCTTGATCTTTTCCTCTAAGATCTTATCGGTATAAAAAATCGTCAAATTTTGCTGACATGAATCAATTAAATAAGTCAGAGCTCATGAGTAAAAAATTCAAAAACAAAGGATCTTACATGATATTGCAGATGAGCTCAATATAAAACTGTGTTGTCTAAGTTACCCTTCTGGCCAAAAACAACACATGTACAAAACATCTGCACAGGCAAATAATCGAACACGGAGTATGGAAGGTCAAAAGGTATCACCTTTGATTATTTTTGAACCGCTCTTCCATCGATTTTGATCCTGATTGCAAAAATGAAGTCACCGTGAATGTAATATAAGAGTTCTAAATAAAAACAACATATGCATCAAAAGATATGTAGAGGGAAAAAATGAAGTACATTAAAAACATAATATTTATATTCACTAAAATAAAGTACCAAAACGCACGTAGAAGTATAAGGGATATCGAAGTAGAAGTGAAATCACTGCCAAAACTAACACCCATGTCGCAGCTGGTTTCGATTGAACGTAATTGGAAGAAATATCTACCTTATATAAGAAGAAGACCTGAGGAGATTAATGGGATGAATATGAAGCTGAATAATGGAAATCAATGAAACAGCTAAACGTGGGATTACAAAAGAAGAATGAACTGATAGGGATTAATAGCTCATTGATTTGTGATATTTACTCCTATTTAGGAACCTTTCAGTTTTCTAAACCACCTTATGATAGAGATTAATCGTCTCCTCAACTTCCTCTTATGGTCGGGGATTAAAAGCAAAACTGAAGGGTGAAGAGAGGAGAGGAAAAGGAGAAGGCTCGGCCGTTTCAAAAACTGAAGTCGAAGCAATATTAAATTAGAAGAAGAATAGATGGATGATTAATTAAAGATATTAAACCTGAAACCGAACGAAGCCGAGAAGACAGGGAGAGAAATGGTCATAGAGGATCAGAAAAGACTCGGTGCTGGAAATTAGGTTAGAAATTAGAGGGATGGGCCAGAAGTGATGTGGATCTAAGCTGTCATCTGATATGGCATGACACGTGTCATTAAGAGAAGGATGTTTGGTTAAACGAGGTTGTTTTTTTATATAAGGTAGATTTTTAGCAAATAGATTTATGATATTGGTTCGGATTGACTATCAGCGTTTTGAGCACCGTTTATTTTATTTTATTGTCTAAAAGTAGACAATTGAACAATTAATTATTTGAGCTTTATGACCCTCCATCTATTTTTAGCATATAGATTTATGATATTGGTTAGCACCGCTTAGTTTTCTCGTTTAAAAATATATATTTGACCAGTCTTTTTTTAAACTGTGTTTTAGATGTAAACGATGTATTATGAAACGCTTTTACGGCATGTTCAGTTCAGTATTTTTCAGTTTAGTTCATTTCAATTCAATATTTTTCAGTTCAATTTAGTTCAGTGCATTATATTTTTTATTTTTTGAAAAACAAATTATATGTTAATCATTTTAGTTCATTCAGAGAAAATTTAATTTTAGTTCAATTTAGTTACGTGAAAATATAATTTAATAATTTTAATTTTCAACTCAAGTTACTTCTCTCTCTAAAAAAGCTCTCACTTCTATCTACACTATTTTCAATATTCTAAAATTTCCGACAGTTCTGTCTTTATAACGGCCACTAACATTAGTCAGAACTGCCGTGAACGGTCACCACCGCCTCTCCTCCGCCCCGCCACTATGGCAGGGACACCCCCCATCAATGGCCAGAAGACCTTCCTCAATGCCCTGCAATCAAAAGCCCCCCCCCCCCGACCAATCCGGAAATTAAGGCGATTTCGGAGTTCAAAGGGAAACTCGCGTGTAAATTCACACAGAACAAGTGGAAATCCTGGCTAGGCCCTATAGGAATGCTCTGATTGGGAAGTTCGGCAGAGGCCGTCCGGCGATGCCTGTAATTGAAGCAGCCTTCAAAGCAGCAGCGTTCACCGGAAATTACCAACTCGGAGCTATCGATCACCGCCGTATCCTCATCCGCTTCTCCGATAAGGAAGATTTTCAACGCTGCTGGATGAAATCGATCTGGATGATGGACTCTTTTCCGATGAGGATCCTGAGATGGACGCCGGAGTTCAGCACCGAAACTGAATCTTCTATCGTGCCGGTATGGGTAACCATCTTCAAACCCCCAATCTATTACTATAATGAAGATGTTTTAGAGCAATTAGGGAACCATATAGGTTCATTCATCAAGATTGATGCAACTACTAAATTGATTACAAGGCCTTCGGCCATAAAAATTTGTGTTGAGATTGATGTAATACAACCTATCCCCTCTGAGATCAGATTAGGTTCCACTGTCAATAGTACAAAGGTCAAGTTTGAATTTGAAAACCTCCCTAAGTACTGTGTCCAGTGTAAGAAGTTAGGTCATGATTCTCTAGTTTGCAGAGAGCTTCATTCTTCTCCCAAAACCAATGTTTCCAGCTCTAAACCAGCACCTCCTCTACCCACACTAATGCCCACAGCAATACCATCCCTCCCATGCCAACTACAGCCCCTTCCCAAACAGATAACCCTGCACCACTCATCCCTGCCTCACAAACTCCAGTTTCTACCATCCCAACCTTACTACCTACCAGAAACAAGGCATCCACCTCCAATCCTTCTCAGGCAACTAGGCTCAAGTTTAAGAAAACACACAAAAAGAAAAAGAAGCCTCCCAATGTCCTAAAACAGTCATCTATTCCTCAACCAATGAAAACCTTCGTAATGGCCACCACTAATATCCAATCTAACCCCCAGGCATATGAAGATTCTGTTAGGATCAGCAGCTCAGATTCTGAACCAGTGTCCCCTCTTTCTGAAAATCTCAACACCACTGCTGATTCTTTGGTCACTGGAACTGAAAAGATAATCTTAACCCCCTCCCCCCAGTGAAGACCTCTTCCAAATGGTCTCCAACAAAGCAAGATTGAGGAATAAGTATGCACAAGATGATACCTCCATCCAAGCAGGTAACAGTTCTGAATCGCCTCCATTTTTTAAAACTAAGAATCTGCTATTTCTGTCACAAAATAGGAACAGGAATAGATTCCTACCATTGCTTCAGGAAACTGGAAATGAGGGAGAGAAGAAAGATTCAACAGCAGAATCATCCATTGGAGAAGGAAATAATGATACATCAACTGTAGCTCAGGTAACTAAACCTAAGGTACAGAACTACTTTACTCAACTAAATAAACTCATGCCTGCAGGCTAGGGCCTCATCAAAAAATTTTAAAAATATTTTCCATGATTGATACGACCCTAAAAATTAATTGTCTTGTATGGAATATACAAGGAATGGATACAACATTTTATAGACTCTATAATATGGTACATGGTAACCACATAGAAATACTGTGTATCTTTGAACCTAAGCATGATGCACTAGCTGCTGATACTTATATGAGAATATTGCATTTTACTAACTGTACTCAATCTAGTTCTGGACAAATATGGCTTATGTGGAAAGATTCATTTGCTATTACTCGGACTCTTGAAACTGACCAATTTATCCAAACTAAAATCCATAGCTATAAACTAAACACTGTAATGTCTGGTGTATTTGTTTATGGTTTAAGATCCAGAAAGGAAAGAAAAACTCTTTGGTTAAACCTGAAAGCTATTCCTGTTTCTGAAACATTCTACATAGGTGATTATAATGCAATGTTGGCTACTTCTGAATACAGTGGTCCTTCTACTCCCAAACTTGGGAGTATAAAAGACTTTCAGAAATGTGTAGACCAATTAGCATTACTTCATATAAACACCGTGGGCAATGAATTTACCTGGACTAATAAGAGGCTTAAACCTACTTTATAAAGACTAGATAGGGGATTATGTACTCATCAGTGGAACATTAAATTCCCTAACTCTTCTATCTTAGTCCTTAATAGGGAAAATTCATATCATAGCCCTTTGCTATTCAAGATAGGCAGTGATTTACAAACATTCCCTAAATCATTCAAATTTATTAACACTTGGTATAAGAGATCTGAATTCCAAACTTTTATCCAATCAAATTGGATGCAGCCTCTACCAGAATCTGGAATGCTTGGATTTTTTCTTAAGCTCCAGAGACTGAAAAAGGTTCTAAAAGTTTGGAATAGGGAAATATTTGGTAATGTTCACAGAAATGTGGAGATTGCAGAAGAGTCTCTAAGACTTCAAGAAATCATCTATGATCAGAATCCTAGTGATTCTGAACTGATTACCTTGAAGTGTAAACAAGTTATGCTGAAAAAGGATACCAAAGAACAAAAACATTTTTGGAAGTATAAGGCCAAGCTTAAATGGACAAAGGATGGAGATGTGAATTCAAAAAATTTTCACAATTCACTAAAAAAGAAAAGATCTAGACTTAGCATCACAAAAATTAGAAGTAGTGCTGGGATCTGGTTAGAATATATCAATGAGATTGAATCTGAAGCAGTTCAGTATTACTCCAATCTTCTAACCGGTGAGCATAAACCTGGTGATGACTTCTTCTCTTCACACTTTCTCTCCCAAATTCCTAGCTTAGTTACCTACCAACAAAATTGCACACTGCTAAAACCAGTAGACTATGAGGATTTAAAAAGTGTTGTTTTTTCACTTAATAAAAACAACACTCCTGGCCCTGATGGCTTTACCTCAATGTTTTTTATTAAATCTTGGGACATTATTTCCTCTGATTTAATCTTAGCAGTCAATGAGTTTTTATCTGGTGCAAACATTCCAAGTGAAATAGCTGCCACATGGATCACAGTAATTCCAAAGAAAGATACTCCCCTTTCATTTGATGATTTTAGCCCTATCAGTTTATCCAATGTTCTTAATAAGATCTGTTCTAAAGTTCTTATGGAAAGGATTAAACCATTGATGTCTGAAATCATCTCCCCAAACCAAACAACCTTTCTTCATGGAAGAGACATATCTGATAATGTCCTCTACCTAAAAGAAATGGTTAGGCACATAAATAGAAATTCCAGAGAGCCTAATTTGATTATCAAATTGGACCATAGAAAAGCATTTGATAGAGTAAGCTGGAATTTTTTGAGGAAAGTACTGTCAAAATTTGGTTTTCACATATCATTTATTGACTGTATTATGAAAAATTTAGCTCAGGCATGGTTTTCAGTTTTGATTAATGGAAAACCAGTGGGATTTTTTAAAGGCTCTAGAGTTATTAAACAAGGAGATCATCTTTCTCCATTTTTGTTTAATATCTTCACAGAAGCATTTTCCAGAAGTCTTGCTTACATCTATCACACTGGGAAATTGACCTACTATAACCTTCCAAGGAATTCTATCCCAATTTCCCACTTATCATATGCAGATGATACAATTTTATTCTTAGCTGCAAACAATACTTCTTTGATTAGGCTCAAAGCTTTTCTTGACACTTTTGAAAAAGTCACTGATCAAAAAATTAATTTTGATAAAAGTGATTTTTTCATAAGTAAAAATGCAAGTTTAGCTACAATAAATCAGGTAAAAAATGTGCTCCAAATGAAAAAAGGTTCATTCCCCTTCAAATATCTTGGCTGCCCAATTTTTTAAGGAAGAGTTAAAAATTGCTATTTTTTACCTCTTATTGAACAAATCAGTAAAAGTAGAGTTTTTGGAAGAATAAATGGTTGTCAAGTGGGGGAAAAATCACACTGATTCAATCAGTGTTATATGCAATCCCACAACATAAAAGTGATTCAATCAGTGTTCTATGCAATCCCACAAGTTTAGCCACAACATATTTTTTCAGTCATGATTCCTACAGATCATACATTGGATATTATTGAAAAACTATTTGGTAACTTTTTATGGGGCTCAACAGAAGTTAAAGCAAATAAGAAATGGAGGAGATGGGAAAAGCTTTGCTATCCAGTTGAAGAAAATGGACTTGGCTTTAGATCTCTCTCTTAAATCATTCAGGCCTGCTCAGTCAAGTTATGGTGGAAGTTCCAAACTGGTGAACCTCTCTGGACACACTTCCTGCAATCCATACCTCCTACTGCTAGATCTTCTCAGACGTGGCTCAGAATTTGTGCTGTAAATTGCATTGGAGAGCATTATACAAGGGTCATATTAGGAGATGGAATGTGCAACTTCTGGACTTCAAATTAGACAAGACTGGGAGCCATCCAAGGTCATTTCCCATCTGACATCACTCCAATTCCCCAAGACTGCAATGTCCAACAATTCATCACTATGAGGCAGTCCTATCTACCTCACTTGGAGCAAGCTGTGAACCAAGATCTGATACACTGCCTTCAATCTGCCTCTACTGTGAGTGATGTGCCAGACAGGTTAACATGGAAACTTTCCCTCTCTGGATCTTTCAGTTTAAAATCTGCTTATAACATTCTCAGGGAACACAGAAATTCATTCCCTTCCCTAGCCAGATTGTGGAAAATCAGAGTCCCTAAGAAGATCCTGTTTTTCAATTGGAGGATACATAACTCTCTACTGCCATTTGATGAGGTATTCAGATATTATGGATTTCAATTTGCATCCAAATGCCTTCTCTGCTCTAATGAAGGTACAATGGAACATTGGTTCAACAAATGCCCTTTTGCTATTGCTATTTGGGGTGAAATGCTGGCATATATAGGCATTCTGGACAGGAACTTTACCAATTTTTGGAACAGGCTCTCCTATTATTCATCCCATCATGGTATGTCTTGCTTTCAAGCAAAATTGATCAAAATGATGGTTTGTATAATTTGTTGGAGCCTGTGGAAAGTTAGGAACAGAATACTATTTGATGAGATTAGACCAGTAAAAGCTCACATAATCTCTGAAATCAAGTCCCTTATCTTCTACTCCCTCTCAGCCAATCCTATTTATGCTGTGTCTGACCTTGATAAAGAGATTGCAACCCTCCCTTTCATTCCAACCTTGTCCAAACCACATAAACCTAGAATTAGAGTTGTTGCATGGAACACCCCCCATTTTGGCTTTAAACTAAATGTAGATGCAGCCTGGGTTGGTTCTCAATGTGGTATTGGTTTGATCCTAAGAGATGAACTGGGTGATTTTATTGCTGAAAAGTACTACTGTTCTTCTGCCTCTTCCCCGTTAGAAGCAGAGATCAAGGCCATCAGAGAGGGGTATAACTTTGGTTTTGCCTACTGTCAGTTGGGATTCATCATTGAGACAGATTCTCTGAATGAAATCTCAATGATTTTTAACCCAGTGACAACCCATTGGAAACTTTTCCAATATTGTCAAGAAGTTAAGACTGCAATCAGAGTTCAGATTTCTCACACTCTTAGACAGGGGAACCAGGTAGCTGATTACCTTGGTAAGCTAGCTCTTCAACAAGGCAGTAGCAATAGTCCTTCCAGTTGGATCCAGCTACCATCCAAAGCCTAGCTTTATGCTTTGATCATTCTTGATAAAGCTCAAATTCCTTCACTCAGATGTTGACATCTTCAACTATCAAAGTTTGGTGCATATCATATTCCTAATACACTTCTGTTCTATAGCAGTAGAATAATCATTTTTGTCTCTCTCTATAGCTATTGTCTTACTTGATTTGAGGTCGCCTTGTGTTTTAGCTTGCTAATTCGCTAATAGACTCTGAACTTTTAAGTAAGTTTTTAGCTCTTGTTATAGAGGTTTTTCTTAGTCATGTATTCAGTATGATTTGGAGTTAAGCTCCTCATTGTAAACATTATTGCCTCTGGCTATTTAGGCACGGGAAGCCTAATATAATTCCCTCACTCCTTGAGTGATTTATCTTTTAATTTTCTTTTTTAATAATTTTAAATTTATTGAAAATTCAGTTACAGTTTAGTGTAGTTCACTTCAGTTGAGTGTAGTTCAATTCATTTAAGTGTATTTCAATTCAGTATTTATCAATACATGAATTTGCCCTTAATTCAGTCATGCTCTGTTCAATTCTATTCAGTTTAGTTTAGCTTAATTTTGTTCAGTCTAGTTCATTTAATGAAGTTCAATATAATTCAGTTCAATTTAGTTTAATAAGCTAGGTTAAGTTTTTAATTTATATATAATGAAATTTGATTTGATAATATATAGTTTCATCAGTTATATCAATGCATTGATTTTTTTTCTTCAATTCGGTTCAATTAAGTTCAGTTCAGTTCAATTCAGCATGATTCGGTTCAATTCAGTTTAATAAGTCATATCCGATTTCTTAAGTTCAGTTTCGATGAAAATATGATTCGCTAAAATATAATTTAATTTGGTTAGATCAATACATGAATTTTCCCTTAATTCAGTCATGCTCTATTCAATTCAGTTCAATTTAGTTCATTAAGCTAGTTTCAGTTTATTAAATCATATATGGTTTGATATAATATAGCTTCATGAGTTATACCAATGCATTGATTGTTTTCTTTAATTCAGTTCAATTCATCATGATCCAGTTCAATGCAGTTTAATAAGTCATATCTAATTTTGTGTACTTCAGCTCACTTCCGTTCATTATGTAGGTTCAGTTTATTAAGTTCGGTTCTGATTAAATATGATTTGATAAAATTTAACTTATTTAGTTATATTAATGCAGTGATTTGTTTGTTCAGTTTTGTTCAGTTTTAGTAAGTTCAATTCAATATAACGTTATTATTAATGGCTTGTTTTGTAATCAAAATTTTGAATATAAATGTATTTTTATCAAACATTCAAATGAATTTCAGTTCACTTCACTTCAGTATTTTTCAGTTAAGTTCAGTTCAAACTTATTAAACATGCCCTTAATATAGTCGTGTTTTCTCATTACATGATTGTTTCCCCCATAAATTTCAGTTTTACCCTCCTCCTTTTACCGCATGTACATGACACAGTTTTTCATGTATAAGAATTAGTTAAATTCGTATGTGTATGCATGCATTTACTCAATACTTATACATTAATATCAAATTATGATTTGAATGTATTCATACTTTATAATCATATAATATATTATAAATAAATAATAATACAATGTAATAAAATAAAACTAAAAATTACATAAAGCGTACAAACTCCCAATTTTCGTTTTGTTCACATCGAAAAACATAAAACCAAGTTTGAAAAGAACCGACAAAACTTGTAATATCATATTATACAGAAATCTGGTCAAAATCACCTATGCATCTTCAGAAACCTTCATAAAAAACAACTCTGCAACAAGATATGATAATCCTGAAGGCCAAGAGATATCCTAATTGAGTGTATTTTTCTATTAAGTGTATTTTTCGTATTAAATTTGATATCCTAATCTATACCATTCTATTAAGTGTATTTTTCGTGTATCTCTCTACACCATTCTATTAAGTGTATTTTTCGTGTTTCCCTGTTATTAAATCTGATTGCTTTATTTTATTTGTATGTTTTATGTTGGACACCAACCAAAGATTTGAACTATATCTTCATCAATATTTTTAAAATTTGAAAGGTATCAACGGTACAGTTTTTATTATGCGATGTTTGACTCTATGTTTGACTCTAAATTTGAAATAGTGTATCATGGTATTGTTATATTTTTTTTAACATGTATTTTTTGGATATCAAATTTTGAATTTAAACTTATCTATGGTTAAACTTTGTGTGGTTCTAAATGCAAGTTCACTTTACTTCTGCAGGTCCAAATTAAATTTGAAATGACAATAATGTCCCTCTTAAATATGTATTATAATTCACGGAAAAATAATCCATAATTTAGACACGCGTTAAATCATTACATAGACGGGTTTATGCATTCAAGGTTAGGGTTTTAGAAATATATTTGTAAAAACTAATAAACGAATGAAAGGTAATTATGATATTTTTACACTCTTATTGGACCTGCAGAAGTAAACTGGACCTTGCATATAGTAAACACCTAAACTTTCTACTTAAAAATATTGATACTATCAACAATAAAAATAAAAATAAAAATAGTACCTAAATTTCAAAGTTGACCCTAAAATTCATCGATGAGCATTGTGGAGATGGAAATTCAAAAAACACTAATTAGAATGCCTTGCATAAAACTAGACACAATCTCTGATATTCAACAACATTCACTATCATTTAACATCCATCAACTTTGAAACATGAAACAATCAGGTTCTAATATTCCATCAACAAACAATCCTGCAAGTTCGAAGGTTCTAAGAAGACATTCATCAGTGTACTCAAACATGAAATACATATTATAACCTACACAGGAGGCTGCATTGGATCTAAAGAATAGCCAATTCAACTGATGAAGGCACCACTCCCTTGAGGCGATAAGCACTGGCTTTGGCTTTGTCTAGAACTGTTTTCACCATAGCGATCTTGCCATTGCCCTTGCATTTGCAATCACTCCCGTTGAAGCATGTAAAACATAGGTCATGCGGAATTCGCAGTCCATTAAGAGAAGAAAGCTTGATGGTTATTTTGCGAAGAGCAGCTGCATTTTCTAACACGTGCTTGACAACACCGTCCTCACTTTCACGGCCACTATATCCATGTAGCTCAAACTCTTTAAGCTGTGGGAGAGGGAGACTCGAAGGTTTCCCATGTAGCTCATCACTTTTGTCCGTAAAAAAAGGGTTGATGGTATTCAACTGAAAACAAGCAATAAAAAGACATCAGCAAAGTCATTTATCGTCCTACGTGATGAATGAGAGGTAACTTGCTTTGAACAAAAAATGATAACAGAGATAAGTACCTTCAAGACCAACCTTTCCAAGTTAGGGAATGACCCTATCATGGAAGGCAAATGCATAAAATCATCCCTGTCAGCACCTTCTAAAACAAAGATTAGTTGCTTCACCTTGACTAATCGGGGAACCTCAATAAACTTTGGAATCTGCACAATGACAATACACAATTACTAAATGCTATACATTCTATAAGGAGTTCGAATAGACAATTTTGGAAACTTACCTCTTGATGAAAATACAGTGGGAAGAAGCACAAGGTAAGAACAACCTCCACATCTGATAGGAGACTGAAGATATGCAGAAGTGATTCATAGTAAAACACCGCATAAACACAAACATTCAAGAGCTTGTGATTATTTTCAAGCACCAAATCCAAGGTATCCCGACTAACTTTGAGAGATTCAATACTAGTATCACGGACAATGATACTTGTAAGTAATGGACAACAAGTTATCTCCAAATGTTTTAGGGCAAGAGATGGACCGCAAACTTTGATACTACCCACCAAAGTTGATGATCTGTGCACTCTAAGATATTCAAGAACATGGAACTTGTGCAAGATTTGCTCAAAAACTTCCCCACTCACATCCACACATGATAGACATAAGGATCTAAGAAAGTTAATACTTTGATCAAGGAGCCTAGGGAAGCAATAATAGCTCCGACTAGTATGAGGTATTGTGAAATCCAATTCCAGCCTTTGAACTCTCCTCTTAAATGCTTCGCTAAGCCATTTATTTATGGTCTTTTCAGTTGAACTAAACAGCTCAAAGCATAATCTAAACTCATCCAGCGCCAACGCTTTGTTCGATTTTAGAACCTTATTCACCCAATTACGATACTTATCCCTCTGCCTCCCCTTGGAAAGCATCCTGAATTCCCCATTTCTTAGCAATATGGATTCGTCAAAGTCAAGCCTGGCACAAAATCTCCAAAGTCCTCTCCAAAACTTAGACAGAATACTAGTTCTAACGGCTTCATCAAGATTAAGCAAAGACAGAATGCTAATAAGAATACAACTCGGAAGCTGACTAATGCGGTCCTCAACAAACACCTCATGAGTTTTTGCACGCTTTTCCAATAAAACAATGAAACAAGAATCATCATCAGCTACATTACACATAGATGATAGATCGCATGCAGCAAAGAATAATTTAAAACAGAACCGTCGCGATTAATTACTCACCTTGCTCAGCTGGGAGCGATCAGCCATTTTCCTCAGTTAGAAGCTCACTAAATGCCTAAACTGCAGGTTCACATTTTTAAATTGTAACGAGAATGCACAGGATTATAAAATTAACTCAAAACCGATTAATCATGATTATGAATACTTAAATTACTTCAGAAGAAACGAAAAGAGGGGAAAAAAACATAAGGTGAATCAGAAGAAATTAGGGAAGAACATGAAAAAAACCCTAATTTTCTACTGACTGAATCTTAAAATACAATTACAGAGTAGATGGATTGGAGATGACTTACATGAACTGGAATGATAGGAGATGGGCATTGGGGAAGAAAGGTGAAAAAACACTGTAAATTCCCAGAAAACTGAGAAATATTTGAAAAGAAGAGCAATGGGCACAGTGTTTCGGATTTTACTTTTTTATAAAAACCTACCCCTCCAACCCCAAATCGTCATAAGTAAATGTTCATTAACTTTTTAAAAAAATCACGGTAATGGACTTCTAAAGTAAAAATAATGGATTACTTGTTCCTTTAATATATAAATTATTCGTTATCGTTTTAGTGTATGACAATTCTATAAGTTCATCTGGTGTCCAAATTATCTGGGTATATTATCTTGATTAAAAAGTTGTGTTATAACTGTTTCATTTGTCATTTTACCCCATAAATGTGTGTAAAAAATTTATTTGAACGTAAGAACTCATCTTACACTGATTCAAATTTGATCATGGATATTTTTAAAAACAATTTAACAATATATGATATTATGAATCTTAAAAATAATTTACTATATTAATATTAAATATGTAACACTGTAAATTAACAGCTAAAGTCGGCCAAATTTAAGAAAAGCTGAAAAAAATTCAAGACACGTCTTGCTCACTTTTACCATTTATCTTTCATAAATTTTTTTGATACCCTCGTTTGATCACTATAACATAAGATACTTTTATATATTGAACAAAGTTTATTTTAATCAACAGAAAAATCTTATGAATCATTGGTAGTTAATGTGTTCGATTATCAAGCGTTACGTTGATTATCGAAAAAAAAGTTGAGTAGTAACCAAAAACAGTGTGCAAGTGTTTGAACCGATTTAGCAAAAACAAGGTTAAAAAAATAAAAATAAAAATAAAGACAGGACGTGGTGGCCGTGGCAGGCGGCAGTTAGAGTTGTGATTGAAAAGACTGTGTATTGTTGGGCTCGATGAACATCCTTCCCGATATCTCTGATTTTCACTGTCCTAAATAATCATCATTTCTCCAGTTTGCCTGTAATAATTCTCTGCTTAATTCATCTTCTTCCTTAAATTTGAATCCATTTTGAATACATGCAGGTTCAATTCTTCAGAAGGTATGATCATTTCTGTTCAATTCTTTTACTTTTAAGGTTTAATTCTTGCTTAATTGAAACTATATCAATTCATGTTTTACTGTCTATGATTTCATGTTTTATATACATGAGAATGATGAGATTGCAATTCAATTCAAAGTCTTGGTTTAATATATTCATGACACTAATTTTTCCAGGAATTGAGTTTCTTTGCTTAATTGCTGAGGAAAATGGCGCTCCAATCATCTGATTATCAACTGAGCAAGGTGTGTAATGAATTTCAATCTGTTTGATTTAGACTTTAATGATTAGCCTGCAATTGTTAGTGATTCCTTTTCCTTGCTCATTGGTGATAAATAGCGTGCGAAGAGCGAGGATTCTGTGTTTGTTGATCGCTTTAGTCTGCTTCCACAGAGCATTCTCGTTTACATTATATCGTTTCTGTCTTTAGAGGAGTCTGCTAGAACAAGCGTATTGTCTAAATACTGGAGGGGACTCTGGCTTTCCACTGCTCGCCTCGACTTTGATGCATCTGAATTGTCGAGAAAGTTAGCAGCTAGGAAGCGTCGTAAGCAGTGGTGGGGGCTTGCGTACGCTGAATGGGTTCACAAGGTGGTGCGCGCGCACAAATCAGCGAATTCGGGGGAAAAATTGGTTCTTGATGAGTTCAGAATTCACTTTCAGTTGGACCATTATTTTGAGAGTGATGTCGATAACTGGCTTCGCTATGCATTTTCAATGAATGTTCGCAGCCTGGAGTTGGATTTGATGAAGCGTAAGAGTTATCCTAGCCTGAGTTCGGACCCTTATTTTCGTATGCCTAGGCTCTTTGACAGGGATTGTGAGCATTCAGAGGAGTTCTCAATTAATCATTTCAAGAAGACGAATCGTACCATTGTCCTTACTGAATTCAGGTTCCTCAGATCATTGAGTTTAGCAGGTGTGGACGTGTTTGCGGAAGTAGTGGATTTTTTCTTGAGGAAATTCCCCGCTCTCGAGTCTCTGAAAGTGTGCAACTCCCCGGGTTTGGTTAGTCTCAAAATTTGTGGTCAGTCTCGTTCACTGAAACATTTGGAGATAACAGATTGTGTGAATTTCGAATGCCTCATTGTTCGCTATGCACAACTTGTCTCACTTAAGGTTTCTTGGATTCCTGAATTTGTTCTTGAAAATGTTCCGATGCTTGTGGATTTGTCGGTTTCTGCTTCACGAGTGAGGCAAATACTTCCACAGCTTGCAAGTAACCTATCAACAGTGAGGGTTCTTACTCTGTCTGTTAAATCATATGATGTTATAGAGGTTAGTAAGTAATTCTCTTAATTACATTTGGTTCATTAGGAATGATTATAAATGATCACCTTCCTAATATTTGTGCTTAATTATACATTTAGGACGGAGCTAGGGTTGCTCAGCTTCCCGAATTACCTGAGGTGAAGGAGCTGATTCTGATTGTTGAAAAGATAAAAGACGATGACCTAATTCATCTGACCTCAATGACAAGGGCAATGCCAAACTTAGAAAAGTTTGTAGTTAAGGTGCGTTATTCGCCTGTTTAGCATAGCATCTTATAGTTCTTGATTATAAATCATGTTTTCTCGCTGAAATAATCATTTTCCGGTTATGAATGTCTGTCTTTTCAGTTGATACACATGCAGGGTCTGTTCATGAGCGATAAAGTATTTGAGAATCCTTCAAGTTTCCCTCTCCAACATCTCAAAGTTTTTGAGTTATGTGGATACCGTGGTCTTGCAGGAGAGGATGGACTCATCATGTACCTTCAGCAGAACGCCCTCGCTCTTAAAAAAATAATCATTGATCCTTGTGACCTTTTTGTCGCGCATTATAAGCGCAGGTGGAACAAGAGAAAGTCCATGTTTGTTGAAACTGTGCGATCCAAGGCCGTAGCGCGTGCTGAGAAGCTCAAGGGAGTGGTTTCTTCGTCTGTCGAGCTGGTTGTTGTTTAAGCTCCTTGTAATGCAATGCAGCATGTTGTGTAGATCTCTCTTCGTCTTCGGTCCATTTTGTGGCTTTTGTGATTGCTGCTGTTTAGCTATAACTAGGTTTGCACAGATGGTGAAAGATATATGTTGTGATTTTGTGGGTTGTACTTTTGTATGGCACATGTTATAGTCATAAAAATGTAAAATTTCTTTTTAATAACATGTAATATGAAATTAATTGTTTTAGGGGCAAGGAGTACTACTTGCCTCAGATAATCTCTGGCTCTTCAAAGCATTTCCAACCCAAACCATCCTTTCATTGACATTTTATATTTTTTTATTTTTAAGTTTAAATCACTGTTGATGTTGGTTGGGATTTTAATAGGCTCCCAATACTAAATGGTAACGCGACCTAAATTTCAGGTTTGATAGTTTTATGTTAAAGTTTCAATGGTAAAATTAGTATTGGAGATGAAATTTTAAAAAAAAAACAATTTCACTTGTTTTTGCTTTGCTTACGTCCTAATGAATTTCCTATTAAAATTGAAATTTGGAAAAAGAAATCCTGACAGTTTTGTTCAGTTCAGTTTTCTGAACACTTTCACCATATTTCAATTCAATACTTTTTAATTTAATTTAATAATTTATTTTCTCACATTGCAGCACCTTTCAACTTATTTGGGCAAGAAGGAAACAAATTCCCCGCAAAATGACATTTATGTGATCTGGATCCGATAATTTGTGAAATTAATGGGACGGGTAATCCTTATAATATAAGAAAGTACTCAGTTAAATCATGTCGGCTCAATGAGTCGGGAGATCGGGAGGGGTATTTTTGAACACCCATAACAATTGCTATAACTTAATTTTAAAGTCTAGCACCAATTGATTTTGGATAAATGATTAGACGTAAACTAGTTATGTTTTGTTAATTTGGATGCTGAGACTCC
The DNA here is from genome assembly GCA_948330725.1 of Sherardia arvensis. Taxonomy (NCBI): domain Eukaryota; kingdom Viridiplantae; phylum Streptophyta; class Magnoliopsida; order Gentianales; family Rubiaceae; genus Sherardia; species Sherardia arvensis. The sequence continues at coordinate 49,572,715 of OX415235.1, forward strand.
ATAGTCGAGTTGTCACAGAGAGGCTAACATAATGATGTTTGATTTGTAGAAAGAAATTAAATTTTGTCGGAAGGACGCAAAAACCAACAAAAGGGAAACATAAAAGCTGATTGAGACTTTCTAAACCCTGATTGTTCATTGCTCATGCACAATCGACCCTACCCAGAATTCCCATTTTACAAACCTAAATAAAATAAAAACAAGCACAGTTCACGCCATGCACTATTCAATTATTTATATTTCAATTATTATTACAAGCAGTGATGGAATCAGAATAAAATATTTAGGCTCTATGTGTTCTGGATTTTTGTGGAATTTGGATCTTGGGATATTGACACTGTACAAATCCTTGGATTTATAGCGGATCTTGCAAAACTCTGATCTTGCAAGACTTTGTATGATATAAAGATTTGGTTTTGGGTCTTGTAATAATTTATTAATAAAATAATAGTATATACAAATATTTGTATCCTTCTTTTTGAAGTAGTTATTTTGGAGTAGATGAACTCGAGATTTGTTAAAATATATCATAATATAATTTTAAAAAGTATAATTATATTATTTTATATAATTATATTTAAAATACAAATATTTTATTTTTTCATATTGACTTGATGCAAGTTTACCATTTTACCATTTTTATTAAAATTGGATGGTCTCACAAATTATGAAATGATCACTTTATTTAGAAAAAATAGAGTGGAGTCGGTAATTTTGACCCGATCCATTTTAAAATTAAATAATTATATATATAATATTTCAAAATATAAATATCATTTTCGAAACAGTAATACTCATATTTATAATATTTCAATTTTATTTCAAAAGTGAATATCAATATAAATAATATAATAATAGTTTAAATATAAAACAAAAATGGTGGCAAAATTTGGTTGGATTTTGGGATTTACGAGTAAATCTCAAAAACCAAAACCTGTGCAAAACATGCAAGGTATTGGATCTTGGAGAGTAAATCCCAAGATCCAAAACCTCCAAGATCCTAGAACATACAGGGCCTAAAGTTATTGGACAAGATTAGAGGTTTCCGAATTCACAATTACATTACATATTTGTTCCGAATTATAATAATTTAATAATGTAATACTATAAATTTTAGGTTTGTCGTTGCCGTCCCATACATTCCTTAGTTCCGCCCATTATTATGAATATACTAATAAATGAAATAATGTAATAATTTGAAATGAAAATACAAATAATAAAAATCGAGAAAATTCACAAACTTGATTTAATTGCATGAAGTAACATCATAAAGTGGTGAAAGATGATAGATATATGCATGGACAAATAATAATCGTACATGCATGATGTATACCCTTCAGTTGACATTTTTTTGGTTTTGACACTTTATTATCAACGGTGCTACATTTTGCTTTGCGTTTTTTTTTGAACAGTGGTATTTATCTTATTTATATCAGTTTGCTAGATTTGTGTCGCATACTTTCTTATCATAATAAACACTATATATTGGACTCATACAATTGGGTGAGCCTCTCATAATGATCTATCTAAACCATGAGTGATGCCTGTTTGGAATGATGGTCACATTCCATATGACATTCTGCTCCCTGACTCCAAGTCTCATGCTCCACGTTGACACAATTGCAATTACGGGTACGTGTTAAATCCGGTGCAGGGAGTTCCGTTTTATTTTGTAGAAAAACGGTAGTGCATCGCCATTTTATTTTGTAACAACACCGATATTATGTCACCGTTTTGTTGAAACTGCAAAACTTTTTTGTTTGTGCAGCACGATACTGCGTCGGCTCCATGTTTATTCAGTCCTACTATATTAAGAGGTTCTCTCGACCTGATTGCAACAAATCCACATTTCTATAGGAGAATGCAAGTGGAGTGTGTTGCTAGATTTCTCCTAATATCAGTTGAGGAGCATATATCCCGCTTGAGAATCGGGATCGGACCCAGTAGTAGTATCTTGTGACCAACAACGCCAGTTCCAAAACTCTTGTCTACCGTAACCTAATAACAAGGGAAAAAACACCTATTACACGACCCAAACGTCAATACTAGCCATAAACTAGCGAGAAGAAACCTATTGGTTGCGCGTTCACAAGTTCTAAACGCGACGGAGATCTATTTTTCAGGCGTATCTTTCAACTTGCGGTGCCGTTCCTTCTCCTTGACCATCGCATCGGCCCCTTCAATACTCTGCCCTAACCCGAGCGCCTTAATTAAATTTCACTAAGATAAATTTGACTGGCTAAACTACTCAGCGTTTCCTACACTCTACACTGCGGCCGCAGTAGCGGAAGAGTGTGTATGTTGGGTACATGCAATCCCTAACTAAGTTTTGCATTTGATAGATAGATTTGTTCTGAAAATGAGTAAATGGTTTGGGTAGTTTTTCTGAGGGAGGTCAAGAGAAACTAACAAAATCAAGTTTAAAAAGCAAGCCCGGTAGTAGAGAACCCTGCGTGAGGGATAGTCCTCTCCATATTTATTAAAAATTTGGGATTTGGTTACTCTCGACTGACTGTCACTGTTCCCTATTATTGAGATGTGAGTTTTTTAAAACTATTTCACCTTATTAATCCGCCATGGAACAACACCAAAAATAGAGAAAATAACTAATAACTATAAATTTGTGAAATTTTTGAAGTATATGAACATCTTATCAGTAATTATGATCATTAAGCAAAGTTGGAGAGGCAAGCAAGTAATTTGTGATGAAATAGCTGTGAAATACGTCGGCGATTATAAACCGGCCTCAAATCGGAAAGTGACAATCGGCCTTTCCAACTCATAACAAATTAAAAAGTTGAGTAAAAATTAGTGTCAACTTTTGGTATCATGAGAAGATGACCTTTTTACACTGCTTTTTCCTTTGGAAATCTTACTTTTACCCAACATGAAATCTTCGGATTTCCTCATTTGTTTCCTCCTTTATGTTTCATTACTCATTGTTTGAAAGACTCCACGTCTCATAATAATCTATCCATTTGAACATTTCATTCTCTAGCTGCTTCCCCGATCGATCCTTTGCTCAAAAAATTATTAATGCTCACTTTATATAATAATCTCAAAAAGTAAATAGTAAGCAATGATTTAAGGGTGTGTCTGGTTGGTTGGAAAAAATTTTGAATTGAATTTTATTTTGAAATTTTGAAAGTCTGGTTTTGTAAAAATCTTGCTTGGTTGGGTTGGGATTTTGTAATTTTGAAACAAAATTCTTATTTGATTCGTCAGGATTTTGTAAATTTATAAAAAATGAAAGTATGAAATCAAAAATTGTAAATATGAACTTGAAAGAACAAAAATTGAACTTTGAAGATTTATCATTTTCTAAAATTATGCAAGCCAAAAAAAAATTTTAATCTGAATTTTAAAATTCCAATTTTTCAGAAATTGGGTGAACCAAGTGCCCTTATGGACATCTATTAATCACAAGAGTAAATTAGTTTTTTAATTAAAAAATATGATTTTTCAAAATATTCAATTTGAACATTTTTGTGGGTATAAATTTTAGAATTTTCATTTTAAAATAATTTTAAGAGTTATAATATTATTCATATCATATACAATAAAAATAATTTTGCATAACTACGTTATTTACATTCTATTATTGAAAAGACCAATTCATCCTTGTTAAAATTGCATCATTAGACACTTACATTCAAGTGCGGAACCAGACTATAATTCTGGAATGTTAAAAAGACTTGGGTTTTCTTCTCCAAATATCTGGGATGCTGAAAATATAAAATTACCACATCTCTGTCTTAATGCTACAATACTCCTATATATCTCTAATAAAAAATTGGGGTTGCTCGCGCCACCCCAAGCACCCCTTTAGTTCCACCCCTTCTTACACTCAACTTAACGGCAATAATCAAATTTGGAACATTTGTAAGTTTGATGATCAAAATCGAGCAAAATCGAATACCACTCCGTCCCAGCCTGTTCTTCACACTTTTCAGTTAAATTTTTCATATGTTTGACCATAAATTTTAATTAGTATATATTTAATAATATTATCATTTAAGATATTGTTAGACTCACAACGCACTCTACATTAAAGTCATCGAATTTGAATATATAATTTATAAACGTAAATAAAGTTATTAATGGTCAAACATGTTTTGAAAAATTGACTGTAAAGTGTGAAGAATATGCTATGATGTAGTATGAAACAATCAATAGAAAATTAAACAAAACTAAACAATCTTTTATTCAAATTAAACAAAATTAAAGTGACCAATTAAAGGGTAAAAAATAATTAAGCAGTGAGAAAAGTATGTTATATAGTACTAGTTGTAATGGTAGTCTACACTGCACCACAGTTTTCTGGATATACATTCAACTTACGGTGGCTTTGCTGATGATGTCTGTAAAAAAATTAGTTAAAAGAAAACAAAGTGCATCATCATCTTTAACCAAAGCTAGTGGCGGGAGTTGAGATTTGCTGTCCATTTTGTCTCCATCTCATTTCCCTCTACGACTGCTTTAACCTTTTTTTGGCTAAATTGATCCATTCAGATTTGAAGAAACGAGATAATGTTTGAATAGTTTGAAGAGAGAGTTCTAAATGAACTAAATTATCTAAATGAAAACAGTGCACTAGATAAGGTAATTTTAATTACCATTCAAACTCTCATTTTATCAACCCTAAAATAATCATCATTTTAACCAAGGAAAACGTAATTTCATTGCTCAACTTGCATGCAACAAAGTTATTACAAGAAGTGTCAATGGTAACAGTTCACCATCCTTCTTTACGTTGAAGGAGCCAGTACAATATAGAAACATTTTGGCTCTTACATGTTATATGCAAGAGCCCGCTTAACTCTTAACAATTTTGATACTGTATGGCAATATAATAGTTGTGGATTAGGACTGGTGCTCAGAAACTCAGTTGGTGATACTATTTCTGCAAAATCTATATTTACAACTGTCTCCTCTCCTCTAAAAGCAGAACTTAACGTACGCCATCAAAACTGCTTGTGACTTTGGTTTCAGCTATGAACATCAGGTTTTTATCATAGAACCTGACTCTCTCAATGCTATATCTATGATTTTAAATTCCGTCACTACTAATTGGAAGTTGTTCCCCCTCTATGATGAGATCAACAGATGCATCAAAGTCAAACACATTCATACTTTAGACAGGGTAATTTAACTGCTGATTTTCTGGCAAAATCAGCTCTCACATCTAAGTTCTCATCAACCTAATCTTGAACAATCTTTCATATGATACTAAGGTCATTCTGTTACTTCATAAATATCAAATGCCTTAAATAAGAACTTAGTCTCTCCGCTTGCTATGTATTTCAGTTGCTAGGATTGTACAGTTGCTGCTTTATCTAGTTAGTGTCGCACTGTGTTTTATTTTTACAATTTCCTAATAGATTTTGACTGATCAGAGTAGTATTTTGTTTCTTTTCCTTTTCTGCATTTTTTTATCATTCTTTGTAATCATTGGATGGGTGTTACATGGTTTTGGGAATTTAATAAATTTCCTCCATTCATATGGTGGTTTAACTTAAAAAAAATCAATGGTTCAATTTGTTATACAAATGAAAGGTGGTCTCTATCCGGTCCTTATACATTGTTTAGATGTGTGACCAATGAGGTAATTTTCTGTGAACATACTATCAATTACAAGAACAAATACTGAAGTGCTATATGCAGTCCAGTATTTTACTCAGTGTAGTTCAAAATATCAATGAAATGACACTATCATCCCTGCAAATTGCCTAGTTTTTCAAAAATCTAATAAGTTAATGTTATTTTCATACTTTTACACCGTATTTTGAAATATAAAAGGAAAATATCGGACCGCATGCAGCAACACCCACGAGATACTAAGAAAAGAAGAAGTTGAAAAACAACTCCCCACGTTTGGAATTGGAATTGGATGGATTATTAGGCCATTTTGGCGAACAGAAAAAGCTTGATGAAAGGCCAAAAGTGTGTTTGGGCAAAACTATAGTGGTCTGAATCTCTACAAAAGGTAGATCTTTCAATCAGTGCACTACGTCCAAACCCCCCATGTGCCACCAGGTGTGCTCTGCATCATTTCCAGCTAACGTACCCAAAAAAAGCTGCCCTCTAATTCCTACAATATCTACCTCTATATTTACCCCATCTCACCAATTTACTACAACTAAAAAATGTCAAATTAACATCAATTTTTTACTACTAGCAATTGATAAAAAGTTGATAATGTTACTATAACATTGGTATTTTCAAATTTGGTGACACGCACAGATCAAGATGTCGGGTCAAATCAGATATTGTCTGTATAATAAGTTAATCTAATATGTGTTGATATAGTATTAATTTGATCTGAGATCTTGATCAATATCGTACTGATCTCAAATTTTATGATGATAAGCAATAGCTACATTCAACAGTTCTACAACACTCAACTACTCCTATGATAAGATTATGGTAAATACAAAAACATGTGCTTGATTGAAAATTGAACATTGGATTTTCAATTTTGGTGACCTGCATTAATCAAGACATCAGGTTCAAATCAAGAGTACTTGAACTCTTAAAAGGTCAACTTATGTTTATATAAATACTTTTCAAAATTTTGAAATTGTATAAACATTTATGCAACATGTCAAGGATTAGAGAATGTTACACTTATGTAATAGAAAAATTTATTACACCTTATCTTTGGGCAATGCTATTAGCAGGTTGTATTTTACTTTTACAGTCCGTATTATTTTCGAAAAAGACAAATATACCCTCAATCAAGTGACTAAAGTTTGAACAAAATAAATCAATAAGGACAATCTTGTCAATTTCAATCAAAATACAGACTGCGTTACCAAAAGAAAACATGTAAATAGGAATTCCGGTTATCTTAAAATAAACTTAATTGAGAGACAATTTGTTTGATCTGAACTGGAAGAAGTACAACAGTGCTCAATTTGTTTTCTCTCTAGTTTGTCCCCATGCTCTCTAGTTAATTTGGCTTTGCCACTCCACAGTTACCAACAGCCATGCATTCCTTTTGCGAAAGATCAAAAAAATCCAGCAAAAACATACTAATTGGGAGTACTATCTTGTTACTTTCCCCGGTAAATTTGGATGTTAAAAACCAAAATGTCCCATTTGGTCCCATTAATGTCTGTTTATTACAGATCAAAATGATCAAAGTTGATAAAAGAAACAGGAATAGAAGGAGAATTAAATTGACAGTCTTCATCATGGTACTAATTTATTGGCCAATTGTGATGCAGAGAGCATTCATAATTAATTCCCCAGACAGGAACAAGAAGAAGATGAAGATGATGACCAATATACCATACTGGACAAACCAATGAGCTCTGATGATGATCTAATCCTAGTTACTCTTCTTCTTCCTGTCCTAAAACTCCATTTCTAAACAGAGTTGATCCCAATCCCATAACCAGACGGAGAAAAAATGGCCTACTTGATCAGCTCTGCAACAAGAACACCATTTTGACCACATTTCAGTGCACCATTTTCTTGAGCATCATCATCTCCTTCATCAAGTGCCCTTTTTTCCTGCTCTTCTTCTTCCTCCTCCACAACCCTAGCCTTCACCTTCACATTTCCGATCACATTTCCGCCGTCTTTCTTCTTCTTCTCTGCCGCCTTGGCTCGCAAGGCCTCAAGAAGCTCCCACAGGGCGTTCACCCGGTCTCGCCGGTTCTTGATCAGAACCTCGCTGATGTCGGCCGGCGTCATTTCAGCCTTATCCATAACGTTCATGAAGTCAGCCTCCATTTCCTTGTCCATCTCGCCGTCCTCGTACCCGACGTAGTTCTTCAGCAGAATCTTCAATGCCGGATAAGTACAGTAGCTCATGAAAATGTGCATGTCCATTCTCCCGCTCCGCAGCAGAGCTGGATCAAGCTTCTCGATATGGTTCGTCGTGAACACGAAAATCCGTTCGCTCCCACAGCAGGACCATAAGCCATCTGTGAAATTCAGCAAACCGGAAAGAGTGATCGAATTCCCGCCGTCCTCTCCGCCATTGCTAGCCCCCGGCGGCGCCACCTCGAAGCTGTTAACCCTGGCGGAGCCGCCGCCGGAGTTGTTGCTAGCCTTCTTCCGATTAGTTAAGTTAATCGAGCAATCGATATCCTCAATCACAATGATCGACTTCGAGCTCGTCTTCATCAGCAACTTCCTCAGCTCAGAGTTCGTATGAACCTCTGTTAGCTCAAGATCATAGATATCATACCCGAGAAAATTCGCCATCGCTGCGATCATACTCGATTTACCGGTCCCTGGAGGACCGTACAGTAAATACCCCCTCTTCCACGCCCGGCCGGTTCTCTGATAAAACGCCTCACCGGAAGCGAAATCCTTAAGATCTTCCATGATCTCCAACTTCTTAACCGGGTCCATTGCTAAAGTATCAAACGTGCTCGGATGCTTGAACGGCACGGATTCCCACGGGTGGCCGCGGGAATCGAGAGAACCGCCGCGGGAGTTCGTGTAGAGAAGCCTATCCTGGTTATTCCGGCGGATCTCCACCGCCTTCTCCATGACGAAGTCTAAGTAGGATCCCAAGACCACCGACTTGTCGCGCTTCTTCACCCGCATGGTGAAACCGCGCTTCTCCTCCGGCAGCGGCCGCCACGAGAAGGTCTGCGCCTGGCGCTGCGTGACGATGTGCTCCCAGAGAACGGCGACGCCGTTGAAGGAGTCGATGAGGCGGTCGTTGTTGGAGAGGCCGAAGGTGATCGCGGAGGAGTTGAGGCCGCGCGTGAGGCTGAGCCGGTTTCCGGTGATGGAGGCGGAGGAGCTGAGGTAGAGCTGGACGGCGTTGTAGAGCTCGTTGGTGTTCACGCCGTCGATCTCGGTGATGTCGTAGTAGCAGTAGGAGGAGAACCAGTTGAAGAAGCGGCTGAAGAGGCGGAGCGAGGCGAACCGGAGCTCCGGCGGAAACACGGCGTGGAGGATACTCTGAAAGAACGCCCACACCCCCATTACTGAGGCAAGAGTAGTCCAGAAATCCTTCATTTTTTTTGTTACACTGGTTTGCAACTGGAAATGTGGAGAATGAAGAAGAAGAAGTAGAAAAGAGAGGATCTTTCTTGAGTTGGGGAGATGGTGTTGGTTTTGAGGTGGATTTATAGGGAAGTGTATAATTAATGAGGAGAGAAGGGAAAAAATGTGGTTTTCTAAATATAAAAATGAAATCTTTTCTGTTTGGGTGTTTGAATACGAAGAAATGAGGTCTTTTTATTATATAAATAATGCGTAGAAAAGATTACTGCAAATGTTAATTTTTTATTAACTCAAAACTCCTATATAACAGGACTTTCCGTAATAAAAGGAAATCAAATACTTTATAACTAAAACAAAATATACTACAACTTATATACAGTCAATAATAATCACTAACGATCAATCTAAAATATTCTCTAATATTTTATTATATAAAATTTTTAAATCTTTTTGTGCTTGGGTATTTGAATCTGAAGAAATGAGGTCATTATATATAAAAATGAAATCTTTTTGTGTTTGGGTGTTTGAATATGAAGAAATGAGGTCTTCTTATTTAATAAAAATTTAATCTTATTGTGTTTTGGTCATTGAAATATGAAGAAATGGGGTCTTTTTATATATAAAAACATAATCTTTTTGTGTTTGGGTGTTTCAATATGAAGAAATGGGGTCCTTTTATATGTAAAAATATAATCTTTTTGTGTTTGGGTGTTTGAAAGGGGGGAAAATAGAAAATATGGTGTGTGAAAAAAAGTAAATGAAAAAAGGGGAAAGGGAGAGCTTGAAAAGGTTAAAATGGGAGGGAAAGCTATGAAGAAAGGAGATTTGATGAGATGTGTAGAATTGGGTATAGAGTATAGAGTACAGAGGGAAGACAGCAGAGATGGAGAGGGAGGGAAGGCTAACAAACAAAAAGGAGGTGAGTGAGTACTTTGAGTTGGAGAAGGTATCAGAGACAGAGAGAACACAGATATGGGGCCTCACTTAGGGTTCTATCTAGCCTCTCTACACTTGGACTTTTCTACAATTTGCAATTCTTTCAATACTTAAATATATTTTCACAAAACAAAATATTTTTCCATTTTCAGCTTTCTTTTGAAAATAATATCTTGAGAGGGTAGGTGGAGTATTCATTTTAAATAAGTGTTTCGCGTAATTTCAACAATCTTATTTAGGTCTGATCAAATTATAACAGAATGTGATGTTAAGGCGAATTCAGTAAATGTAACGTTAGTTAAACTGTATAAAGTACCTTTCTCAAAGACTGACTCTAATAGAATGAAATTTTATTAGTGTATATCTTACTTATCTAGTTTGGTTTAATCGGGATGGTTTGGACTAGCAGATTCATTCGATATTCTGTTGAAAAATTAATTTGTATTCTCATTTATATGGCATTGCAAATGTCTAGAGACTGTGGGGAGTCGCCGGAACAATTATGAGGTGTTGGGATTCAAAGACGCGTCTCATGTTTACCGCGAGAGAGGACGGACTGGCGTAAGGCGCGCCGCCAGCCCAACTCTCGTGTTGAAGTTGTTCACGCCCACAACTTTTACACGCATGTGTGTGACACGCGTTCACGCGTGACTGTCACTCATTGTCGTCGGGAGGTTACTCTGATCCTTGATTTCAGTTTTTCTCTTTTTTCGTGTGTAGCTAGTTTGTTACTTTCTTTTAGTTTTATTTCTACTATCTTATTGCTCTACCCCAGCCTATTTTCGGGGAATCTTTTTCACGTCCCCCAACTTACGACTTTAACCATTGATATCTTTCATTACGTATATTATTGAAAAATAGAAATTGATATTTGAATACTATGCATTGTAATGATTCTAATGATAATACACTTGATATCATTGTTGATTATATAACTGTTCAAATATTTGGTCAACGTTCTATGATGAATAGTGTAAAAGTCAAAGTGTGAGTAACAGGCCGGGACAGAGTAGTATTTAGAATGGATCAGTGCATATGTGCTTCAGTGGGTCATTTTTGCTCATACATTGGTCGAACTTGTTTGTCTACCAATGCTTAATTTTTTTGATGGGTACTTTTGTTCGATTAACCTTTGTCGGCTTCCGGTTTGAGTCACATTAGGATAGGAGAATTCCAAGTTCGGGTCACTTTGAATACTAACTTCTCGGTGGCTCTCGGACTTAGATTAGCAGACTTTACAAATTGGTTCTCCAGTTTGGTTCGGTTAGAAAAAGTTGCCAATGCCCTTAGTCAGTGAAAACAAACATGAAAGTCTCTTACTGGGTCTTGAGGGGAGGAATCTGAATAGTGTCTAATGAGACTGGCTATGGACTTAATGCAGTCTTGGGGTGTTATGTATGATACTGTAGGCAACTCGTGTTCAGTTAGTTCGACCCAGATTATTTGAAAGTGTTGTAGTCTACGACTTTTATCTCTTTTCTATGCACGTATCCTTGTTTGTTTTTAGATTATGATTAGATTTGCTATTCTAACATTATAACTAATAGATTCAGACGCAGAGATAACTTCGCTAAAAATTTCTGTGTAATATTACGTATCGCATTCACTTTATGGAGTTGTTGTACTTGTATTTTTCATTTTGATTTGGACGTGCTTAATATAATATCCCTCCGTTCCTGAATCGAACATGACTTACCGGATGGCTCATAGTACCCTTGATATGCATTTCCAATTCATTCCCTCCCAACCAAAATTGATGGATAGGTGTTGTAGCTTTAATTGATGCAGCGGCGAAAGATGTTCAAATGAAGACAGAAATTAAGTTCAAAATGTGAATCATGTACCCCAAGAACAAGGGATGCATTCATAATTCTGTTTTAGCTTCTTCCTACTACTAGTATGCTTTAAGAGTTGAGACAGGTATAGGTTAATGTCATTTCATCTGGTAACACACTATTCATTTCTTACTATTTTAATGTAATATCATATATAATTCCTAAAAGCATTCCACTTTTATAAATGTCAAATTCAGAATGATCATATTAATAATTGAGTCATTTCTACTCATACATTTTGATCAATTTGTTTATTTAGTTTCAACTAATAATTTGTTTAATTGTTACTGATTCACAACATAACATAATTTTATAGATCGACTACGGCTTAATTGAATTAAATTAAATTAAAAATAATATAGTACAAATCGAATCAAATTTGTATGAACCTAGTGAGACTGAACTAAAACTGAAAATAAGGGACGGAGCTGAAACCTGAATTTAACTGAGCTGAGATAACTTTAGTTGAAATAGGACAAGTTTAAATAAAATGAACTGTACTCAACTAAAAAATATTCAGATAAATAATAATGAGATTAGTCTTTACTCAAAGGGTAATTTGAGGTTGATAGGAGTATTTAACATGGTCAACTGTAGGGGTAATTCATTATGAGACCAAAGTTACGCGCAGGAGTAGACATGCAATGAGTTTATTACTCACAGCAGCAGTAGACATGCAAGCTGGGAAGCATTGACCACATCTCTGCAACAAGATTTTGGTCTGAGTTTCTTCTCAAAGCCACAGATAGAGTCTATGATAGATATGATGAAAGTCTAGCTAGCTATGCTCATTGATGAGATGGGATTGCAGTAATAAAATAAACAAGTCAAGAAGAGAATGGATGGATACTGGATCTATCTGGGTTTTTGAAAACGTCTCAGACAAACAAACCCCTGCAACATTGGGGTTTGAAGCTCTCAGAACTCTATCTGGATATTAATCTTTATGCAGAGGGTAGGTTTATTTCAGCACACTTGATTATTTTTGCCTGCTGATCAATAATATTATATTGAGAGTCTTGCATCTTCTGTCGGGTTTGGTTCAATTTATTCTTATCACTTTCAGTTCATTTCAATAAATTTCAATTTACTGAACAATTTTACTGTTTAATTCATTAGTTTATTTATTCACCCGATCTCTGATTTAGTTCTGTACAGTTCAGTTTCAGGACTAGGGTGTTTCTTTTTAGAATATTATTATCAGTATATTAGAAATCACTGAAAATTTTGGGAATAATTATATACAATTAGTATTTTACTTCTATAATGTGAAATACAGTATAAAATTGTTAAATAATTCTCAATATTATATTAATGGGGGGAAATTAGTAGTATTTAGGGATTATATTGTACTTTCAAGTTTGGTTGACATGTAGTACATTTGCTTGATTTCTATATTTCAAGTGCAACAACAAAAGGTACATCAATATCGTTGGAGTAATAGATGTGCTAAGTTTGATTTGTGAGTACATGTTGATATTATTATTGAATTTCAATTTATATATGTTTTATTTGATTGTTTTTTGAAGAAAAAAACTGCTTTGTTATTCGCCAAATCTAAACTTAGTTATCATCATATAAAACCATTTTATTAGATGCATATTATATTTACATAAATATAAGTTTATTTTATGGATTCATTACAACGACTTAATTTAGTATATGGATTCTACAACTAGCCTGCAACTATCCTACTCTCGTACGTTGAGTGACATAAATCCTCACCGTGATGTTAAGATTTCACTAATTACATATGTATATGCCCCTGTTTTTTACACCGGCGATATAGGTTTTGACTTGTAGGTGAGCGTGTTGGAGGATTTAACTCAGAAAAATCAGAGATAAATACTTCATATATAAATTATTACTCCTGCGAATTTGAATCTCTGATTTTCACTGAGCCGACAATGTCTCTAGCCAACTGAACCAGTCCAGTTGATTGCATATAAGCTAATTAACTGATTTACAGTGCCATGGACTCATGCACTCAAGAATAATAATGCTAATAATAATATAATTAGACAGCAGAAAACAAAAGAATAATAGGGAATCTAAACTTTATAGGGAGGTGGGGTATTAATGGGGAAGGATGGATGGCACTGTTACAATAACATTATTTCTGGATTGTGGATAAGAATTAAGAACCAGAACCGAACTCTTGACACTGATCTCACATGAGTATATGCATAGCAACAAACAATACAATAAAAATCGGCTTAGTAATAATTTTTTAAGAATGATGACGCTTCTTTGCGACAAGTTTATTGATTTTTAATGGGAAGGTGACATGAAGACATGTCACTTAGCAATTTGCCTTTTTCCCCTTTTTACTATCACTCTTTTGTCCTAGTATTCATATTTGAAGATATTTTTTATTTTATGTTATGAAATATATGTACATTATTAAAAAAAGGATTACAATGAATTGATGTAATCATTTATTATGTAATTGCATAAAATGAAGTTTTACGGTTAAATTTATCAGATTCATTGGAAGCATTTTTTTTAGAGACAAAACGGTAAAAGTACATGATTGGGTTAACCCATAGTTACACATAAAACCATATGATGGTTTTTGTGGCAATTTGAATGAGATTACAGAGAAAACTCTGGCATGACCGGACTAATTCTCTGCCTCGGTGGTACTACATAAAAAAGGATATATCAAAAGATTCCTGAGGACATGTACAAAAGTATCCAAACTATTTTCACAGGTATAATATTCTTAACTTTCACCATAAAGCATGGGCTAAATGTACAAAATTTACAAGTTTATAAATCTATGCACAGAAACGCCGATAGTAACTTGTCAAAACCACCACGACTAGAATTTCTCCTCTACAGTGATTGCTCAGACCCAACCCAAAGGGTCTTTCCTCTCGCCAATTAAGAGTTAAGAGAGATATGACAAAGAAATAGGCAAGAATATTCAATAAATTATTTAAAATAATTTTGCAAAGAATCCTTTATACAATCATATATCCCATGAAAACTAAAAAAATCTGAAAGCAAAAATAAAAAGAAAAAAGAATAGAACCCTTATCCTGGCCGAATAGTCGAGGACCGAGAACAGCAGCAAATCCAGGCGTTTGCAGCTAGAACCTGTCATGCTTGTCGCACAAAGTGCATGGCAACGCATGATGTTAAAGGCGGCGGGCCGCTTGCTACGTCGCGGCGTTTGCGACCGGCGGCGCGTGTGGTGAAGGCGGCGAACCGCATGCAACACCGACAACATGTGTACCAACAGATTTGAACTGGTGGCACGTGATATCACCTCTGTCCTGTACAGTACAAACTACATTATGGAGATCCGCTAATTTGACAAGCAATCACTTCCTACCAAAGAGTCCATCCGATTAACTGACTGGCGATACTGATTCGGGCCCAATTCAAAACCCAACCGTCGGGCTCCGTCCAGAAAGACAGAAAGACGATCGAAAAATGAAAACTCTGATTTTTCGAGAAAAAGAAAAGGAGCCTTTTGAAGTGTGGGTAGAGAGGGAGATTGGAATACCGGATATGCGGTGGGAGGGGGTCGCAGCAACCCCCGCCGGGAGGGACTTAGATATGGAGGAGCGCTAGCGTCGTTGGAAGCATTCAATTACTTTTTACATGTTTTTCGACACATTTGTTCAATCATAAAAGCGCTTTGTAGCATCACCGTACAAATCTTCCAACACCAATAACCAATTTTAGTCGTAATTTAATGTAGGTTAGTGTCGAAGAGGATTCCGAGAGTTGGCCCTGAACTCCAACACCGATGATCAAAATTCATATTTGTTTCCAAAGCTGAATGCCATAACTGCTCCTAGCTAACATCATTTGGATGTAATAAACCTCTTGACAACCTTCTTTGAATTTCTGGGTTCATTTTAATTATAGACTTTTCTGTTCACTAATTATGCATGGAATATTACACAATTACTTTTCGTAAAATCAAATCCATTTGTCGTAGTGAAGACAAAACAGCCTTCAATTCCACCATCAATAAAGCATGCAAAAAGACTTCTTTTTCACACGTCCTTTATACCTTCGTCAACCAATTTTATTGCAAATAATTAACGGCTGGAGCCTCGAGAGACCTTTGCCTGCATTTGTCAGCACAACAAAATTCTACACTTTCAAATTCTCAATCAATCAAAAGGTTGAACACGAAATAAAGCAATTAACACAAATATATAAGAATGCTTATGTATATCTTCTCAAGTGTATTGCAATTTTTAGTGTATTTACAAACTAACCCTTGAGCTAACGTTTTTTACAGTTTGATCAGATCGAAAAATAAATATGATATACTGTCACGCCAGTTGAAAATAAATTGAGAGACGTAAAGAGATAAAAGCTCATAGGTCCAAACAGAGCACGCAAATTTAGTGATACTGTGGCTTTTGATTATATGAGCAGAAATTTCTGAATTTATATAAACTCATAATATTTACTGATAAATTGTGTATATTGGCCGACATGAATGTCATATGCTTAAATTTTTGATGGATGATATGATAGTGACAATTGACAAACTAATTGTAATATGGAAAAGCACTTAACTTGAGATTAAAATAGAGGTGATGTATAAGAGCATCTCCAATGGTTGGTTTTTTGGACTTGCTTGCAATTTTTTTAAATAGTTGAGCTAGTTGCTTACCATTGTTTTTTGCCACGTCATTAGCCTTCTCAAGGAAGGGCTGCCTTCACAAGCAACTAGCTTGGCATTATTTTTGTGGGTCCTACATTACTAATTCAATAGTATTTGGTAGGTATTGTGTATATGTGAGACCATAATAACCAATATTCAAGGTAGCTTACCACTAATTGATACACTAGTTTGACAAGCTACTTGGTTGAAAAAATGATGTGGCATGTCAAATTACACCATCATTTTGCTTACCACTGAAGATGCTCTAGTATTAGGCTTTTGGGGGAATACTTAATGAGCAATGCTGAATCACACGCATTGTTTGTATTTGAACTTGCAAATCGGTCACTTTCGAATCTTAATGTGACTGAGAATAATCTAATTACCTAACTAATGGTTTATTTTTCTCCCTTTTTTAAACTAATGGGACTGGCGGTGCTTCGTTAATTAAAAGTTTTAAACAAACGATTCATACTTTAGGCATATTTTTAGTCAACTCTGAGATTTTGGTGGTATAACATTTGGTATCATTTAGTACGATGGCACACAACTTTCAACTTCTCAAGATTTTGAAAAATATTTTGAAATATTTGACAAGAAGCTTGCATAAATGTTGAGACATCAAAAAGTTTAGGGCACTCAACTTTGAAAAATACGCAAAGAAATAAAGTTTTGAAAAATACACAAAGAAATAAAGTATGGATCAGAAGTATAGTACACATTTTGTGGAAGAATAACATACAATACAACTATACCAATATTATCTAACGAGAAAGTCGATCATCATAAACAGATTCAAAATCCACAAAATTTCCATTTCAGACATCAAATCCATTAACAGCCATCAGGTTTATATTTTTCTCATACAAACTGCTATTAGGGTTCACACCCGCCATTCATGTAATCAATCAATCAATGGCAATGATCAGAAAACCCACGGATACATACATAAGGAAGACGGGGTACAGTGCTAGAGCTTTCCTCCTCGGATTTACAGCCGTGCTCATGAATGGATAAGCAGCCCATGAGCTCCAAGCTAATGTAACGCAGACAACGACAATCTTCAATATCACATTGTCCTGTAGCAAGCAGACCAAAGCCCCGATGTCTAGAGGAAACAGACAGTAACCAAGAAGGCTAAGGCTTTGGAAGAAGATTATGTGGCCACCCTGAAACAATAAAAAGAAAAGGTCTTACACACCACATAGTATCTGATTCTCTTTCTCAAGGAAACAAACATAAGTATACTCCAATAAGTGCTTATCAGGTTGTGATCAATAGCCACATCAAAACCAGGACTAATAAGTTTAGTGCATTAAAATACATGTGAATAAAGTTTTAAGAGGTAAGTACCAGCAGCAAAACGTTCAGTGTCAGAATGATAGCTCCAGCTGCCAGCAGTGCAAAAGCAACAGCAAACACCTCAGACTGCAATAATCAAAAACCAAAATACAGATGCTCAGATTGTGGATCAAGAAAGTTCAGGCAAGCTATGGCAAACATCAGAGCTTCATTACACTTCAGCAATTTCACATCCAGAGGAAAATATATGTGCAAGTTTGGGAAGAGAAAAATATTCAAGATGTAACATGCATTTCCTTAAGAAAGTACTGCGGCAACCAACACCATCCACAATTTCCACACAAGTAATAAAGGGATAATTGCACTTAAATGCTGGACTCCAAATTCACCACTCCATCAACATCAAATGAAAGAGAAGAGTATTTACTGCAAAAAAATCTAGATGTCGTTTACTGGAACTCAAACTTCTTCCACACACAGACACATAGCAACAGATAGAACTCTAGTAAACAACAAAAAAATGGTCTATACATCTGTTTCTTTATTCATTGCAAAGATCGTGAATAAATCAATTAATAAACAAGAGGGTGTGACCACAAAATTAGGGGAACAACAATGTCGATAAGGAGACGTACAAGCAGTATTATACAGAGTACTAAGGTAATAAGAAAGCATACATGATATTATAAAAGAAATAATGTTGACACGGAATTAGCAGATACCCAAAGAGAATCCAAATGGTTCTAAGTGAAATTACTAACCTAAATGATGAAATTAGAATTGGCGCAGCAAGAATGATGGAAAAATTATGTACCAAGTCAATAAAAGGATAGTATACAACTGTATTTCAAGAAATAGAAGAGAACCTTTCCCTGGCCTCTCTGGAAACAGAAATATATGTTACTAACTGCCATTCGACAAGGCAGATGTAGCCTAGGTGTTACTACCATCATATTCCTTTTCACTACAACTATCTGAACAATGCAATTGACAGAAGGTGCTGAGTATATCAGGTAGTTCAAGTAGATCAAAACTATTGTTCTACAATGTTTCATTCACCATCAACAAACTTCAATCACTCCCATCTACCACAAGTTTCATTCTAAACTAAAATACAGGCACACTACACCTACATTTTCTACTACGCAATCAAAACATGCACCAAAAAGCATAATGAAAGATCATGGTTACTGCCACAGTAAATTGAAAAAATGAGCATATACCTTCTTAACAGATGCAGACCAAGAGAGAGTGAGCCCCAAGAACACAATGAAGAAGAAAGGCCCCCACAGATCCCAATCCCTCAAAGCCTTCCCAGGATCCTCCCTGAACGGATTGGGGAACACCACCAGCTTCAAGTTACTCACGATCCTCGACAGATCCCTCTTCACCGTGTCCCACACGGGCTCCGTAAGCGTATTCGGAGCAGGCCCAAACCCGGAGGGACCACTGCCCCCCGCCGTCGGCACGGAGGAGCTGGTCCCATTGGAGCGGGCGGAGGAGACTGGCAGCGGCGGCAGTTTAGCAGATGCGGTGGGCATCGGAGCTGGCGGCGCTGGTGGCGGGAGCGGCGAGGAGGAGATCGGAATTGAAGCTCGCGGCGGCGACGGTGGCCGCGCGGGGAGGACGGCGGAGGGGTAGGGCTGGGAATTGATGAGGTTTTCGATCTCATCGATATCGGATTGGGAGGTATTGTTGAGGGGCACGGTGTCGCTGTACGGATTGGAGGACGACATTGTTGAATTGATGAGGTTTCAGGCGAGTTCGACGGTGGCGCTGCGGTGGAGTTGCAGTGAAATGGGGACGGATTGTGGCGGGAATTGACGGGATCGGAACTAGGACATGGAAGATGCTGAATCGGGTTGATCGGAGAATATTTTTGGGGGGTTTTCACGTTTACTTTTCTATTTCTGTTTTTAATTTGCTTTGCTTAAATAAGAAGATAGAATTTGGGTCATGGACTTCACGGGTTCTTCGTGTTGGGCTGTCCATTTCAAACTCTGTGACTATAATGTCCAATTCTCCAACCCATCAACAACTTCCACGTCATTTATATATGTAATCTAGTTTGATTCAATTTAGATCAACTTAAGGAACTGGTTCATACTCTTGAAGAAAAAGTAGTAGTAAAGTGTGTGACGGTTGCGGGAACAATAAAATTGGGGAAAATATATCATCAGTCTCAAATGAAGAAGGCACATAGAAATTGAGCTATACCTTGAACATCATATCATATTTCATTAGAACTAAATTGAACTGAACCAGTAAATAAAAAGACGAACAGGGAGAACAGACCCTAAGGCACAAAATTTCAAATGAATAATGTTAAAAAGAAGATGCTTCTTGCCATTCCCGGCAATTGAGTATAGTACAAGTATATTGCTTGCTCTTTTATAATAAATATGTTTCATATGATTGCTATCATGATCTAACTGTCAACAATATCAAAACTGGGCACTAACTTTTCCAGTAATTTGGCTAGCAGTTCTTTCAACGGAAAGTCTTTATCACCCCCGAAGCCGCGGGATAGACCTTATGATCACAAGAAACACAAATTATCGACCCCTTTCAAGGCTTCAGAGCTAAGGCAAGACCCAATTTTGGCAATGCACTGGTGGACTTTGCGTTATACTCGGCTGATACAGTTACAAACGACTTGGGCCTCCATTCCCGTTGGCATGACGCTGCAACCTTACCATTGTCGAAAAATTTGGTCTTCACCACTGTGAGGGGATCAACCCGGTGACTATTTCCAATGCTGTAACTGTTTTCGAAAGTGGAAAATCTGTGAATCATCTCTACACCAACTTCATTCCCATTCAAAGGATTAACTGTGTGAACATAGGATGCCTTCAGTGTTTGCCCCTTATCCGTCCTACAAACAAATTGACATTTTATCAGGAACGACATATTTCATACATCAAGAGCACTAACATTCAATAAAAGAGTAGCACTAACATTCAATAAAAGAGTGAAGGATGAAAGAATGTAGGGTACAAAGGATCTCATCACACTCACAGTAATAGTGCAGCAGAAAAGTCCGGCTTGTTCAAACTGACTCCAGCATCATACTTTGAGAAAGAAGAAGAAGCAGTATCGAAGAGAACTGCACCACCAAGAGCTAACTCCTTTGTACCAATTGTAGCAGCAACATCCAAAAGAGGGGACGGGTTCAATCCAATACTGGAATTGATAGCAGCATGAGGATGAACATAGTGTACTTCAAGCTGCAAATGAACCAGATGAACATATTTTACTCAGTATTAAAAGTTAAGGATTGATCTTTGCAAGTCAATACAGGCAAGGAAAAGATACAAACAAGAAATGTCTAATTATTTCTAGATAAAAAAAATCACTTCTGGTTCAAATGTTAATTGATTCTGAACTATTAAGTTTAAACTCTAAAATCAGGGCATCAGCCATCCATAACAGATAACTAAAACTATTAAGCGTAAAAGGTCCTGAACAAAATTACAAGCAAGAGGATCATAACATACTCCCTCTAACAGAGAACAAAACAAGGACAAGAAAAACATAAGAGTGCATGATTGGTGGATTAAAGCATACAATGTAACATTGTAGTTCTTCACTGTTGCTTTGTAAAGATTAGAAAAATGTCATGCTTCACACAGTTAGAGCAAGATATAATCCACTGCCATTTTGCACGAGGATAGGAGATTCTCAATGATTCCATGTCATGGACTCAATGATCAGTAAATTCTGCTCTCTTTCAGACAAGGTTATGCTAAACAGAACAGCACTGTAATTTCATATGCATATTGCACCTTATCCATACTAGGTTTATTATACAGATTCAATTTAATAATATGGCTTTTCAATGTGATGCTTGCTGAATGAATAACAAATTACCTTGCCAGATTTGTGATCAGGTATGTTGAAGCTGAAAGCTGCTCTTGTAGAGGAGAGTACATTATTCAAAGTTACTTTTGTTGTAACCTACAGATACAAGTTGAAATAGCTATCAAAATATGTACATATGGAAATAATTATGTGTTTCGAATAAAACAAAATAAAATAAATCAAGAAAGCATGGCAAATTATCAATCTCACATTTGAATAGGTGTCAACTTTTAAATCCACTGTAGTATTTCCGGATTTATGTTGGGTACTTATGTCGCCCACAAATACATCGTCTCTTTTCACACCGCCCGCTGTTAGTCCCTGCAAATAAATTCAAAAGTACTAATTCAATGATCAGTATATACAGAAAAGTATGACGTTTGGCTAATGTGATACATTTACAGAAGCACAATCAAGAGGGATGGAAAGTTGTAGCAGTGGCAATGAGGTTGCTTAAACTTCAAACTCCATTGATTTAATGAAGAAGGAGCTAGTACAAAATTTTGTTACAAGAAAAACCCAAGTAAAGACTCTTTTTTCTACAATAAAAGAACTTTTAGACAACTCAAGAGAAAAATCTAATCTCCAAGATGAACTAATGGATAAATGTAATACTGTGCACCGCAATAAAGCGTTTAACACGATACTTTCGACATACAAATCAGTGGAAAGAAAGAAATAAGTCTCGCGCATACATACCATCCCACTAGCACTTGGGATGCAGACAGAGAACTTCTGATCATAGCTGTAATCCTTATTCAAAAGATCTGCAAAAAAAGCAATACAAAGGGATGAGTACAAACTATGCTGATAGAATCAAAAAAGAAATAATGCATCCACAATAACTTCAAAACTTAACCAAATATTATGTCCGCACGAAACTATTAATACACCAAGTTTCAGTCCTAGCTTTTTCTATCTTCCTTAATGCATAAAAAGTCAATCCTCCATCCAATTTCTAATTTCAATTATGTAACTGATATTATAGAGGTTACTCCAAATTCTTTTTTCTTGCATTTGCCTCTGCATACCATATATCCTACTCTAAACAGATTCCGTCTCCCAATACGTTTCTTTATCCGCATCCGCATCAGAATAAAGATACTTATTTTCAGGCACCCTTTCATTGAAATGTGGAAATAAATTCTAGCTTAACCTGGTTCTTAAAGTCACATTCATTAGCAACACCTTTACATGATACACCAAACCATTACACTACAAAGCACACTCTTGAAATCACATCACCAGCACTAAGAAAGCAACTATTAGTTAATCAACCAAAACGAACTTCAAAAAAACACGTCATTCAAAAGCAGCAGCAAAATGTAAACATGACATTCAACACAACAGTACCTCTAACACGTTTTCCAATCTCCGAAAACGGCGCCGGACTAGAGCCCATCTCTTCAAAACCCCTAAAACACAAAAGCAACTAATCAGATAATCCAACTAACAATGAACAGAACAAAAAGCAAACTACTTGGAATCTCCTAGAGGGGAAGGGAGCTCACGGGAAAAATTGTAGCGGGAGACGGTGGCGGAAAGTCGGAGCTCAGCGGCGGGGAACCAGGAGAAACGACTGCGTTTAAGGTGCAGGCGCTCCCGGCTGCTGATGGAGATAAAAAAGGGGTAGGTTTTAGTGGTTTTGGACGGTGACGCCGGTTTATTAAGGTAAAAAAAATATTCTCCTTTATGAGATAGGAATTTATTTATTTAGCAATCTAAATACATAAAATATTAGTAAAAAAAATGAAAATCAATGGCTTGGATTTCTCCCATTTTGGTCATTCGGAAAGATTAGAGTACTTCAAATCTATATAGATATATATTTAAGATAGAATGATGCTTAATTACGTGTCTTTTTTTTAGATTTTTAGAATGATGCTAAGAATATATGCAATAATTTATATTTTTTTGAAGGAAAAGAAAATTATAATCATGTTATTAGAAACGTCCATAATCGTTTGACAAGAATAATGTGGGAGATATGTTTCACTATAATCTAAGAACTGTCCGTTCCTTAGCATATCCGACTAATGAATCGGCCAAATTGCAATAATATGTATTTTGATTATTCACCATTATCAAAAAATAAAAACAAATTATACACCGATTTCCCAAACAATCCTCAATACCTCAAAAGGGGAAAAAAGCAGAAAAAATATCATTTGAAGTAATACATATGAGTATCTAGCTAATTAAGGAATATGATACAATTTGGAAGGTTTTAAGTTGAGTGTAACATTGAAATAATTCAACGTCTGAATCCACTTTTCCTGAGTCTTCAAATTGTGAACCGCAATGGTGTCCGGCCAAAACTCATGCGTGCATCCGGTGGGCGGCTGAGGAAAGTTGTACATCGACCATTTTGCATTGTACCTATTCTGCCCTCGCCGGCCATCTCTAAGCCACTCCCCGAACACCTTATCTTCCGGCCCTTGTAAATGATTCGCCGGAATATCCGATTCCCTGATCCACTCCACAATATCCCACGAAACTAAGTACCCCATTCCGGCCATGTAGTGCTTAAACGGGTCCATGCTTGAGCAAGGCACGACGAATCCAAAGTACAAATCTTCCCTCGATAGTGGCCTCAGTGCTTGCACCAGATTCTCCAGCCTGAAATATGTATCGTCGTCGGCTTTCATCACGTAGTGATACGGCGGAGATACGCCGCCGCCGTTCGTGTCGTTCGTTCCGTTCATCATCTCCGGCAAGCTGGAGAAGTACGTGTATGTCTTGCCGCTGTTCATGTTCTCCGTGCAGTTGAGGATGATGATATCGTCGAACCGCATGATCTCGAGAGCCACCATTACCTTCTGTTCATCCTTCGTGAGGTTGCAGAAGATGAATTTAACGTCGACTCTTGCGTTTTCCGTTGACTGTGAGCCGTAGATGAGTCGCAAGAAGTGTCGCTTGTGGTACTGGTCGGGGAGCGTCAGGATTCCGATGAGAACTCGGATTTCATCCTCGGATGACGACGAATTTGAACTGGAATTGGAGATGACAGATGAGTTTTCGGCTAGGTTAAGGTTTTGTAGGGATGAATCAAGGGTTTTTCCTGAAAGTGCAACGCATCTACCGAATTCCAGGAAGTTTTCTAATCTGATTTCGTTTATGGAGGCTAGGGTACACAGCAGGGCGATTAAGAGGAAACAAGAAATGATGAAACGCTTGCCATTCAATGCTTTGTTCATGGTTTTCAAGGTTAAGGTTTGCGCATTGAGAAGAGATGAAGAAATAACTATGAATTGTTGTCTTGAAATGGCCATTTCAGAAAGGAAATAGATGTTGGAAAGTGGGAGCTAAGAAAGTTCATTTCTTGAGTTCTAAGCTTTGGGTTGGCATTTGGACTTTCCATCCTTGAAGAAAGGTGTGAGAAACAGATTTAAAATTAGAGTGATTTTACAAATAAGACCACGGTTACCAACTTCATTGTACCAAGAAGATTGCAAAAAAAAAAAAAAAAAAAAAAAAAAAAAAAAATCGAAATTCATGATATATTACTATTTTCCAGTTAAATTTGGAGCTTTTTGATCTTCAGGCGACCCTACGTCCCAGAACCCTACGCTGCAAAATTTCGTTTATTTATACTTTTATCGAAAAATATTTAACCATTTAAACTTATCCTAACATAATTTTCTGATTTCGACACCACTCCAAACACTGTTCATGACAGTTTTGCTATGAAAATTACATTTACATAAGCATTTTCTTGGGCATATTAGGTTTAAGACCTCCAGAAAATCCCCTAGTTTGAGGAGTTTGTGGACTTTTCACTCAAATCTTGAAATGAACCTGGTTCTTAGTTCGATGCACAAAGGGAGAGAACGTGAGGAAAAGGTGTGGAATTTAGCCTAACAACGTCAACTCCACTCTACATGTTAATCTGGTCAACTTATTGTAATTAGGTATTTTGACATTAGATATACAGAAAGTGTCATGCAACATGTTACGTTGTAGTTGCGTATGCTTCACTATGCTTATTTTTAAAGTCATGAGAAATTGACTTTAATTAGAGTTAGATAATTAATAAATCATTATATTTATGTTATATTTTACATGCATAGTTAAATGTGACATGAGAAAATGACGGTTAAAGTAAACAATTCTTAAGAAATTACATAGATTTATTAAAATCTGATAAAAGAGCCTAGTTATAACACTTTTTTTTAGATGGTTAAGAAAGTCGTGATATTAATCTGCCTCAAAATGTCACTAAAACAATTTGCTACATCAATTTTCTTGTTATAAAATGTAGTGACATTTTTTTAGCGATATTTTCGTGACGTTATCTACAAATCAAGTTAAGTCGATTTGAGTTCAATTTAATAAATTAAACATATATAATAATCAATAACAATCTATTGGACATGCAAAATTAAAATGAACACTCTAAATATTTTTACTAAGTAACTAAGATCTTTATATAAATAACTGTACATGACTTGACGTAAAGTAAAAATTATTACTCCAGTGTGAAATGAAAACGGAAAATAAGCCTCGAAAAATGCACAAATAATTTCGAATGAAAATCTTCATGACAATATCATATATACATCGTGGTTCATGCATATGATTTCCGAAAATTGGAGTAACTAATATAATTATGGTAATTTTGTAAAAATTTAACGGCCAAAGTGTGTGACACCCTTAACCGTATATAAACATGTTTTCGAAAAAGAATCATTTGAAAATTTCTATCTACAAATATTTTTTTTTCGAAAACATATATGCTCATAGCAAGTTGGCTTGTAGATCCGCAACCTAATTTCCTTGTGTGAGTGGGTGGATGATGTTAATTAACCTTTATAACCCTATTTGCAGCATCACAGAGAATGAATAGTTTCCTGTGAGCAATTATGGGATTAAGAATCGTTGAAATCCCATTAAAAAAGTATGATTCTATGATAAAGTTACGATTTACATAGAAGAAGCCAAAATTATAGCTAGCCAACATATATAGTTTTAATTTCTGCTTCCAAAGGAGTGTTGCAATAGAGAAAAAACTTATAGTAGAGATTAAAATTTCTTTGTGAGTCTCTCAAAATCAGACCAATTCCACATTCAGAGGGAGGCTATCCCGCATTACATTCAATTTGTAGCCAACCTCTGATTTCTTCTAGTACACTAACCTCAATCTAGGTTTGGGAGTTTTGAAAGTGACCGGGATAAAGGGAGCAACAACAATTATTCAGTCAATAACATTAGACACATAAATGGGATGTTCTGCGAGAGGTAGATAAAGGGTTTATTTCACTTCTCTGATTATATGAGATCTCGAAGGTCTGACTTCTTAAAAAAATAAGTTGTTCCTGCCTTTCAATAAACCCCAACATAGTATGCAACACAACAATTTTATCAACTTTGATTGAAAGTTTGATAATTCTGCATGTGTCAAATAATATGAGAGTTTGTCTTAAATGCTACTAAAAGGAATATCTAGAATTCCAATGCAAGCAGTTCATACAAGATGGACTTAGCAAAATGACATGCATTAAAATAGTGATCAATTGAATCAAAGTTACTGCATAGAGGACATTTAGAGGCTAGTTGAAAACCATAATAGTTAAATACCTCATCAAAGGAAGAAGACAGTTAAGTACCTCGAACTAGCCGATATCAGGTTCTTTGGACATACATTTACATCTCGCAAGTTCAATGTCAGCTAGGCGACTGAAGTATTAACGCTACGGAATGAATGAACTCACACTTTGAAGCACTAAAACAATAGAAATGGAGCTAATGTAGAGAAGCTGAATCTCCAAGTATGGATAAATGTTGAGAAAACAATGCCACAAGCCAAACAAGCACATGAGTTGGAATTGGATTTTTAGAAAAGTTGGGGGGTCAATAATGAAATATAGAAAAAAGGCATATATAATGTGGCTGAAGCTAAAGGGTTTATGAGCAAGAAAGCAGCAATAGTCTCCCTCTCAACCATGATAGTGGCACCTCTATTCATCATTTTCATGCTTTAAATTGCTACCTTTTACTAAATTGCTATGGAGCATTCAAGTGAATATGTGGTAAGCTCTAAACTCTGGACTGATTGTTTGTTTGTTTGTGTTGTTTTTCTGGGATTGATCCTTCATGTGTTTGCAGGGAAAATGTGGTATCTTTATGGGTGGTGAAGATTCATTCATCTATCTAAGGAAACAGGTAAATCAAGTGGTTAATTTCTTTAGCTTCAATTAAGGCCTGAAAATTCTGACCTAGAAATTTTGACCTGAAAAATACATTAGCAAATGGTTGGGTCAATGGATAAAGGGGAGGTGAAGAACAAATATTTGAAGGAGGTGAAGACCAAGGCTTTCAGAAAATTGTTGGACGAGACTGAATCTACGTGGGAGAAGGTGCGTGATTGATCATATCTAGAGTATGAGAAACTCACAGTTGCTTCATATATTTATAATATGATTTCACTTGCTTTGATAACATAAATACACTGTTGGAATTTTTTTAGTGAATTATATATGAACATAGCTAGCTTGAACAGTCTTATATGAGCTGTAAATGTTTGCTAATTGAAATTATGGCATCAGAGTTTCATTCAGGAAGCCGGTTAGTATACATCACTTCAACATGATATGGTGGTAGCAAATTGAGATGGGTGAAAATCATTCTAAATACATTTTATTTTGAATCAGTCTATAATTGCAGGTAAAGATGAACACGCATTTACCAGGTATTATTGCATAAACGGTTGTATTCTTTTATGTAAAGTTAGAATGAAGTCTCCTGGAGAAGCTTGAAAAGCTTGTTCATCTTTACTCCCTGTGTGTGCGTGGCCCAGTTATGCATTTTCCAACTTTTGTAATCTTTTTGAGAATGGTTAAGTTAAATTATATTTTTCCTTGTTAAAATAGAGGTATGATAATAGAGTTTCTGTTTGTTAGGATATAACTCTTAGAGGATACTCTTGGTGCAACGGAAGGCACGCTCCTCACATACTGGAATTTTACCAGCAACCTTGAGATTTTACTCTTTTGTTACTTTAGTCTATTTTTGTCTATTAGATTTGAACTTTTGTTGTTTTCTTTTGCTCCCATAGAAAGTTAAAGTGGACCAAGTGAATGATGAAGACTTCCGTCAGTGGGATTTGGGTGACCCAATATATATGCTCATAGCAAGTTTGGCTTGTAGACCCGCAACCTAATTTCTTTGTCTGAGTTTTTGGATGATGTAAATTAACCTTGATAGCCCTATTTACAGCATCACAGAGAGTGAATAGTTTCCAGTGAACTGTTATGGGATTAAGAATCGTTGAATTCGTATTTATGCATTTTGTAGGATGTCCAAAAGGTTGAAATAGATATCACCAGACAAATAAGGAAGATAGGAGTTTTTTTTTTTGTGCTACAAATTCAACAATTGTGAAGTGAGAAAAGATGGGGGTAAGGTCTTGTGGGAAATGATCCATCAGAGGACCTAAACCAATCCAATTACCTGATCAGAAATTGCAGTTAACTTTGTCATGAATAACTAGACTGTGATGATCCCCGATAAAATTTAATGAGCAAACTCTTCTCCAAATTTCTAGCTACAAATAATTAACACGTACAATGCATTTCTCATGTTTGGGATAATATATATCAAAAATCTAAAATTTAGAGTGTGAGAGGTTAAAGATAGTGGTTGCAAACTAACCATCACTGGTGTTTTCAACTAATTCAAATCTAACTAATTGATAATGATAATCATTCAGATCTATATATTTTACTTCATACAGTAGATCTAAATATTTACTTGAAAATTATAATAAATGTTCAACAAATTATCAATACACGTCTATAAAATGACTAAATACCAATCTATTTCACTTTTCACAACATAAAAAATTGGCATGCACCCCAATTGCCGACGTATAGCTGTGATTGCGAGATGATGAAGGCGGCCGAAGACGGGTTCAAATAATATGATCCTACTACACTCCATATAATTAGTATGATTTAAAATGGGCAGGATGTTTTTATTATTATTATTTTTTATGGAAGTGGGTAGTATACACATTAACCAAACAATTCAAGCTGTCCAAAATTTTAATGCTTATTTTAATCAGGTCTCTCTCATCAGGTAGTAATAAAACTCGATCGATTCACACTAAAACTACTTCCACACGGAGTTAAAGTAAACTTAACCAAACACTAACAACCCAAATTATATATGATCAACAAAAAAAGATTTTAATTAGGTAAATAGCCTAAAATAGAACCTGTAAGTATTCAAACCAATATATATATATATATATATATATATATATATTACACATGTTACAATGGTCGGTTGATTTGTTTATTTTGAACTTGTAACTTCGACATATCTTATTTTTTGCGAAACTTAACTAGATTGACTGAAATAATGCATTATTATAAATTACAATTAGTATGACTAAATTAATTAAATGAAAATTTATTAAATGTTGAATTGAATTTAAACAGAATGATCTTCTATCACATATTCCTAAATTGAGTTGATCTATTAATTGATTGAGAATGTGATTTTATGTTTCAGATATTTTATTCTTATATTTCAAAATAAAATATTACATGTACGAAAATGTTCTTAATTTTTAATTCTTAATTAACTAAATGATGTTGTAAAAGTAATATATTTGTAAATACAATAAGTATAATTAAAATTTAGATAAATTATACTTTTACGAACTGCGCACTAAAATAAATGATCTATTAATCATTATATTGAATTCTTTTTCTTAAAACGACTAAAATTAAAAATTGATTTATTGATGAAACGTGGTAATAGACCTTTACCTAAAAAAGTAAAATGGTTAAATATTAAACAATGACCTACATCATAATCGTCTTTACTCGCCAATCATGACGCGGTACACTTCTCAATCAACTCTTAAACAGCGTTATGCATGTACTATATATTGCTTCCCATTCATTCAATAATTCATATCCATTTCCAAATTGATCTACAAACGACCATTTAAAACATCAAACAGATCAATCCTTACCAACATGAGTCCAAACAATATTGACAGCGCCACCAGTTGGTCGCCGCTGGGAAAGCTGAGAGCAGCTTTTCGCAGCGGCCCGTCGCCGGCACTGCGGCAGCTGAGCTTCAACAACCGGCCACAGGGGTTGCTGGCCAGTGTAGACAACGAAGATTCTCGCCGGATTTTGCAGAGGACGAGCTGCCGCCCTTCCGATCAGTTTGTAGCTAACTTCTCCAAGCAAATGAAGATGGGAGGACAGTTATCATCGCAGCAGCAGCTGCCCTACGTTAGGGGTTATCTCTTCGATAAAGAAGCCATTCATCATATTTTGTCGATGCTGGTTTTGAGGGGTTTACAGGATACTGAGGGTTTAAAGGAGTTTTGACATTTTACTGATGGACGGAACTAAGCGGAGCTTTTGGGACTCCATTTCACTTGTTTTTTTGGATTTTATTTCTTTATGCTGCACTGCAGTGTTGTTTAGTAATTTTTTATTATATATACGTTTATTTGTTGAACAACCATAGTGAAAGGAAGGGAGGATGAAATGATAATGATATTTTGTCTTTGTTTAGTCATTCTTCATTCGTGTATGAAAATTTCTTTATACATATAATTTGAAGTGATTTATGTTAAGCAATGTCTCATGCATGGAAATGCAGTCGTAGAAAATCCAGAGAAGGCACTGAAATGCCTGTGAACTAGACTACTGCTAGAGATACAACACTAAGAACAGACTTATTTATCCGTAGAGACTCAAATCTATACGCGAATTGCAAGCGAAACACAAAGCGACCTGAACTTAGACAATAGAGCCATTATCTGAGATGTGGATATCTGAAAATCTTATGAATTATGAATTAAATTTCTGTTAGCTAGTTTGGTTGAAGTAAATTATGAGTTTTTTAATCTTGAATATATTCATTTAGGCATTCTAGGTAACTGAAAATTCCTATAGAATTTCTACCCCACCCAAACAAACAACATTTTTAAACTTTTACAAATTTAAATTAATCCAGAAGTCAATATTCCTATGTAAAAAAAAAGCGAAACTATACATATAGGTCCATATTTACTAATGCAGGTTTGGAAAATATAATATGTGGTTCTGAATTGTGCTAGTGCATGGACCTTCATGTATCATCGCTCAAAAAAAACTCACACATGGTACGAAACGATGTCTAAAACTATATCGAATAAAATAATCCGTAACGGTTTCAATTAATCTAGATGTAACTAGCTAATTAATTGATAATTACTTAGTAACAATTCAGATCTAAATATTTACTTGTTCTATAACTAATTCAGATCTAACTAATCCAAATTTAAATATCTATAAATGATCAATACAGCGCGTCTATAAAATCACTAAATATCCGTCTATTTCACTTTTCTCAACATAAAATTTGCATATGCACACCGATTGCCGACGTAGCTGTGACTGCGAGGTAGTATTTAGGGCACTTTATATTCAAATGAAATGGTCAAATGGGTAGGATATTTTATTTTATTTTACCTTTTCGATGGGAAAGTGGGTAGTATACACATTAACCAAACATTCAAGCTGTCCGGATATTTTCATATGAATGAAACGCCAAATTAATTGGTAGTTAGGACTCTGATATTATGATTAGTGAGTATGCTACGATTTATTTTAATCATAAAAAGGATAAATAGCCTGAAATAGATCATGTAAAAGTATTCAAAAAGAGCTATTATAAACATGTTAAATTGATCGGTATATTAATTTATATTGAAATTGTAGCACCGAAAATTTCCCTGACCTAATTTCTTGTCGAAATTGAACTCTAAACTCTAAATTGAACTGAGATGATATAATATATTCAAAATTGAAGTAGTGTAACTTAATTTAGTTTAATTTTATCAGTTATACTGAATTCATATTCTATATATCAAATTATAATTTGCTCAAATGAACAAATTACTTAACCATTTATATATTGATAAATGTTCTAACTATTTACAAGACATGTGTTTCACTTTTATAGTTCATATTATCAAATAAAAGCACGAAAAAATGTTGTTAAATTTTTTATTCTTCATAAAATTAGACAATTTACGGGGACAACGATAACATTTTACACCAGTATTTTGAACTAAAATAGGTAAACCAATGAACTATATTTAATCTTAGAGATTGATATGAAACGTGGTGATGGGTTATATTAAAAACAATGGCCTACATCACAGTCTTTACTCGCCAATCATGACGCGGTAGAGTCTTCCTTTCCCCCATGCACTATATATACCGATCCTCATCCAACCAATGATTCCTATCCATTTCCCTCACCATTTAAACATCAAACAGAATAATCATCGAACATGAGTCCAAGCAATGACAGTGCCACCAGTTGGTCGCCGCTGGGGAAGCTGAGAGCGGCTTTTCGCAGTGGCCCGTCGCCGGCACTGCGGCAGCTGAGCTTCAACAACCGGCCACAGGGGTTGCTGGCCTGTCTAGACGACGGCGGCTCTGACTCGGATTCTCGCCGGATTTTGCAGAGGACTAGCTGTCGCCCTTCCGATCTGTTTGTAGCTAACTTCTCCAAGCAGATGAAGATGGGAGGACAGTTATCATTGCAGCAGCCTCTGCCCTACGCTAGGGGTTATCTCTTCGATAAAGAAGCCGTTCATCACATCTTGTCGATGCTGGTTTTGAGGAGTTTACAGGAATCTTCAGGCATCTGGGATACTGAGGGTTTAAAGAAGTTTTGACATTCTACTGATGGATCTACATCGCAACACATTCGACCGAAAGTTGGACGGAATTAAGATCTTTGGGTGTTTTAATTTGTTTATTTATGATGCAGTTTGGATCCACATTCAATCTGCTATTTTGTTTAGTAATTTGTTATTATATGTTTATTGTTGAACGAGCACGGGAAAGAAAGAGAGGAGGAGAATCATGATGTTTCTAAATTCTAATAATAATGTTGATGTTTTGTCTTGTTTCGTCATTTTCTTCATTGCTACTTTATCAAGCCACTTTGCTATTTTAGATTTATGATCCAAACACTCATGCAACTTAGCTACTCACTAATGTCTAACACTCAAATATACGCTTAACCTCCATTCAAATGATAAAATGAAAAAATGTAGTGATTATCAATATCATTTTCATTGATCCTTCTCATTGGATGGCTCTAAAAGATGTGGGGTGTGTTTTGTTCGCAATATTTTTGAGAGTCTGGATTTTGTTTTGGGTTTTTGAAAGTTTGGGTTTTTGTTTGGGATTTTGAAAGTCTGATTTTGCAAAATCCTTGTTTGGTTGGATTGAGTTTGTGAGTATAGAACAAAATCTTTGATTGATTTTTAGAATTTTGCAGGTCTGGATTTTGAAAAACTTGGTGAACCAAACAAGATTTTATAAAACTGGACTTGGATAGTTCAAGTTTTGCAAAAACTTGTCCAACCAAACACACCCGTGATCTTTGCGGAGATTCACTCAATTTGACGGGATGATTCGAGAAGAGGAGGAGCCAACTGTGTTTTGTCCACGAACTATGGAACAAATTCGTAGGTTACTTGTTCTAAATAATTTTTCAAAATCATTCTGAATTTTTAGAAATCGTAATATTCTACCTCATTCGCTCGCTTCTTATGCTAAGCAAAATGTAGTAGGAACCAATGAATGGGGTTCTCCTAGTCCTCCTTTTTTCTTGTCTAACAGATGCTCTGAACGTTTCGAGTAATATGAAATGAAATCTACCATTAGTATTATTAGCCTTTGATATGATTATTATATTGGGTATCATTTACACATATTGTAACGTTGTTTGGCGAAATTCTTCAAAAACATATTGAACTCATTTTTCAAATATTGCATTATATATATATATATATACCTTTTTAAAATAAAAAGGGTTTATATTATATATTATATGTAATGTGAAAAGCCATATAAATTTATAGCTCATCAAGTAAATTAACATATAATTTACATTTTTATTCAATTTTAAAAGGGTGGGTCTCATGTGAGTCCAACTTTTCTTTTTTTGTAAGAAAAATCTTCACACGTTCTAACTTAAACGTCCTACCTTTAAATTTGAAAACACATATTTTGTAATTTAAAAATTATGATTTTATATAGAGCTCCATTTTTACAATGAAACATGTATTACAATATGTTTATCTTAAAACAAATTATTTTTTGATTAAAACATATAGCATTTGAGATTAAATATATAATAGTAATTTTAAATCATTTAGAAAAATTGGACTTTTAAAAAACTTGTCATTTTTAAAAAATCAACTCAAAATGGTTTTTATTTTATGAGGAAAATTCAATTGTTACCATACTCATTTTAAATACGACTATGGATGTGAATGAAATCATTTGGTGGTTATAGCCAATATAATATTCTAATATTTACAAGGATAATCAGCCTAAGGTCGAAACTTGTAAGAATTCGGCTATCATAAACATGTTAAATTGATCTTTATTTTTGTACCGAATTTTGAACTTGTAGCAAATCTTATTTCTTCCTCAACTGAATATGAAATTAATATATTAATAAATAAAACCAATATTATAATCAAATTTAATTAAATGAATTAATTTCTAATTCATGAATTGAATTAAACTGATATACACACTAGTTATTAAATTATAAATTACCGACATGAATAAACTAGTCTTTTATTGATAAAACGTGGTGAAAGACTTCACCTAAAAAGGTAAATAATGGTTAAAAAACATTAAACAATGACCTACATCACAGTCTTTACTCGCCACTCATGACGCGGTAAGTCAGCTGCCTTCCCCAACGTGCACTTTCCTCAAACAGCGTTAGGTGTGTGCATGTTTATATATTGCTCCGTAACCATTCAATAATTCCTGTCCACTTCACTCACCGATCTTTAATCATCAAACAGATTAATTTCCTCGCAACATGAGTCCAAACAAAGTCAGCGCCACCAGTTTGCCGTTGCTGGGGAGGCTGAGAGGGGCTTTTCTCGGCGGCGCGTCGTCGAGACGGCAGCGGATGAGCTTCAACAACCGTCCGCAGGGGTTGCTGGCCTGTCTAGACGACGGCGGTTCTGACACGGATTCTCGCCAGATTTTGCAGAGGACGAGAAGCTGCTTAACTTCCGATAAGTTTGTAGCTAACTTCTCCAAGCAGATGAAGATGGAAGGACAGATTTCGTTGCAGCTACGCTATTCTGCAGATTTCTGTAGGTTCGATGAAAGTACCATTCTTTATGTTTCGGCGGTGCTAATTTTGGGTTTATTGGAAATCATGGAATCTTCAAGCATCTGGGATATTGAGAGTTTGAAGGAGTCTTGAAATATATATTTTACTGACGCAGGTACTCCATGGCAACGGATTTGATAGCAAAAGTCATTTGTTTCTGATATTGATGTTTTGTCATTATAATTGGAGAAGGAAATGTTGTTCCTATTTTACTTTCTACATGCTTTATAAATTACATACTTTATAAATTAACCTTTCATCCGTCCCACTCAAACATTTTTATTTGACTTTTCAAAATCAAATATTAATCATTAAATTTTATTTATTATTATGCAAGATTGTTATTATTTGATTTTTTGTTGGATTCATAATAATAGATATTGTTTTGTACACTTAAATAAAAATATTCGTGATTAGAATCGTATTTGTTTGACTTTGAAAAGTCTGAGAATTTGACATGAAGGGATGGAGAGTGCAATTTACCAAGCCACAAACTCTACATATATTCAATTTTATATTGATTTATTAAAAATTTTCTAATAAATTATTTATTTATATATAGACTCTAAACTTTATACATGACACTTTTTACACTTTGAGCAACCACAATCATCATGTACTCTCCTTAATTAAACGATTTCCTCAAAGAAATGAAATATATTTTTCCTTTGAAAATCATTTTGCATGAAATAAACAAATTACAAGGTTCAAGAAATTAATCATTATGAGATGGAAATTTCAGCACAAGAAATTCAAAAAACAATTGATCTAGCAGAAAGAGAAGACTGAGCCCACCTAAAATTGCCTTAATTCAGGCTCATTATAAAATTATTTATAATGGAGAAGGATAACATTCAACGTCTTAATTACTAAGTAATAATCTAAGAGCTGAAATGAATTATATTATGAGTTTATAATTATAAATAAAAATATTATAAATCATTAGTAATATTGTATAGTAATATAAAACCGGCCCTCTAAAGGCATTGTGACGCCTAAAAAAACAAAAGTGCATCATATGTAACTTCTGTGATCTAGCAAAGCTATTTTTATAGCATCAATTAAGACTTTAACATGAAAAAATATAAAACAAATCGAACTGATCCAAACTAAATTGGTTAAAAAGTATTAAACAATAGTCTTTACTCGCCAATCATGACGCGGTTGTGTGTACATTCTCCCCACGTAAACTTCTCAGGCAATTCTTAAACAGCGATGTATATATATCCTCCATTTCCTGTCCACATTCATTCAATAATTCATAATAATTTCGCACACCAAATCGATCCAGCTGATTAATCTATAAAAACCGCTGTTGATTGATCGTCGTTGTAGTTTGATCCGTAGAACATGAGTCGGAACAAGGGCGGCGCCTCCAGTTGGTCGCTGTTGGGGCGGCTGAGAGGGGCGGTGAAGAAGATCAGAGTCCTGCTGAGCTTCGATCTCAACAGGTTCAGACTCGCGACGTTTCTCGGTGGAGCCTCATCGGGACGGCGGCGGCTGAGCTTCAACAATCGGCCGGGAATATTGCTTGCCTGTGAAGAAGACGGTTCCGATCTGAACGAATCGCCGGAGTCTCGCCGGAGTTTGCAGAGGACGAGCAGCTGCCCTTCCGATCAGGAGGACATTGACAAGAGAGCTGAGATGTTCATAGCTAATTTCTACAAGCAGTTGAAGATGGAAAGACAGATTTCTTTGCAGCTACGCTACGCTAGGGATTACAGCTTCGGTTCTAGATCTTCCCAATCTCCATAAAAACACCATTCTTTATGTTTCTTGGATGCAGATTTTTGAATTTTGAGGATCGAGTTAATGGAATCTTCAAACATCTGGGAAATTGATGATAAGGATGATATGAATGCAGAGTTTTTTAATGGAGTCTTGACATTTTACTGATGGATCTCCATTAACTAAGCGGAGTTTTTGGCATTTGGTTTTCACATTCTTTTAATCCTTTGTGATGCAGTCTGGATTCTCTAGATTTGTTTTTGAACAGTCAACTGCCATTTTGATTGATTATTATGATTTGTAATTCACTAGTCAAAGTTCATTGTTGAACGAATATGGAAAATTAAGGAGAAGAAACGTGTTTCAAATAATGTACCAAATTAACGTTTGGCTTGTTATTTAGAGTAAAATTATTTCTTGTATATCATAGCAATTGGAAGTAATTTATGTTAAGCAATGCCTCAACAATGCAGTATATTATACTCTAAAAGATCTGAAATTTATTAGAAAGTTAAAAGCATAGTAAAAAATAAAATAAAATGACCATCATTAATCTAAACATCATATTAAAGGATAATAGACTAGCTGTCCTATTAAAATAAGATATCATTGCATATTTGACTAAGCAAAAATTATCTAGGCATAAGCAAAAATAATATTGGAATGTTCACCACATTGTGCAAATTGGATAAGTAGATATCAAGGTCTTTGTATAGGATCTTCATTATTTTTGTACCTTTCATTTTTTATAATTTTTTTATCACCATACCTTTCATATCTGTCAGCGTATTGTTGGTTATAAACTTTTGTACTTCACAAAATGAAACCATATCTTCCCCGTTTTGAGAAATCAAGAACTGAAACACGGTCGTTATGTTGATCCCTAATATGACAGCAAAGGAGATACATGGATAGTTTTCATGGACACCCGATCAAATCTTTACATTCGTCAGTTGGTGCTACTTTCCCTATAATCTATTGTGAAGCTGTTACAAGTAGTCATTACGATGATTATGGAGCCTAGCATTATGACTTGCATAGAGAGAATCCTATGGAAGAAATGAATTATAGCTATAGCGGACAACATTCAACGTTTAAGCTTGCTAGTTTGAACAGGCCACCGGTGTCTTTGGAAGAATTTCAAACTTTTCTTCAAGTTCAGCCAACTTTTCTTTATTGTACCTTCCACGAACAATGCAATCATAGATATAACTGGAACAAAACATTATTTGTGGATCTCCAATTGAAATAAGCTAAGCATGAAATCAGAAACAAAACAATAAAAAATGTAGATTTTAAAGTTATGAAATGAGATAGGTCTTCATCCAACAATGCCTTCCACTGGTTTATCACTTGATTAATGTATCTTCACTTGGCCACCATCCTCATCCTCTTGTACAAGACTAATAGAATTTAGGTTATTCCATCAATTTTCTAAGAGAAACGTCACATCATCCTTCCAACTAATCGAATATAGCCCCCATCATGAGTAGGAATTGAAAATTAATTAAAAACCTTGAAATCCACGACCCTTCCTTCATTTTCAACACCAAAAGTGAACAAGTATTACGATCTCCACCAACTAGTAATGCCATCACTGCCAATGCAAGGCAGTTCTCCAACACAATAAGTTCAACATCATCTTCACACATTTGTATATTCTCAAGAAAAACATCACCAGTAGATAAACTTGTTCCAATATGCTCATGTTGGTAACTAAAGCCCGCGCAGTTAGATCAGGGAATGGGATATCCATATCCT
The DNA here is from genome assembly GCA_948330725.1 of Sherardia arvensis. Taxonomy (NCBI): domain Eukaryota; kingdom Viridiplantae; phylum Streptophyta; class Magnoliopsida; order Gentianales; family Rubiaceae; genus Sherardia; species Sherardia arvensis. The sequence goes on from OX415235.1 coordinate 49,611,925, forward strand.
AATCCCATGTATCAAGAAGAGTTGCATCATCTACCCACTGAGCATTTGCAGTGTTCAGAACAACAATATATTCAACCTATTTAATATACAAAAAATATTGAAAAATAAGATAAGAAAAATTAGTTTTAAAAAGTCTTGAACAATAAATCAATATTTGCAGATTAAGTCCCTCGGTTGAGCCCTTTATATACTATTTTGCATATGTGTCCCTCAACACTTACTCACATTGCATACGCAGCCAACTGGGTTTTACCCATAGCCCGCCGTTTAGGGATCAAAGTGATCGTTGTCTTCACTTGATTGCTGTCAAAGTGATCGACGGCTAATTGAAGTGTGCTTGATTCAGACTGATCGAAGAATTGTTGCAGCAATCATCTCCTCGGCTTGGATTAAAAGGATAAGTTGAAGACAAATGTATCGCTCTACAGAAATTAGAAAGAAGATGCATATTAGCCTTTATTAGTACACTGTTTCTCTTATGAGATCATGTCATCAACTTCCCCCACTTTCTTGGGATACCTTTCAACTCACAGCATCACACAAAGTGATACTACAACTGGCATTTTTCCAGAATCAACCTGCATACGTTCTACTCTAGTAGAGACTGAGTAAAATATCAAACATTTAACATTCAAAAAGACAATACTAACTCAATGAAAACATAAGCAAATGAAGAAAATGGTATATATTCATTTCCCTTGACTGTGTAATTACAAGAATTGCACTTGATATTAACAAATGCCAATCCTAATCAAAGTATTAAGTATTAACAAATATGAGTTTTAGAAGATCAAAATTTAGGCGTCAATACACGGGATTGGAGTCTCTTCATCATCCTCTTCCACCAAGTAGTTGAGGTATTCCTGCCAATTGAAACCCACAACTTTTCTCGAATTCTTCCGGTGAAATAGAACCAGAATCGCTACACGGCTCGTCATCGCCAAACTCTTCCTCCTTCGGTGAACTAGGGCGCTACACAACTCAAAGCCTGAGTCTTCTTCCTCGTCCTCTTCCACCAAGTACTTGAGGTATTCCCGTCAATAGCAGCTCATAACTTTCTCGAATTCTTTGTCCAAGTCTCCCTCCGGTGAAATAGAACCAGATTCGTCTTCCTCTGGTGAATAAGAGCCGCTCCACAACTCAAAACCCAAGTCTTCCTCCTCCGTAGAGGCAGCCAAGTCCTGCTCCGGTGAGTTAGACCCGCAGCTCTCAGCATCATCATCCATTTCCCTTTGAAAGTTGTAGGCTGCTTGATCGAATTCACAATCATTCATTGGAAAATTGGAAGAGCAGCAGCTCTGGGCCCTGATATCACTTCAACAATCCTCATATCAATCCCCTGGCGGTGCTGAATCCTCAGTCGGATCCCGATCCCCTAGTGATGAATCCTCAGTCCAATCTCGATCCCTTGTGGAGATGATGAATCCTCGGGTGATGAATTCTTGGTCCGGTCACTGCCCTATGGTCCAATCTGCTTCAAGTATAAACCTTATTATTAATTTGATGTTGCTCATTTTTTTTATTAATTGTAATTTGCCTGAGTTAGTCCTGATTTTTTTTATTCATTGGACCGTGATTTAGGTAACTATAATATTGTCAATCCATCCTCATATTCTGTAGATAATGAGCGTCTAAGAGAATTATTAGGTGGTTTCAAGGAAACTCTAGTGGTAGGGAAGGTTTTTAACACGTTTGCCTCCTAATCCGTCGGGATATTTTGATGATATTCGAGCAATGGATGATGAAGATAAGGCCTTTGTTGAGGCGACGGTTTATGAGATAGTTGAGTTTTTGAAGCCAACAATGAAATTTTCCGACGATAAATTCGAAGAAACATACATGCAATATGGTACATGTTGGCTGCCTTTGAATTGAGAAAGAGTGGGTTTAACTCCAATGATCTTAGACTCTACTCAAATGAAAAAAAAATTACAAATTCAGAGTGAATAATTGCACGGGAAGTTAAAGGAGCTGGAGTATCTGACTTACAAGGAAAAGAGCATGCCGGAGCGGTTCACGATTGCCGCTAGGAAGTTGATTACGACTAGAGCTACAAGGAAATATCAATTCATTGTTACTCAAGTCGTCTTTGAAGTGGCAGAAAGCGATTTGGTTGATAGTTATATGAGCGAAACTTGGGCAATTATTGAAGAATGCAAGAGAATCTTGCTTAGTGATAGAAACTACTTGAAAAAGCTTATATCGAAGGAGATGAAGCTTGAAGTGGATCGTTTGAAAAAAGAAGCAACAAAAAGAAAGCACGCCAAGCAACAAAGATAGCACGCCAAGATAGCTCAGAAGGACCAACAAATTTAACACACTAGATTTTTTAGACGTCGTTGGGCTCAGACACTCAATATTCTTGTATTATCCTCTTGAACATCTCCGACACTCGTCCCTCTAATGCTTGCGCTCAAACCAATTAAAGCATCGATTGCACTCCCTACTAACCAACAAATTAAGGTGCCACTTGTCATAGTGGGCACTTTCCTGGGCCGATGAAGTCAATGGATTAGCACAATGCACGCAATAGGATTCATAGATCAATGGAGGAGTAGGCTGGGGTGATTAGGGTAAATGAGGAGAGGAGACCAAGGTGGAGGAGATGCTTGAACATGACTAGAAAGTTGTGCCACCGCCAACACCAATGAGGTTACACAACCTCGGTACCAGCGGAGACGGTCACGTCGGCGATCAGATCAGTGGTTCTAGTGGCGGCAGTCGTCAAATCAATATTTCTAGTGAAGGCGTCAGAGTGGCGGTTCCGGCAGCTAACACCTCGGGGATCCCATAATCTCATTCCATTATTCTCTTGCCATTCTTGATTATACATACTAAAAAAAAATTGATATTTAAAAATTGGTTGATTTAAAATGTTAATTTATGCAACTATGACTATAACCATGAGAGTAGTATTTAAGAAAAATTGATAAATTCTTCTTTACTAAGAAGAAGTACTATTGTTTCTACTGCCACAACCTTATCATCTTAATCAAATAATATAAAAAATGGGTAAAATAAGAGGTTATTTTCTCAAAATTGTAAATTTGTAATATGTCCTTTAAGTTGAAGCACAGCGTTTCTCAACATGTAATACACCATCTCGGCCTTTGTAGCACAGTACACTCACCATACTCTCTTGAAGAAACTGAGACATAAAAGGCAGCACAAGAAAATCTTCATATAATAAAATCATATATTATTAGGTAAATAAGTATCATTTAAAAGCGAAACAATATGAAATTGACAATTATAAGTTATACTTTAATAATTTGTATGGATAATTATAGTTTGAGAATATTTTCAAGGTATATTTTTTATTCTAGTTCAGTTTAGTACAGTTTAGTTCAGTAGAGTATTAAGTTTTAATGCAATAATTTATATGGATAGTTATACGTGGAGAATATTCTCATGGTATATTTTTTTATTTCTAATCATTTCAATACAGTTCGGTAGATTATATTTTATGTTATTTAATATTTTTACCATGTACAATGATTCATTACATTTATAATTTTCATGGTATATATAAGTTTTATTTCAATTATGTTCAATTCAGTATAATTTTTTTACGCTAAAATTTGTTATATTTCTACCGGATACAATAATTTTAAAAAAGTTCAAAACTATTTCAATTTAATTCAGTTCATATTTAGTTTTACGCTATAATTTGTTATATTTCTACCATATCAATGATTTTTAAAAATTTAAAACTATTTCAGTCCAGTTCACCTCAATTTGGTTCAGTTTATTATGTTTATATTTTCAGTTCAATTCAGTTCATTTAGATATATTTATATTTTTAAAGTTCAATTCAGTAAATTTATAATGTGAAAACACGATATAATCAATTATTAAAATTAGAAAAATCTTAAGACAAGATACATCTGATGAAGCGAAAAAAAATTATAATTTCTAAAAATATAATCAAGTATCATCTTGTTTTAAATATATATACATATATTTGTACATTACAAAAATGGGTCTACTTTATATTGACTTTGACCTCCTAATAGGAAAAGGATCGAAATTTGACCACTTTTCCTAATTGGAGAAGGAAAGAGATTGTTATCATCCGTTCTCCCAAACACTATTTATAGAACTTAATCGGACCAAAATTTGTTCTTCAAAAACCAAAAAAAAAGTTTTGTTCATTCCTTCCGGATCCGAATTTGTGCCCTCTTCTCCTCCAATCGGTTGGTCCGCTCTGATCGTTCAGGTAATTGTTCTTTCCGGATTTGATTTGAATTCAATCTGAATGCTGCTGTGTGTTAGATACTTGAATTAGCTTGAATTATTCAAAAACGTATTAGGTTTCATTAGAATTTGTTGAATTTAAGGTTGGGATGATGGATAATAATAAGGGTTCTGAGGTTGACGGTAGTTATTTTGGCTGTGTAAGTTTAGGATCTCCGAATCATGTTGCAGAGTCTGATTGGACTAAACTTGTTGATTCTGGACCTCTCATTGATCAAAATGAGAAGGATGAGTTTTCGGCTCGTTATGGTGTGGGTGCATTTGAGAGGCATACCAAAGGAATTGGTATGAAATTGTTTGAGAAGATGGGTCATAGAGGAGGCGGTTTGGGGAAGAATGAGCAAGGTAATCTTGCTCCCATTGAAGCTGAGTTGCGGATTATGTATGCGGGGGTGGGTTATCCCAATGCGATACTGAAGAGGGAGCGAGAGAACAATTTTGTGGGTGGTTATGTGAGGTCTGCCGAGTACCAAGAGAAACTTTTGCGCAAGAAACATCTTTTGAAGAAGATTTTCTAACGAATTGTTGCAAAAGAAGGAAGAGCAGAAGCTTTAGTGTGTTCAGAGAGTTTTCGGGATTGGGGGTCATTGTTATAGGTACTATGTGACTCTTTGTTCAAGGAGTTGCATATCTGAGTGCCACCCCGATTCGATAGCTTTTTCACCATTTTCAAACCATATGTGAATACAGTCAAGGATTCTAAGCCAGAAACATAGGAGTTATGGTTCTTTCTTCCTATTCCTCATTGTAGACTCTCTCAAGCAACTAGTTGGATTTGATTTGCATAATTTTTTGCACTTGTGTAGCTTTTGCTGTTGATATGTCTCAATTTTGTACATTACATTATTTTTAAGTATCTCATTGACGTTCATTATTTGCCTTTTGTTTATGTAAAATTGAAATGGATACCTTTTTTAGGCTGTTTGTTTGTAATTGAAGCTGCTGCTGTTATCAGTTTAGAGATCCAACTTTTTACTTAATCTGATCACAGATAGCTGTCTTTATAGTTCATTGTTTTTTGAACCATATCGCTTTGCACTGACAAAATGCTATAAGCAATGGTCCAAATTATGCTGAAGATTATCATTTTTTGTAATTATACCAATGTCAATCAAGAGTAAAATTTGATGAACATTGAAGTAACAACAAGAAGTTGGGGGAAAAGGTCAATCTTGGATGATAGATGAAACACAAATTTTAAAGATTAATTGGTTTTATGTTTGCACTGTATTGGTTGCCCCTTTTATCACTAGTTCAGAACTGAAAGTGTTATCTATGGTCAATTAGTTTTATGTTTGCACTGTATTGTTTGCATCCTTTATCACTAGTTCAGAACCGAAAGTGTTGTTTATGGTCCATTGGTCATTGTTACTGAAACTTGCTTGTATCAAATTGTAGCCTTCATTAAAGATGGAAAATTTGAGAAAGGCTCTATTCTTCACAATTCCGCGCATCCGGAATTCTTCCAATCATAACACAGTTGCCACCTTCGCTATGTCCTCTTGCAGGTATAAAATGGGCTACTGTAAACTTTTATTGCTTTGCATGTTTATTTAATTCCAACCATTTTTCTTGCTGTATTTTTAGGCCAATTCCTGGTTCAGTTCCCCGTTTTTATTCTTCAGATCAGCCAAAGGATATTGATCTTTCCACTGAAGAGAGTAAAAGGCGCGTCTGTAATAGGTATCATCCTGACCACGATCTTCTTTACCCGAGTACTTTTCTATCACAGCAAATTCACCAACTATAGAATTCCAGGCTGCTATATAGGAGCAAACAAAGAGGTTTCCTGGAGCTGGATTTGGTGTTGGGGAAATGGGTCGAGGAACATGTTCAATCCATGGATGAACCTAAAATCAAAGCTCTTGTCAATATTCTCGACTTGGTATGTTCCATTCCTATCTAGTTTCCAAATTCTTACTAGCGATTAAAAGATAAGCTGATTAACACGTTTTTATATAAATTCGTGCTTGTAGGAGAATCCAGACTTATGGAAGTGGTTAACTGGTCAGGAGAAAGCGCCCGAGACAGTCAGCACTAATCCTGTGAGTTACATAAGATCCAAAGCTTTTTGTTATTACTTCTGCTATGTATCTATGAAACTCTGTAGTGATCTTTGGAACACATTGACCGGCCTTTGTAGGTTTTTACTGATTTGCACAAAAGAGTGATGAACAATCTTAATAGCAATACGTCTCCAGAAACACGAGCTATACCCGGACAGCCCTGGGTGCGAGGCTGGGACGATATCAAGAAAGGCCGCGATGGCCCTGTTGCTGGAAACCAGTAAATGCATTTCATCTCTAAAGTATCAGCTGCCAAGGTTTGCAGTTCATGTATAAGCTTGTTTAATACCTTTAGTGAATAACTCAGAAAACAGAAACAGTCACAGCTATGTTTTTTCCTTGAGATTTGTAAATTTGGCATATGATTTTTGTAATTACTACATTGGAAATTTGATTGCTCAAATAAGAGGTGGCTTCTAATTTGATTGATTATATAAATGTTAGCTGTAAAGTTTCGGATTAAGGTGATCTTTTAACATGTGGATTATGTTCACCCTGATTTTATAATTTAAATTTGAAAATATAAATTAATACTAGTGGAGAAAATGGCAAGGGATTTGTCACTCAATCAAATCTGTTTTGCTCGTGAGGACAAAGGTATATGGCCGAACTGAAAGTGGTGCCTTTGCGGACCAAAATGGTTTTGCAGCATAAAAATGCATATCAACAAAATTAGTGCGCTTCTCTTTTGAGTGTGTGTTTGGATAAACTGGGAACACATGTTATGGGGAGGCTGGCCATCAACTCCATCTTTTGATGTGTGGAGGCTTCTTCTTGCAGCAGCATATATGGATGGAAGTAGAGAAGTAGAGCGGGTCTGGGTTTAATTTAACTAGATTTGGATTATACCTGCAGAAAAAACGTCTGATTCAATTCGATCCATATTTGTGGGGTATAAAATTTTAAAATCCGTAGTCATATTCGCAGGGTCTAAGCGTCTTAAACGGATCCAATTTTTTTTATCTATAAATCCATTACTTTGATATTAGAGATTTCAAAAAAAATACGAATAAGTTCAAATATCACTTTTTTACAATAAGCGTAAGTAACATACATAGTGAATTATCAATAATAATACATGTCAAAATACTCACTAATTTAGTGAAATTTAAGATAATTTAGTATAAGAACGTACGACATAGATATTATACATAGAAATATATTATTTATAATAGATTAATATGAAAACGGGTCTTAATATGGATATGGATTCGGATATGGGTTGATATCTTATATCCGTTTTTTGAAACCTAGATCCAGATGTAATTCATATCCGATGGGTCTGAAAAAATTAAATTTATACCCGACCCGAATAATTTAAACCTGCAAGATCTGGACCGAGTTTCGTACCCATGATCACCCTATATAGAAGTGACATATTGGTTCAACTAACATATTATACTTAATTATAACGGTATAAGTATGTACTGTCTAAACTCTATATTGGATCAATATCTTACTACACTCATTTTTTGCTATAATTTCAAATAGAAGTTATGAACGTCTAACTTGATGATATAGCGTCTTTATCCTCTAGAGTGGCATAATGTAAGCATTCGGGAATTGAAAAGCTAATTTGGATCGATTTCGCAAGATTTACAACAACCTATATCTTTAAAAAGAGATGATAATTAAAGAAGGTTTGTAAGTAACTACGACTATCAGCTGATTTTGTGTGTAATTCCAATCACTTAGGTAGCTCTTCATTTTCATTTCCCTTGTTTGAATTGTTTTTTATAGTTTAGTTTAAGAAGACCAATCGCGTCATTGTCAATTCTAGTGATTAATGAAAAATAATACTCTCTACGTCCCAATCGAATGTGCACACTTTCTTCTTTTAGGTGTCCCAATCAAATGTGCATTTTTCCAGTTATAGTAATGTTATTTCATTTTCATTCACTCATTTCACCTATTTTTTTCTTAAATTCAATCTCCACCATACACCTCACAATCCAAATTTCAACTTTCATTTTCTCTATTTGCAGTTTTCACTAGAACAGAGGGAGTATCACCATTTAAACCACGTATCTGATATTTTTATTTTAAAAAGAAAAGAAATAATGCTTACTTAGTTTATGATAAAAAATTTAGTTTGATATTTTTGAATAGTTTACACTTTTAATTGTACACTTTGAAATGATTTTGAATTCAATTAAGTTAAAGAATTCAGTACAATTAGTTTGAATCCATACTAGCTAGCAAGTTTGAAATTTCAAGCATGATACGCAGTTTAAGCGTGTCTAATAACGTTTCAGCATATTTTGCATGATTCGGATAGCGTTTAAAATATTAATTAATCGTCTTTGCTGAGTTTATTTTTGTCTTTGCGTGAATTTGATTTGTTGCAGGACATTTCCAGGCAAAAGGATTGAATTAGTTAAATTCTTTGTCTAATTACCCGTCGGTCTAAAATGACTATCCGAAGAAATTATTAATTAAAATCTGTCAAATATCATGTTTAAGTGAAATTTACTTCTTTTTATTGTTTAATATATATTTCATATTTCTACATAGTTTCCAACACAAAACTATTTTGCATATTATAATAGAAGTAAGGGGAACAAAAAGTTACTCATGATTATTAATAATTATTATTAGTGATATAAAGGTTATAGTCCCACTATGATTATATAAGATTGTGACCGATGAAATGACAATTAGTTTTCTTTTAAAGATTATTTTCCCATATAAATGTTATTCTTTTTTTTAAAAAAGAAGGTGGAACGTAAAAATGAGGTCAAAATGACGACAATTTCCACCAGATTTCACATTCGTGTGGTAGGTGGATGGGGTCTGCTTTTCCACGTAAAAGGAAATGTGTGCATGCCTTCCCAATTCGCATGTTTATCCTTACGGCGCATGTAAATTGAATTAAGTATTCATATTAAGATATCATAGTTAATATTATGTATTTTACTAGACATAATCAAAATATCATTGAAATTATCACACTATATCAATTAACATAATAAATAAGATTATTTTCATACAATTTATATCGTATTTTGAACTATTAGAACAAAATACTAAACAAAAGTATTCAGGATTCAACATAAATTGAGATAAAATATACATCAGTTGATACAGTTTCTTCAACTGATGTAGTTTCATCATCATTATCCGCTTGAACAGACCTCTTAAAACGGAAGGATATAGATCAGAAGAGAATTCTGGAGAGTGAGAATTTGAATTTGCTCTAGTTGATACATGATGTCTGACCAACTTGACTAGTTCAGATTAACGATTAAGTCTAAAACTAGTTAAAGTAAAGATAAGCATTAGCCAACTTAGTGCTCCTCACGTAGCTTAGTTTGGGATTTATAAAAAAGTGTTTCTCATAAACATTCAAAATTCAATCCGAACACATTAATCATAGTGGTGATATGGGCTCTGGCCCATATCTAGGCTCCGGTCCAGAGTGTAGCCCGGTCCATATGACGTCAGCTAGAATGGCGCTATCCGGGGACAAGGGGACATGAATATGACCTGTCTCCGGGTAAGGACAAAAGGACATGACCGCTGCCTCTGGGCTGGAGGCTGACCGCTCACAACTATAAATACAGCTTTGAACTTGTGGAGAAAGGTATGTTCTATCAGATAAAAACTCTCTCAATATATCCTTATTCTCTCAGGCCCCTCTTTCATCATCACGCCGGAGTAGTTATCCTCGGGATACTCCGGGGCGTTGTTTTACAGGTCTTTAGGTGAGAGCGCGCGGAGCACAGACAAAGTCTCATCCGGGCCGGAGACTCGTCATCATCCGGACCGGAACTGGAAGCTGGTAGCATCACATAGGTCAAAATACACAATTTCATATATAAAATGACACAAATTATCCACTACCTTATGAGAAATGCATCAATATTTCTAGTGTTATACTTTTCTAGTCTCATTAGTCTCCTAATTCCAAGAGCTTTAGGACGTATGGGGTTTGAATAAAGTAGTTATAACTACTATAGTATAGTGATTAGTGAAGTTGAGTCAATTGACCAGGCAACGTACCAGCAAAGACCTGGAGTCGTCATTTGTAGGTATGTAATTTTGACCAAGGCCTCGAACTGAATTCACCTACCACCAACAACGACCAATTCGATCGGTCCTTGATTCAGTTAAAATCAGATTCAGTAAACATAAGCCAGCCACAGCTAATTACTCCCACTTTCCATCCTCTTTTACATTCACTTAGTTTTGATCAGATGAAGGGTGTATTTGGGAGAGTTTTTCAGTTTCTATGCTTTGAATTGTAACAGCTTTTAGTGTTTGGTAAACTTTCAAAATACTACTTATCTGACAAGTAAAAGGCATTTTTGATCTGAAAGTAGCCCTTAAACGTGTCAGGTGCCGGTTTAGTAAAAATATAAATTAATGAAATTCAGGTAAACTGAGTCATACTTATTCTATTTTATACACAGTAACGTTCACTTCATTTAGCAAGAAGTAAAATTTTCTTTTTATTTTGATAACATTCACCACACCTGAATTTAGAACCATGTTTTACAGTTTGAGTGGTGTAAATTTCCTACTTAATCCACCTATAAATATCGATTAACAGTTTCAGACAGATGCAACTCGTGATTTTCACTAGACCTCTACTCGAACATAGATATTGATTGACAGTTTTAGACAGATGTAACTCACGATTTTCATTAAAACTCTATTCGAACAGAGAAAAGGGAAAATAGATATTTAGGAGAAAGGGAAAATAAGCATTTTTTTACTACATCATATGGGGGATTAAACCCTTCCATTCCAAGCGGTTTAGGAAGAAATAAACTAACAAGAAGAGGACCTTATTCAATATTTAAAGTGTTGATGTTCTAAACTATGCTCTCCTTAACTAATTTCATTTAAATTCTTATTTTTTTTTCAGTTAGGTTTATAATCAAATAAAATTTAATAATATTTTTCATTATGCATTAAATTAGTATAGTTCAAGTTAGTTATGATCAAATAAACTAGTCTAGATGAATTATTCCCTTCTATAATGTAGAATTGGTAAATCATGTGTTTCTGTCTATTCATATGAATAATACAAAATATATAACCATGTTTATTGAAAAGAATAAAATGATTCTATTTTGTTACAGTGATTCAACTTATCTACAATCAAGCGTGAAAATTTACAACGTCCAATTTACCAAGTAAATATTGAAATCGATGTTTGACAAGCGTTTAGTATATTTTTCTTCAATTTGGTACATTTGGTGAACATCAAATTGTTGTAAAATAGGTGAAGATGGACACACCATTTACCACCGATCATCATCCACCACAATTGGGATGCTGACATCAGGCCACGACATGCAAAAGGCCAATTTAGAGGGTTGGTGAACCGGGTGACTTTAACCTGAGTGCTAGTTTGATTGTAAATATCAACAAATCCAACAATTAATTTGCATAATAAAGGTGAAAAACTAATTATAATTAGCATCCCATGTTATAATCAACACATGCATCACTAAATGCATGTTGTTTTCAACCACTTCAAAATTATTATCCAATTCCAAAAAATAAATCTAAATGTATCTCATACACTTCCTTGATTTGATTCCTTCTATCAAAAGGTATCAAAAATATGTGTTTATTCTTGTTGGTTGTTCAAACCTCAAAGAAAGTTTGATGTCTCCCTTCTACTTAAATGAAATAGAAAAAGATAAAATTAGAAATACTTTTATAAATGAAAAAATGATATTCATCCTGATGATCCTGATGTATCCATTATCAGGCATCAATAAGAATTCTGATATAACCCTTATCAGATATCAATAAGATAATAACACGTATACAATTATAATATTTTAATTGGTTAAGATATTTTTAGTAAATTTCTAAAACTCCAATCTAGAATGCCTAAACCCGTCTGGGTAATGATTGAATATATGGCCCAATTATAAATGAGTTAAAGATGATGTGTCTCTATTTAATTGGTGTCTGATATTGCTTCTATCAGGATGATCCCGATATATATTAAACTGAATGATTTTTATCAATTGAACTATTTTTTAGAGTGAATGGTCTCACTTGACTTTACCTTGAAGCATGTAAAGTTCATACCGTATTTTGATTATAAGAGTAAAATATTGGGGCTTTATAACATCAACCTATTTTTATCCCTCTTTACTAAACACGATTTTCTAGTAACTACTAATCGATTATCAGTATTCAAATAGATTTTTAGTCAATCGTTGTATTTAATGCAAATGTGTATGGAAAATATAATTATTATATATTGGATACACTCAAAAAACTAAAAATTAAATAAAGACAAAATAACACATTTATTGGTGATTGAATAAGATTAAGGCATTGAAAGTTAACCACCATATTAATTATATTGGATCATGTGGATGGATTGTTGGTGAGAAATTCAGGTTCATGTTAGGTACAACATTTTGACACAATAATTTTCAGATATTCAACTCTTTTGTTTTATTTTATTATTAGCCACAATTAACAATATTCATTGTATTTTGTTAGGAGTGAATTATAAAATGACTATAACGTGGAGTATAGTACTAATACAGAAGTTTCCTAAACCATATATAATTACGTAATTATATTTGGCACTAAATAAGTGGATATATAATTAAGTAGTATTAGTTCAAAATATTGACCGTAGACATGAGGAACAATATCTTTGCCACCGTGGCGAGTAGTCATTAGGTGGCATTTAATTGTCTAATGAATTTTGCAATTAGTAAGTCAATGCTTGTTTGAAAATTTGAAACGTGTGGAAAATAGTAGTGATTTTTCTTCGTAGAGATTTAAAAATTATTTTATATATGAATAAGTTCAATATTTAATTATCCAAGAAATAAGAGATAGAGTAAAACCAACAACACCACACGTAACTTTGTAAAGATGTACACACAAATTTGTGAAAATGTAAGCTAACATTTCAATTACAAAAACCGAATATTTTTTAACCTTTATTTAGAACCAAACTTATACTAAAATATTAACGCTTTTTTATGTCAATATATTATGTTAAACTGAATTAAATACAAAGTATATAGAAAAGTAATTATTAGAATTAACTAAGACAATATTAATAAATTAAAAATAGTAAAACGATCTATACTAGTTTAAAAAACACCCAAAAATACAGATATTTATCGGTGTAAATCTCGTTGACTGAAATTTAATTAATGAGATGAATAAATGATATCCCTCCGTATCACCGGTCAACATTTTTTAGTTGACTTTGGATATATGTTATGTTTTAATTTTTAGAGAGTAAAAGAGGAATGTTATTTAAAATTATAGGTATAGAAGAAAACTTAGTAAGGATAAATGTGTCATTTCATATATATTTTCTTTGCCGAAAAGGAAAAGAAAAGAAGTCATAAACTTTAATTGGGACGGTCCAAAAAAAATTAAGAAGTTTTAGTTGGGGAGGCGGAAGTATATAACATCTGGTTGATTAATTTACTATAGATATTATATATATATGAAATGTATTATTATCCCAAAAAGAAATAAAAATATCACTAATGTCTCATATCTCTACCTTCACCTACTCCCCTTTCAAGCATAACGTCTATATATAGCACTAAACCCAACGCCCAAAATTCCAACCAAAACCCAACCAAACCAAAATCATCTTTAATTCAATTCATTATTTCATTTCTTCGTTGCCTTTCTCCACAGCTCCCAACCGGAAACAGAAATGGAGGCCAAAAACGGAAACGCTAACCAGGAGTTCATTTTCCGATCAAAGCTGCCGGACATCTACATTCCCAACCACCTCCCCCTCCACTCCTACTGCTTCGAGAACATCTCCGAGTTCGGGTCCCGCCCGTGCCTCATCAACGGAGCCACCGGCGAGTCCCTGACATACTCGGAGGTCGAGCTCACCGCCCGGAAGGTCGCCGCCGGCCTTGACAAGGTCGGAATCCAGCAGGGGGAGGTGATCATGATCCTCCTCCAGAATTGCCCGGAATTTGTGTTTGCATTCCTCGGCGCGTCGTTCCGTGGGGCCATGAGTACGACGGCGAATCCGTTCTACAAGCCGGCAGAGATTGAGAAGCAAGCCAAGGCATCCAAGGCCAAGTTGATCATCACCCAAGCGTGCTACGTGGATAAAATCAGGGCCTTCGCCAGGTAATTATTTATATTAATTAATTGTATTTTTTGACATCTCTCAAATGAGATTATCGTAATTTACAAATTAATTTAATTCATTTTGACCTCGTTTAAATAAAATTATCGTTGTATGTAAATTAATTAAAATTGTGATTTCTCCAGGGACAATGGAGTTAAAATCATGTGCATCGATTCCCCTAAGGAAGATACCGAATTCTTGGTAAGGATTTCTTTCACTTATATATAATTGTTTTTATCTATTTATTTTTATGTCTTATTATATAATAATATAAACTACAGAGACTGAACTTTCATTAAGTTAAATTTTTGTTAAATTGAAGTAAACTAAATTATAGTTTTGAGCATAATGGATTTTAATTAAAATTTGTGACAGTTTTCATGGTTAGATTAAATTAAAGTAAAAAGAGTTGAAATAAAAATAAAATAAAAATGGAAAAGAAGAACATCATAGCTTTCATCCAATCATATATTTCTCATTGACATGTAAAAACATATTGAAAAAAACAAAAGCTTTAAGTCCCATAAATTTATTCGTATACCAGTTTAGTTTAATTTATTTCATTTACTTTGATTTTAATAATTTAATAAAATTAAGACAAGTTTAACTACAAAGACTAATTTTCAATTCCTTAAT
Organism: Sherardia arvensis; assembly: GCA_948330725.1. Taxonomy (NCBI): domain Eukaryota; kingdom Viridiplantae; phylum Streptophyta; class Magnoliopsida; order Gentianales; family Rubiaceae; genus Sherardia; species Sherardia arvensis. Next base: position 49,626,988 of record OX415235.1, read on the forward strand.
TTTAATTTTAGTTCACCAAGAACGTAGACAAATCAACCTGTTCTTATCTTTTCCTAAACTGAACTACAATAAAAATATATCTTTTTAAAATTAAAATAAGTATAATTAAACTAATTATGTTTTATAAATTTATATATTACTAAACTGAATTGACTGTACTATAAACTTAGGATAACCGGCCTTAATTAATTAATATTATTTTGTTTGCTACGGCAGCATTTTTCGGAGTTGGTGGAAGCCGACGAGAAGGAAATGCCGGCGGTGAAAATCAGCCCGGACGACGTGGTGGCGCTGCCGTACTCCTCCGGCACGACTGGTCTCCCAAAGGGAGTGATGCTGACGCACAAGGGCCTCGTCACTAGCGTCGCCCAACAAGTCGACGGCGAGAACCCCAACCTCTACTTCCACAGCGCCGACGTCATCCTCTGCCTCCTCCCGCTCTTCCACATCTACTCCCTCAACTCCATCATGCTCTGCGGCCTCCGCGCCGGCGCCGCCATAGTCATGATGCAGAAGTTCGACATCAAGGGGCTGCTGGAGCTGGTGCAGAAGTACAAGGTGACGGTGGCGCCGTTTGTGCCGCCGCTCGTGGTGGAGATCGCCAAGAGCGCGGCGGTGGACGAGTACGACGTCTCGTCGGTGAGGATGATCATGTCCGGCGGCGCTCCGATGGGGAAGGAGCTCGAGGACGCCGTCAGAGCCAAGCTTCCCAACGCTACCCTTGGACAGGTACGTACTAGTATAACCGTTTTGAACTCTATCTTGTCCTGAGTATATTGATTATTCAATGGTTTTGTTTTTGATTTTTCGTAATATTGTAACTAGCTTTATATAATATTTAAATATACTCTATTAAAATATAATATGCTCCGCAATAAATCTTAGAAATGAATGAATAAAATCTTATTTAGTTGAGAGTATTAATTGGAATTGAAATGGTGAACAGGGTTATGGGATGACTGAAGCTGGACCTGTGCTATCAATGTGCTTAGCTTTCGCTAAACAGCCATTTGAGGTCAAATCCGGAGCCTGTGGAACTGTTGTTAGAAATGCAGAGATGAAAGTTGTGGATCCCGAAACGGGTCTCTCTCTGCCCCGCAATCACAGCGGCGAAATCTGCATCCGGGGCGCCCAAATCATGAAAGGTACGCATTTTACACTAGTAGTTCTACACTTTTTTGAGTGGGATTGGTCACCTTTGACATATAAAGAAATCGAAACGGTTTTTCGAGACAGATTGATGTTTCATGATTTTTAATAGGATTGGTCACTTTTTAATGCGTAAAGTGAATGTGAATGTTTACTTGTGAGACAGATTGACGATCCTATTAGAGTACTTTTAAATTTATCGAGCAATTTTAACATAAAATCATAAAAGATTAATATGATCCGGTACTGTAAAACTTAGTCGTGCTTCTTGAAGATAGATTATGTATCGGTCGATGATAAAAGTAACAGACGTTTACGCATACGAGCCCATTAATTGAAATATGATAATACTATCAAATGAAATCATAATGATGCGAGCTTTGTAATCTGAACACTGTGTTTTGTCAAATCAAACCTTGAAAAAGTAGGGTTTTCAATTAAAGATTGTTGTACAAAAGTAGGTGAGATTGAAACTCTCATTTTAAAAGGGTGACACAAAAGTTTGAAAAATGGCGCTCACCAAGATCTGATGTTTATCTCTTCTCCATTTCACACGTCTCCAACTAACAAAGCAATGATTAATGGTCTCTTCTGCTTGTGTCCAGGCTACCTGAACGATCCAGAAGCCACGGCAAACACCATCGACGGCGAAGGCTGGTTGCACACCGGAGACATCGGATTCATCGACGAAAACGACGAAATATTCATCGTCGATCGGCTGAAAGAGCTGATCAAATACAAGGGTTTTCAGGTGGCTCCTGCAGAGTTAGAAGCCATGCTCATTTCTCATCCTTCCATCTCTGATGCAGCCGTTGTCCCGTAAGTATTAAAATCTAATTAAATAACATAATTAAATATTTTTTAAATATTTGGAATTGATTAGTGAATAATATTTACTGATCTTGCTACTTTTTTTTACAGCATGAAAGACGAGGCTGCTGGAGAAGTTCCCGTTGCTTTTGTTGTTAAATCAAACGGCTCCAAGATTTCTGAGGATGAAGTCAAGAATTATATTTCCAAACAGGTAATTTTTTTAAAAATCAATATTTTTTTACCATTTAAATCAATTTAGAGAATTAATTTGTTTCATAATAATGTTTGCAGGTGATTTACTACAAGAAAATCCACCGAGTGTTCTTCGTGACTGCAATCCCTAAAGCTCCATCAGGCAAGATCTTGAGGAAAGATCTTAGAGCGAAGCTTGCAGCAGAAATTGTATGTAATTAGATAAATATTTGATGTAGTTGGGAGGTACTAGAATTTAGTTTTGGTTATAAATTAATGTATTATAATCGCACTCCAGAATAATTCATGGTAATTGGAGTGTGGTTTTCAACTTTTTCATTGTATACAACTTTTTGGTATTATATATTAATGTACAAAAGTTTGTGATTTTCCTATATAAATGTTAAATATATAGTTAATTAATTCTTACAAAAGTTTATCCAAAAAAAAATAGTGGTATTAAAGAATCATCTCTGCTGAGACATTTTCCCGGAGGAACAAGACTCTATTTCGATGCTGGTATTAAAGAAGGGAAAGCCTTTTTGTAGAAGCGAAGGCGCTCGAGTTAGCAGTGACTGTTTCTTTGGGACTTGATGATGTAGTAATAATAGGGGATTGCCTAGCACTGATCCGCATGGTAAGAGATTTGAAACAACCGCCCCAGCTTCTCTGTGAGTTGGTGACCAACTTGAGGAACTTATTATCTTCTAATAATCTTGGTCCTCCATGCTGGACTTCAAGAAATTCGAATAGTTTAGCTCATTGGCCTGTCATGCCAAGAACAGTATTGATGCTAGATGTACGTGGAATAGTCCCCCAGATTTCCTTTTGTCAAATAATTCTGGACGTTTTCCAGTTGCATGAAATGAGATTTCTTTTATTGAATATATATATATATATATATATATATATAGTGGTTTAAAAGAGGTTGATTCAAAAAAAATTTACCAGAAAAAGAAGTCATGCAAGTTTTATAATGAAACTTAATATGATATTAAAGCCCTTGATAGTATGTACTATGAACCAAAGTCCAGAACCACATATATTTAGTAGGCCAAAAAATACATGTCCTTGAGAGACAATTGGGTCCAGAGAATGTAGGACTTAAAACTAATAATATTGGGCAACTTCTGAAATAATATTGGGCAACTTTTATCAAAATCAAATTCCAATACCGAGGCTCTCCATATTCTTCTTGCTTTTACACCTACAAGAAAAATTTGAGTGATATCATTAATTTTCGGTTTGTATCACCCTACACAATAGAATAATGAAATGGTTTTTCTATGTTAATAAAGATCAAATGTACTATATCATACGTTAAGTGTCTATTATTTCTTTGTGTCTTTTTTTATTTTCAATGGGTAATAACTCAAATGAGCCTCCAATAAAATCTCACTTTTCCCCCCTTCCTTGAGAGTTGAACCCAAGACCTCTGGGCAAATCTACTAGTGTCTTACCACTAGAGTCATTCTCAACTCCATGTGGGCAAATCAATGTGGACGTGCAGGAGTGGTTATCGGGCATGACTAGAAATTATGTGGGCTCTGCCTGCACATGTTCGAATCCTGCCGTCCACGTTGTTTTAAAATTTATCTTCTATTTGTCAAGTCTCTTTGGACTGCCGTCTTCTTCTTTCCACTCTCAGATCGAAAACTTCCTCTCTGAACTCAAAAAAAACCCAAATGGAGACTTTGAACTATTCCATCTACTCAATTGAAGTGTTGAAGGAGTTTCGCTAGAAGGGCAAATTCAAGCCCAAAGAGGCTGATGAGGAGATTGTGAAATTGATTCACAATCAGCCTCATTTGAAGAAAATTTCCAGCCACCTTCATGTTTTGAAACTCCTGGATGAAGAAGTTGAAACTGGCGAACCTTTCTCGTCGGCTGGGTCGCGGATTAGCGGCGGCGATTGCTAGGGTGGCGTCAGTCGGGGAGGTGGCGGCGGCGGCGTCGGTTGGGTAGGAGGTAGCAGCGCTCAGGGAGGAGGAGGAGCTGGCGGCTGTGGCTGGGGAGGAGTAGTTGACCCCAGCCATCCGTGTGAAACCCCTAGGAACCGACGCTCCGACTCTGATAGTCCAAGAACCCGTCGAGCTGCCAGAGCTGAATCTGCTGCTCATTACGGAGTTCAAGCTCAGTTCCAACCCCCCAGTCGAGGCTCTCTGTCCTTGGATGCAAGGAACGATAGCTTCCGGGATATCCTGATGAAGGATGCCAGCAGCTAAGCTAACTATTCTTGTGACTTGATGCAAAATCAGATTATTGTCCAGTAGTAGCTTAGCTTATTATTCGGATTCGTGGATTTGTGAACTTATTATTGCCAAATTAAATCAAAAGTCTATTGTTCTGATGATAAAAAAAATAAAAATTCTTTGTGTCTATCAAAACTTCGTCGACAAGTGTCTATTTTTTAAGGCTATACCACTGACTTCCAAATTTAAAACCTATCCAGCAAATCTTAAAAAAAAGTCGACAATCGAATTCACGATATCCAATATTCCACACAAGCAATACACCCAAGTCCATCATTTCCTAAAAGAATTTAACTAGCTCTACTACACCAAAAGTTCCATCTATAATAATTATGTTGGACAATAGCCATCTTCGATAGACATTAGCATTGACATTCGGTCATTTCCCTTATGTAAGAATTAGGTAAAAGTGTATCCTCACCCGTGAAACTAGATCGCTACCGCCCTTCATTCGACCGCTAACTTTGTTGCCACCCCGGTATTTTGCGTAGTCTATATAACACCCTAAGGAGAATAATTTTTCTCGAAGTACACCAAATCTTTGTCTTCAATCACCATTGATGAAGATATTCTGTGATCAAGTCCTTTGGTTCATAAATTTATCATACCAAAAGTTCTTTATCAATCGTTGATTCACAACTCCTCTCTTATTTGTTTTACCCTCAATCGTACTGAATATTAATCCTTTTCTAATTTGGATTAATGAATTAGACCAAACTACATATATTTTGACTTGGATTAGAGGTACGCAAGTCTTCATCCATTTTAGTTTAGGAATCTATAAAATTTCTCAACCGTGTCGTTAAAATATTAATGTTGCTCAAAAATAATTCTAATTTGCTTTATTCGTTAAAATAATATTTGAGGTGAATGCAGCCGTTTACCTTTCCCTCCAATAGTGGTGGTGTCTTAAATTATAGATCGCATAAATTGTAAGATTCAATTAATCATATTTATCACACTTTTCTTGTCAATTGTTGTAGAGGAAATGAAAATTCATGACTATGACTTGTACGATGAAGGGGAGGATGAGGATGGAGGTATTGTTCTAAGTTATTCTTGCTTGCAGTAATTTTTTAATTCAATAAATTTTATTAATCATACTTTTTTCAATAGTTACATAAAGTGATGATGCTCTTGACGTTGAGGTCCTTGATGATGATGATGATGTCCTTGAGGATAATGTCATGGTCGATGATGGCGACCACCACGCTGAAATCCTTGATAACGGTATGACCCTTTGTTTATCCTTGCATGTGTTTATATGGTTCCATATTGTTAATTGAATTGTAAGTCTAGAACATAAGATGGAAAGTCCTAGTGGAAACTAGAATCAAATTTTTGATTGTAGAGAGGAGATGAAAAATTCTAGTTTAGATAGTTCTAGTTCTGGTGGTAGTGGTAGTGGGGTTGCATATTATGCTTTTGGGTTGATATATGTGCTAAGATACAACTATAATTTTCTAAAGATGCAACAATTGTGTTGACTGTATAAATCTCTAAGTGCTGTCATAAATACTCCATGCATTAGGCATTAGACATGGACTTTTCATTCGACTAGAATGCACCATCAGACTTTAGGATATCATGTCCACTCACCTGAATAGTAATGAAAAATTTGAATTGGTTCAGATTTTTTTCTCTGTCAATGTCCATTATATCATTAATTCTCGAAGTTTCCTTGTATGATCGCTTGTTATATGTATGCTAGTGTTAAGGTTTCTCTAATACTTTGCTGTTTATTATCAAAATATGTTAATCACTCTTCAGAAAAAAAAAACATACATAAGACTAGTTCTGACTAGCATTATTCTATATCAAATCTAAAACTAGACGTGAAAAGTTGGATGGCCGGTACCAAAAATCGTATTGAGACTCCATATTTTTCTTGATTTCTCACACTTAACATAAATGTGAGTGACATTATCAATTATCCGTTTATAACACCCTATACAATAGGGTAATTGAATCATTTTCTTATGTTGAATATCAAATGCTATGTATTGTACTGTATTAATATCAAAACATCATCGTCCATAGTAATAATATTATCATATAGGCATTTTCGATAGACGTTAGCTTTGAATTTAGTCAATTTTCAACTTAGAAAAATAGATATATAGACATCACTAGAAAAGTCGTCATATATGATTGTTTTAACTACATCCGTTTACCTTTCCCTCCAACAATGGTGGTGTCTTAATTTCTATCCATTTTCAATTTTTCTCCCCTTTTAGTGTTTGTTTCTAATAGATTAGAGAAGTTTAGTTGATAAAGATAATGTGCTTGGCCGGTGCTCCTTTAAGAAAAACTCCGAAAGAATAAGTGAAGACCACTCTTTGTTTATATTTTTATCTTGCATAATTAACAAATACAGTATATGAAGATTTTGTAATATATAAATATATATTAGTCTTGGAATAGACCGTTTATAAAATATAGACGGGTCTCTTTTTGCAATATAAATTATGCACGGCCCCCTTTTTGCAAATTATTTTTGGGCAAGTCCTTTTTCTGCAATTTCCCAATTCATAAATATATAAATACAGTTGAATCACATTCCCAATTCCATTCTGACCGGGATTCGAATTTTCCCCAAATTTTCCATGCTCTCCCGAAGTTCTCCCATCGATCTCCCGGTGTTCTCTCGTCGATCTCCCGGCGTTCTCCCATCGCTCTCCCGGCGTTTTGTTCAGATCCGTTTTGTTCAGATCGACGTTTTGATTGATCGGCTCCCGCATCAGGTAACTTCTCGATTCAATGATCAGATCATCGATGTTTCGAATGTTAGGATCTGCTGTTTTTAGCTGTTGATCGATTATGTGATCTCTATGTATGCTCTGATTGCTGTGATTTCATGTCATGATTCAAAGCCTTGTTGAATTTTTATGTAGTGATGCTGGAACTCTGTGTGTATTTGTATGTGTTCAACCTGATGAATATTGAACTGTTGATCCTTTCTTCGTTAATCTTTGATACTTTTTAACTCGTGATGCTGGAACTGTGTGTTTAATTTTCCGAACTGATGTGATTGTGGAAACTTGATTGTTTAGGATGAAAACTTGATTGTTTAGGGTGAAAATTTTGGTGTTTGTGAAACTTGATTATTTATTGTGAAAATTATTGTGATGATTGTGAAAACTTACTTATTTAGCCTGAAAACTGTTGTGATTGTTTGTTAGGCTTTTTAGCCTTAAAACTTGGTTATTTAGCCTGAAAACTACACTGATCGTAGAAACTTAATTTGGTGTTTGTGAAACTTAATAGTTTAGGTTGAAAACTGTGATGATTGTGAAAACTTGATTATTTAAGCTGAAAACTTTGGTGTTTGTGAAACTTGATTATTTATTGTGAAAACTGTGACGATTGTGAAAACTTAATTATTTAGCCTGAAAACTGTTGTCATTGTTTGTTTAGGTTATTTAACCTGAAAACTTGGTTATTTAGGCTGAAAACTACAGTGATTGTAGAAACTTGATTTTTTTGGCTGAAAACTGTGGTGTTTGTGAAACTTGATTGTTTAGGTTGAAAACTGTAGCTTTTAATGTGAAATATTAGCTGATTTGAGTACATATTCTTTGTTGAACAGTGCAGGTGAATAGTGTGTGAACAGTGCCAGTGAACAGTATTTTTCCAAACAAGAACCTCCTTCCTTCCATATTCTAATGTAGTCCTTGGTCTATATTATAGTTATAATATAGACGGTCACTCCAGAGACCAGCTCTATAAATATTTGTTGAAAATAATTGTGTCTAAAATTTTGATATTTACAAAAGGCCTGAATATGGTGGCCAATTTACATTTAAGAAATACAATTGTTGCATATGAACTCCAAAACATTAAAGTAAACACATTATTCAAATTTCAATTTTTTCCCGTTTAAATTATAATTATATGAATTGAAGGTCCAATATATGCTGATGAAATATTACTAGTCTCTACTAAGTAAAAAATTATAATCATTGTATCATTGCAATTTTCAGGATTTCAATACACATTCACATCAAGTCCATAAAATTAGCCAATTGATAGATGCAGTCTAATATTATTTTCGCAGTCCGTATTTGTATTTAAAGTTCTTGATATGCCCTCATTTATGAGAATCACATTTACTTTTGAATAAATACCGAGAGTATTGATCGCACTTCATGAATAAATACGGACTGCATAAGTAAATACTGCACTGCTTATAACAATGTCCCAAAATAAAGTACTTAAATTTCATACACATTTACCAAACTTTAATTTATAGCAGTTCTCGATCAAACTTTCTTTGAAGGCAAAGTAAACTATTCTTAAATAGTACAATTTCTCAAGTTTAAAACACATGATCAGTGAGGTAAATGAATTTATCAGTCATTTCCGTAAAAGTTAATTACGTCTTTAATTAGTACCATAAAAGAGGAATAATCACCAAATATGGCTAGTCATTACATGTGGGAGATTAGGTACCGCAATTACTCACCTTTTAAAAAAAAAACAGCAATAATAAATGAACCAAGACACAAATAATTAAGACCCTGAAAAAATAACATATTTTTAGGTATTTTTTATTATATTTAATGCATATTTTATATGGAACTTATCTTTTTTTCCGACCTCTCAGTAAAGTGTTTATGTGATTTATCTTAAATTGACTACTTTTAAATGGTAATTGATAGATGCAGTCCAACATTACTTGGTGTATTTGTATTTAAAGTTCCTAATATACCCTTATTTATGTGAAATACGTTTATTTTTGAATAAATATTGAGGGTATTAATATCACTTTATGAATAAATACGGACTGAATAAGTACATTCTGGACTGCGCCCTTTAAAATCTGAACAGTACGCTTATCAACTTAAAAATTATAGTTTCTTTCTTAAACATTTCTTACATGTTTACATAATACATGATATTTTACTTAAAAATAATAGAATGAAGTGCAGGGGTACCCCGGAGTTCTTTGCTTAGTGCTCATGTACCCCCGAGTTTTCTGAATGTGCCAAGGTGCCCCTGGACTGATCAAACTTGATATACTAGTACCCCTGTCGGAGTTGACCAATGTTTACTCAAAGTATTTATGCAACATAATACATTTAAAAGACTAAAACACCCTTTGTTTATTTGGCTGAATATGGTCTTCTTCACAACACCACCACACAACAACTCTGCAACCCCTCACTCACGGCTAGCTCTGCCACACACACCAAACATCACCGTAGAAAACCACTACCAACACACGTAAAGGGACTGAATGCGAAAAGGGGTTTTCATTGATTACGAGTCATCGGAACTCTCACCGGATTGTTCGAAAACAACGTGAAGCTTATAAGCGTCGACTGTGTACTGCGCCACCACCGCCTTGCTTGACTCACCGGTCAAGACACCCACCAAAATTTCTTGAAAGCCCAGTCATTTCCTTTTCACCCAATCCCCCATTTCCCTTTCATCCTCTCTCCCTTTATATCTCTTAAGCACACTCTTGAAAAAGATCGAAGCTTTTCTTTTCTCAGCCATGGCATTTCGGAAGCTAGCAGCCTCATTTCTACGCCACTCTTCTGCGGCTCTCCGCCGCGGATCATCCCCAATCGCAGCAGCCGCAACCGCTAAGCCCCGATTCCGACCCGTTTCTTTAACGGATGGATTTTTCCTGAATCGGATTTCTCACGTTTCCACATCTGCCGCTGCTCAACCGACGGTCGGGATTTCACCTAACTTGTGGCGCTGAAAGGCTGCGCCACCATGGGATTGTTCGATTATTCTGGCAAAACTCCGGCGGGTCTGACGAAAAATATGCAATCGGGAGTGTGGGGTTACAACTTCACAATTCACGCACAAAACACCTCAGTGTGTTGAATTGTTAGACTTCGGCGAGTCTAATGGAAAACTTGCAATCAGAACAGTGGGATCGTCGGACTTTATAATTTTGCCGGTGAATCAAGCCGAGCCATCAGTAAAATTTCACAAATTCACAATAATCCCACCTCCGCACAAGGCCATTATTTCCGGCGATTAGGGGTGAATCCTTGCACGTCGTTCGACTATTGGACCGGATGACTTTCACGACCGCCATGCGACGCCGTTTAACTACACCGGCGCTCCTCTCACGACGAATCTCCGAACAAATCAAGCGTCCATGCCCAGGTTGAGCAGATTAAGTACACAATTCCATGGTTTAATTAATCCTTCATGATACAAATCTCTTGAATGTTGAATATGTATTGAAAGATTTGATTGTGTTTGATTCTAATGAATTGTACAAAGGGATGAAATCAGAAAAGATTGAATGGGCAGTTGGGAAGATTTTAGGGACGTCTGAAGTATTCCGATCAGCTATCTAATAGTAGAAGGGTATTTTTGTCATTAACTTAATTTCATTTAATTGACCAGTGTTGACCTAAAATGAAGGGTATTTCAGCACATTCAGAAAGGTCAGGGGTACCTGAGCACTTAGCAAATAACTCAGGGGTACCACTGCATTTTACCCAAAATAATAATAGTTTTAGAGCTTATATTTACGATGGTAGTTCTATATTACGTAGTATTAGACTTTTCCTTTTATGTGTATCAAACATTTATTATCGGTTAATACATACTGATTGTTACCTCACGTTCTGTTGGAGATCGAGGAAACTAATATATATTTATATTCGATATCAAGATGATAATCGCAAAAGTAGAGCAAAAGTAGATCAACCTTTGATCTTGTCTCAGATCCGGCCAGTAGTCAAAAATGTCTAGAATTTAATTGTTGATGAAAACTACTAATATTTAAAGAAAATGAAAATAGTATCTAAAAATGAAAATTGTTCGATTTCTGGTATATAATAATAATAATCAGCCAATTAGGTTATATATTTGGCAAAAATTAGGTTATATGTTTGGCAAAAGTTAGGTTATATACTAGGAAGACGATTTTATTAATCCTCAACTCAGGTCTAAAGATGATTTTAGGTGGAAAATTTTTAAAAGTGGGAAGTAAAGATACCACTATTAATATGATATATGCCTATATATAATGCACATCTAGCTTTGGCTTAATAACATACAAGAACTTTGATATATATAAGTTCTTTTGTATTTTCTTCATTAATAGTACTTAAGTTAAATGCTATCATGGCATCGGGGTCTCGAGTTTTGGTGCCCCTCCTTCTCCTCGCCATTCTTGTCTCTCATGCGATGCTACTACAGTGCGACGCATTCAAATTAAAAAATATTTTCAAAAAAAAGAAAAAACCCGCTCCCGCCCCGGCACCAGCACCAGCACCACCACCAGCTAAAGGTATCTTCTTATTCTTTTATTAATCTTTTTTTATAAGACTAAAAATATTCAAGGATGCGAGAATTATTCAAACCTTCTCAATCCATAATTAATTTTTTTTATAAGACTAAAACTATTCAAGGATGGGAGGATTATTCAAACCTTCTCGATCCATAAATTGGTCGTAGGCTTATATCATGTTGTCGAAAACTATTTTTCGATCTAAATCAGAAGTAATTAAAGTGAGACTAGGGGTGATAACAAACTAAAATTTCTTATTGTTTATATTTTAGTCCGTCTATTAAAGCTTCTCATGTCATGAAATACTCTTATTAAAAATATTTTATTTTATCAGTCCTCTTTTAATATATATTTTCTCATTTTAATTCTATTCTATTTAACTAACTTAACCTCTTTTGATTTTTAGAATTGATGTGTTGCCCAATGAACCATTTCCCGTGCTGCAGATGTCTAGATACTAAAGCAGTTAATCCATGTTGCGGAACCATCGGTCCTCAGAAGATCTGTAATGTGCCAAATTGTAATGAATATTGCTGATATATATAAAGAATGATATATTAATTGTACGGTAACATCAATAAAAACGTACTCTTTTAGATATCTTCTATTGAGAGAAGAAGAAGAGAAGCATGAATACTAACCCTCTCTTTTTTTATTTTCAAAAAATAATATTAAAAAATGCACTTCCGTTTTATAGAGCAACAAGATTGTAGATATAACTGTGCATTTCATCTTTAAATATTATTAATCAATTCTAATTCCATTAGAAAAACAAAAATATTAAACCACGAGTAATATTAAACTTCAGAAGTGGAACTACTACAAACCAACCGCGTCTAAGGCGGTTGGGTGTGAAGCTACCAAGGCGGCTTCCGCCTTCTCTGTGGTTGTGCCGGAAATTCGGAACGTGTTTAAAGCTGTTCCTCTTTCGCCTTGGAACATTTCTGGTACACGGCGTTCGTTTATGCCGTGTTCTATACATTTTTTTCCGCCTTTACCTTGTGTTACAATATCGCTGATGCTACCAGTAAACTCCGGGATACCAGCTCCGGTACAAGGTAATCCGGGGAGAAGCTGGAATCCTAGCCCGCGGCCAATCTCTCACCTAAGTCCTGCAAAACAAAGCCCCCGGGGTCTCCCGAGGGTAGACGCTCCGGCGTGATGATGAAGATAGGGCTTTTTACAGAGGAGAGAGAATATGAATAAATACAGAGAGTATCTAAGTCTGATAAAACATACCTATTACTGTTGGTCGCCCCTCTATTTATAATGGATCGGATCAGAGAGGGTTTTAAGCTAAGTGGTCCTTACCCCGGGTGTGTCCAAGATAGGTGATGTCATGGGAGGACCACTGCTGGGCTTAACCCTCTTCTTCTCCTTTACCAGTATATCAACTGGACCAGGATATGGGCCTCGGCCCATATCACCACTAGCCCCCCGAGACCCTGGCTTCCGGGGTTCGGCCCGGTAGGTTGGGTCTCTTAAAAGGACACAATGGGTCGTAGGATATATGGGACCGTATCATCACGCGCCGTGCGTGCTCATCCTTCTCTTCCCTTCTCAGCTTTTACTATGCGCGCCTTTTCGCGCAACCATAAATGCTCGTTATTACCTTTCTAAAATGCTGTGCATACTTTTCCCAATTTCGAGAAATTCCTTTTATCCTCTCCTATAAATACTTCATAGAAAAATCTTAGCTTCATTTTTCATCCACTTTGCGCTGTCGCTTTCTCTTTGTCTGTTTCCTTTGCTCTCTTTGACCAATTTCTCTATCTTTTTACCCATCTAGCATGAGTAATAAAGTCCTCCACCCGGCTGACGACCATCCCTTAGACATAGACGATTCTTCTCTTCCCCCCCTCCGGTGGGAAAGGACTTATGACGTCCAAAGCCAAGATAGCATATGGTGCCCCGGAACCCGTGGACCCAAAGGATCCCGGAATGACCCCGGTGAACGAGGCAGTCACGGAATTGGTGAAGAGGATGTACGTGCCTTTATCCTACGATGCGGGATTAGAGCCATACACCGGGGATGTGCAAACCCGGGTGTGCATCCCCCGGCATCACTTTCTACATGGGCTGACCTTTCCTCTGCCCCCGCTCTACGTCTCCTATTTGAAGTACTATAATATCTCTCCGGCCCAGGTGCATCCGAACGCCGTGAGCGTGATGATCGCCTTTCTTCTGTCTTGTCAACGGGCAGGGATTACAGCGACTGTGGAGATATTCCGCAGTTTCTACTATTTGGCGGCAACCTCTGTCCCGGGGGTATTCAATGCTCTGCGCCGGAACAAGACACCGAACATCTGCTCCGGGAGGCTGGAATCTGTGAAGACAAGCGATTGGATGAACAGCTACTTCACATTCAACGAGGAGAGGTACTCAGTCCCGGCGTGGAACCAGCCGAGGATTGCTGAAACAAAGGCGGCTCTACCCCCGGCCCAGTTTCGGCAAGTGCAAGATGAGCATAACAAGATCGCCAAATTCTTCGTCCAGTTGAAGGACTACCAGAGGCCGGGGGGCTATGAGTTCCCCCGGGAGGCGTATCCCGCAGAGGTGTTTACCTGCCGCCGCCTATATGCCAAACGAAGCCTCGGTAACCTTTGCTTCCTTTTGCTGATTTTTCTTAATCCTTAATATTGTTTTTGGCTAAGTCTATTGCCTTCCATGTTTTAGTTGTATCTCCCAGACCAGCGATAGTCCCGTCAGGGTCGAAGTCCGGTGAGGGGAGTGGAAAGGGTGCAGGGGGGCAGAAGAAGGACAAGTCCGAGACCGAGAAGGCGGTCAAGGACACAAAGAAAAGGAAGTCCGGGGAAGGAAGATCGGGGGAAAAAGAAACCGGTTCGACGGAAGTCCCCTCTACCGGCAACCGCCGGTTAGCTTTTAACATTCCTCTGTCCGGGGGTCATCCTCTGAAGAAGAAGAAAACAGAGCCTCACTCCGAAGGCTCCCTCCGGATTCCCCGGAAAGAGGAGAAGTCCACTGCCGACAGCCGCCTCCAGGCTATAAAGGAAACTCCGGATGGCTCCTCGTCCCGACCCCTAACACTGGACGGCCCCCAGGTACGCAACTTTTCGCCCTTTAATTTATCTACTCCTCATAATATTTCGATTCTAAGTTTTTATAACTTTGTAGGATAATGCCTCCAAATTGTTGGAGTTCCCTGGGTTGCGGGAACTGGTTAACCAGGCCTGCAACTCCTTGTCTGAGGACTTGTCCCGGGAAGTTGAACAATTGAAACTGGAGAAAGCCTCCCTTTATAAGGAACTGTCCGAGGCTCACAAGGAGCTGTCCCGGGTGAAGAAGGATAGCAAGCGCGGCATGGCCCCGGCTCAAGAGGCTCTTTGCCGGGCCTTCACCAATCAGGTCCTCAGGAGTCGCTCCTTCGAGGCAAAGATGATGTCCCTGTGCGACATCTCGAATGAATCCGCCCTGCATGCTGCTTATTCTGCTGTCCGGGAGTATATCCCCCGGGAAAACCGAGCAGCCTTCAGAGAATCCTGGTATCGGCCCAAGGCGGACGATCGCTTCAACTATGCAGCAGATCGACTAATGAAGGATGGCCTCGACGGGATTGTCCCCGGAGTGCTAGAAGTTTTCGAGGGAGCTCGCAGTGTCGATCCCCAGGACATCATGGCTTATGCCGGGGATGCCGCCAAGCTTGCCGAGGATAGGGCGGACCCTGGTCCAGATGACTTAGCCAACCTTGCTGCCATTGAGACCCCGGTGACCTCAGAGGGAGAGGGCGGGGACTCAGATGATGAAAATGCTAAGTCTCCTGTTCCGGAGCAAGAATTCAAGCCGGTGGAACCAGAAGAAGAGGAAACCCCGGGAGAGGAGGAGTCGACCCCTGAGAAAGGCGAGGCTCGTGAAGAAGAGCAGTCTCCCCAGGATGAAGACGAAGAAGAAGTAAACATAGATACTTAGTCTTCTTGATCTTTTAATTTTTCAACTATGTTTTTTATTTTATTTTCCCCCGGGCTTCCTCCCTGAACCGTTCCCTTTTGTAATTCAGGGAGGAGACAATAGCTCCGGGGACGAGAGTGACGACTCTAACGATGTAAGAGTCCCTCTGTTCTATTCTGCAATCCGAATGTTTGTTTCCAAGTCTCTATCATTTTACTTATCTTTTGTTCTGATTCTCCGGGATTTGTATGACCTTGTTATAATTCTAAGTCTAAAATCCTTGTGTTTTGTTTTGTTAGCCCCGGGATGATCCTCCGGGTGCAGTTCCTTCCAGGGCGACCTCGGTTAACGACAAACCATGCCCCCGGTGTGGGGAACTGGAAGAACAGTTGAGTCGCTGGCAACTGGACGGCATTCAGACCCGGTATCTTCTCGTCCATTCCGGGATAGGATCAGTGATCGATGAGTTCCCGGATGTCACTTCTCTAGTAACCAAACTTAGAGAGATATCCAATCAGTTTGGATCCCTTTCCCGGTGTCAATCCCTGGCTCGAGACCGAGTAAACGCTGTTCTGGATGCAGACAAGACTATTTCCATGCTACAAGCCGAACATGACGCTTTCAAATCTCGTCTTAAGGAGGAATTTGACCTTGTGTGGTCTGAACTTCCATTTTACTGCGACAAGCTCAAGTGGTTAGAGAGGCGGGGCGATCCCCTTAGGAGGAATCTGATGTTGGAAAGAGAGAACCGAGAACTGGCGGCCCGGAACCTCACCCTCCGGGAAAATTTAGTAACCCTGCAGCTGACTTATCACCTGACAGGGTTGCGTCTAGGTCGGGTTTCTCCCCCTCTCTACACTAATTTTCCCCGGGAGGTCTCTTCATTGTTAGTGCGCATGTTCCGGATGGGCTGGAACGACCCCGAGTCTCGGTACCGGCCCGCTTTCGAGGAAGCTGCAGCTTGGTGGCAGCGTCAAAGGGAGGGACAATATCTCCCCCCGTCCCTGGTACTTCTGCCGAGCCGGATTTCCCTTGATTTCACCGTTGAAAGGTATCTCGGGTTTCGTGTTTCAGTTGACCCGGAAGAGTCCGCCCGGAGGGTGTCTAGACTCCGTGAGGACGCCGCCAGAATCCGGGCCTACATTGCCCGTGAAGACGCCGCTAAAGAAGAAAGGCGTCTGGCCCGGGAAAGGGGGAAAGGTAAAAGCAAAGTCGTTGCTACAAAAAAGAAAAAATCCCCCCGTGCCCAAGGACCCGTTATCATTGGAGCTCGCCAACGGACGCCATCTCCCGAGGTTTCATCCTCGGACGACGACTTCGACCCGTATGCCGAAGTTACCTCAGGGGCTGGTCCCTCGGGGGCTGGTCCTTCGGGAGCTAGTCCTTCGGGAGCTGGTCCCTCGGGAGCCGGTCCGTCCGGTACTCATCCAGCTGCAACCCCCAATGTCCAGGGGAGTAATGTTCCTAACAACCCAGCGAACCCTCCTGCTGCTAATAATCGGCCAAATCACCCCGGAACCCAAGATGATCCGGACTCTCCTATTAGCTGGGACGGTCCTCCTTCCCTTTGTTAGCTTTGTTTAGGTTTTTCAACTTTCAAAGTTGTAAATGTTGTAATCTTTAATCATAAGTTAATGATTTGATTGTCATATTGCCCTTCCTTTATATTTGTTCAAATATTCGTTTCAGTCGCTTATTCAAGCGTGCCTAGGTTATCCTCCGGGTGCTTGTTCAAGCGTCCCGTATATTCTTGCCCTAGCCCCCCGGGTGCTTGTTCAAGCGTTCCCGGATCGACTTGCCCTAGCCCCCCGGGCGCTTGTTCAAGCGGTCCCGGGTTAACTATACTTAAGAGAAAATATTAACTCGAAAGGTAATCTTCATAAGTAAAATGGGAAATTGCAACTGCGGGCCACGGGACAACCCAGGCTCAATCCTGGCCAGGGGTCTCCGTGCCGCTTCTCTGCCACCGTCCTAGGCATAATCCATGCCAGAGGGGTGAATACATAGGAAAATCTAGGCATAGTACCTACGCAAATTCGCAATATTCCAGTGCCTCGGGACCTTCTTCCCGGCCTTGTCCTGTAGTTCATAACTTCCACCGGGGTGGGCTGCTACCACCTTGTAAGGCCCCTCCCAATTGGGGGCTAACTTCCCGCTTGCAACCTGCTGGCTTTTGTCATTCCGGCGCATTACCCACTCCCCCGGGCTAAACTGCTCCTTGCGAACCCTTCTGTCGTGATATTTCTTGACCCGTTTCTTCACCCGGGCCTCATGCAGGGCTACTTTTTCTCGCTTCTCCTCCAGTGAGTCGGTCGTTCTGGTTTGTCTGCTCATCTGAGAGCTTTGATCGGAGGCTGGGAACTCCAATTTCAGCCGGGATGACCGCCTCCGCGCCATAAACCAAACTATAGGGGGATTCACCCGTAGCGGAGCTCTCTGTTGTTCTACTTGCCCATAAGACACTTGGGAGTTCATCGACCCAATTTCCTCTTGCCCCCTGGAGCCGCGTCTTGATCCCGTTAACAAGGGTCCTGTTGGTCACTTCAACTTGCCCATTAGCCTGTGGGTGATAGACCGAGGTCAACTTCTGTTCAATCCCGTACTCCTTGCACCAGGATTTGAAAGGATCATTCTCGAACTGCGCCCCGTTATCTGTCACTATGAACCGGGGAATTCCGTAGCGACAGATGATGTTCTTCCAGCAAAATTTTACACATGTACTTCCCCTAATGTTTGTCAGAGGAGCAGCTTCTACCCATTTGCTGAAATAGTCAACTGCCACTATCAAATACTTGAAACCTCCCGGAGCAGTTGGAAAGGGGCCTACCAGGTCCAAACCCCATCGGATGAAGGGCCAAGTTCCTGATATCCCGATCAACTCCCCCTGTGGCACATGGATCAGGGGTGCAAATTTCTGGCACTGCTGACAGGAACGGACTGCCTTTTGAGCATCCTCAAATAGCGTTGGCCAGTAATACCCCGTACACATGATCTTCCGAGCTACTGTCCGAGCCCCTTGATGACTTCCATTAGGGCCCTCGTGAACTTCTTTCAAAAGGTGGCGTGCTTCCTCTCCATCCACACACTTCAACCAAGGTTGGAGATATCCCCTCCGGAGTAACTCCCCGTCCAGGACGGCATACCGGGGTGCTTTGACCCGGATTTTCCGGGCCTTCACCTTGTCGTCTGGCAGCGTTCCATTCTCCAAGTACTCCCGAAGGGGTGTAATCCAAGATTCGGCTTCACGCACTGCCGCAACTTGGCTTGGCTGCTCATATCCCCGGGTTGATACCATCTCCATATACAGATTCCGGTCCTGACTTGGCTTGAGCTCTGAGGAAGCTAACTTGCTTAATGCATCCGCTTGACAGTTTTCCTCCCGGGGGACCTGTGTTAGGGTCACCCGGAGGAAACCCTGTATCATCAACTTCACCGCCTCCAAATATTTCTGCAAACTTCTTTCTTTTGCTTCATACTCCCCAATCACTTGCTGGACCACAATGGCCGAATCGCTGTAAGCTTGTATCACTTTGGCACCTGTCTCCCGGGCTAGGCGTAATCCGGCAAGGAGAGCTTCATATTCAGCTTCATTATTGGTGGTTTTAAACTCAAACTGCAACGCATACCGATACTCCTTGCCTGTTATAGCTTCCACCAGTTGGTCAATGGAGGGCAACGGGTAACTGTCTTTTGGGCAGCACTTGTTTAAATCTGTAAAATCGATACACATCCTCCATGACCCGTCATGCTTTTTCACTAGGACCGGGTTGGCGATCCAATCTGGATAAGTGATTTCTTCTACCATTCCCGCGTCCAGCATCCTTCTCACCTCCGCCCGGATGAATTCTACCCGATCTGCTGCCAAGGCTCTTTTCTTTTGCCTTATGGGCTTTAAATCCGGGTAGACATTCAACCGGTGGATGGCGAACTCCTCCGGTATCCCTGTTAAATCTTCCGTTCCCCACGAGAACACATCCTCATATTCCTTTAACAACTTCCGGAGCTCGTCCTTCACACTCTCCGGGAGGTGCTTTCCGATACTCACCTTTCCCCGGGATCCTACTTTCATGTCCTCCACTTCAAAAGAGGCCGGGTCACCATGCACGGCTCCCACCGTGCTATTCTTCCCAGAACACTCCCCGGGCTCCGACACGTTTGTTCTTTCCGATCCTCCATTCTTGGCTTCCTTTATTGCGGTGAGCATGCAGCTGCGGGCGGTCGTTTGATTGCCAATGACCGATGCAATTCCTTGATCCGTTGGGAACTTCATGGTTAGATGGTAGGGCGAACATATCGCCCGGGCCTGCGTCAACCAGGGACGACCTATGATCATGTTGTACGGGGAAGAGGCGTTGATGACCGCAAAGTTACACAGGACAGTGCACCTCTTGTTAATATCCAGATGATCAACAAGAGTCACCCGTAGCGCTATGACACCCAGCGGTTGAACTGTGCGCCCCGTAAAGCCTGACAACGGGGACAAGCATGGCTTCAAATTCTGTCGACCAATGTTCAATTGATCGAAGCAATCGGCAAACATAACTTCTACACTGCTCCCATCGTCCACAAAGACTCGCTTTATCACCACCCCTTCTACCTCAGCTGAGATCACCATCGGGTCCGAGTGAGGCACTTGGGCCGGAGCTGCATCCTTTTCTGAGAACGTGATTGTCTCATCATGTTTAAACCTTTTTCCCTGGATCTCCCCCGGGGGGACATATCTGCTCTTGGCCTTCACCGCCGACAGGGTTTGCGCTCCATCTCCCACTATCCCGTTGATCACATTTATCATCCGAGGTGCTCCGGGTCCCGGAACTCCTGGTCTGGGTGCTTGTGGGGCGGGGTTAGGAGCAATGTTGGTTTCCGCGGGGCGGTTGCCGCCCTGGCCCTGGCCTCGGTTATTCCTCCAGTTACGTTTCCTTCCTTGACCTGCCGGGGCAGCCGCCGGGTGTGCTTCACCTGCTACACAGTCCCGAAGCTGACCCCGCTCCACCAACTTCTGAATATCCGTCCGCAAGACACGGCAGCCTTCTGTCGTGTGACCATAAGACTTGTGGAACTCACACCATTTCTGGGCATTTGCCGGGGCCGGGACCCCTTGTATAACTGGGGGATCCGTGAAAAGGCCCCGGTGAATGGCCAAAATCTCCGTTTTGGTCTTGGAGAGTGGAGTATATGTTGGCCTGACCACTAACGTCTGTCCTCCCGGCACGGGTGCTGCTCCCTGGGCCGGGGGGCGTCTTGCTGCCTCCGGGCGGGGCCCCTGGTGAGGAGTGGCCCGGAGTGTAGTTGTTTGGGTCGCTGTGGCCGTAATCACCCGCTGCTCAAAGAAACCGACTGTGTTCATCCGAGTGTGGTTAGCTTCATGCACAGTGCAATGCATTTCAACTGTCAACTGGAGATGGTAGAAAGTTCCTGGCATGTTCTTCATCAACTCAATGTAGAACATCTCGTCTCTCAGCCCATTGACAAAGTTACCAATCAGGGCCTTCTCATGCAAGTGCCTATCCCGGACCTTCATAGACTCCGCAATATACCGGACATAATATTGCCATGTAGACTCCGTCTCCAGCTGCCGCATGGCCAAGACCGTGGCCAGGTTGACAAAGTTGGTTTTCATCGCTGCATATCTGTGGACCAGGACCGTGGCAAAGTCCCAGAAAGTCTTCAATGAGCCTTGCGGAAGGCTTTTGAACCAACTCAAGCAGTTGCCCCGGAGGTAAGAAGGCAACAACTTGCACTGCAACGGCTCCTCAATGTCCCGGGCCCCCATGACACTGAGGTAGGTGTGAACAAACTCCTCTGGATCCCCGTCCCCGTTGTACGTAGGAACCCCATCAGGCGCTTTAGTGCCCACCGGCCACTTATAGTTCAACACCTCTGGAACCCACGGGGAATGAGGAACCATCCCCCGCCTACCAATAAGTCTAGTCAAACGATCTTCATTGGACCCGTTGTTAAACGGGGTGTTGTATCCACCATAAAACGGTTGTGCTTGCGGGTTTAGACCTCCTGGAAACTGCTGATCCGGGTACTTCTGCTGCCTTGGAAACATCTGCTGACCGAGAGGCAATTGCTGCCCTGGAGGCATCTGCTGACCCGGGGGCATCTGCTGATATCCAGGACCACCTCTCCCATCCTTCTCCAGGTCCACCACTTCGGGCACCTTGTTGGGTGCTGCCGCCTTAGCTGCCTTCCATGCTCGAAACTCCCCAAATTCCTCCGCATTGGTATGAATCGTCTCTGGATCTCGGCGCTCCGGGTCTTCTTCCCCGGAATCAAAATACTCCGGTTCGGATTCACCGCCTTCTCCGAACGTCTCCTGGTCCTGTCTTTCCTTTTCTTGCCGGGCCTTCTCCCTATGCTCCTTCTGCATCTCCCTGAGAGTACGCTCCGGCACCTTCTTCTTTCCTTGGCGCTTCTCAGCGGCCGCGCGGGCAGTCTCCTTGCGTGCCCGCTCCTTCTCCTCGGCCGCCTTCCGCGTCGCCTGGGCAGCCGCGGCCCTTTTGGTCTTAGGACCGCCTTCTGCCTGATTAGCTTTGGAAGAGGGTTCTTCCACCGTCTTTTTAGGTCTGCCGCGGGGCATGACGAAGCGAATCCCACTGGGCGTGCCAACTGATGCTACCAGTAAGTTCCGGGATACCAGCTCCGGTACAAGGTAATCCGGGGAGAAGCTGGAATCCTAGCCCGCGGCCAATCTCTCACCTAAGTCCTGCAAAACAAAGCCCCCGGGGTCTCCCGAGGGTAGACGCTCCGGCGTGATGATGAAGATAGGGCTTTTTACAGAGGAGAGAGAATATGAATAAATACAGAGAGTATCTAAGTCTGATAAAACATACCTATTACTGTTGGTCGCCCCTCTATTTATAATGGATCGGATCAGAGAGGGTTTTAAGCTAAGTGGTCCTTACCCCGGGTGTGTCCAAGATAGGTGATGTCATGGGAGGACCACTGTTGGGCTTAACCCTCTTCTTCTCCTTTACCAGTATATCAACTGGACCAGGATATGGGCCTCGGCCCATATCACCAATCGCATGTTAGTATCTGTTTCGTTATTTTTAAATTTGGATATAACTTTGTAAGTCAAATTTACAGTTCAAACTTTTGTAATGCGACAAATGTTTCAATATCCTAAGCAGTTGTGGATATGATATGATTGGCCCAATGACGAAAAATGTAACGATCTCGCAAGTTTGTTTTGTTGAGCTATATTGGTACGAGATCGCTTGTAAGTCGGCAGTTGGTTTTTTGTTCGTATGAACGAGGACGGTTACGATCTTGTTTGGTTTACTACAAGGATTTGGATATTTCAGAATAATTTGTGAAACGATGATTGCTACGGAACTCGCTTATAGTATTCCTCCTAGTTAAAAACTTGCGAACCCACCCGCAAGTCTATTCTACTTACTTCCTTACGAACTAAAGTTGTGATACCTTAGAAAGGTTCGTTAACTGCAGTTGTAACGAACTCGTAAGACTACTGGTTACAACGTAACGACACCGTTTCATTGTTTATGAAGTGGAATCATTTGGTGCGGTTACGAGTTCATTTGAAATTTCGTTTGAAATATTTGTTGCGTAATAGCTATATCGGAAGTTAATTAGGAAGTTTTTGTACTATAAAATTCTGTCAATTTTTCCAAAAAGAACTCAGTTAGCATTAGCCAAACCGTAGTACTATGCCTTGATGCTCTTCCATGTGCTTCCGGCCGGTGTATATCTTATAAGAAGTTATGATGATTCTCCGGTTATCTCTAAAATTAGTGTTTAGGAGGGATAATAAAATAAAATACTCTGTAGCTAAGTAAATATTCAGTGTTATAATTAAGAAAGGGTACTTTAGAGAATGATTAGTAATTTTTCAATGGAAGCAAATAATAGCTATAGCATTAATAGTATTATTTTATATAAATTAAAATAAGTTTACTGAGTTTAGATCTCCAAATTTAGTAAATGACGAGATTTTATATTTTTAGTTTAGTGCCCTAAATTATAATAAACAAATGTAATGTGTTTAAACAAAATTTAAGAGAGGTGGTAAAACTTTGTAGAAAGAGAAAAAGTTATGCTAATGCTTTGGGATTTTTTTTTTTTTACACTAAACATGATTTCAAAATATCAGCTTCTTTTAAATCAATTATTTTCACTCATAATCCATACTCAAGATCCTTACCTCTGATGCTATCTTAATAAATGTGATTGCTAAAAAATTGTCATGATCTTGAGTATAGACTCAAGTAATTATAACTAAGTTAATTGAACATAACCCATCTAATGTATCAATTTTTTTTATATAAAATATAAAAGTATACATCACAATTCATGTGATGAGAACACATATGGCAATATTTAGATTCATATATATTTTTATAAATATATATAAATTATAAATTTTATAAAATGCCACCTTCTCTAAAATAGAGTAATGTTCCTTCAATGTCTAAATGAAATTTTTTCGAAGAAATATGTGGGTATGAGTATCAAAATATGGGTAAACCCAAAAATCTAACCCGTATGGGTAAATTTAATCTCAAACCCGCGCTCAACCATACCCAACTCTTACCCACATTTATAGTATCCATATCAACCCATACCCATATATGTAAAAAAATTACTATTATCCACTTACGTTTATAGTTTGAATCGAGATATTTACACTTGAACGATACAAGTCAACGTGTTTGTGGTGTTTTAGATATTGAAGAACCCTGATTAACAATGATAACTGGGCTTTAATGCGTATCCCTCGTTAAAAAATCGATGCCTTTCGTGATAGGTAAGTGCAATATCACACTTTTATAGATCTCTCATTTGTAATAATGTGATTATCATTTAGTTTGAATATTCTTTCAATAGTATTATTAGATTAGATGTTAATTCTACCTCTTCTTATGAATACAAATTCAACTTCCCTCTCAATTAGGATCATGCTAGGAAAGACCATACAGAAAAGTACAGAGACATGCATGGAGTATTGATAATTAATTAGGCATATGTCAAAGTACTAGGAGTACAATTGACTGATCATGAGATTAATGTTGGGTATTAACATGGAATTAATGTTTCGTGCCATGGAATCTGAAAACTATACAATTCTAAACAAATTGTTTGGTGTCTCTTCGATGATCGATGTTGTGTCTGCAAACGACGGGCAACAGACACTGCAGCAATTATACAGCCGACAGAAAAGATTACGATCCCCATATTCTTAAATTATTAAATTTTATAAGAGCGGGGAGCAAATTCTGTTGGGAGAAAACAGTGAGCCATGTGCCTGGGATTAAAGATTTGAGCAGTAGTACTGATAATGGTTAATATGAAATCATGTCAAGTTTCAGGTCAGAGATTCATTCGAGATGTGATGTTGTTTCCTTGTCATAACTTACTGTTCAGATGCCTCTGCTTGATTAGGGTTCGGATGTGAAGTGAACTTAGTTCTTCTGATCAGTTCAGTTCAGCTGAATTGAAATTTTAATTAGCGCGGATTTTTAAACTTTCATTTTTCTAGGGAGTTAACATATTGTCAGTAAGCAGTATTCAGTACCGTAATCAGTATGCAGTCGATTAATCAGACTGGGACTTCCGAAAACGCTACAACCTCGACCTTATTAGACCCCATTTTCTGATATTATGTTAGACAAGCCATTACTGACTAGTTAAATATGGTATTACCACCATTTGATGCAGAGTATGTCTAGTGTTTACATGTTCAGGAATTCTCTATAATCACTCAAATAAGGTGTGGAGGAGGATATTCCTCCTAATCCCACAAATTGACTCTTTTTTGGAGAAAACTGGTATTTCATGGCTCAAACTTGCATTTGAGCCAATTGTATGATATTAATGGAAAACTCGCTGGAGATTTTTCGATAATTTATATGAACATTTTGAGATGACATCTTTGGCAGAGATATGATGCATGGCACTTCAATAATGTGTATGATTAAAGTTTAAAAAATGTATTGCACGATGATGAAATTAAATTTCATTTTCATTAAAATTCAGTTAAAATATAATTCAATTCAACTTCATCTTTATAATTATAAATTTATTTTTAAAGTGAAACCATCATGAGGCTGAAATTTTTATAGAACTTTCTCAAACCCATTGAAAATAACACAACAAAGAAAAGTAATCAAGACAAAGTTGGTAAAAAAAAAGTCCTAATAAAAGGATGGCTAGCTATATTAAGGAGCTCAACATGGCTCCTAAAGCAAACTATGTGTTGCTTCCACGAGGGTAAGAGTTTGATGAGACTTAGCCTTGGTACATCTCCCTTTAACATCCTAAGGAGTTTGTTCCTTCTCCTACATGGAACTTTAGTTTACTTTACCCATTCCCATTTAGTGAAACTTCATTAATTCAAATGTTTGTATTCTGTTAATATTATATTCAGCTTAATTTCGCTCAAATGTAACAGTTCTGATCTAAACTGAACTGAAAGATATTAAACGAAACTGAAAACTGCTGAATTGAACTGAAACATGTTGAATCTATAAAAGAATGAGTCGTTGAAATTAACTAAACTAAAAAGTGTTAATAATAAAGTGAAGTAGATATAATCTCAGTTCACTTATAAAGTCTCTTATATACTAACAGTCGCGCTGATCAACACTCAATTCTTTTGGTTTGTCTCATCAAGATTCTTGTCTACTTCACAATTAAACTCTCGTATTCCCCGTCCCAGTTGAAATTACACACTTTTCTTTTTTGGGTGTCCCAATCCAAATTACACACATTTCTTTTATAATAATGCTACTTCATTTTCATCCGCTCATTTCACGCACTTTCTTCTTAAATTCCATCTCCGCCATATATATACTTCACAATTCAAATTTGAACTTCCTTTTCTCTCTCTGCAATTTTTACTAGTACGGAGGGAGTATTAGGGTGCATTTGGTTGGATGAGTTTTTGGAAATCTGTACTTTGAGAGTCCAGCTTTCCAAAAACTTGTTTGGTTCACCAAATTTTACAAAATCCTATTTTCGATCCCAAAGTCCAGACTTGCAAAATCCTAAAACCCAATCAAAAATTTTGTTTCTGACTTGCAAAATTCCAACCCAACCAAACAATGATTTTACAAAACCACACTCTCAAAATCCCAAACAAAAACGCAAACTCTCAAAATTGCAAAACAAAATTCAGTCTCTCAAAATGCTCTCCAACCAAATACGCCCTTAAGCTCCAGATCGAGTTCATGATCAGAAAAAAACATACTGATCAGGGTTCGTACTTGATTTCAAGCACCCACATTTGAATATACGTGTTGATGAGATCCTGATTGAACCAAATCTACAAGTTAATTGAATTGTATCAGGCCAATAACTAATAGTCAATGCACAGCCATATAATATAGGTGAAGCTCATTAATTAAACATACATAGTGCTCTGGGACAAAGGTGAAATAAGAACCAATTGATGAGAAATGATGAGCATATGGTTTGTGGACAAGCAAGACAATTCGAGGATGGAGTGTAACAAAACTTGACGTTGTATTTCGGTACAAAAATGGGGACAAACATGTAAGGTCCATTATTCTATTGCGCAATTGGTCTAGTCAAGATGGCTTATCTTAATCACTTTTCTAATACTTTGATTGCAAGATCTCGAGCACCCTTTGTCCTAGGTAGCAAGGGGTGATTGGACCTATGATTAGGAAGGTCATAATGGTTTCATTCGTAGGACAATGCGAGTTTGAATATGAGGGGAAATGGAAGTACTATACTTAATTAAATGAAGTTGTCTCTAAATTTTTATCATTATTGATTTTCACGTTGAATGTTTATCGTACTCCATCCGTCTTGTTTTGAATAGCTACCGTTCTTTAGAATGGACACTATTTAATGATAAGTTTGACGATCAGTAATTTCAGTTAAATATTTTAGTTAAAAGTAAAAACTTTAGTATTTAGAAATGCATGTTAAATTCAACCTATATCACAGCAATGACATTGTTACTTATACTATACTTCATATATATAGTCAAATATTTAACAGATACCGTGATGAATGGTAGTGTATCAGTTAACCACAATCAGAAGGAGTACTGTAATGTTTAAGTTAAAACATGCAGTGTTCAAATTGAAGTGTGTAGATACCACATAAACTCTATGTGGTACCTTTTATACATTCGAAAGAATATTATTCAAGGTGTTGAAAATTGCCTGTTGAATGAAATCAACATCTAAACTAAGCATACTATTAAGTATGATTAGACTAAATTCTACTCAGACTAATTGTTCTACTATAGAGACGAGATCCAATAATAACGTAATACTGCCATCACATTGAAAGGAATGCACCGTTTAACAGAAGATCTGTATCTAAAGTATAATCGATTTTAATATCAGTAAAACTACATACACATTGAATCGTGTATTGTCTAAACCGGAAACCGAAACATCTTGAATATAATTGCATAAAATGTAAAAAAAATCCGTCAAGATAAGTACAATGATTTTCCTTCCTATGCTAGTTAATCCTAGCTACTATACGTTTTCACTTTGTGCTTTGATAATTAGTCATCATTTTGAGTATGTGCATTGATCCTCGCAAGCTTCATGATTGCTCCTCATCTTTGTTTATGTGAAATCCACAGTTTCAGAAATGTGAAGGAAATTTACTTGGACCGACAAAGTGAGTCGCATGGTACCATTAATGGAGGAGACAACCCTTTGATTCCCTCATAGATACTCGCAGGTATTTGTCTCTCCTTCACTCATATCATATAGTCTCTCATCTCATCATGTAAAATATATACACCATCAATTTGCACTTTACCCTTTCTCCAAATTCATTCATTTTCCGCTGCTGGAAAAGCAACGGAAAATGAATAAAAAGCCGTGCAAAAAGGATGGATGACTTTTGAGGTCCTGTCCAGTTTAATTTCTTGCAAGCAGCTAGCAACTCCAATCAGATTAAGAAGTTTCAAGCAGTTTTAAACAGCTCACAACAGTTCAAGCAGGTTACTTTATTCGACTTGGATTTTTTTCAAAATAAATAAAAAGTTTTGAAATTTAGGTACTAAAAAGGTTATTTTAATTGTTGTCAATGAAATATTGTTTATTTGAACTGGTCTGATTACATTTAAACCACATACGAATATTCATTCATAAATAATAAAATAATTCAAGCAGTTCAAGCAGTTCCAAACAGTTCCAAACAGTTTTAGCAGCTAGCAAGCAGATCCAAGTAGCTCAACTGAACATGGTCTAAACGTAACTCTGAATTAGATGTAATATTATTTGATAATTTACAAAAAAGAAATGTTCAGTTTCTCACATGATGGACATATATAATAATATTCATGTAACCAACAATAATACCCACGACATGATCGATCTTGATCTCCCCACATTCACATTTGATCTAATCTTAATTTAATCTGGTCTGATCTGATCTAATTTAATCTCATGTCATATGATTGATTGTATATTTCTTGGGGTACCCATCATTATTTTCTACTCTAGCTAGACATCAGTACATTGATTTTTCATAAACATTTCTAAATCGTACGTTCCTTTCATTATCTCTCTCACACACTCACACACTTGATACATCTATTTAATGTCCTCCTCATAACCTATCCTGCTCTTCATAACACTTATCTCTCTAATTCCAAGTGCATGAACTAAAGAGTCCTCATCTTCTTCTTCTCTTTCTTCTCCTTTTTCTCTTTTCCAGAATTCGCAGTCATGAATTACGAGCCAAACACAGCCCTGAACCTCAGCCTCTGCAGCAATGACCTCAATCTAGACCTAATTCTCGACAGGTCGTCTCTGTCGTCGTCGCCGCCGTTCAACTCATCGGAGCCGCGGGTTTTCTCGTGCAACTACTGCCGGAGAAAGTTCTACAGCTCGCAAGCTCTCGGAGGGCACCAAAACGCCCATAAGCTGGAGAGAACTTTAGCGAAGAAGAGCCGGGAGCTGAGCTCAGCCGTCCGATCTCATTCCGGGTCGAACAGCCGATCATCCGGGCCGTTCTTTAGTCATCACGGCCAGCCATCCCACGCCAGACACGATCATCACCATGGATACGATCTAAGCTATGGGAGAAGGGAGCTGGATCATGATTGGAACAGAGGTGGATACAAGCCTGAAGGTCACGTTCATCAGGATGACTACAGTCAGATTGATCTATCCCTAAGGCTCTGAAATCTTTAATTACATATAATTCCCTTTAATTTTCTCTAAATTTCTAATTTTTAATTACTAGATTTGTGTTTTTCTTATTCCTATTGTGTTTATATTTGATAAATGCAAAAGGGATATTGTAATATTGATGATCAAGAATTCAAAGATATATGTGAAGGGCTAAACCTAGTTGGATTCTGTAAGAAAAAAGGTTTGCTATATTGGGAAAAAGTAGCCTGAATTTTGGAATTATTTCATGCATGAAAGTTGGCAGAGATAACTGAATTTGTAAGCTATGTTATTTATTTTATTGTCAGTGATTTCATAGCCAGAAAAATATTTATTATTTATTTATTACCAGAATTTTGTGGGAATTATTGCTCAAAATCTGTTGGAGAAATCAGACTAATAATTTTCTTGATTGCATGACCTAATTTTCATTGCTATTTTAGAGCTACGTTCATTCATTGCCATTCCTGCACCTTCTTTTCTTGATGAAAAAGAGGAAGATGAAACCAAATGCATCTATTTATGGCAAGTCTACTTTATCCATGGACATGGTCCAAACCAAGATCTAACTACTAGTTATGTGGACACTTGAGTTTAATTTAATTCTATAAATTTTTTTAATGAAGTTTAGGTTAATTTAGTTATGTTAACTTTAGTATTAATATTGTTTAGTCTGATTTAGGTTTAACAAGAAATAAATCATACCTTACACAGATATTCGAGGAAATTATAACATTTACCCTTATTTTGAGTAAATTGCAAGCCAACCATTGACTTCAATCTAAAGTATTTCTCGTTTTTCACCGGACCTTTGAGTCCAATTATATGACACACTTTTGATTTCAAAGTCAACGCAAATTGTTGACCTTATTTTATTTAAACACTGATACGTGCTTGTTTACTTCATTTTATCCCTGACAATCGCTTCATACTTTTCAAAATCTTCAGAAAATTAGACGTTTATTGTCTTTTATATAAATGCATGAACAAGCGCGTTTAGAGCGGCTCGATCTAATGACACTAAAATTGTACAAAAAACGTCTAAATTATTGAAGATTTGAAAGTTTTCTGAACCATTGAGATTACATCATCGTCTACCAATCTTGTAAGCGGATGTAATTATAATACAATCTAAACTTTAACACTTTTATACAAGCATACAGATCTATATGTAACATAGAAATAGCTCAATGCAAGTGTTTTAATCACTTTTTTTTTTTTTGAAAATAGTGTTTTAATCACTCTATTCATTCATCAAATTATTTTCAATTTCTCCAAAAACTTCTTCCACACAAATTTAACTTAAATAACATAAAGAAAAGCAAGGCCAAATTGAATGTAATGCTAACAAATTAACTAAGCTAGTGCAAGGTATCTTGTAAGAAGGTCTAGATTAATTGAACGTACAATTAATTGTCACATTTACTAGATGTTCCCCAACACGAACACTTATTATATAAAAATATTAAATTGAGACTACGTGTTTTATTTTAATTTGAAATCTTAATGCTTATATATTTTTACCCTACAAAGATATATATTAGTCCTTTTTTGTTATTGATTTTCATCAACAACTATATAAATTATATTTATTTCGTGTTTTTTAGAACTTTTATTAACCTCTCAATCTATGCACGCCGTTTTACATTTGCAGATCCATATTTTGATGTAATTTAATTGATGCACCTTAGTTATAATAATGAGTTGCATTATCCATCGGGATTGTACATGTCAGATCTCAAAATATGAAAAAGTATATCACATTAGAACCTATAAACATCGATTTAAAATTTAACATTTAAAATTTTAGAACTCGCTTACGTTAAAATTCGGATCCCTAAAACCGAACCATCAAAATATTCAGTTTTATTCTTATCTTTCAATCGGAACATGGAAAAGTAACCGTAGTTAAATTTATTTATTTTGTTGCTAAATAATGAATTTTCTATATCATTTACCTTCACTACTGAATAAGAGTGAGTTGTCCATATTGGTATTGTTCATCGATTTGATTAATTAGATCTTGCGTTCACAATATTTGATCATATTTTTTAAATCGTTGCTTTGTTCTCGGCCTTGTTTAAAAGGTCGTGTCTTACTCTTGATCTGATTTATGTGTCATATATTTTTTGACCGTGTATCCATTCATGATTGATGTTTTTCAAGGTGTTAGAATTTGGGGAGCATAGACCATGCTATAAATCGAGTATGTTTGCAATTTTAGTAGATTACTACTTGGCGTAGTGATTGATGCACAATAAATTTATGATTGACAATTGATTTTGGTTGTTTTTGCCAGCAAGTTAATATCTGCCCTGTGTAGTATTACAATTTCATCGGGCCTCCAAATTTATAATAGAATAGGTAATACCAGTTTGATTAATATGTAATTAAGTTCATCTTATAATAGATTAATGAAATTGAATATAATGAGACTTAGTCTGACTGATATCTTATTTAGTTCATCTCATTTTCCAATAATACCATGAAGGAATTTTAAAAAGTACATTTTGAAATTTTAAATGTAGAAAATATAAAATAAAGTGGAGCTAGTTATATGATTGATGATACTGTTGTGGGTGCATGTACGTGTGTGTAGGTATGGTATGATTATGTTGTGACTTGAGACACTGTAATTCTAGTACAATATTAGTTTGGTACCGATGAGATGTGAAAATTGATCAGAATTCATTTCTTGTCTCCCGCAAAGATCCCTCTACTCTAAGTAGGCTTAGCTTGTCGGGTAATTTTGTTTGTTTGGTTTACATAAACTTGTTTATTTGAATACTTTTGCGTCGTGTCGAGTTGATCTGATTGAACTGACTACTATCTGCTAGATCTGTTTGACATGCTTGTAGCTGTTTGAATTGTTTGGAACTGCTTGAACTGTTTGAAACTGCTTGGAACTGCTTGAATTATTTTATTATTTATGAATGAGTGTTCATATGTGGTTTAAATGTAATTAGATAGGTTAAAATAAACAATATTTCATTGACAACAATTAAAAACCTTTTTAGTACTTAATAGTTCAAACCATTTCATTACTTTTCAAAAAAATACAAGTCGGATGAAGTCAGCTGCTAAAACTGCTTGAACTGCTTGGAGTTGCTTGAACTGTTTGGAGCAGTTAACAACTAAAACTGCTTGCATTAAACTGAACTGGACAGGACCTTGAATTCAAAAAATACACAGTGTGACAATATTTTGAATTATATCTTACAAAGCTTATAAATACATGAACTACACACTTTATAAATACTTCATTTGTCTCAAACTAAACTACACACTCTATATTGTACACTTTTTTCTTTTCATAAACTCCACTCATTATACTCGTATTTTTTTCTTTTTGAAATTCAATATTTCCCCTCATTTTACAATGCTTAATCTTCTCAAATTTCACCTTTTTTTTTTTTTTCCAAAATTGGACGGAGGGAGTATAAACTAATAAACCGCTCACTAAAATCTTGCTATTCACATATATACATTCATTTATTCTAGTAAACACAATTTTCTATTAAATGACTACTTTGTTTTCGATATGGCATACTCAATCTTTCAATTACAATTTCAATGAATAATACAAATGTAAAAAAAAAAAAAAAAAAAAAAACTAGATGACAGAAAAGAAAAAGAAATCAAGAGAGTTTAATTATTTTCCTGGCCTATATTTTTCTTCTGGACTACATCAACCAACAAACTACACACACGTGTATTCCACCAGATAACGTTGTAGATCTACATTAATAGTAGTACATCTTCTGTCGTTCTGTCATTGAACAACATCTCGGAAATGCATTTCATATCAGCCATCAGAAGTGCATATTTGTTAGCTCAACTGCCAGCAGTCTAGTACGATCTGAGGTACGAAAAAGATTGCAGATTTAGATCTTCATAGATGAATCATAGCAGATATCTGAACTGATATTTTTCCGACCACCAGATCTAGATTTCAGGTCACCAGATCTTGAGTGAAAATCTCTCACAGAAAATGTTCTCTGCTAAATTTGTACCCACGCTAAAAGAAGAGAAGAACGTGAAAATTCTGCAATCGGAATTTAGAAGTGAATCTGGGCGTGCACATAAACAGAAGCTGAAAATGTCGGGTAGCTAAGAGAGTCAAAAGCGGGATAATGATACAGTGACGGAACTAGAAATTTATGTTACGGTAGATTCAACTGGCTAAAAAATTCTCGATAAAAGCACAGGCATACGCAGTTCTGCAGTGCAGGCTCGCCCAAAGGCTGAAAAACTCTAAATTTAACCGTCCAACAATAATATAACTCGAGTTTCGTTTAGGACAAAACCTATCTGGAGTGGTTCCGTCACTGAATACAGACACTTGTTGAATCTACGATCCTTGATAAATAAAAAGAAGTGATCAAAATTTTTAACACTTCTTGAAAAGTGCAAGGCATGGAAGGATGGCCATGTTTAATACTTCTTGGAACTGAATATTGTTCTTTCTTTAAACTTCATAAAACTTTGTGGTCCTCAAATTCGACCTCCAATTCATAAATTTTGGAAAAATGAGATTTAGGGTGCAGTAGT
The DNA here is from genome assembly GCA_948330725.1 of Sherardia arvensis. Lineage (NCBI taxonomy): Eukaryota > Viridiplantae > Streptophyta > Magnoliopsida > Gentianales > Rubiaceae > Sherardia > Sherardia arvensis. Next base: position 49,661,259 of record OX415235.1, read on the forward strand.
CTAGTGGGAAAGGTTCAAAAATTGTGTACAAACATGAGAATTTGAAAAGGACAAAGGACAAATTTAACATTGCAAACAATTAGGCATGAGCCAGAAAATGACTTCCACTCTTACATAATTGACATACAGAAAAGTAAAGAAACGGACATGCATGTCTATTTGACGTCACATATTTAATTTTATCTTGAAGTAACAAATTAAATCTCTGAAAATATTGTTGAGATATAAATGTCTTGTTGGAACTAATTAATCAAAATAGAAATTGTCTTGAGAACTATTTAATAAATAAAATATTTAGATGAGAATTAGATTAATGAAATTCGGAAAATCAAATTAAGGATTATAGTTAGAACATCATGAGGAAAAGGGGCTTGCAGGTCCAGTTTAATTAAGCTGGTCTGTCAAAAAATATCATAATTATCCTTAATTAGTTCATTAATTTTTATAAATACAATTTTAAAATCCTAATCTAAAATAACTAAACCCGTCTATGTAATGATTGAATACGTGTCCAAATCATAAATTACCGTTTCGTAAATATAATGCATATTTAAGAGGGATATTATTGTCACGTCATGTTTAATTTGAACCTGATGAAATAAACCGGTCCTGCATACAGAACCATCCTAGATCGACCAAAGAAACTCTACATAAAGTTAAGGCCAAAAACTCTATATGGCATACTCAAATTAAGTTTTTAAAGGACCAAATTTTTTGAGTTCCTATACATGATATGAGTATATATATATATATATATATATATATATATATATATATATATATATATATAGCAAAAATAGTCTCCAAAATTATTGTAATATATATAGAGGAGAAATTTATAATGTTGTTTTCTTCTACAGTACATTATCCAAGTTCTGATGAATGTCTGCTGGAACAAATTTATACATGTTTTGAGTTTCTTACGCAACTGAAATTCCAAACTTAAATTATGCGTATAGATGAAGTTGTTTTTTTGGATAAAGAAGAAGATGTTCTACGTACGATATCCTTACCTTACATTGAAGTTTATCCTCTTGATATGGATATCGAAGCGATCTTAAGAAGAAATACCAGAAAAAGAAAAAAACTTGGACAATAATATATGTTATCAATTCATACGAATTTTTTCAGTTCGATTTTGAATATAATATTAATTTTTCAATACCGAGATCCTTTTAAATTCCAACGCCCGCACTTTATAACTGTTTTTTGAGCTTATTTTATATGAAATTAGCTCAAAAATATAATTTAAATGAAATTAATTTAAATATATTAAATTAAAATGATATTTGAAAGAATATATCAAACTGAAGTGATCTGAACTAAAATAAATTAGAAAATAGTTAGAAAATAAAATCTTTTTATAATTGAAACACATTCATTCAAAATGTAGAGAATCAACTAACAACTATTACCTGCTTAATAAAAGATCTGCATTCAAAACAATCAACCTTGTTCATCAGGGATTTCAGAACGTATTGACCTGTACTGTTCAATCGTAGATATATTGATTAAATCTTTAAATCCATTGAAAATAAGGAATCAAGCATACAAAAACAAAATCTGATTGAGATAAATGAATCTAATTAATAATTGAGGTAGGATCGATCGGAAAGATCGCCGAGTTCGATCATAAAGAATGTCACAAAAAAGTTTACTTATTAAAAAACTCAGATCTGAGAGATCGTGCATGAAGATTCATTATTTATTCAGAAGTGAAAAAATATTACTCCATTTCCCCGGACTTATTTCCAGAAGTTCAAAGGGTGTAAATAGAGTTCCGAGCAAGGAGAGATCTCTAAAAAGTAGATCCAATTTCGCTTATGTCTAATTCTAAAGGTTTTATTATGATTTTTTAATACATTTTAATTACTTTTTTTGGTTGTGAGTAAAAGTTAAAATACGCACTTACATTATATTTTCATATGAAAATAATATAAAAATATGTCGTATGTCAGTAAAATTAATAATAAAACTTAAATATAGAGCATTTTCAAAATTAAAAATAACAATTGTGTTAATATAAACTAATAAAATTTAAATATATTTATTTAGGTTGATTAAATATAGCAAACTTAAAAACACACGAACTTAATTTTTTAAAATTGAAGTACATTAATAATCAATCATTTTCAAACACCCATTTTTGTTGTACGTACGCAAGATGGTTTAATTAATTAACGGTGGACTGATGTACTATTTAGCTACATTTAGACAATAATCCCACGTTCATAACCTAAGTTTGGCACACTAGTTAACTACGTAATTTTGCCATCAATTAATTAAGGGGCATGCTATACGCAGTCTGTATTTTGCTCATTTTGCAGTCTAAAATAAAAATACGCCTTCGATATATATGATATGGTCAATAATTATGTATATCAGACATATGGATCATATATACTTCTGTTGCATACACTTACAATTCAGTTATATATCAGAATCACTGTATATATGATTATTTTAAAAAAATAGGATTGCAAATAAATAAAATACGTATATATAGAAGGCCCGTTAATTAATCACCCATTTTGTTACACTAAAACATGATGTGAAATTATCACATCAAAATCTAATTTAGGGAGGTCACTTTGACACTTTCCTTAGGATAATGTCTCCCTCTTGAGTACAACCCGTGATTTAATTGGTGGGTTGAACATGATCGTTCACAATTCATATACCTTTTCAAACAAATTTCATCCAAGCTTTTTGTGTTTCAAATTTATAACTAAAGGCAGTTTTCTACAACTTATTTGATAAAAATTAAATTAAAGTAATATGTTGAAAATCATAATAGCACAAGAAAATACAACTGTATTTTATCAAATCACTTATCATTATAATTATATGAAATAAAATGAAAAAAAAAACTCAGAAAGTTTATAGAAACAAGATTCTAAGAGCTTGTTTATCTGAGTTTATTTCTTACTGATCTGAGTTGAATTAAACTGAACTGAAGTGAAGTGAAATTAACGTATTGAAAAATAGAATCAGCATGTCTAATTTACCTGAATTTAATCAAATTATATTTTACTGAACTGCTCTACTTATAAGATCCAGCAAACACGACCTAATTCCTAATCATAAACAAATTTAAATTATATTTCAAAATTTTATATATGTAGTAGAACTATAAAGATCATATTGTTGAGATTAATTCTACTAAATTTTATCAAATTAGATTTTTGATAAGTTTAACTGAATTAAATTAAACTTCAATTAATAATGTACTGATAGAGCTCACGAAACAAGACCTGAAATATCTGATTAAGGCCCAGTCCAGTTAAGCTGCTAAAACTGTTTGAACTGCTTGGATTATCTTATTATTTATGGATGAATATTCGTATGTGGTTTAAATGTAATTAGACAAATTAAAGTAAACAGTATTTCACTGACAACAATTAAAATAACCTTTTTAGTACCTAAATTTCAAAACACTTTATTTCTTTTTTAAAAAATCAAGTCTGATGAAGTAAACTGGTAAAATTGCTTGACCTGCTGGAACTGCTGGAAGCTGCTTTGAGTTGCTTGCAAGAAACTGAACTGGACATGACCTAAATGCTGCACGGTGTCATTATATTATAGATGTATATCAACCAAATTCATGAAAAATTCAAACAATAATATTAACTTCTGTTACGAGTTTTGAACAGTTTAACACGCAATAGAAGGTAGCTAACTAGGTTAGAAATGGGGCCAACCGCCCGATATGTAAACATCAGGTTTAAGTTTTGGTTTGAGCTTTAAGAACAATAATGTTTGATTTAAAGGAAAGAACTCGTGAACAAGAAGTCTATCACTTGTCCATCACGGTCGCATGTTGTTTAGTGGACACCTTCTTGTCATCTCCTTCTTAACGTCTGGTTGTTGTACCGCCATTCGCCAATTTATGATTTCCTTCTCGTGAGCACCCAATATGGGTGGTGCTAAAAGAGAGCTTCAAATATCGACTTATAAGCATGTGTTTTGCTACAGGAATTTTGTAATTTTGTCCAATATAATTTTGCCTACTTTCTTCATATTATATTTTTGGGTAAAATGCAGGGGTACCCCTGAGTATTTGGATAAGTGCTCATGTACCCCTGAGTTTTCATAAAGTGCTCTTGTACCCCTGGACCAAGTCTGACTTTATAATCCATACCCATGAAACGGTTGATGATCCTCCGACCAAGTATTCCGGTAGCAAAATGACAGAAAATGACTAAAATATCCTTACTTCTCTTTTACCCATCCATTTATATGTTTCTTGATCTGTCGGCCTCTATGGAATCACCCCGCTTGAACAGATTTTCGATCTTGAACAATATGTGGATAAGGTACGTGATGATATTGCAAGAACTCAACTGGGGTTTTTGTTTGAAACTTGGAGTCGAATTAAGCTTAGGGTGCTTTGGGGGTAAATTTAATTTGATTCAAACTGAGGTTTTTTTTGTATAACTGATCCATTTGTTGGTGAAGGGGTGGGATGATGATGCCCTGCTGGAATATTATAGCGCAAATGGGAGTGATAAAGGGCTCTACCATTAGAACTAGCAAGAGGATATAGAAGAAGATGAGTTCCGTCTATTGCTCTCGGGTGATGTTACAGCTGACAAATTTGCTGGCTTGCAAGGTATGTTAGGTTTATATCTAGTTCTTCATGTGAGAATTTGAATTACTTTTACCTAGAATTCAATTTGTTCTTATTACTTTAGACTGTGAAACTGTTTATTGATTGCTTATTTGTATTGAACTTGTGACAGCTTGAATGATATGCCTCTCTGATGAATGAATTCTCTGTGTAGAAGAGTCCTCTGCGATTCATATGTTTGATAAAGCGATGAGTATATTTGAGTTGCTTTATTCCTGTGATGATGTTTAAGTTATTGAGTGTGGGAAAAATATTTATGGAGTTTAAATTATAAGCTGTCAAATGAATGATAGGGGGCTTCTAGTTTCTAATGGTACAAGTCTTTAATTTCTTTGAACTTTCTGTGAAAAGTTGTGCTCGTTGCTGCAGTGAGTGGTCAGCAGCAAACTATTTGATTTCAGTACGGTCTGCAGTCGTGTTATAGTGATCAGTTCACGTGGAAAATGTTTATGGAATTTAAATTGTAAGCTACCAAATGAAAGATATGGAAGTCTAGTTTTTAGTGGTGTAAGTTTCAAAATTTTCTGAACTTTGTGTGAGCAGTTGTGATCGTTTCAGTAGTGAGTGGTCAGCAGTGAATTATTTGATTTCAGTTACAGTCTGCAGTTGTGTTAGAGTGATCAGTTCACGGGGAAAATGTTTATGGAATTTAAATTGTAAGCTGTCAAATGAAAGATATGGAAGTCTAGTTTTTAGTGGTGTAAGTTTCAAAAAATTCTGAACTCTGTGTGAGCAGTTGTGATCGTTGCAGTAGTGAGTGGTCAGCAGCAAACTATTTGATTTCAGTTACAGTCTGCAGTCATGTTAGAGTGATCAGTTCACGGGGAAAGTGTTTATGGAATTTAAATTATAAGCTATCAAATGAAAGATGGGGGTGCCTAGTTTCTAATGGTACAAGTCTCAAATTTCTTTGAACTTTCTATAAAAAGTTGTGCTCGTTGCAGTAGTGAGTGGTCAACAGCAAACTATTTGATTTCAGTTACGGTCTGCAGTCGTGTTAGCTAGAGTGATCAGTTCACGGGGAAAATGTTTATGGAATTTAAATTGTAAGCTGTCAAATGAAAGATATGGAAGTCTAGTTTTTAGTGGTGTAAGTTTCAAAACATTCTGAACTCTGTGTGAGCAGTTGTGATCGTTTCAGTAGTGAGTGGTCAACAGTGAACTGTTTCACACCCGTTTGAATATGCAGTAAAGGTTGAGTTATTAGTTCAAGGATCAAACATTTTTGCAATTTAAGATATAAGCTGTTTAATGAAAGATATACAAGTTTTGTTTTTGGTGGTGTGAAATTCAAAATTTTCTGAATTACGTGTGAAAAGTTATGGTTGTTTTAGTAACAAGTGGTCAGCTGCAAATTGTTCAATTTGAATTCAGTTCTGTAGGCATGTTGGATTGATATTAAATGCCTTATAAGTAATGAAATTATGCGTGCAACCTCTATGATGAAAGCCCTTTCAGTCTAGTGTCCAGTGGTGTTATTTCATGATTTACAATCTGTTTAGTTCATAAGTATTTTCGAGTGTTGCTGAAATAAGTGTGTAGATGTATGCCTATTTGTATATGATGATCATGTGAACAAAAGGCCAAGTAAGATTATGGTTTGTGTGAATGCATCATGTTATTGAGTGTAAGGAAAAAATATCATGTTATAATACACTGATTGTGTTAGGTTAATGTTCTATAAAAGGTTGGTTTAATGTGTACTTGATTTTCTTTGTTGACGGACAAATATGGCTGCCACCAGAGAAAAATGAATCCGATAGATGAGAAGGAGGCAAAAGATGACTCACATTGTCAATATGGCTGCTTCAATTTCGTATCTACATGGAAGCAGGTTGGATGTAAATGTCAGATGGCTTGAACAGATTAGCAATCTAAAGTGAGGCTTGAAGAATTACTATCTCAAGAAGCTATTCACATGCTTAGTCACTTAGTAGTTATATGATGTTAGGTTTTAAATCATCAATGTTGTTGTAAATGTTTATTATCACTAGTTAGGGACACACTGAATAATGAACTATCGAATCTTTTCAAGAAAAAATAACGAAAACAAAACACTCAAAAATTTAAATGATTAATATTATCATATATATTTACATACCGCTTTTTGCGTGTTTATTCAAGAAGGATGGTGAAGCGGAAAAGAAGAGAAGACAACCGTCTTTTTCTATTTTATAGTTTAATTTTTTTGAAGGGTAAAATCGTCTTTTTCATTGGTCAATGCCGTTGACCGGTAGCTTGATTTTCTTGAGATCAAATCAGGGGTACAAGAGCACTTTATTAGAGTTCGGGGGTACATGGACACTTATCCAAGAACTCAGGGGTACCCAAGCACTTTTTTCTATATTTTTTAAAACGTCATACCAGTTATTCCTCTATTTGTATACAGAAAAATCTCTAAATATATTTGACTTGCATTTAGGTCGTGTCTCGCTTATTAGTGATTCTGATTCAGTAATTAGGTTGTGTCTCGCTTATTAGTGAGTCGGATTCAGGAATAGAGCGTGTTCCAATTTGACAATATAGCTTATTTTAAGTTTAGTCTGTTTAGTCCATTAATTGTTACTTTGATCTATATTTCTGAGTTCTAAATCTAACTGGAGTATTTTTTTTATTAGAGTATGCATAGTGCATCATTTTTTGTATACGATGGAATTCGGTAATTTGAAATCTATTACAACGAATCCACTTTCTTTGATCGTGGATGTACCAATTTTTGTGAACTGCGTGAATTTGTGTGTCTTATCTTCTATTTATATCTGTCCACTTTACCCACACAAAAACACTTTAGAACAAATTTTTTGAAATCACTTATATTCGAAATCTATAGAAGACACAAGACACAAATTTCCTAGTTTGTTTTTGAGTTTTATGATAGGAATAAAGGAATAAAGAAGGAGAAATGAGAATTTCATTCATTTAAACATAACAAAATCTTACAAATCGTATTAAAGTTACATAAGAATAAACTGAAGCAGAATCGAAATAGAAAGGGAGAGCTACAGATTAAAAAATAGAAAAGATGGAGATGTAATTTCTCCATCTAAATCAAATTAAGCTAAGGTGATAATTGACGTCTCTCACTCCATATTAGTAACCTCCATATCGACAATCCTAAACCCTAAACTCTAAAAACCTTCAAACTAGCTACTAGACCTTTGAGATTTGGGGATGACTCAACCTTCACTCACAAAAAGGAGATAAGAACATAAAAAGAGTATTTAAAATGACTAGTTTAGCCCCAACCCATCCCCATATACCCCACCAAATTAGCCCAACCAGACAGCCCAAACTATCCTTCCCACCCAAATATTCCCACCAATAGTTAAGGATTTCCTCCTTTTGCAGGTGAGCTTCTCCTCCGATGGCGCGGAGGTTACCTCCGGCTTCCACCGGCACGGTCACATTTTGGTAGTGCTGGCCGGAGCTATCCGATTCAGTCTTAAACGAGGCTTTCTGACTCATTTTGAAACTGAGATGGTCGGGGAACCACCTTGATTAAGCTGTAATTTCTTCACTAGTGCATGGCTCATTTTAACTATCACGTTCAAAACTAATCCCAAAACATAGTAAAGAAAGAGGACTGATAGGTGCAGGTCCAAACAGATTATGCAGGTCTAAAAATGTGGTCAAATGACCTAATTGTCCTCAGGAATTCCTTTTTCAGATTTTAATCCTAACTTTGTAACGGTATTTCAGACATTTAATCACATTTAATCACATTTTTCAGAAATGTTCATTTACACTTATCATATAAACTCATACATAGTTAATACACGACTGTATATGTAGTGTCGTACTGGAGCTTCAACTGGAAAAAGCGTCTAGGAGAATACAGTCTGAAAAGAGTACAAGCAGACATACACGAAATCGCAGCCAGAATTACGCAGGCAACAAAATTACAGGCTAAAGCTCCGCCCATTTGGATGCAGAATCTCCTATACTTGTCGCACAGCTCCATCCACTGAAGGCTTTTCTCACCAGTAATTGCTATGAACGAACCTTGAATTGCAGCTGAATTTGATGCAAATACAACGTATGCTACTGCCTGCAGGCAAGAACAGGCAAACATATATAGCAAATTATCTTTCATTTTCAAAGACAGAGATTTCAATTGTGGAAACACAAACTCTCATTGTAAAACTAGTGAATTAATGGCCAAATTATGTGCAGATCCAATTTACTTGTGCAGATTTGATTATGACTTGAAATGTGTCCCTAATTTTAGAGTGGTAATACATGCAGGTCCATATTTACTAATGCAGGTCCAAAATATAATATTTGGGATGCACTAGCACAATTCAGAACCACATATTGTGTTTTTCAGATCTCCATTAGTAAACATGGACCTGCATGTATAATTTCTCTAATTTTATTCATGCAGATCGGCTGAATTGAACTAATAAAGGATAATGTTATCTTTTTTAGATCTGCACAAGTAAATTAGATCTGCACCTAACATTGACCTGATATGACTTTGCTTGAATTGGTCTAGTGGAAGATTAACTTTCTGATCTTTCAAAATTATATTTATTTGTATTTCATACTCTTTAGAAAGTTGGATTTACAAGAAGAATCGACTCTCGTTCAGAGACACGCAAAAATTAAAATAAATACTCTCTCGGTCCCAGCCAAAATTTATACATATACCTGGTCCATCAAGTAATATATCCAAGCGACATATTTTTTATCAGATGGATTTGGCAGCAGACGACCTCCCAGTATCCGGAGCACATTATAAGCAACAGCTGCCGAGTCGACGTAAACCAGTAAACTTCAAAACAGAAAACGTACATTAACACTTTTCTGAGATCTTAAAACAAACCGAAACGAAGATCTTTTGGTGATTTAGAACAGAAAGAACTCACAGCAAAACACTGAGGTCGCGAAAGGATGCTTTTCTAACGATTACGGAGAAGAAGATCTTGGTTTGTGAATCAGAAAGGATCAAACAAACCGTAAGTATCAGCAACAAAGTCGAAAGAATCCTCAGAAACACGTCCAATTTCTTCAAAATTTCCATGAAACTAGACTTTATTACAACAAATTTTTGCAGTATTTATTAGCATTTATATGAATGAAACTGTTGGAGTTTTCGGTCTCCGGATCCACACTCATTAAAGCAAGAAGGTAGGCGAAGCTAAACCTGGCAATTTGGCATGGTGGGCAAGAATCATTTATTGAGGAAACTGGGAATAATGTGGTTACAAAGGATTGCCCGTGAAAATGGCCAGCTTTCGGAGTGATCATAATTTATGTGAATAAATGCAAGTAGTGCTGTCACATGAAGAATCATTCATATCGGTGTTCAATGTGTGAGGAAATACATGCGTGTACGTTTGAAAAAATGGTTGTAGATCGGTTACTTGGCCCTTTCAGACCAGTTCACATTTGATTATGAAATTTAAACTAAGTCACGACTTATTTATAGGCATGTTCTCCTTAGTTTATGTTTAAATTCAGAATTTGATGAAATATGATTCAAGTGAGAACAAATAATAATCTAGACTCATAAAATCTGTTCTCTTTATACATTAACTTTATATCAGTTAGGTCTGTAAAACGGATAAAACGGATTGATCCGTGATCCATATTTATTTGATCCATTTACTAATGTATTAAGTGGATAATGATTCATTGGATAATGGATTAAATGGATCATCATTCATTTTATCCGCCGGATCAATACACATGTGATCCATTGAATGATCTAACAAATTATTATCATTTTTGATATAGTAACGTTTTTTAAAATTGCTGCATGTTCTACTGTGAAATAGGGCGTTCATGAATTGGATCTACGTACCCAGAAAATAACCCAGAAAATAACCCAGAACAAATTGTAAAATATAATTGGTTCGGGTTAGTCGGACTGAATCAGACTGTGGTTGGATTTAAGGCTGAATTGTGCTGGGTCGGAGTCGAATTAGTCGGGCTGAATCGGACTGTGGTTGGATTGTGGTAGGTTGGAGTCAGGTTGGACGGGCTTGGGTCTAAGTCAGTTGGACGGACTCAGGTCGAATCAGGCAGACTCGGGTCGGGGCAGATGGGGTCTGGCCGGGTCTGGGTTGGGTCAGGCAGATCCAAATTTGATCATTTCAAATTTAAGCACAAATTAAGTTTACACTCATTTCCAATGGATAATTTGTTATCCAATCTATTTTAACTTTATCCAAATTATCTAATGATTATCCATTATTCATTGGATAAATGATTCAATAAGTCAATTATCCAATAAACCGCATTCAATAGTCAAAATAGTGAATTGATATTCACCCGTCGAATAAATTTCATCCATTTGACAGATCTAACATCAGTCCAGTTATATGTATTTTTCATATGTATTTTTCAGCTAAGGAAAAATAAACTGAAAAAATCACATATTATAACTTATCTGAAATGAACTAAAAAATATCAAATTATATTAAAACTAATATATCTAAATAATTATAGTATGGTTACTTTGTATCATTTTCACTGTGATCTTTTAAACTCACTTTTAAAGAGACATTTTAAAAAGGTGGGAGATAGTTTAACTTAGAAAAAAACACGTACGTAACCACATGAACATAAGACAAGCATTCGATACTACATACATATACGTGTTCACATCACCTGCATAATTATTAACCATCTACACTATACTTAAATAGTTACCGGAAACTTTAGAAATTGGCAGTGCACTCAGGTGGAAATCCGTGCGGAAAACGCTTGATATCGGTACAGTAATTATAGATCATGTAATTCTTCTGAACCCACTTCAGTTTCCGTTCTCCGGCGACATCCAGATCGTCCTTGTCCCACGCCGACGATCGGAAACCTCTGTAGGAAGCAACAAACGGAGCCTGCGACCAGTCGGTTTTCACCTGCCCACCTCTCGTTGCCCATTCATCCGCGTTGTATATGCTCGAGTAAACCCTCATCGGCTGGTTTTGTGGGAATGGGACTCCCTTGGATCTTTCCAGGTTCTTGAACTCTCTGATGGGAATGTTATCCACATAGAATCTGTACAATATTTCATGTTTGCAACAAGAAAAGGTATTAAATGTGTTATTCTACGTCTGGTAGTTGCATGTATTAAACAAACTTGTTATATTATGGTCAAACCCATAAAAATTGACCAAAACTTTTCAATTAAGTTTAATTTCAAATATATCTGACTGACTAAACTAAACTGAATTTGATTCAATTGAAATAAAAATTAATAATTTGAAAATGATAATATCATAGTAAAATAAACTTATTTTGATCATTCATATAACTGAATTGAATATAATTAAACTAAATTAAACTGATCGAAAATATATTGATCGAAGAACGATATTTTACTACTCTCGAACCACGATTCGAAGTAAAATACCGTTCTAAATATTGCTATTGCTAAATTTTCCAATAAAATACTGAACTGTAGGAAGTAAACCAAGAAAATAAAATATAATCTTACATTATTGTTGATGGATTCCAGTGAACCGAATAGGTGTGAAAATCATCTCTAGGATCAAACCACAATTGAAACTGTTGCTCCCTTTCACCCTTTCCCTGAGCATACACATTCGTATGAATCGTGTAAGGCTGCCCACTCAAATTCCCCAGAAATTCAAAGTCTATTTCATCATGATTTGGCCCCAACGATGACAGCTGAAACATATATATTTCGCAAAAATTATTAAAAAACAAATTTATTAAATAAATTTTTCGCTGGGAAACATAAAACTTACATAATAAGCAGTAACAGTGCCAGCTGAATTCCCAGGAACTAATTTGATCTGCATATCAATATTGCCGAACAAAAACTCCTTCTTGGATTGAAACCCAGATCCTGAAGTGTTGTCCAGGGACAGAGTGAGAAGCTGGCCATTGTTGAGGATCTTTCCTCTGTCATCCCCCCAGTTTATGTCAAAATCTTGGTAGAAATTACTGGCAGAACAAGAAATTGGCACCAGTACTAATAAACAGATAATCGCAATGGATGAATATGAAGACGAAGCCATTTTCTGGAGATCGATGATGAACCGATCCTGACGATTCTTTATATTCTCTGAAGAATTAGCTGATTGAGGTTATATTTATAAGTGGGGATCTGAATATTTCTGGAGAAACTACATGCAAGAAGTAGAACATTCATCTGTTTTGGAATTTATTTTGGTTTTGATAAGTATAATCATAAAGTCAATCCATTGTGCCGGATAAATCCAATGGAAGAGGCTCATGTGAACTACTACTAATTTCTTCACAGTTCGACACAAATATATATTAATTTGAGGAGTACTTCACATTAATAATTTTATACTCAAAACACTTAAACTTATTTTATACTCATTCCATTAAATCATGCAGGACCCAAATATATACTAATTTATGGATTCTTTTATTTATGTAATTAATGTGCATAAAGACAGTCTTTTATTTATAAAGTTTTTATTCAAATTATGAACCAAATTTGTATTCTAAATTTTAAAAACTAAACTACGTACGCTAACAACCTGAAAGAATTCATCTCAATCTTAGAATAAAACATCTATATTTATAATCTAGATTTTCTTCTACTTCTTAAACCCCTAACCATTACTCTGGTGCTTGATTAAACTGTACGTGTAATTTGCCATGTATATGTTAGATTTTCATGCTAAACTATCAAGTTTTCATGGTAAATATTTAGGTTTTCATCAGTTTGACTATACTTGTTTAAAATCTTTTGTTTTTAGGTTAAACAACATAGTTCTCAAATATTGTTGATAATTTGTGTGCATGTCACATTTTCATGCTAACTGTCATGTTTTCATAGTAAACTGCTAGATTTACATCAGTTTCACATCATATTTTTTCAAATTTGTTGACCGTTTATGTCTGCCTAATTAATTTTACTTTATTCGGAATTCTAACTCACAAATGCATACATTTGGAATGAGATATAACTATTACTCTTGATTAAATTCTAACTCACAAATCGGAATGAGATATAACTATTACTCTTGATTAAATGGACATCTGGCTAATTTATCTTAGATTACACTATTTTAACATGAGATCAAGTCTCTTGTTTAAATTAGAGTTTTCAATGGGAATTCCTCTGGGAATACATAAACACGTTTATTCTAGTTTGTTTGTTGAACTCATAGTCTGCATTCCGAAGGAGCACCCTGTGGAAAACGCTTGGCATCAGTACAGTAATTATAAATCATGTAATTCTTCTGCACCGCTTGAAGTCTGGCTTGGCTAGACGCATCAAGCTCTTGGCTAAACCACGGTTTGGTCGAGTTAGAGCCGCATGAAGATTTTCCACTGTTCTTGTTCCAGACACAAGCATCTGCCTTGAAGTTTCTGTATGAAGCTGTAAAAGGAGCTCGTGACCAGTCTGTTTTGATAAGCCCGCCTCTTGTTGCCCAGTCTTCAGCGTCCCACAGAGTAGCGTAAACTCTCATGACCTGGTTGTTTGGGTAGGGAGTGCCCTTTGAGGCTATGTTTTTGAATACTCGAACCGGTGTTCCATCAACATAAAAACTACATAGATGAACCATATTAGAAACAAAATCATAAATTACACTCATGATTAGTGAAAAAAATAATTAGAAAAATAACAGAATGATATATACGTGCAGGTCTAGTTTACTAATGCAAGTATGATTTTGACTTGAAATATCTCTGTGTTTTCTAATGCAGGTCTAGCCCATCGTAAAATCATGAAAGATAATTTTATCTTTTTCACCCCTGCAATCAGGAGCGGATCTAGAAAATTATCTTGTGTATGCTTATAATACACTTATATAAATTTGTGAGTAAATTTAGTGCTAATTTTAGTAAAAATGTTATAAATTTAGGTAAAATATAGCTGTATTTATAAAAAAAGTAACCCTAATAATTTGGCAAGTGGGAGTTTCAGCACTCGCAAGCCCCCACATGAATCCGCCCCTGCATGCAATTAGTAAACTGGACATGTACAAATCATATTTTAATGTTCATCAAACACAAATCAAGGCTTACATGATTGATGAGGGGTTCCATAAAATGGAATATGTATGAAAATCAGCAGTGGGATCAAACCAAAGGTAAAATTGTTGCTCTCTGCCACCATTGCCTTGAGTGTACACATTTGTGTGCAACACGTATGGATCACCACTAAGGTTACCCAAAAATTCCAAATCGATCTCATCATGGTTTTGCCCTTGAGAAGATAACTGTAAAATTCAACATAATCAAATTTTTTAGTCCCATCTTATATATTACTATTCATTTTCATAAACACTTGTAATTGCTATTAGAATCTAGATCCATAAAATTGAGTTGCAGGTTTAATTTACTAATACGATTTTAAATTGAAATGTACTAATGCAGATCTGGCGATCTGAAATAATGAAGAGTTTTTTATCTTTTCCCGGCTCTGCATTAGTAAATTGATCCTTCCATTTTTTTTTAAATTAGAAACCATCATAGATGGAGGGATATTTATTAGGTTCCCCAGCCCTTCAATAATCTCCTCATAGGGAGGCAATTTGAGAGATTACAGTATAAGTTGAAAACCTAAACTGTATCTAGAGCGCAGTGTACGCTGTTCCTAAGTCTAAAAATTGCGATGAAATACATCTGAACATCTTAAAGTCTAATGCCCGAAAGCATCTAACTATCTGGCAGGTAAAGCATCAGTAACTTGCACCAACCCCAACAGTAAGGTTAGAGTCAACCAAGTCTACCAGTCTAAATTCATTCACAGAGTTGCCAGAAATACGTCGTCAAGACTATTCTGACTTGGATTTCTCCTGTACTGTTTCAGAATAGAGACTAGAAGCCCAAAGAATTTTCCATAGCACGACTAATCCGTTTACAAGGAAAACAGCAGATAGGCACTGAATACTCGATAAACTAGTCCAAATAATTGATCCTTCCATAAGAAGCCTATAAATATGAATCTGTAAAAGTAAAACGTTCATGCAAATTGAATTTCAAAAACTAGTAAAAGCATTTATAACCATGCGGAGCATCAAAATCTGGAAAGTACAATATCTATTGAAAGAGAGTATAGAAAAAAATGAACTTACATAAAACGTGGTGACAGTTCCGGCGGAGTTGCCGGAGATGAGCTTAAGTTGCATATCGATTCTTCCAAACAAGATTTCCTGCTTGGATTGCACCCCAGAACCAGAGGTTTTATCCATAGAAAGGGTCAGAAGCTCTCCATTGCTGAGTATTTTGGCACGTCCGTCGCCCCAGACGACATCGAAATCTTGGTTGAAGTTCGCTGCAGATAAGCTTAGTGAAGCAGCACAGATAAAAACCGTCAGAATAAAAGACATTTTTTGTATCGAGTTCTAGTTAATCAGTGTTATAATATTGGTGCCATTTATATAGATCGGAAATTAGTTGGATTTAGATTCTGGCTTATGCGTGTTTAGCCCACTTTTACATTTCTAAATTAGACGGTGGGGACTTAATTGGAGAAGCGAATGATCACCACACAGGTTGAGTTAGCACTATCAGCGAGTCAACCCACTACTACTATATAAACACAGAATCAAAGTTGCTTTGACTATCATCACTTAATTTGATCTAACATCAATTACTAATTAAATTAGGATGATTCTTGATGCAGATCTAGTTTACTTTTGCAGGTACAAATTAATTCTGAAGTGTCAATAATATTCCTCTTAAATATGTATTATAATTTATGAAAAAATAATTTATAATTTGGACACGTGTTCAATCATTATATAAACGAGTTTATACATTTAAGGTTTGAATTTTAGAAATATATTTGTAAAAAATAATAAATGAATGAAAGGTAATTATGGTATTTTTCACTGAACCTATAAAAGTTAATATTTTATGCCTGAATCTGCAAAAATAAACTGAATCTGCATATAGCGCAAACCCCTTAAATTATTGTACGTAAATGGCCTTTTTTAATTTTTGTTTGTAAGAATAAATTAATATTTTATGTTTGAACTGAATTTTATCAATAACATGAATAGACTAAACTAGTTGAAATTGTTCCATCAATTCCAGTATAAAATATGACAACTCATGTGTAAAAGTAATGTATTGTCATTAATCATAGCTTACAGTGTCATGTCTAACAAAGAGTATAGATTTCAACTTTTCATGGTTAGTATTCTCCTTAAAATAAAAATAAATAAGAATTACTTTATTGGACTAATTAAGGTCGGTTGTTCTCTACAATTTATTTGAATATTTTTAAATTAAGTTTAATTTAATTTGATTGAAAAATAATTTGATAAAACTCAATACACACCGTTATTATTTTCAATATACTATTATTAATTTAAATATACTGTTGTTATTTCAATACATTCATTTTTTTATTTCAGTTAAGTTTAGTCTAATAAATCTAAAAGTGACAATGATTTCATCAAATTAATATCATGAGACAAGTAAATTATGACCAAATACTGTTCACTGAAATCTTACAGCCTGATTGGCATTCCCTCTCTTTGACCTAGATCGACGTCTAGAACGGCCTCGTGTCTTCCGAGGATTAATAATCTTTCTGTTCCTATTTCTATTAACATTATTCTTATTAACGTTCACAAAACTATCCGTAACGCCGTTAATGTCTCTAATATTGTTGTCACTACTATCAATGCTTTTCCCTTCGCCATATTCCAGCAGGCACTCCGGCGAGATCCCTCCCGGAAATCTCCACTTATCCTCGCAGTAGTTGTAGACCATGTGCTTCTTCTGAAACTCCTTCATCCTTTCCCGGCCATCGGAATCGAGCTCCTCGGAGAGCCATGCGTTTTCCGGCGAGGTCAGATCGGCTCCGTCGCAAGAGGTTGATTTGGTCCTCTGAGTCCAAATGCAGGATTTTTGAGCGTTGAAGTTTCTGTATGAAGCAGTGAAGGGAGCCAAAGACCAGTCTGTCTTGACGAGGCCATGTTGAGTTGCCCATTCATCTGCATTCCAGAGGCTTGAGTATATTCTCATTGGTTGATCTTTTGGGAATGGGATTCCTATTGATTCCATGTTTTTGAACTCTCTTATTGGTATACCATCCACTGAAAGCCTGCGTATATGAGAGGGATGAACACAAATAATCAAAAGATATCATTAAATTAATCTTTAATATATTATAACAAGTATAATTTGCACCATTTTCACAAATGTTTCTAATCATATATGAACATAAATTTCTATAACTACATTAGTAATTATGCAACATATTTTGAAATATTGAATTTTTATACGTTGTTAATAAATGTAAATAGCGTTATCAACATTTATATATGATCTAAAAAAGTTTGTCAAAAAGTGTGCGGATTCAGTTCGGGCAGAGAGTGTAACCAGATTTGGAAAAAATGGATGGTTTTATATGCAAGACCAGTTTATTTTATCATATCCAAAATAGATATGGAGTGACGAAAAATTAGATCCTGATTTGACGATAATATTCTTCTTAAATATATACGTTAATTTGTAAAAAATTAATAAAGATTTACCATTTCTATTAGATCTAGTGAAGTAGATTGGTCATGTATATAAGTCTAAAAGATTAAGTTGAAACAAGTCGCCCACAATAATGCACTTAGTATCCAAGTTAATTTTCTCAAGTTTAATTACATAACTTAATTAGAGCATAAACCTTTTTAACAAAAATTAACTTACAGGATGGATTTTGGATTCCAGAGGAAAGTGTAGGTATGGAAATCCTCAGTAGGATCAAACCACAGGAAAAACTGTTGCTCCCTTTCACCTTTGCCTTGACTAAATACATTAGTGTGAAGAGTGTAAGGTTCGCCACTTGCATTCCCCAGGAATTCGAAGTCTATTTCATCATGTTTTGATCCTTCAGAAGACAACTGTCATGCATGCACATACAAAATTAATCATCAATCTAAACATAAATAAAATCTGTATGACTGAATTTAAAAAAATTTCATCAAAAATCCGAATCAAAATCAACTAAGAAACTTTAAACATGACGGAGGGAGGGAGTATAAAAAATTGTGCTTAATTACATAGTAGGTTGTGACAGTGCCAGCAGAATTGCCAGGAATGAGCTTTATCTGCATATCAATCTTTCCGAAGAGATACTCTTTCTTAGACTCAAACCCAGATCCCGACTCTTTATCAAGAGACAGCGTCAGAAGCTCGCCTTCTTCCTGTATCCTGCCACGCCCTTCTCCCCAGGTCAGCAGAAAGTTACGGTTTAACGTCCCATTTGCCAACCCGTTCCTGCAAATATATACAGTTTTCGCTGCAGATTTAGACATTATAATTTCATGGATTCAAAGAAAACGTTATGAAATTCATGTACCTAGAAACCGAGGTAATTGGCTTCACGATATATCTCGGTGCGCTTATTCTCCGGCGAGCGGAGAAGATCGATCTGAAAATATAAATGTCGACCTGCACAGAAAAGGTACCCAGATTATTGCAGATCATTTTGTGCATTAATATTACATTGGAAACATGAGCACATACCTTGAAGACCAGAATTGCAGCTACGGCTAGAAACAGAAGGTATTGAATGGAGGTTGAGGATCTTGGTTGTGACCTGGATTGGTTTGGATGAATTCTTGAATGTACTGCCATTGCAGTTTTGTTTTACAGCATCAAGTTCATCACCATATTTTGGAGTTTCAAAAGTATGAGCAATTTTTTTGCTATTTTGGGACTCATTTCCTGCCTTTGTCCATCCAAATCTTCCATGGATAATGCAAATTCACCCAAATTATCTATGGCTATTATGAGGCTTCATCTTGTTCCCTGTTTACTAAAGTTCCGTTAGTTTGTATAATTTTATAAGGATTTGAGCGTGACCCTCTCACCATATTGGTTCATGGAGATGATTCGTGAATTTTCTTTGATTAGATTATATTTATATATGGTTTGTTAGGATTATTTTGTTTTTTATATTTTAATTTTTGTAATTAACGTAAACACATGAATTTACCAAATAAATATTTGATCATATGAATCATATATATATATATATCGTTGTATGGTGTATACTTTAATAATACTTAGATGATGATCCCCGTCGCCGGTCTATGCTGAACGGTCCAACGGCGGGCCCCGAAGAGCATCGCCTGACAGAGCAACGCGGAGCTGGATCCTGCTCGGATTCCCCACCGGCGATGCCCACTCTGGAGACGGCAGCATTGACGGCTAAGACATGTTTCAGAAGGATTCGGCCGAGACATGTCTGGCCTATTTCGTGAAGGGGATTTGGCAGATTTGACCGGGTCGGGTCGGTCCGGTTTTGGTCGGATCGGGTCTATCCGGTCTCAGTCGGACCGGTATCGACTTGATTTTGGACAGATTACTTAGAGATGGCATAATTAGCGTGAGCATGTGTTTTTACTTCTTTTTATCTTTTTTTAAAAAATTATTTTCAGTCTTTTTAGGACTTATGTGTCTTGATGTTTATACTAATATATTGGACTGAATGTGATCTGTTAATCTTAATTTTCTTACGGATCTTTTTTTATAGTTAAACTTTGATTAGGTTCAGATTTGGTTGCAGTTAGTAGAAATCCGAATCACGGTAATTTTAAAATTTACTATTGGCGATAGTACTGTTAGTAGATTTGTAGACCGGTTAGACTTTAAACTTATATTGTGTTAGATTTCATTTTCTCTATCCGGTATTTGGCCCCAGCCAATCAGACCGGAATTGGTTGGGATTGCTCTAGTACCGTATTAATTTACATATACCTATTTTTAGATTTTTATGATTTTCTTCTTAATGCTGCGCTGTATAATATCATCTTATAAGAGAAATTTTTATAATAATATCTAGTTAGGCTCTTGATGAAACTTTGTTATTAGCATCATGGCTAGATAGAATAATTCGGTATACTTTACATACTATTCTACTGTCCAACCTTGTAAAGATTTGTTATCTTCCGGTGGTCAAGAGACCACCGGGCTCAATGGGTTGTCGGTTGAAATTCAGGTAGAGAGTATGTATTATAAAAGAACCGGATTTTCTATTTAGGCTGTGAGAAAGTGGGGTGGTGAATTCTTACGAGATCTAGATTAATGTTATACTTGGTGATGTTTATAAGCCAGAAGAAGGAGGGAAGCTTGTTTAGTTATGTTGTTACCAACATCGATACAGAGATGACTTAGTTTTTACTGTAATATTTTCATACACTTCTCTGATATCTCACTTTGCTTCCAATATTAGATCGGAATATAACTTTCGGGCAACATATTGTCACTGGAACCCCAAAAAAATTTCACGTATACCATTAGATTTACCCCAATCCAATCATGTAATTCTATCGCTTTTGTATATGATTGAGAAACAGTGAATAGTTCTTCCGTCCACTTAAATAGTTTTAAATTAAAAAATATATACATTTATAATATTAAAAATACATCACACATAATTATGTATTAATAAATTATGAATGATCAGAAATTTCAAGATCAAAGTCAAACATTACATCATAGTTATAACGGACCGACCGACTGAGCCATATTCTGTAATTCATACCTGTAATCCATATTCTATAAACTTTATCTGAGGCCATCACTTATAAATTCTTTGCGTTGGAGATAATTTCAGATATAAATTCTGAATCATCATTCTTTTTCAGAATTTTGTTTTATCATTACTTGGGCTTGAAGATGATGACGAAGAAGCTCCTTGGACTCATGTTGATGCTTCTTGTTTTTTACTGCAGTAAGTCTCCAAACACCATATATCTTGGGATTTCTTCTTAAGCATTGTTCCATTTAGTAAGAATAACCTTAATGTTTTTTATATTCATATACATATATATATACATATATATAGTATTTATATTACTAAATTGTGTAGATGAGAAAGGCGTAGCTGCAGAAGCAAATTGCACGAAGCCATCGGCCTTATATAGAGGGCCGTGCACTTTCAGAGTGTTATGTCGAGGTGCATGTCGGGCGGAAGGATGTAGAAATGGAGACTGTACCTATTTTCTGGGCAAATATAAATGTTGTTACCCTTGTTCACCGATCAAATAAATAAATTTAAGAAATAATTCTTCAAAAATATATTGTTGGAATCGTCCCATGTAAGCAAGGTCAAAATTTTAATATGTTTTTTTATGATGGAAGATATATATTTCATTGCATTCCAACAAATGTCACTTACACATCATACCATTCACTCCAGGCCTTTTAAATAATAAAATAAGAGAAACTTTCTAAGATAATAATAAAAAAACAAGCTAAAGCTGAGACAGTCTACTGCCCAAAATCAGGCTAACTTTCTATTATGGTCCAATTCTGGTGGCTCCACCTTTTACAAGGGGAGTCCGATTTGGACTAAGGGAGAGAAGTCTGACAGGCTCTGAGCAGAAACTGTTAAAACTACATATAATCAAGATTAATATCTGCCAAAAGACTGCTAAAATCATAATGGCGGAGAACTTCCACTTGCTTCTGAATGGCTTCCAAAGGTTGGCTTTTGTGCTGGAAAATCCTTCTGTTCCTCTCAAGCCATAGCTGGTAAGCACAGCTAACCATCATCACAAAATTCCTCTTTCTCCTCCTACCTCCAACACTGCTGAGTATCTTCCTAAATTTCCTCATGTTCTGAACTGATTTGAGAGATAATCTCTGGTACAATTCCTTAGTAAAAGAGCATTGGATAAACATGTGTTGTGGTGTTTCCAGAACAGGTTCTTGGCAAAAACAACAGCAGTTGTGTACCCCTCTTAACATACCAAATGATTGTAGTCTAGTAATGGTAGACAATCTTCCCTTCAACAACATCCACGGGAAAAAGTTGTGCTTTGGTAATAGCTTAGAGCTCCAATTAATGTACTTAGCCATCCTATCCTTCACGTCAGCTCCCTTTAAGAAATCATATGCCTTTGAGATGCTGAATTTTCCCTTGCTGTCAACACAATCTTTCAGATTTGGGCCTATCTCATCCCTAATCTGCATCAACACTTTCCAGTACCATTTTGTCCAACCCTGTGATGAGTTAGGGCAGTATGCATCCAAATGCTTCCCCTTTAGATAGTAGGCTTGTATCCATCTCAACCATAGTACATCCTTTTTGGAATGAACATCCCATAAAAGACTGCAAAGTGCAGCCCTATTCCAAATAGAAGGGTCCTTAATTCTCATTCCTCCTCTCTCCTTAGAGATGCAAAGGGTTTCCCATGAAATAGGGATCAGCTTCCTCTGATTTTCATCTCTATCCCACAAGTAGTCCCTACACAATTTCCCAATTTCCTAAGGTATAGCTTACCAGCATAAGCTAAAGATCTGGATTGGAGAGAGGTCATCTTTTCCACCACTCTTTCTACTAATTGATCACAAGTAATCTTGTCCCAAGCTACAGTTGAAAGGGGAATTCCCAAGTATTTAACTGGGAATACTCCCACAGGAATTTGCAAAATATCAGCCAGAGTTTCACAAGCAGGGTCCTCAAATCTGGAGAAATAGACAGAGGACTTACTCTCATTGATAGCAGACCTGTAGTCAGATAAAATTCATTGAGAATCTTCTTCACTCCAGCCATAGACTTACTAGTGGCCCTGCGGAAAATCAACAGGTCATCTGCAAAAAGAAGACTGTGGAGTGCCACTCTGTTGCATCTTTGGTGATATTCCAGCTCTTTAGTCTTAAAGGCCAAAGACAGTCTTCTGGATAAGAATTCCATGCAGATCACAAAAAGAAGAGGGGAGAGAGGGTCTCCCTGTTTCACCCTTTTTTCCCTGGAAATGAATCAGTATAGCATCCATTGACAGATAAACAGAAAGTTGAGCCCTCTACACAAGTTCTGATCCATTTGATGAAAGGTCCAGGGAATTTCAAACTAGTCAGCCAGTTGAAAATGAACTTCCAATCAAGGCTATCAAAAACCTTTTTGATATCCACTTTAATCATGCAGTTAAGAAACATTCCCTTCTTGTTATACTTACTGAGCAACTCCTGAACTAGCAAGACATTGTGAGTAATACTTCTTCCGGAAACAAAAGCTCCCTGATTCTCATTAATCAAAGAAGGATGTACCTTTCTCATTCTGCTGCAGAGTGTTAATGTATATATATTTATATAGTTGAAGGGTAGTTTAGTCATTTTGATGGTCTCTCTATAAACTCTCATATGTAACTCTTTGTTATTCATTCTCTTATCATTCAAGAATTGGGTTCTCCCAAATCCCTCTCTCTATTGCTTTCAACATGGTATCTAGAGCTTGGTTTTGTAGACTGGAAACCGATTGAAATCCAAAACCCACTCCGAAATTTTTTTTTCGGATCCGTTTTCGTGAAGGTAATTTCGGCCGATTTCCTTGCTTGGTTGATGCTATTGGTGTATGGGTTGATGCTATTGGCGTATGGGTACTCGTATTTCATCGATTTGTGGTTATTTGGATGTGCTTGTGGGTTCAGCTTGTTAGGGTTTGTTAATTTGGGGATTTGTTGAGTTGGAGATTGTGAGTTTTTGGAATTGTATGTGGGTTTGAATTGTTTGGTTTCGGAATAGTAGTTATTTTCGGATTGGTGCTTTTGGTGTCATTCGGGTTCATTGTAGTGGACAGATTTGTGCCCTTTGTTTGTTGGGTTTTGCTTTGTGTTAGTCATGGCGGGTGGTGGTGATTCTATCCAAGCCATTAGTGTTCGGTTGGATGGTAAGAATTATTCGCATTGGAGTAGCGTTATGAAAAATTTTCTGAAGGGTAAGTCTTTATGGGGTTATGTTAATGGTGTGAAGGTGAAGCCTACTCTCGGTTGTGGGGGGTATGAGAAATTGTTTGAGACTTGGGAGGCTGATAATGCTAAGATTGTTACTTGGATTCACAACTCCATTGGTCAGTCCATTGGTGCTCAGTTGACTAAGTATGAAACGGCCAAGGAGGTTTGGGATCACTTGCAAAGGCTCTATACTCAGTCTAACTTTGCTGCACAGTATCAGTTGGAGATGGACATTCGTGCACTTCGTCAGAATGATTTGAGCATTCAGGATTTCTATACTGTCATGTGTAAGTTGTGGGATCAGTTGGCCTTGACTGAATCCCCTGAGTTGACAGCTTTTGCACCCTATATTGCTTGGAGGGAAGCACAGCGTTTGGTCCAGTTTCTGATGGCTCTTCGTAGCGAGTTTGAGGGCTTGCGTGGGGCTATTCTCCATCGTACTCCCCTCCCTTTGGTTGATTCTGTGGTCAGTGAGTTGCTTGCGGAGGAGACTCGCCTCAAGACTACTAAGGCTGAAAGGGAGGCCCCTATTCTCCCTATGCCATCTGTTTTGGCTGCCCCTTATAGGCCTCCTTTCGGTGGCAGATCTGCTCCTCCTGCACATGCATCTTCTGATACGTGTAGGTTTTGCCATGAGAAAGGTCATTGGAAGAGCAGTTGTCCTCTGTTGTTGGCAAGGAATTCACAGCAGCAACGACCTCCTTTTCGGCCACATGCTCCTTGGGCACCTCGTCCCCCAGTCAGGCCCACTGCTCCTTGGGCACCTCGTCCTCCTCCTAATGCGCTGGCTGCTGCGCCTACCCTGGATTCTCAGTTGATGGAGAAGCTTCAGGAGTTCCTCATCTCACAGCCTCATGCCATGTCTGCTTCTCCCTCCCCAGGTTTGCCATCATCATCTGCTTCAGGTATATGGATCATAGATTCGGGTGCCTCTCACCACATGTCTCCTATTCTTGAGTCTTTTGAGTCCCTATCTCCTCACTTGTCTCTTCCCATTATCACTGCTGATGGCACCTCTATGCCATTGGAGGGTATTGGTCCTGTTGTTACGTCTTCCATCTCTCTTGATCATGTTTACTATATACCTAGTCTTGCCCTTAACTTATGCTCTGTTGGTCAATTGTGCGATCCGGTCTAAATGTTTGGTTTTCCGATTCCCATTGTCTTATTCAGGATCGTCGATCTCAGATGGTGATTGGGACAGGGCATAGGCAGGGGAGACTCTATGTGTTGGACCAGCTCGGGGCATCAGATGTTTTTGCCGCCTCTAGTGTGGATTTGTCGTCATTTCGTTTGAGTAGCTCGTCCTCACCCTTTTATTTGTGGCATTCTCGTTTGGGTCATGTTTCAGCCCCCCGTTTAAGGTTCTTAACCTCTACGGGAGCTTTAGGACCATTGAACTCTCATGACATTTCTGATTGTAGTGGTTGTAAACTTGCGAAGTTCTCTGCTTTGCCTTTTCAGAACAGTGTTTCATCATCTTTTGCTCCTTTTGATCTTGTGCATTCTGATGTGTGGGGACCCTCTCCCGTGCTTACGAAAGGGGGTTCTAGATATTATGTTTCCTTTATTGATGATTTTACTCGTTATACTTGGGTTTTTCTTATGAAACATAGATCTGACTTTCTGGATATTTATCGTGAATTTAGAGCTCTTGTTATGACACAACATTCTTCTGTCATTAAGTGTTTTAGGTGTGATTTGGGAGGTGAATACACCTCTAATGCTTTTTGCCAGCTTCTTTCTTCTGATGGAACCATCCGTCAGACTTCTTGTACAGATACCCCTCAGCAGAACGGTGTTGCCGAAAGGAAACACCGTCATCTGGTTGAGACAGCTCGCTCATTCTTGTTGTCAGCTGATGTGCCGAGGATTTTTTGGGGGGAAGCCATTCTCACGACTGTCCATGTGATTAATCGAATTCCCACATCTCACAATTCAGGTTTGTCACCTTTTGAGAGGTTGTATGGTAGTCCCCCTGATTATTCTTCCTTGCGAGTTTTTGGTTGTACTTGCTTTGTTCTTAAACCACATGTTGAGCGCTCTAAGTTGTCTTCCAAATCGGCTGTGTGTGTCTTTTTGGGTTATGGTAGTGGTCAGAAGGGGTATCGTTGTTTTGATCCAGTCAGTCAGAGATTGTATGTCTCTCGTCATGTTGTGTTTTTGGAGCATATTCCATTTTACTCTATTCCATCCACTTCCCATCAGTTGACTCAGTCAGATCTCACTAGCATTGATCCCTTTGATGTTGCCGCCGATGTCGCTCTGCTGCCAGATTCTGATACTCCTGATCCAGACACAGGTTCTCCTACCCCGGACACGGGTGATCCTGCACCAGACACTCCTTTGGTCTCTCCTCCTCCTTCTCCATTGCCTCCCATGCCTGTTCCATCATCTTCTGAGATTGCGGTTCATCCTCCTCTTCGCCAGTCCACTCGTCCACGTAAGTCTACTCAGAAACCTGATTTTGCTTATTCCCTATACTCTCCTCCTTTCACTTCTTTTCTTGTGTCCATTCATTCTCTGTCTGAGCCTACGTCCTATAGAGAGGCTATTTGTGATCCCCTTTGGCAGACTGCGATGGCTGAGGAGCTTGCTGCTTTGCATCAGACCCACACTTGGGATTTGGTACCCTTGCCTTCAGGAAAGCACACCATTGGTTCTCGTTGGGTCTATAAGATTAAGACCAAGTCTGATGGTTCGGTTGAGCGATACAAAGCTCGCCTTGTTGCAAAGGGTTATTCACAGGAGTATGGGATGGACTATGATGAGACCTTTGCTCCTGTTGCCAAGATGACTACTGTTCGTACTATGATTGCGGTTGCCTCTGTTCGCCAGTGGAAGATTTGGCAGATGGATGTTAAGAATGCCTTCTTGTATGGTGATCTTCATGAGGAGGTCTATATGACTCCTCCTCCCGGTGTAGCACATGAGCTGGGGCATGTCTGTAGGCTTCGCAGATCTCTGTATGGTCTCAAACAAGCTCCTCGAGCTTGGTTTGAGAAGTTCTCCACTGTGATTTATTCTCTTGGCTTTCGTCCCAGTCTTTATGACTCTGCCTTGTTTGTCAAACATACAAGTAAGGGTCGGATTCTCCTCTCTTTGTATGTTGATGACATGATTATTACTGGTGATGACTGTGAGGGGATTGACTTGTTGAAGAAGGATTTGACTCATTGCTTTGCTATGAAAGATTTGGGCGTGCTCAGGTATTTTTTGGGTATTGAGGTTGCCTCTTCTCCTAAGGGCTATCTGCTATCTCAGTCGAAGTATATAGCCGATCTTTTTGAGCGTGCCCGTCTTACAGACAATAAGACGGTAGACACTCCTCTTGAGCCTCATGCTCGCTATTCTTCTACAGATGGGATTCCTTTATCAGATGCCACCCTATATCGTACAGTCGTTGGCAGCTTGGTTTATCTCACAGTTACTCGCCCAGATATTGCGCATGCTGTTCATGTTGTCAGTCAGTTTGTCACTGCTCCTACTTCAGTTCACTGGGCTGCTGTTCTTCGTATTCTCAGGTATCTTCGAGGTACCCAGTTTCGTTGTCTCCTATTCTCTTCTTCGGCATCCTTGGATTTGCGTGCTTATTCCGATGCTGATTGGGCTGGGGATCCTGAGGATCGCAAGTCCACTACTGGATTTTGCATCTTTCTCAGCGACTCTCTCATTTCTTGGAAGAGCAAGAAACAGGATGTCATTTCTCGCTCTTCTACAGAAGCTGAGTATCGTGCCATGGCTTCTACCACCGCTGAGATTGTTTGGTTGCGCTGGTTGCTATCTGATTTTGGAATCAAACTTCCAGGTCCCACTCCATTACACTGTGATAATCAGAGTGCGATTTACATTGCCCGTAATGCAGTGTTTCATGAGCGAACCAAACACATTGAGATTGATTGCCACTTCACTCGCCATCATTTGCAGATTGGTACGATCTCATTGCCATTTGTTCCATCATCTCTCCAGCTTGCTGACTTCTTTACGAAGGCTCATTCAGCTGCTCGCTTCCGCTTCTTATCAGACAAACTCTCAATGCTTCTTGCTGTAGCATCGTGAGTTTGAGGGGGGATGTTAATGTATATATATTTATATAGTTGAAGGGTAGTTTAGTCATTTTGATGGTCTCTCTATAAACTCTCATATGTAACTCTTTGTTATTCATTCTCTTATCATTCAAGAATTGGGTTCTCCCAAATCCCTCTCTCTATTGCTTTCAACACAGAGGATTTTGGTAACCATCTTGTAGAGTACAGAACAGCAGGATATAGGTCTATAGTCAGAGGCTCTCTGAGGGTGTTGGGTTTTAGGGATCAAGGCAAGGAATGCCTTGCTAAAATCTGCTGGCATTTGATATATATTTGAATTAATATTTTATTAAAATTTAGTTAGGATGTGTTTGACAGATCTTTTCTCAGGTGATGTGCTTCGAAGTAAAGCAGTTTTTTCATATTTGATAAACTGTTGAAACTACTTATTTCATAGTATCATATTGTTTAGCTCAAAAGTAAAAGTTAATATCAAAAACAGAAGTCAAAAGGCCTCAGATGTTTTTAAAATATTCACTCGTATAAAAATGACCTTTTTCTTGTGACTTCATAGATAAGAATTAAAGTTAAAAGATCACTTTTGACTTCAATTCTGGAATAACAAAAATATATTTAGTACACTATTTCATAAAGAGTACTACATTAAAAATGATTAGTTACATAACGTAACATACAAGTATATGACACTGAAAAAAAAATATGACAATTTTGTATAATCTTGTTCTCTCTAAAAGGAATTGGACAAACTCAGTTTATTTGAATCATTGACAACCATGTTTGAGTTCTCCAGAAATATTGAGGAAGGGATTGTCTTTTATGAATTTAGTTTCGATTTCTTCAATTTCGTGATTTAATTTCATGGGGCATGTGTTACAAACAAAAAATATTACAAAATTTTACTTAAATTGCATATGCACCTTGCATCTTCTTCACATAAATAATATTGTTTTCTTTATTTGCTTTTATTATTGAATGCCACATTATAAACACATTGAAACATGTCGAATAGCCATTTTTATTATATTAATTTTTTTATAAAAATGGTTAATTATTCAGATGAGTCCCCAATAAATTAATATCACCTTTTTCCTTCATTTTCTTTTTTCTCAGAAAGAATACTTGGATTGATTGTTAGAAATAGATTTGTTTGATGAAACAGGCTTTTTTTATAATTTTCGATTCATACTATAATCTTTGCCTTGAAATATAATCACGTTTTACAAACCCTTTAAGTTGTATAATTAAAATCAAATATGGTATTTTTCACCTGTGAGTTTGATGTTAAGATGTGGACTGCGACAGGCCTACTAGACCTTGTACGTGCTACTCAGTTTAATCGAGGGGAGCTGTGGTTCAAGCACATCTTGTCAGTGAACGAGACTAATACCGCGGAGCTCATGTTGATGATGTGTGATGCACTATGGACACAAAGGAATCAACGTATCTTTACTGATAAAACCATGGAGGCAGAATTTATAGCGGTTTCAGTGGCTGCCAATTTACGGCGTTTCCATGAGGCTAATTCCTGGCCTGAGAGAACGTCAGACGACCTCGCAGAAACTTCATTACTGAGGCCGCTACCTGGAGGCTCTCGAGTTTTATTTGACGCTAGCGTAAAGGATGGCAAAGCAGGGTTAGCGGCAGTTGCACTGGAGAAGGATGGCAGTTTCATCAAAGCACTATCGTCGAATGTCTCCGGAATATCAGACCCGCTTTTTGCGGAAGCATTGGCTTTGAGTTTGGCGTTTGACTTGGCTAACGAGCTAAAAACGGATTGCAGAACAGTCGCAGGAGATTGCCTGAACCTAGTGCGCATGGTGAGAGACATGGAACCACCTACAGTGACGTGCCATAATTTAGTTGAAGAGCTGAAGAGGAAGATTGTGGAGTCTGACAAGGGTTTCCCATGTTGGATTCAAAGAAATAGTAATAATTTGGCCGATTCATTAGCCGGATATGCTAGGGAACAGACAGTTAATAGATTAGAGTGGAATACTCCTCCCACATTCTTCTTGTCAAACGATTCTGGACATTTTCCAGTAACATGATTATGATATCTTTCTTTCCCTCAAAAAAAAAAAATGATATAATTTTGAGGAAATTCATACATGTCTTTAATCACGATATTTCTGTACATCAAACAAAAGACTCTGCGTACTTCATTCAAATTAAAAGGTATTTTAAATGACCACGCAAAGTCTAATTTAATTAAAATCGATTAATTCACGTCTAAATTAAATTCTAGCAGTAATAGCCAATGATTATATAGATCTTGTAATCATTTTATATTTTATTTTATTAAAAATACATTGCACGTTATAAACAAAATTATAAATGCTCAAAAATCTTCAAGATCAATATCTTCCAAATCAATATCAAAAAGTCAAACATTACATATTCTGCGGTAAATTTTATCTGAGACCTCCACTATAAATTCTTTGGGTTAGAGATCATTTCAGATATACGATCATCATTCTTTTTCAGAATTTTGTTTCATTATTATTATTTGCAGTCGAAGATGATGACAAAGAAGCTCCTCGGAATCATGTTGATGTTTCTTGTTTTTTACTGCAGTAAGTCTCTAAACACCATATCTTGGGATTTCTTCTGAAGTTTTGTTCCATTAGCAAGAATAACCTTAACGACTTACCCTCTCATCCGTGCGAGAGTCTGAAATACTGTTTTCGAGTCTACTGATTGGCTTTTTTGCCAAGAACGGCATAGGTGTACAGTGATTGAATTTATAAATTTTAATTTTTTGATAGGTTAGTCCCTGACAGAAAGTGTCATGTTAAGTATTTCTAAAAAAAGTTAGTAGAGTTACTGTCGTTCCAACCTACCCTAAAAAAATTTCTGCCTCCGACACTACATATATATTCTTACGTGTGTTCTATTTATATTGTTGTACTTGATAAATTGCAGGTGAGAAAGTCGTAGCTGAAGATTGCACTAAGCCATCGGCAAAATTTACCGGTCCGTGCGTTACAAATTCGGGGTGTAACGATCTGTGTAAGGCGGAAGGATGCAGTGCTGGAAAGTGTGATTCTTTTCTCGGCAAATGCAAATGTTGTTATCCGTGTAAACCGATCTAAATGAATGATAAACTTTTGAACAAATGATATTGAATTTCATCCATTTAAACCCGATCTACTGAGGGACAAGTTTTTCAAATATATTTGAACGAATCCGATTAAAATTTGAGATACGTTGATGTTGATATTGATTGGTAATATGTTTGAAATTTGCCTGATATTTTAATAATTTCAATAAATAATTCACCAACATGTAAGGGTAGTAAATATATTTTTTTGTATGTTAAAAAAAAGATCCAAGTTTTTCTCCCAATACACATGTAGTCCATATATATTCACTTTTTTTTTTCTACATTCATCATTCATTGAGATTTGGATATTTACTCTCATAAAAATTTCTAATGTAAAAGAAAAGAAGAATTAGAGTAAACAAATACTTAAAATCTTTAAAAATTGAAGAATAACCCTCTATTTTAGAGACACGTATACATGACTTGCTTTAATGGTTTAGATTGTGTCGAAAAAAAATTTTTTTTACGTAATTCAGATAAATTGATACCAACTAGAAAAAAAAAAGGTTTAAAATTATTCACTCATATAAAAATGAATTATAAATTTGTGACTTCGATCGATGAGAATCAAAATTAAAGATTACTTTTGACTTTGATTCAAGAATAATCAAAGTCAATTTAGTACCGCAATATTTTAAGAAGTACATTAAACTTGATTATTTACATAATATGAAAATTTATGACATGGCAAAAACAAATAATTCAGAAGAAGTCATAATTATTATCGATAATGATAAAATTGTAAAATTCCATCAAAAAGATTATAAAATTTTATTTTTTAATTTTCATCATAAAATTATGATATTATAAAATGGGGTTTGTTAAGAGGGTTTATAAAAGGGTTTTAGTGGGAAAGTTCTTTGAAATGGGTGGGAATGGTGCCGGTTGGTGTTGCGGTGTGGTTAGAAAAACGTGGTTGAATCGAACGTTGGCTGGACACAGATGGCTAAGATGGTGGGACTCCGGGATTAAGACAATGCCGGTGAATCGATCAGAGCCCTGTCCGGTTGAGATGTTTGGAGGTGTTTGTTAACTGCTAAAACTGCTTGGAGTTGCTTGACCTGCTTGGATTGTTTGGATTATTTTATTATTTTTAGACGAATATTCGTATGTGGTTTAAATGTAATTAGACAAGTTCAAATAAACAATATTTCATTAACAATAATTAAAATAATCTCTTTAGTACTAAATTTCAAAATATTTTATTTTTTTTTAAAAAAAATTAAGTCGGATGAAGTAAGTTGCTTGAGATGCTTGGGGCTGCTTGGAGCTGCTTGATCTGGTTGAAGATGCTTGGAGCTGTTTGGAGGTACTTGCAAGAATGTGAACTTGACAGGATCTTTGGTGCGTCTCACTGGCTACACTAGTTGCAAAAAAATAGATTACAACCTTTGGTGCGTCGGTTCAAAGTTTGTCTACCTTTTTTTTCTTTGAACACCTTTGATTTAACTTAATTTAAGTAAAATAGTGAATCGTACATGGCTCCTCCCAATCCAAATAAACTAACACCATATCATACATCCAAATAATAGAGAATTTGTGAGATTACAGTGAAAGTTCCTATTAATTATGTCAACGCTACACAATTTTTGTATGTAAATGACGGTCAATGCTAATAGGCATGCTTCATAACTTCGACTCTTAGTGAAGCATGGAGAAACAGGTTGGATCGGGTTGGATTTGGATCGGATTTGATAGGGTTAGATCAAGCTAGATCGGACTTGATCTATTCCCTTTAATTTATGACACACGATCGGTTGGATTTGGATCGAAACGGGCTGAGCTAATGCAAAAATTGGTATATAACCAAGTGGCCTAGCCCACTTTCCCAAAGACCTTTCCTTAAGGTTTTGGCTAGAGAGAGGTCCAGGGTTCGAATCCCCCCTCCAACAAGCCTCCCTGTGACTTCTTCCAGTCTCCTCAAGTCTCCTTTCCCTGTGGCGTGCTCAAGTGAGTATCGGGAGCTGCATCAACTGGCGCATGATGTGCGAAGCGGCGAAATACATCAGCGGGTGTACCAAAGTGGGAGTTTCACCCCACTCTAAGCAGCAAAGTGAGGAACTCGGCCACTCGACATACTAGATCAGTAGAATAGGATAGCATAGGATTAGATTAGGATAGATGTAGGATCCATGTATCAGATTAGATCGTTGTATTGTATCCTTCAAAAAAAAAAGAATTGGTGTATAAAATTGTGAATACTACCTCTAGTTTCATAACTTGGTACTGGCATTGTTTATTATAAATTTTGTTTCAAATTTAATCGCAACTTTAAAGGAATATATGAGTAATAATACAGAAAATTTTATATGTGGGGTGAATTAGTATGTGGGGTTGTGGGCCTAATTAAAATACGACATGTGGCATGTGGGTCCAGAAATCTAACGAAAACGTTTACAGCTCATATCTTTCGTTTATGTTACTTTCTGATCCTTGGTTTTTTGTGTATTTCTTTTTTCCTCAAACTACTTGTTTCTCAAACTTCCCAACTTTGCTCCTCTCCCAAACCCACGTACAAACAACTAGAGAATATCCGGCTACTTGAAAATCTGGCAACCAGAGAGACGAGACACAATTGCTTCCCAATTTTGCTTCCACCCATATTTCTTTTCCAGCGAGTAACATAAAATCTGATCTATGTGCATCGCTCCACCGCTGAACAACTCTCCGCAAAGCTCGAATTTACCTCAGCCCTAGCCCGTCCAAGCCACCGTGCTATAGACAGCAAAGCTACTCTGTTCCCGGAGAATTTCTGTAGCAGCACATATAGTTGGTTTCTAGTTCGCGAAATAGTTAGCGGCACCACCTTACGATTGGGTAAAGGATTCTGCTTTTGTTTATTGTCGATCGGGATATAGTTGAACTTTTTTTATTTGAGCTCAGGCTCAGCATAGGCTTTAAGAGATATATTACGATGCTAATCAGGTGAGCCTATAATTATATTGACTATGCTATATTACCTGTATCAAATGAATGTAGCTAACTACTCAACAACAACAAAACAGTAGAAAAGTCCAAGAAAACAAGATGAAGCTATTAACAATAACTTGGTGGATTTCGATACAATTAAAATTATAGGATCATTTCACACCAAGAACTGATCTTTTCTATATATATGAAGAGGACAGAATGGTAAACAATAAAACGCAAACTTAATTCGACATAAACAATTCATAATTTAATTTAATTTAATGGTGGCAATTTAGCCCATGGGTTTTTGCCCGCCCAAGTCCATAAGGTAATGGACATAAAATACCCGCCCATCAAATTAATGGGTTACGGGCGGGTATTAGCCCATTTGAAATCAAACGGGTTTAGGGTACCCATTGGGTACCATTAAACCCATCCATTTGGTACCCTAAATACCTAAAAAACTCAAAATCCATGTTTTGAACGTAGTACTAATTCCGAAAAAATCAATTTAATTAAATAAGAGATATTGAATAATATTTACACACGGGAACCTAAAACGACGTTTAAATTTTAATAATTAAAAAATTAATTTTATATTTTTAGTACTTGGGCATAATGGTACCCATTATGGTACCCTGTCCATTTATACCCTACCCATTTAAGCCCAGCCCATTTAAGCCCATTGGCCTAATGGGTATAGATGGGTATATGCCCATTTAATCCCAACCCATTTTAACCCAATCCAAGTCCGCCCAAACCCGCCCATTTGAAACCCCTTATACTACATATAATTTGAAGAGAAGACCATCCCTTCCTTCCAAACGATTTGTGCCGGTGAGTTTCGTTCACTTATGGTGGCGATTTGTGGAGCTCGCGTCGCCAAAAGATTCGTGGAGCAGAGGGCAACTTCACCTCATCATCGTGGTTAGGTGTCGGGAGTACAGCAGCCAAATCGAGATGTCGGACATTCCGAGCCATAGCAGTGTTGATGTTAAGGAATATGTTATAGATATCTAATTATGGACATTCGGTCCATTCTTGTGTAGGAAGTAATCTTTTTCCTATACCGGTTATTGACAACCTAGATGCTGGTGTCTAGGGCTATAAATATTATAATCATTCTCCTGTAATAATTGTTTTTGATAATATATTTGAAGTGCCTATGTATATTATTATTTATTTTTACAATATTTATAGTCCTAGAAGCCAGTATCTAGGTTGTCAATAACCGATGCGGTATAGGAAAATGATTACTTCCTACATAAGAATGGACCGAATGTCCATAATTAGATATCTATAGCATATTCCTTTACAGTTGAGCCATATACTGATACAAACTGACCTGAGATTGTAAGAGTGCCACCGGAGACGGAGCTTGTGGATTGGGTCAGTGTGGGTCAAGAAAACCATGTGTCGACGTCAATGATTTTATGGAGTCGCCGTCGAAGGGATTAATTTTGTCGTCTGAGATTTTAATTTTGATTTGGTTCTTAAGAAAAGAAGAGTAAACGCCGAAGGTAAGAATAATAATAAGACAAAGGAATGAAGGGGAAAAAATGGAATAAGAGAAATGTAAGGACTAAAAAACTAAACAGACGGGAAAAGATGTTTCTGTTAGGTTTCTGGACCCACATGCTACATGTCGTATTTTAATTAGTCCCACAACTCCACATGCTAATTTCCCCACGTGCAAAATTTTCTCGTAATAATATCATGTTATGATATACTTTGAATTCTTCTACAACGTGTATTCCTTAAATATTAAAATTCTAAATTTATATGTATAACCTTTGTGATCAGTAATCACAACGGTGATTACTGATTAGATGTGATTAGTACTCACTATATATATGTGTATATACATGTGTGTGTGATTACTGAATGTATGTACTTAGGTCCTGTTTGTTAGAGTTTATTTCTCGTTGAACTGAAGTTAACTGAAGAAAAAAATTTTATTGAACTGAACTGAAAAAATAAAAAAATACTGAACTAAACTGAAAGAAATAAAAATACTGAACTAAACTAAATTGAATTGGAAAAAATTAAAAATACTGAACTGAACTGAAAAAATTTAAAATATATTGAACTGAACTAAACTGGGTAACTATCAACATTCTTCTTAATTAAACAGTGTGAAAAGGTCATTTGGCAACTTGAAAAATAGATGGAGCATGCTTGAGGCGATGTCTGAAATGAAGGAAGAGTGGCAAATAAAGTCACAACAATCACGCTTCATAATTATACGTGAATGGAATAGTTTGGGAGACCTTTTGTGGAGCATGACGATAATTTTCAAGGAACTGCGGAATAAGGAATTACTCAGCACTCAAAGGAGGGAAAAAATTAATCAAGTTCGACTGAATATAGTAACAATAATTTTGCAGTCTATACCCTCATGATGAAAATACTTGAAGTGAAGTAATTGTCATTATTTTGAATTGATTTATATGGGTTGAAACTGATTTGATTTGAATTAAAATTAAATGTATGACAAAAGATTAATATTACTTATGAATTACTTTGATCGAACAAGGTTTATTGATCTACACATACTTAAATACTAATAGTACACCTACATTAGGTTGAATAGTTTCAACGAATTTAAAAAATACTGATTTGAATTGCTATGAAATGAACAAAAAGTAATATACTGAAAATAGTATGCTAAATTATTTTGGATTGCATCAAATCACATTTTGAAAAAATTAATTTTCTGATCTGATCTGAATTAAACTGAACATAAAATGAACTGAATCAAAAAAACAGTAGAGAACTATAATAAAAAATATATATGGAAATTTACTGAACTGAAAATGCATAAAAATATTTATTTGAACTGAAAGAAATAGAATATATTTATTTGAACTGAACTGAACTGAAAAAATATGAATATATTGAACTAAACTGAACGGAAAAAAATAAAAAATACTGAACTGAAGTGAAAAAATAAAAATATATTTAACTAAAAAAAATAAATAAAAT
The DNA here is from genome assembly GCA_948330725.1 of Sherardia arvensis. NCBI lineage: Eukaryota > Viridiplantae > Streptophyta > Magnoliopsida > Gentianales > Rubiaceae > Sherardia > Sherardia arvensis. The sequence goes on from OX415235.1 coordinate 49,698,585, forward strand.
CCTGAATTGAACTGAAAAAAATAAAAAAATACTGAACTAAACTGGAAAGAAATATCGAACTGGACTGGAAAAATAAATACTGAAATATAAAAAATACTGAACTGAACTGTTTTACGGAAAAACACCGACAAACAGGCTTTTAGTCAACGTGCGTACTTTTATTACACATGTGATTAATATAAAATATTTCGTTAGTAAGTAACGAATCAAGATTCATTACCGACTTTTAATTACATTCTCCTATTGCATAATTTGCATTTAAGAAAGAAATAAAAAAACGATTGTGAGATCAAGATTTGTTTATCGACTAAAAATCTTTATTTTTTCCTTATTTCCAATAACCTTCACTTATAAATTGTGATATCCATCCTCATTCTTTTTCACAAAAACTATTTTATTTCATACTCAACAAAAAGATGATGATGAAGAACTTCCTGGGAATCATGCTGATGGTCTTTCTTATTTTCTCTTGTAAACCTCTCTTCCCAATCACTAATATTATTTATATTTTGTAAATTATTGACCTTATTAATATCAATTATCATATGATTCTGAATTATAACAAATTTTTCTTATTTTTCTTATAAAATTGTAGATGGTGAGCTTTTAACTGTGAAAGCACAAGATAAGTGCACGAAGCCATCAGCACGCTACAAAGGATGGTGTGATTCAGATAAGACTTGTGCCATTGTATGCAATGGGGAAGGATGTTTTGGTGGTAAATGTACCAGCAGGCCGTTCGGGAAATGCAAATGTTGTTATCCATGTCCCGGGCTAGAATAATTCGGGAATGACTAAATGTTTTTATTATCACTAGTGATAACTTTGATTTTTGAAACAAGAAATGAGAAGATAAATTGAGAGATTGTTTTTCGTTATTGTTACTATGATCATCACATAAGAAAATTATATATAGTTGTTTTGAAATTGAAAAATAGCAATAAAAATAAGGGAATCTATACTTAATCTATATGGATGTATTGTGTCAATTAAACCATATATAAGTGAGAAAATCTGGTTCTATATTTGTTTTTTGAGAATATATAATATTTAAATTATAAATGAAAATTTTAATCTAAAGATGGGCATTCTCGCCAACCCCTGAATTACGACTCCGTTTGGAAATCATCTGTTAGATGTTTACTGTTACTGAATTTAGGAAATGTTAGTCTGTTAGCTGATTGTAGGATTTGTTTTGACTAACGTTTTGTTCTTACGTGTTTGGTGACTAATATATAGTTGATAGTTATTTTATTGAATATAATGACAAAAAAGGACATGAATACAATTTATTACGAAAGTTCTTTATATCACTTAAAAATCATGTCTAAATCTTATTTTTATCATATGAAATAATATACATTGACTATCAAATTCATTCCATATAAGATTTTGATAATATAAATAAATAAGGTTAATTTATATATATCATATGCAAGTAAAGAATTTAAATGTTAAAATTTTTAAGATAGAGTTCTTAAACAAATATATTTTCAATTGATATGTACTTTATCAAACTTATAAATACTTTTAAAAAATAAACTTATTTTGATCTAATATAATTTATACATGATATATTTAACTACACAAAATCTGTTTTTGACAAAAGGAGCAAAACGATAATTCAATACGCTGTCGCCAAATGGAGCCTTCGTGGCTTCTTGGCGAACTTATTCAAATTCCAAATTGTTTTTTCCAATCGGAAAATGTTTTTTTAGCCAAAAGAAAAAAAAGTATAACTCATCCATATTTCATCGATAAAGAATGATTCAAGAATCAAAGAATATATATTATACCCTACAAAACCACTGTATAGAAACAGCTTATTTCATCCTCTCTTGCTCAAAATATGATCAAGAAGTTTCAAATGCACACTCCGGAGGGAACCCTTGGGGAAACCTCTTAGAATCAGAGCAATAATTATAGATCATATAGTTCTTCTTCACCCATTCCAGCTTCCTCACGCTTCTGGAATCCAGCACTTCGTTAAACCACGCCTGGTTTCCGGCACCGTTCACGCCGGCGCAATAAGAATTTCCGGCGATCGAAACACAGGTATTGTCATCATCGTAATTCCGGTAAGAAGCCGTGAACGGAGCTTTGTTCCAATCTATCTTGACAAGCCCGCCCTGAGTAGCCCACGCACTAGCATCCCACAAGCTCGAGTATATCTTCATCGGCTGATCTTTCGGGAACGGTACTCCGATGGATTCAGGGTTCTTATATTGCCTGATCGGAATCCCATCGACGGAAAAAATTATTCCGTTAGGGTTCCATAAAATGGAGTAGTTGTGGAAATCGACGGTGGGATCGAACCAGAGATGAAACTGCTGCTCACGGCCACCTTTGCCCTGACTGAAAACGTTGGTGTGCAAAGTGTACGGATCGCCTGAGAGATTTCCGAGGAACTCGAAGTCGATTTCGTCGTGATTCGCGCCGAGGGACGAGAGATAGTACGCCGTGACGGTGCCGGCGGAGTTATTGGCGACGAGCTTGAGCTGCATCTCGATTTTTCCGAACAAGTACTCCTTCTTGGACTGGAACCCTGACCCGGTTGATTGGTCTAGGGTTAGGGTTAGGAGCTCGCCGTTGTCGAGGACTCTGACGTTTCTCTGGCCCCACGTGATGTCTACATCGTTGTAGGTGTTTAATGCTAGGGCTGACGTAATTATAAAGGCGGAGAAGATGAAGAAATGAAACGCGGTGGAAACCATCTTGAAACGCAGAGTTATGATTAGGGTTTGATGAATTGTTCCAAACTTTGGGCGGTATTTATACTAAGATCGCAGAAGTTTGTGCACGGGTGATACTGTAGCCAGGTTTCAGAGAAGCATTTCACAGTACAATTAACAAAATTAGTTCCAAATATTTGATTATACATGTGAGGGAAAGTACAGCAAATTTGTGAAAAAATGAGTGTACTCCATATAATCTCCTTATTTAAAATTATTTTTCCCTTTTATATTCGATGTTGTAATTCAAGTTACATATTTCTTTCTTTCTTCATAAAATACCTTTTGATGAATGATCAGTAGCTATCTTGTGTTACGCAAGTATATATGAGTGGATCTTTAAAATGCCTAATTTATTTCCTTTTTCTTTAATCTCAACCTCTGTTCACTTGAATTTATTAGCAAATAGTTTAGTTTAGCTTAATTAAGTTTAGTTTAGATTGACAAAAATATAATTTGATGAAATTCATTTACCTTCTGTCCAGGCTAAATATGTGCATTTTGACTTTTCTCAGTTGACTTTTAAAATGTTTAGACCATCAATGACTCTAATTAGATTAAGATATGAGTTATAAAAGTTTGATATTTTGAAAATATGTGATATTATAAATTCAATAAAAATCTCATATGATAGTATTAAATGTCATATACCAATTTAATTTTAAGGTAGAAATTAAGCAAGTTTGACTCAGGGTCTATTTAATACACCTTACCTGAATATTTTTCGGTTCAATTCAGTATGTTCAGTTCAATTTAGTTTAGTATATTCAATTTAATTCAGTTCAGTTCAGTTTAGTATATTCAGTTTAATTCAGTTCAGGTTAGTTTAATATTTTTAGTTCAGTTCAGTACCTTATACTTTTTATTTAATTTTAACAAATTATATGTTAATAATTTGGTTCAATTCAATCCAATTCAGAGAAAATATACTTTACCAGTTTAGTTCAGTGAAAATTTAATTAAATGATTTTAAATTTATATTGAAAGTTCAGTTTATTTCATTTTAGGTGTAGTTCAATTAAGTTCTATTTTCTATTTCTTGAGTTTCAGTTTCTCTTCATTAGGTAGAGATTGCCAAATTCTTGTTTTTATTATCCGTTCGATTTGGTTGCAATATCCATTTGATTTGTTTCTTCAACTTCTTTTTGTTCAATTAATTTCAGTTCAACTTAGTTTAACAAGTTAGATTCAAGTTATTAAGTTCGATTCTAATGAAATATGATTGGATTAAATACATCTTCATTTAGTTATATCAACGCATTGATTGTTTTCTCTAATTCAGCTCGATTAAGTTCAGTTTAGTATAATTTGGTTCAATCTAGTCTAATAAGTTAGGTCTAATTTGTTAAGCTCAATTCTGATGAAATATGATTTGATAACATTTTACTAATGTAATTATATAAATGCATACATTTATTAATTGAGCTTAATTAAACATACCCTAATTGTATAGTCAAACTTATTGGGGCATGCTATACGCAGTCCGTATTTTGCTTATTTTGCAGTCCAAAATAAAAATACGTCTTCGATATATATGATATGGTCAATAATTATGTATATCAGACATATGCATCATATATACTACTTCTATTGCATACACTTATAAATCAGTTATATATTAGAATAATTGTATATATGATTATTTAACAAAAATACGGACTGCAAATAAGTAAAATACGGACTGCGTATAGAAGGTTTGAACTTATTTGATGGTGGTAATTATTTTGAATCAAATCTTGGTCAAAAAAATCCTGCCCTTGTCCACTTGGTAAAGATCCAGCCTTCCTGGAATTCGAAGGAATTGCCTCAAATCCTGACAATAATAAGCCATCTGTTTCCAGCTAGCTTTGATCTGCCCATCTCTGTGCACCCCACAGCTAATTTTGTCGGAGCTCTCTTGCTTCTTCTTTCATATCCAGGTAGTTTCCTATGCATATTCTATTGCCATTTTGGTCCTTGATATTTTCCCATAATTGATTTTGTTCCTTGTATTTATGTTCAGTATTCTCATCTTGAGTTCAGTTCCAAATCTTTGACTCGTGAGAGTTGAGTGGTTATGAGCTATGGTTATTATTGTATTATATTAATTCTCAGAGATCATTCCCTCATCATTCTTTGTGGATCAAATCATGTACTAGTTTAATACTTTCCTAGGCTGTAATTATTATTCATAATATATAGTTTCATAGAATAATCGTGTGTAAGCACTAGTTAAGTGAAATCTGTGATAGGAATGCATACATATGAATAGAATCATATTTTAGAAGGAAAAGACAATTTTCTAATAACGGTCGGTTCAATTTAAATTAATCCTGATTTACAATCAGTAGTAGCATATGAACTGAACTGAACACAAATTAATATAAATTAGTCTCTTAAAATTTTAATACTATAACTAAAATTATCTTAAATTTCATTAAATTATATATCATCAAAATCGAAGTGAACTGAACAAACTCAGATCTACGCTTTCGTATAAGTGTTCAACAAACTCAGATCTAAGGATCCGTGTGAAAGTGTGTTAGAAACACTGACGGGGATAACATGTCCGTCACATATAAACCAGAAACAATGCACAAGATCCAGATAGTTTCAGCACATAAGTCTAGTGAGATTCCAACATGGTATATTGCCAATTGGTCTTATATGGATTGACCCACCAACCTTATATACTGAACTTTCAGCCTTTCCATTTCCGATGTGGGTTTAATCTCAATAAAGTGAACTAAAAAAAAATTCAATGTATTGAAAATATCTATATTATGTCCAAAATGAAATTGAATTTTTTTTCATATCATATTTTCTCAAAATTGAGAAATTAAACTGAAATGAACAAACTCAGATTCACATTTTTTATGTGTGTCCAATCGCCTCAGATCTACACTTAGTTAAATAAACTACTCAATTGGATAAACATGTTCAGTGACCTAATAAGTTAGCTAGCTACTTACCTAGTCAGAGATCTAACCGACCGACTTCCGATGAGCCAACTACAAACAACAAATCTGACACATCTGTCAAAACATAAGGGAACAAAATAACCACACCACTAAAATATAAGGACTAAACCTGCTATTGATCTCCCAATAACCACACCACTAAGATATAAGGACTAAATCTGCTATTCTTCCAAACTTCTCTTCCCTATATATACCCGTTCAAACACTCAACATTTCCATAACCAAATCTCCCACAAAACAATACATTTCCCCAACAAGCAAAATGGCTTTTTCTCACCACTCAAACCGGGTAGCAGCATTTCTTCTTCTGTCCACCATTTTCGCCACCTCGACTCTGGCAGCAAACTTAAACGACGACGTAGATATCACATGGGGCGACGGCCGAGCACAGATACTCAACAACGGCGAGCTTCTCACCCTAACCCTCGACAAAACCTCCGGCTCAGGATTCCAGTCAAAAAAGGAGTACCTGTTCGGAAAGATCGACATGCAGCTCAAACTCGTCGCCGGGAATTCCGCCGGAACAGTCACGGCCTACTATCTATCATCCCAGGGCCCTACTCACGATGAAATCGACTTCGAGTTCCTCGGAAACCTCTCCGGCGATCCCTACACTCTGCACACCAACGTTTTCAGTCAGGGCAAAGGTAGCCGTGAGCAGCAGTTTCATCTCTGGTTCGATCCCACCGCTGATTTCCACACTTACTCCATTTTATGGAACCCGAACAGAATTGTTCTTTCGGTCGACGGAACTCCGATCAGGGAGTACAAGAACCCGGAATCTATCGGAGTTCCGTACCCGAAAGACCAGCCCATGAAGATATACTCGAGCTTGTGGGATGCGGAGGAATGGGCTACTCGGGGAGGACTGATTAAGACAGACTGGACCAAAGCTCCGTTCTCGGCTTCTTATCGGAGTTTTAATGATGATAATGCTTGTGTCTCGACTGCCGGAAAATCTTCTTGCGACGGTGGAGCAAGTGGTGGCGCCGGCCAGGCGTGGCTGAGCGAGGAGCTGGATGCCACCAGCCAGGAGAAGCTCAAGTGGGTGAAGCAGAACTATATGGTTTATAACTACTGCTCTGATTCAAAGAGATTTCCACAAGGTTTCCCTCCAGAATGCGCATTTGAGAGTTCTTAATGATTATATAGTATTATGGAATAGTGTGTATTTTATTGTAGATTTTTGGTTTTTAACTCAATATTTTGTATTCATTTAATTTTTATTATTATTAATATATTACTTATTTGTATTAATAAAACCAAACACTAAATATGTATCATTAATCCAGTGTACTCATTTCAGTAATAAAATAAGAGAATTGTTATATGCAGTCACATATATGTAAGTACGTTTTTTCTATACTATAATATTGTGCGTGACTGTGTGTTATGTTGATCAGATTAACAATTTTTTAGACTAAATATAATAAAACAAAACCTACAGAGAAAAATACCAAGTTTTATTGATAAAAATAAAATAAAATAAAATATTCTGAAAACTAGAACACTAAATTATGAATATTATAATATAAAATAAAATTTACAAAATCTGGTAGTGGTTGGTGGATGCAGAGTGGAATTAATTTGAACATTCTTGGTTAACCGCGTATCCAATATATCCCGTCGGACAATTTTTCTCTTTTTTTCAAAATCTTCCCATGAAGAACTGTTGTCCAGATAAGAGATTGTTGACGCAATTGAAGTTTCGCCCAACAGCTCAATTGTAAGTCTATTAATTTCTTATTTCTCATGAATTATCACCGGATGATTAAGCAAAGCATTATTGTCTCCAAGTAGATATCTGGTACCGTTTGCATCAACCCTTCTGTAAGTCTTTGTGATTGACTTATTTGGAATGACATGGTGTAGATTGTGATTTGTTGTCACTTTTGATGATACAAGTGACTCCGATGATGACAACCTCTCCACTGATGAAGTCTCCGACTCATGATTTTTCCTTTTTCAAAATCATAGTGTTTCCCTTCATAAAAGATTAATCTCTCAACATAACAACATCATCTCTAACTCAAAAATTACTCATGAACTCATCATCTCAATTAATGGAGATAGTGTGCAACTAACCAACTGTTGGGGTATGCTCAGCCCAAGTCCCACATCAAAAATGGAGAGTGTCATTCCTCTCTTTATAAGGAATAGTCCCACCACACTACTATGAGGCCTTTTGGGAATTGACCCATTGTTTAAAACCGTGCAGGCTTTGCATGCGGCCCAAAGCGGACAATATCATACTAGTTTGAGTTGTGGTGGGCTCGGCAGTCCCAACACCAACTACTTTTATAACTCACAGATAATGTCCACCAGTCAATTGATACTCTTTTCCTTCAAAACTTACATACTCTTGATCACATCTTATATAAATTTGGTTTGTCTTATGAAAACCTGTTAGGATCGAAAGAATATTCTCATAGAAATGAAGGTGCTTCAGGAGTGAGAACATTTGTTGGGACTAAACCCCAATCACTTTATAATCAATACAATTTTAACACATATTCATAGAGGTTTGTGTAATATTTCAATCATACCCATTATTATAAGTTTGTGTAATATTTTCAATTATACCCAATTTCAATCATACCCATGTTCTGAAAGAATATTCATATAGAGATGAAGGTGCTCCATGGGAAGAAATCAAGAAATCAAGGAAATCACTTTTGGGTCCCGAAGAAACTTCATCAAGAGGTAGAAGATGCGATCTCCCAATTATTGCAATTTTCAAGCTAGGTTGAGATAATGAAGAATAAATTAGGCCTACAATAAAAGTGTAACTGTTAGGTCTCTAAAATAAAATTGTCTATTGTATTGCTATGGAATAAAGTACTTGTTTTGAAGTACTATTTTAGAATAAAATTGATATTGCTCCTTTGCTTTTTAAAAAAAACTAGACTAGTTTGTTTGTAGTTGTGTAATAAGAAATCATGTTGGAATAGTCGTGATTGTGGGTATACAAATATTTGATGTAACTGTGAAAAGCATGTAGGTATTGAGATTGGTGCAGAGCACAATTTATTTTCTTCAACTATTGAATTGGACTCCTTGCAACTTTCTGAATACCAAAGACTGATGTGGTAGGATTTTCTACATACTCAGTCTGGATTGCACGAATCTTGTTCAGCCGCTCCTTGGACAACTTATAAAGAACAAGTATCAAGTCGCCTGCTCCGCCGCACCTGCTCCCCGCCGCGATGAAACCGTCCACGCAAACGTTGCGGAAGGAGCGGTCAGTCTTCACTGCTCACAAAACTAAAAAGGAAAGTAAATCATCCGATCAGATCATCGCGGAAATGGAAGCCGAACTAAGGGTTTCGGTTCATGGTGCTAGTCACCCCAGCATTACTAAGTGTCCATTCTGTATCTACCTGGCTGATTCCAAGCAATAAATGATAGCCCGCAATGAGGATGAACATAATGCTTACACTTTCTTCTGCCATAAGTGTGCGGGGGAGTGCATCGGACAAGATATCAAACAAGCGGCACATTAAATTGTGCAAGGTCATGTACAACAATCTGATTTAAAAGATTTTGTAACTAAATATTCGCTAAATATTCGTACTTTTGCCGGGGTTTTTCCCACTGGGTTTTTCACCCCGGCAACATTTTGTTACAGTATGCATTTTCTTAGAATTTTTAAGCTGAAGAAAAACCCATCAACAAATTTAATCACCTAGAAACTCATATATGAATGAGTGCAAAAGATATAATGCAACAAGCAAACATAGACACATTAAGAATTTGAAATGTGACCTAGACATCAACAGTGACTCGTTGATGATCGAGACTGTAGCGAAACTCTCAATGGTGGATATTAATCTTCAATGGGTCTGAAACATTTTGTCACCCAACACACCTTGGTTAAAAAATGCATAGTCTATAATGGTCGACTTGTCCAACATAAACAAAAAAGTGTTGTCTAGATAAGAAATTATTGGCGCAATTGAAGTTTCACCCAATAGTTTAATTTTACGTCCAGTAATTCTCTTTCTCATGAGTTATCACCAATAAATGAAGGCAATCCATTATGATCTCCAAGTTACTCTTGAACCGTTTGCACTAATCCTTCCATAGTCTACCTTGTGGCCGTGAATCACCATAGTTAGATCCAACATGAAGAGAACCGGTGTCCAGTTAAGAGATTGTTGAAGTAATTGAAGTTTCGCCCAAAAGTTCATTTGTAAGTCCATTAACTTCTTGTTTCTCATAAATTATCACCAGAAAATGAAGCAGAACATTATTATCTCCAGGTAGGTATCTGGAATCGTCTGCATCAACCCTTCCATTTTGTGATTGACTTGTTTGGAATGATATGGTGTAGATTTTGATTTCTTGTCATGTTTGATGATACAAGTGACTCCGATGATGACAACTTCTCCACTGATGAAGTCTCGGACTCATGATTTTTTCTCTTTTTCAAAATTATAGTGCTTCCCTTTATGAAAGATTAACCTCTCTACATAAAATCATCACTTCTAACTCAGAAATTACTCGTGAATTCATCTCAATTAATAGAGATAGTGTGCAAGTAACCAACTACTTTCATCTCTCACAGATAATGCCCATCAGTCAATTAATACTCTTTTCTTTCAAAACTTCCAGACTCTTAATCACATCTTATATAAATTTGGTTTGTCTTATGAAAACCTGTTAGAAAAGAATATTCTCATAGAAATGAAGGTACTTCAGGAGTGAGAACATCTGTTGGGACTAAATCCCAATTACTTTATAATCAATACAATTTGAGCACATATTCATAGAGGTTTGTGTGATATTTCAATCATACCCATTATTATAAATTTGCTAAAAGTTAAAAAAATTCAAAATCTTATAATTAATAAAGTTAATAGTACTTGTTAAAATTCTATTGGTTATAATCAAAAAAGTGAGAAATGGGACTATACTACTATCCTATTTAAATATGGTGGTGAATTCCAACTATTGCTGATAGCAATATGGATGTATAAATATTGATCTTATCAGGTGGCTCAACAATTTTGACTGCTCGGACTTAAGTTCTTCATCTTGTCTTAATAAATCACTTCAGCAATCAATACAATTAGCATGCTTGCATTTAAAATCAAGCAAACTAATATTCACATAATTAAGAACAATTCAAAACTCCTATGCCATCTGTATCCAGATCTCGGATACGAAGCTTATTAGTAAAGAGTCAAAACCACTCTTACCGTAATAATAGGTCCCTTGATCTGATCAATTGTTCACTACCCACCGCTTCGTCCAGATGATTTTGAGTCCCTGCTCGTTCTCTCATCATCAATGGATCTTTCACCAATGAATATTGTTGAGTTAGCGATCCCTAAAACTATCAAATAAAGTATTAAACGCAGTTCGATATTTTACTCAGTATAATTCAGAATATTATTGAAATTATTGGAAAATTACACATGCAGATTCAGTTTACTAATGAAGGTCTGATTTTGACTTGAAATGTCCCTAAATTTGTTAGTGCAGATCATGGTCACGTGAAATAATGAATGATAATTTTATCTTTTCAGATCTACACTGAATTTTTTTTTTGTAAAATCATACCGTATTTTAGATTACAAAATTAAAATATTAGAATGCGTATAACAATATCCATTTTCAACTGTACCGGAATTTTGATCACACTTGTTAAATATTTTTGAGAAAGGCTCCATATATATATGTTGACATTTTTAATGAGTGTTCATACAATTTTGCATTTTTGAAAAGTGGGTGGCAATAGAAATAAGAAATTAGATTATAATCTCCCATATTTAAGAGGAAAATGATTAATGGTCTTTGAATAAGAAGTGTATCTCACATTTTGTTGTAGTCGATGATTTAATAGATCCAATTTAATAGAAAGTATTTGAATTAGATGGAAAAAGTGCAATCGACTAATTTAAATCCACCAAATTATTTGCATATTGGTGCAAGATCTCTGTATGACAGCTGCTTCAAAGGGAAGCTTCTGGTTGAAAGCCTCAAAGACATTAACAGAGGAAAAATTATCAATAAATAAGACATGACTTCTCAACACAAAAAGTCTTCATTTGAAATATAATACACAAGTTTTCGTGCAGCAATGTTACACTTCACACTTGAGCAAATGATCCCATTGGAAGTTAAGTGTACCTTTGGACCATTTTTATGTCACACATTGTCCATATCACCACTGAACTGATATACGCAATTTAGTATTTTGCTCAACGTAATTCAAAATATTATTAAAATTATAATATTATTTTTACTGAATATTGCTAAATTTTTAAAGTACATAATAAATGAGAATATTTTTATAAATTCATACTGTATTTTAATTATATGTATAAAATATCGGAATGCATACATTCTCGTGTTCGATAATATCGATATATGGAGCCAAGAAATTAATCATTTTCACGACAAGAAGCTAACATCATCGGCATTAAACGACATTTTTTAATTGCCCCATTGAGGAGCCTTCATGGACTTGGCCTTTTTCCCACCTATCTTGGTGACTAGTTACACATCATACATCACAAATCCGGATTATATAGAAAACATACACATTGTATATGAAAAGGTTTACAAAGCAAGAATGAAGACTTGGGACGTGTTCAACTGAGTAATTGTAGATGTATCGACAGATTTACGGATGTATATGTGTTAAGTGTATTTTGGTTAATGTTGAGTAAGAAAATATCAGCTCCGTAAGTCTGTCGATACATCACAAATCGTGTTGTTATCCGGATTATATAGAAAACATACACATAAAGAGAATGTGAGGCGTGTTTAAGTGAGTAATGAGAATGTATTGACAGACTTACGGAGCTGATATGTTAAATAGTAGTCGCAATTACTCAAAGCGCAGTGTGAAATGTAATAAAATTCTATGTAATAAAGTAGATTTCTATAGTGAGATGTATTTTGGTTAAAGTTGAGTAAGAAAATTGCTAACATTCACCATGCATGCATGCATCAGATTAAACCCTAGTAACACCTTCAAAGCTACATCAACCTTATATTTTTCTTATAATTAATAAATAGAACTCGTGCAGTGACTAATTAATCTCACTGTCAATTAACATAGACCCATACTCTGGATAAGATGTGATTTTATATCAAAACAAAGTTTAGTGATGTCAAAGATATTATATTTTAGTATAAATTTCCAAGAAAATACATAATAATACAGCAAATTATCACAAGAGCCATCTGTATCCAGCTCAAATTCTCACCATTTTAATACATGAAATTTCGTGCATCACCCCACCTAAATTTGTTGCAGTCATCTTAATTATATCATATGGCTGTTTCCCAGGCCATGCATAATTATTTTGATTCACTATAAATATCATCCCACACGTATACAAACATTATTCAAAATAAATATGGCTTTTTCAAAAATGATATTGATCTTCTTCTGCATTTTCGTTAGCTCCACATTTGCAGATTTAAGTAAAGAAGTAGAGATCACATGGGGCGACGGCCGAGCAAAGATACTCAACGGCGGCGATCTCTTAACTCTGACGCTGGATAAAACTTCCGGGTCGGGATTCCAGTCAAAGAACGAGTATTTGTTCGGAAAGATCGACATGCAGCTCAAACTCGTCGCCGGAAATTCTGCAGGCACCGTCACGGCGTACTATCTATCATCGCAGGGTCCAAAGCACGACGAAATCGACTTTGAGTTCCTCGGAAATCTCTCCGGCGATCCGTACACTCTGCACACCAATGTGTTCAGTCAGGGGAAAGGTGGCCGTGAGCAGCAGTTTCACCTCTGGTTTGACCCTACCGCTGATTTTCACGATTACTCCATCCTATGGAATCCGCAGCGTATTATGTAAGTTAATGCAACAAACAAAAACTCAAGAAATCATGGATCTTACAAACATTTCTTAGCTAATACTTCATCCATTACAACAAAAACGTTTGGTTTGATCTTTCAAAATAAATCTACGACTCTGACGGTTAAATATATGTATCTGAGTGTGTGAATTTTTTTTTTTGAAATTTACAGCTAAATATTATGTATTATCAATATATTGCGTGATAATAGTACTATAGTATATATTAACTAATAAAAATTAACGAGTGTGTTTGAATTTTCTTTATCAAACTTCTGATAAAAACATGGCTTTGATGGATTAGATGAAGTAGCTAGCTAGGAATCGATTACTCTAAGTAAATAGCACGTGGGAGTTTTATAATAATGTAAAATGAAAAAGGCTGCAAAATATATGAATTTAAGACGTGTAGAATACTATAATTTCAAGGGTTGAATAATGATGATTAACTGGTCATATTTACTAATCTTGTTTGACAGTTCTACCGATTTATAACGTTAAATAATTATGTCATCTCAAACAAGAAATAATTAGCATGTTTTTTTTTTATTTAACTAGCTGCATCACCTTATCATGAGAAAGCTTCAAGATAAGTTTGAGATCGTGACCACAATTTTTTTATTAAAAAAAGTACCTTTTATAAAAAGAAATTAAGAAAATATGTGTTTAAGTTGATTGATCGATATGCATGGTTACGTACGAACAATTCTTTGAATATTTAGGCATGCGGGGTCATATATTGATGTGACCGACTAAGGAATCGTGAGGGACTCAACTCAAAATCATTGTTAAGCTAAAATTATTTGTATTTATTTTTCTAATATCTTTGAGTACTATGCTATGATCATGGGCGGAATCAGGGATTGTCAGAAGTGGCGGTGACAAACCCCAAAGTTTAGGATTTAAGGGTTAATTTACAGTATCTCGGGCGACAATACTATGGAATTGTAATGTAGAACAACCTCCATGTCACAAATGTGTTGAGATATAGCTCTGTTCAACAACCTCGTAAGTCTCCACCTAATTCCGTCATTGACTATGACTTATCTACATTGATCTTCTCCTGAATACAAAAAATAAATTAATATGTTAAAAATACAGTTTGAGTAAACTTTATTTCATAAGAACGAAACTATATGTACTGAATCGGAAGAAAATTGAGATAACTTAAAAATAATAGACCCTAATCTACACATCAGAGTAATTCGGTGTAATTCAATTCAGATTTTTTTTTCAGCCCATCTTGACTTCAATTTTTACTTCATTTCATTTCAGTTTAGTGCAGTTCTGCAAAAAAATAAAAATTAAAAAATTTAACATATAAATGTTTTTTGACAATTTGCTCCAATAGTTGACCTATTCTCGTATATATTTCAGATTTACAGTAGATGGAACGCCGATCAGAGAGTACAAGAACCCAGAATCCCTAAACGTAACGTACCCGAAAGACCAGCCGATGAAGATCTACTCAAGCCTGTGGGATGCCGAGGAATGGGCAACGCGAGGAGGACTGATCAAGACGGACTGGTCCAAAGCTCCGTTCACAGCCTCCTACAGAAACTTCAGCGCCACGGCCTGTGTCATTTCATCATCTTCGAACTCATGCAGTTCGAATACTAACAGCTCGGGAAACGGTAACAATTCGTGGCTGAACGAGGAGTTGGATGCGACCAGCCAGAAGAGGCTGCAATGGGTACGGGATAATTACATGGTTTACAATTACTGCTCTGATTCGAACCGGTTTCCTCAAGGCTTCCCTCCTGAGTGCTCCATCAATAACTAGTGGAATTTTACAGAATCAATAAAATTTAATGTGCATTATATTTGTGTTTTTTGGGGTGTTTTTATGGGGACTATATGTATAGGATTTTCATTCGTGTTTGGTTTGGAAGATGATTCTTTTTGTAAGGTTTGATGATGGCATATTTGAAACTTGTTACAATACATTTCAATTTTAATTTTTTGCCTAGTAACGTTGGATTTAATTATGAAATGATGCAGTCAGGTAGCCACACAAAAATAAGAATAAGGCCAGGGCACGAGTATGATGCCAAAACTCATAAAAAAATAATTTACACCGTAATTTTGTAAATTTAATTAACAAATAAAAAGTGAAGTGTCGTTTATGGAAGTGCATGCATGACTGGATATGCATGCATCCCTAATGGATTATCATGGAGCCAGCTTTATAAATGAGTATCAATTATTTGTCATTCATTAATCAAAGAAACAGTTAATTTTGTAACTTGAAAAAAAAAAAAAAATCATCATCTTTTTTTATGATTTTATCTTCGCACCTAGTTCTTGCAAAGTTCTTTGGGACAATCTCTTCTTCTCTTTTCCTCTAAAGCCCAGTTTGCATATATTTGAACACTATGGTCCCATTTTATCATTCTCTTTTTGATGATTTCATTTTCGCACCTAGTTCCTGCAAAGTTTCTCGTTACAATCTCTTCTTCTCTTTTCCTCTAAAGCCCAGTTTGCATCTATTTGAACATTCAGATATTCCCATTTGAACCAAACAACTCCTAATTTATTCATAATCTGGCGCAAGCATAAACGAAAGAAGAAGAAAAAAAAAATCATAAACCTCCGCCAAGTCCTCCGCAGAGTCATGCAGGATATATGTATTTTTAGGGGTGTTTTTAGGGGACTATATATAGGATTCATTCGTGTTTGGTTTGGAGATGATTCTTTTTGTAAGGTTTGATGATGAAATATTAGAAACTTGTTGAAATACATTTCAATTATAATGTTTTGCCTAGTAACGTTGTGACGTTGGATTTAATTATGAAATGATGTAGTCAGGCAAAAGAGTGCCCAAAGAAATCTCAGGTCACCACAAAAAACAATACATTATTTCATATCTGGTAGTAATATCTGAGTTACAAACATGTCCATGTGTTTTAAGGGAAAAAACAGCAAACTTCAGAATCTGTCAAACCATATAGTCGTCCTTACAAACTGAAAGCAAAGTCAGCAGCAATAAAGTCATTTACTGAGTCAATGAAAAAAAAAACAGAAGTAATACTATACAGGAGAAATGTACAACATCGGGGTCGATGTTTGTTACAACATGACACTGGTAGATTAGATTCCTGAGAATCAGCTTCTGTGCAGTCGAGGATCCTAATGCATCTTCCGGCATTGCATCAGCAACTTTGTACACATCGGATTGCTGATGAACCGGCACAATCACCTTACTCATCGTCTAATTCGACAATCTGTGCCCTCCTCTCAGCTGCTTTCTTCCTGATGAAAAAGCCCCATCTCATGGCAGCCTTGATTTTCAGCCACCCAACAACTGCTTTCCCAGATTTTGATTTGTCCTCGTCATAACTGAAATTGGGAGAAGGTGATGGCATGTAGTTTGCGAATCCATAGGCATCATCACCCACATTAACGCCGCCATGGCCTCCCATGCTGAAAAGTCTGAGCAGGTGCTGCATATCTTCATTCTCAAGCATCTCACGGCTTCTCATGCCAATTTCTTCCTCAGACATGAAGTCATCAACGCCCTTGTCGCGATTGTTGGACCAGTCATCATAAGGATTAATGGTGGGCTGTTGAACAGAAGGCCCAGCTGGTTGGTATGCTGACTGCTGAGGAGGAGCAATGCCCAATGTTGATCTATCATCATATCTTACATCTGGAATCTGATGAGAAGTGTTGACTTGGTCAGGCACACCATATGCAACACTACCATATGGATTGTGGGAAGTCGAATTCAGAATTTGCGCCTGGCTGTTAGGATATCTGGAAGTCATATCATTATAACCTGAACCTGGCATCAAGAAGACGAACGCTTAAAGATAACTAAGTAGTAATTTTTCTGATAAGTATCAACTTAAAGCAGATTAAAGATGTTAACATAAGAAAGATGGTTAGCAGATGTAAGAAAATTTAGAGCCGAACTAAGTGATGCAAACAAGTTTTGGTGTCTGGTTCGTAGTAGAAACTCCCTCCTATTAATTCTCCTCTTTCAAAGAAACTATAATAAAGCATGTTTACTTGACAGTTCTGATTTTCACTTCAAAACAAGAGAGTAGCAGTCAATTGAATGAAATAACCTCCAACAACAAAACCATAACCCATAAAATACAGTCCTTACTACTAAACCTTTATCCAATCAAAAGAATTAAAACAGAGATACATATCAGCTTTCGATTTTCTCATTTTTCTTATTGACTAGATCAAGAAATCCACCGTTAAGTCCAACCCAGCCATAAATATATACAAAACTAAATGAACTTTCAAGGGTGTGGAAGAGAGAGTAATGTAAGACTCCTACAATCCCAGACACACAATCAAACCCCATTTGCAAATTCTGATATATTTCATTTCAAACTAGTTAGGTGGTGAAAGAGTGATAAATATTATAGCTGTTCATACCTGCCATCAGCATGTTTGGATCAACTTGAGATGTGTCAGACTGTACTGGTAATCTTGAAGCAGAGAGTTGATTTTCCATGACATGAGGATAATCAACTGGTCCAACAGCAAGCTCATTTCGGGATGTGCTTGGTTTACTTTGCTTGAAGTTAAGAAGGGATTTGCCATCGTACTCAATGACTTGGTTCCAGTTTTCATATGCTTTCTTAACTAAGCCATCAACATAAACCTACAAGTGAAAGAGTTAAAATTTCTGTTAGGATGCATTTGTCACTCTATAACTCCTGATGTGGCAAGTAGCACTATTGGACTATACTATTGCTTTTAACTCAATAAAACGCTTAAAATTTAGCTAAAAATGAGTAAACCAAAACCACGTTCAACACAAACCTTCTGGGAGTCAGATAGTGAATCTGCAGGATAGTACTGTTCGCTGGCTATTAGGCCACTCAGTTCATATATGTGGTTGAAGACTGCTCCAACATTCCTAGAATCATCAGAATAGTAGACATACAGCTTCCCACTCAAGACACATGTCTTGGCATGCTCTATGAGGGCATCCCACATTTTATTTGACATGCCGCTGCCAAGAATCTGGTGATACAAGAAAATTAATAACAAAATATATTCAACGCAGTTTCTTATTATTATAAAGAGAAAGCATATATAGACTTACACTCCGCAGCTTCTGGGGGTCTCTGACCACAAGACGTAGGAAATCTTCAACAGTAAATATTCCTGCATTATTCAACCTTTTGTGAAACGACCCATCCTTTCCAATCTTCTCCAGTCTCCACACGTCATCATTTAATGCAGGGGGGTAATGTTTCTTATACACTGTCAGATATACAGAATGATTTTAGCAACAGAATAGTAGTGAAAGAGCAAAATCAGGTATAAGGCAATAGTCATTAAGTATCTTACATTCGCCTCTGTGATCTTTAACAGTAAAAGCTTCAGTCTTTGCTTCACGTACTCGTATTCCCTCACAATATCCTGATGCAACCTTCATTCCAAGTCTAAACTTTCTGCTTCTTATCCAACTTGAGTTATCAGTAAAAGTAAGCTCTCCCAGGGTTCCTACGCCTTCTTTGAGAGTCACTTGCAGTTCACCATTCAAAAGCGGTCTCTTTCCCTCGCGCTCTTTTACAATATGGCTTTCAAACTCTTCTTGAGTCCAGTTCTCATCATCCTCTGTGTTAAAATCACCTTCCAGAACTATTACATCCAGCTTAACAGAAGATTCAGGACCAGAAGTCACAGCTTGGCCAGTACTTGCATCAATTAAGACAACATGTATACTAGCACCCTGTTCCCCTTCTACTTTGCCTCCTGTGAACAAGGGTAGAGACAGTCTGGACTTAAAATGCAGCTGCAAGTTTCTTCCATCAGGCCCTTCAATTCGTTTGGGTGAAGCAGACCTGAAAATACCAATCATTCAGAATCATGTTCCCAGTCAATAAACAAATCCATAACGATCAGAAATTCTTGTTACAAGGGTCAGACTGTACTGACTGGATGAAATTAATGTAGCTTTAGAGAACATGATGTAGCTTTAGAGGAAATTAATCAATGTCACACAGCTGAGCATTTAAAATTATGAAGGGAACAAGTAGAGCCAGAATATCTTTCGGTAATTTCATTCTGGTTTAAGCAACAAGCAAGAAATTTAACCGAGATGATACTACATTAGCTGGGCAAGCAAGAAGGTGCAAATACCATACAACAGCCTCATTGAGCCATGGGAAAAACCTAGAACTACATATACTACAAATAGTATTTGTGACATGACCATGAAAGAATCCAGTAAATAACATGTCAGCCATGCAACAATAACCAAGATCAAGACTAAAGTCTAAAAATGAGGTGGCAGAATGCAGCCTCAAAAGTAATTTAATTCGGGAATAAAAATCAAAATCCAACCTCCCAGCAAGTTTTGAAGGACCTATCTTTGCCAAGGCACGTTCAACTTCTTCACTAACCTGTAAGCATGAATGTGAGTATTATTAGACTGTATGAAATTATTTGCTCCTTTAAGGAAGAGACGAAATGAAATTTAAGGCTTCACAGGCAAAGGCCAAAAGGTGCTCAAGTAAAGCAGCTCAGACAAATGATATCTTCTTGATCTACTTCACAGAAAACACAATTATGTCTCTCACTATCTACAAGCATTGCATCCATTTACTGAGTGAATATGAAACTTAGTCCGATGTGGTGTGTGTACAAATTCAACTATATTGGGATGCGTCCATGCAAGTAAACCCTTATGATTATATTCATAAGTGCGTCCACCCAGCCCACCAGTAACTTCTGGATGTTAATTTACTTGCATGGAATATTCTATTTCCCAAAACAGCTGAGGAAAACCAGATCAATAGCTAGTATAAAACAAAAGAGGGAAAGGGAAGAAAAACCACCTAACATGCATACAGAAGAAAATGTTATTCCTTCTAAAACTAGTTACTGCCACTGTCACTAACTAGCTAAATGTTATTTCAGTGCACAAGGAATTGTGTGACTCCTATTATATATGCAGGAAGATGATAAAGAATAGTGTCAAGCAATTAAAAAGCACCGAATAGGGATATTATAAGAAAAATGCAAGCTTTTTTTATGGTAAAGAAAGATGCTAGCTTTAGCATTTTGATAACAAGCTCCAACCAAAAGTCTGCACAGAAAACAGCACAATAATCAGGTTAAGTGTGTGGCTTACAACTCTACGAAGAATTGGCTCCAAGGAAGAGCATAGTTTCTGAAGACTGTCGACCTTTAGCGCTTCCACTATAACACTGCATCAATACCAACACCAATTGGTTACGCAGTGCAAAAGAACAGATCTTAACAGGATTATAAAGTAACAAAGTCCAAAATCGATACCTAGCCAAAGCAGGCCTCTTGCTACGCTCTTGCTGCTGCTGCTGTTGCTGCTCATCCTCACCCTCCAAAATCCTCTTCCTCGTTTGCATTTCCACAACTAAATTCCAGCAAATTACATAAAAAAATCCGGCAAAATTACATCAACTCAAGGAAAAAAAAACACAGATCCCAGAATTATAACCCAAACCCTCCGCATACAAAACCCCTAAATTCAACCAAACCAATCCGTCGGCTCAAAACCCTAACTCCAAAAAAACAGTAAATAAAAACACCACCGGATAAAAGAGGAGCAGCGGAATCAAACCTGAGCTAGTGCGGAGCAGAATCTAGTATAGCTGCTAACTGGGTTTTGCCGAAAATATCCCTAGTGTGTGTTCTTGGTGTTGTGCGTGTGTGAGGTCTACTCTGGCGACTGACGGCAACAGGCAAACAGCTAAACTACGGGGATCTAAGCAGAAAAGTTGTGGACTGGTCGTCTACTTGTAATCCTCTCCCAAATCTTTGCATTATTTGTGTATCTGCCCCCCATTAACTTACGTATATTTCACTTTTAGGGCCTCTTTTCATCATAATCATCATTAAGCGCTGTCCTCCACTTGAACCAAGAATGGACAAAATTCTATTCCATAAAGTACTATCTTTGGATCTTGTTTAATGTGAATCTTATCCACTGAAATAAAATTAGTGTAAAAAATTATACGTGCAATATATGGTGAATTGGTGAATGAATATATTTAACATTTGTAATAGTGCTTAATTAAATTGGTGAATGAATATATGATTAAATAACTACAAAAAGTAGTTTTAAAATAGTAAATTTAAGATTGCGAACATGGCAGGCGAGGTTATTGATGTGGAGATAGAACCACCTCCAGCAATAAATGTAAACTACTTAAGAGCGACAATGTGATTAGTGCCAGGTGAGCCTTTAGTCACAGGCTTTTACCTGGATTTGGAATATGCGAGAGTGCCTGAAAACAGGAGAATTTGGGTGGATGTTCAATATGAGCGAGTGTATAGATTCTGTAGAAGGTGTGGGGTCATTGGCCATCTGATGCAGAATTGCCCAATACGAACTGATGAGGTGTTAGATCAGTTCATTGAGCACAAAGTTAGATCACATTTTGCAGAAAGGGGGGTGAATGTGGTTTATGATCCCAGGAGACAAATGTTTGCTAGTGATGTACGTGCGTACAACCATCGTAGAGGACACCGAAACACAAATGTGCCAGCTGATTACATGGAGTTGCGGAGGCTTAGGTACAGATTCATGTGCGATAGAGACATTCAAGAGGGTTTCCTGATTTCTATGAGAGTGGAACCAGGAAATGGAAGAAGGCTAGTCATTGGTGACAGAATTCAAGGAAATCTGTTTCAACAAAGGACTCAGACTTTTGACCCATATTTTGGAGTGGAACTGGAAAACCAAATGAGGATTAGCTCGGCTTCACCGTCCCCGCCAACTGAAATGTTAGTTGACAATGATGTACTTGGCCCACAAATGGAAAACTTTGTTCCGCAACAAAGGTCGGTTGATGTCCAAAGTCAACCGGAGATAGAGATGCAAAGAGTAACAGTGGATCTTAGAGAGTTGGAATCGGCGGAGGAATCATTGACATCGCTTTTAATGTCAGCCTTAGAGGAAAACCCTGAAATGATGCATCTAAGAGTCATAGTCAATGGAGCATCAGCAATTCCAGGATGGAGAGGAGCAATTTCAGAGATCCCACCAATTCAGCAGCGTAGTCCACAGAAAAATCACTCTGAGCAGGAGACAGAAAACCAAAATGAAATAGTGGTCATCTCCTCAGATGGTGAGGACTCAGACTCATCCTCTCAAGATTCAGGCTTGGAATCTTCTAGGCAGAGTAGGGGTCCAGCTATAGTTATTGGCAGACAAAGGAGGCCTAAAAGAACAAGACAGAACCAGGAGGATGAGGAAGGAAAAGGCAAGAAGAAGATGAAGATAGAACCAAAGAATGGCAAGGGGGGAAAGCGCAATAGAAGGACATACTTTGTGCTAAGAAAGAAGAAACCAAATTTTGAGGTAGGCCAATCATCTAGGCCTGTGCAACAAGATGATAAGGATGATTCGGACGAAGAACGATCCAGGGCAGAAAGACCTCAAGATCTGGACCAAGTCCAAGGAAATGTTCAAGAGGTGAGAGAGGACACCGTGGAGGAACCAGCACAACTAGTGGAGGCTTCACCGCAACCAGTGCTGATCCATACAGATACGGTAGTATGGGCTCATAACTGGAATGTTAGGGGCATAGACAGAGCATCTTCGGAGCCTATTAACCAGACAGGGAGACAGGAGAGCAGAAAGAGAGCCAGATCAGAAGGCAATGGAAGCATGGTGATAATGCCAGATCAAGCTCTAACTTCCCCAAAAAGAAGAAGGGTCATTCTCAAGCACAATGTGCAGCTAGAGGCGGAGCAACAGACAAGTGCAGCAGACCCCAACTCCAACTCAATCATAGTGATATCTTCTGATGATGGAGAGGGAAACTCAGATGCAATTGGAGAAGACCAGCTTGAGGAAGTTCTAGACCTGGTGAAGGAAGAGGACAATGAAGACTCATCCAGCAGTGGAGAGGAGGAGGTGTCTTCCAGGAGGCTGTCACTGCTGCAGGTGGCTGGAGATGAAGCCACACAATCAGGTTTTCCGGTGGTTGAGCCAAATCAACCACCCAATCAGCCATGAGGTCCATAGTCTGGAATTGTAGGGGTTGTAACAACGCCCCTACATTCACTGAGATCAATCAGCTGCTACTTAGATATAAACCTAGTATCTTTTGTCTGTTAGAGACTAAGGCCAGTGAGAATGTTTTTGCTCGCTGGCAGGAAAACTCATATTTCAGGAATGCTAGAATAGTTAACGCAGCTGGTAGGTCTGGGGGTTTAGCTTTATTCTGGGCAGATGGTGTGGACTTAGTAGTTGATAGAGTCCACAACAACTATTTAGCTTGTTTAGTTTCAGCTGTTAATGGCCAGAAGTGGTGCATGTTAGTAGTGTATGGGCCACCATCTACTTCACAAAGGCCTTTCTTTTGGAATGATTTAGCTTCATTGCACTATTTCAGTAGTTTTCCAACTGTAGTGATAGGAGACTTCAATCAAATTTTGGATCAGAAGGACAAAAGGGGAGGCTCACCTGTTCCATCTAACCTATGCTCTGAGCTGCACAACCTCATTAGACACCATCAGTTGCAGGAGGTAAGCTCAAAGGGTCTTTGGTTCACTTGGACAAATAACCAGGACCCCCCGCACACAATAGTGGAAAGGTTGGATAGGGCCTTTGGAAACAAAGCATGGGAAACATTATGGCCATCTGCTAAGGTAAATAATCTACCTTTTCACTGAGTCTGATCACAGTCCAATACTGCTAGAACTCCACCCACAAGATAAAAGATCCAGAAGCTGCAAAAGATTTGAAGCAATGTGGGTGCAGATGAAAGCACCAAGTCAAATCATAAACAGAGTCTGGAGCCAACAGGGTGGAGAACATAGTAACATTGCAGAGAACCTGACTGAGAGATTAAGTGTTACACTACTACATCTCTGCAACTGGCATAAAAGAGCTTTTGGGAATATGGACAAGAGAATCAAAGAGATATCAGACCAGCTAGAGAGAGCACAGGTAGGTACAGGCTTACATCAGAATCACAGTAAGATAAAACATCTAGTCTTACAGAAGAAGGAATTGGAGCAAAGGCAATCTAAATATTGGCAGCAAAGGACCAAGCTTAACTGGATGACTTTTGGTGAAAAGAATACTAAGTTTTTTCACAGATGGGCCACAAAGAGAAAGCAAGTTAACACTATTCAAGGGATTATGGATGCTGAGGGAGTCTGGAACACAGAAAATAACAACATTGTGCAGATCCTGAATAACCATATAAAGGAGGTGTATGTGTATCCTCAGACAGAATACTCTGAAGTTCTCCCTCCACATAATGTCCAGGAGTTTCTGCATGCAAATGAACAGATCCTTACTCCTCATCAAGTTCAGCAATTAAGTGAACCCTTCACTGCATCACAAGTTTGGGAAGCAGTCTCAAGTATGAAGTCATGGGGGGCTCCAGGTGAAGATGGTATCCCTGCAGGCTTCTATAAACAATATTGGAGCATAGTTGGGAGTTCTGTAACCTCAGCCATTCTACATATCACACAAACATGAGACTTTCCATTGGACTGGAATTGCACACAGATCATCCTCATCCCAAAGGTAAAAATGCCCAAAACTCCCTCTGATTTCAGACCTATCTCATTATGTAATGTCAAGTATAAGATACTGGCAAAGATGATAGCAATGAGATTGAAAAAACATATTGGAGCATTAATATCTGCCAATCAACATGGATTTGTGCCTGGAAGGAACATTTCTGAGAGTGTCTTGCTGGCACATGAAGTACTGGAGCACATGAGGAAGCATAAGAAAGGGAAAGTGGGAATGGTTGCCATCAAATTAGACATGAGCAAAGCATATGACAGGGTTTCTTGGAAATTTCTAGAAGCAGATCTCACACACATCAAGATACCACAATCCCTTATTGATCTGATAATGATTGCTGTACAAACAGTGACATATCAGATTAAAGTCAATGGGGAAGTTGGGCAGACCTTCTCCCCTAACAAGGGCCTTAGGCAAGGCTGTCCTTTATCCCCTTATCTTTTCATCATCTGTCAGCAGTATATGTCTACATGGTTGCAAAAGAAGATGATTCAGAACTCTAGTTTAGGTGTCCAAGTGCTAGAGGAGGACCAGTCATCTCCCACATAATGTATGCAGATGACTGTATTCTCTTTACCAAATGTACACAGCAGGCTGTGGAGGATTTGGAGGTCATCCTTAAGGACTATAGTACCTTCTCTGGTCAGCAACTGAATGTCAACAAATGTGCCATGCAATTCAGCCCTAATACTGCAGCAAGCACACAAATGAATATCAGGCAGAGGTTAAACATTCAAAGGGAAGGCATTGGGGGCACATACCTGGGAACAACTATCATCTTTGATCAGAGAAAATCAAGCATCTTTCACTCACTCATCCTCAAAGTCAAACAGAAGTATGAATCCTGGAAAGTCAAGCTGCTAAATTTTTCGGGCAGGCTGACCTTGGCAAAACATGTTATTCAATCCCTGGCTGTTTACCCTCTAGGGATCTTTAGGATTCCAATACACGAAAAAACTGGATGCAATGACAGCACAGTTCCTGTGGGGAGGTTCTTTGAGTGGAAGATCAGTACACTGGAAGGCCTGGAACCATATCTGTAGATCAACATGGGTGGCTTAGGTTTAAGATCCTCAGTGAGTATGAACAAAGCACTGCTAGCAAAACATGCCTGGCATATATTAAAAGGAGGCTCTTCTCTGCTTTGTAAGGTATATAAGGCAAAATACTTGAGACATGACACTATAAAGACTGCATTGGTAAAACCTGGAGACTCTTGGGGATGGAAGTCTATTCTTTGGGCAGCTGACCTCATAACAAATAATCTTCACTGGAGAGTTGCAAATGGAAAACAAGTCAAGATACATGACAATTGGATTCCCTCTATTGCCAACCCTATACAAAATTCTGCAGCGATATCTACTCACACAAATCTTAGAGTAGAACATCTAATAGACCAACAATCTTGCACATGGAGGATGCCTCTGATCAGAAACATTTTCCCAAGCCAAGTAATACCACACATATTAGCACTGCATTTGAATATTGAGGGAACAGATACCCCATTCTGGAATTGCAGTAACAATGGAGTATATAACACCAAGATAGGCTACCATGTGGCAAGAAATCAGACACAGAGTGGATCACACAATATCAGAGTTTCAAATCAAGCTAGGAAATTCTTGTCAACATTTTGGAGTATAAATGTCCCCCTCAAGATGTTAACTTTCTTATGGAAGGCAGTAACGGGATGTCTGCCAACTCAGAAGAATAGACATATAAGGAAGTTGACAGATAGCACAACATGTACAAGATGCTCATCTGGAATAGAAGATGAAACACACATGTTCCTGATTTGTGCAGAATCACAAAAAATCTGGAGGGAGGCCTGGTTAATAATACAGGGGCCACACATCTCTTTCACCACATGGTTCTTTCAACTCATCATTGGGGGCACACAAAAGGAGGATGTAGTGAAGCATATTGCCATTTTATGGCAGATCTGGAAACATAGAAATGAACATGTCTTTCACCAAGTGTTACAACAACCAGCTTGGAGTTTAGAACAAGCAAATGCAGAATGCAGGCTCATGCTAAGTAGAGGGAGAGCAAGAGTAGAAGCAGCAGGTTCCTTACATGAATCAAGCCCAGAACGAGAAAGGATCACAAATAACATCACACTGGAAAACATCAGGAATGGAATGGTGGAAGGAGCTCTGAAGGAGGCTTGTGTCCTCAGCTTCGATGGTTCCTTTAGGAAAACTGAACTCAGAGGCGAATCCAGAGATATTTTTATGGGGTAACAACTTTAGACATAAAAGTTACAGTAACTTATTAAATTAGACAATGTCTGACAATATTTTTTTTGACACATACTGTCGACGATGATTCATAATCTCTTTTAGAATTTATGAAACTCTTTTAAAAATCACAAAATTCATGAAACTCTTTTAGAATTAAAATCATAAATTCCTAATTCAACCCCTAATTAGATCTATACATAATATACCTATACAAATCAGTGGAAGTTGCCGACTTGCCGGACCAGATAGAAAAGCAGAGTATTAATTTATTGAGGCAGAACTGACAAAATTTGTTGGGTAAAAAGAACAGCCGTTGCTTTGATTTAGATTTGAAAAATACTTTTTCTTCTCTACTGGTAAAAGGCTGCCTTTTTTGTGTTTTGGTTTTTGTTTTTGTTTCTGGTTATTAATATTAAGTTATTTTTGTTAAATTAAGTAACTCTTATTTTCTATTAATAGAAGGGTAATTTTTTTTTTATCTCATGACTGGTTTTTGTTTCTAACTAAATTGATTTTTTTTCTATTAATAGAAGGGTAATATTTTTATATGGGGTAACATACATACTAATACTAATTAATCTTTTTTAACCATGGGGTAACACTTGTTACCCCATGCTCCTAATTGGCTCCGCCCCTGACTGAACTGCTGGGAACGGGAGGCTGGAAACTCTGGAAACCAGGCTGGCCGAACGACTCGTATAATGAGGGCTCAGACTTTTTCACCGCGGTGTCTCCACTACAGGCGGAGGCGGAGGCGGAGGCATGTTGGAGGGCACTGAGATCGGCTTGCAGACAAGGATGTAAACGAATTAACATTGGCACGGACTCCAAGATCCTGACAGACGCGATCAAAGATGGTGAAAGAGCTCCATTAGAGATAAAATCTATAGTCCTTAGTATTAATGCTCTATTACGTTCGATGTTAGAATTTCAGGTTATTAAAATTAGTAGATCTAACTTAATGGTAGAACATAATCTGGACATTAGGTTAGGCAGACGCTTCGTAATGTGCATTTACGTACTATCTAAATAAAATACTTTTTCCCCCTCAAAAAAAAAAAAAAAGAAATACTCCAGATATTTTCTCGTTTTTTGCTCTTTTGTCGATTTTCTCAAACTTTTGCGCAGGAAGAGATCTTATTGGCGGATGCACTTAGGGAAAATCTGGGCCGTTGTTTATATAAAGCTGACGGCTGCACATAAAATGATCCCCACGTCAGGAAATGTCACTTTCCAATTGTTTTTTAGTTTTGTTTCAGTTTTTAGTCTTTTACCATGGATTGTTTACCAAATGGAGTATTACCAACAAGCATTATTCTTGTTTTTTCGACTGTTCCAGATGACGAACTTCTGTTTTAATCCCTAACATTAGTTGTTTTTTATAGAACAAAAGTATATTTATTAATTATAGAAAGATGCAATCAAGATTGTTTCTTGACAAAATATCAGCTACATTGTGCATTTCTTCCTTTATTTGTCCAATTACACTTATTTCTTAATCAATATAAAAGTGGATTTTCTTTTAAGGGAATAAACTACGATAACCTAATTTGATACATGTATTCTTATATTTTCCTTGTTTAATCTTATGCTATCCTACTCTATTGATCTACTATGTCGAGTAGCCGAGTTCCTCACATTAATACTTTAAGTGGGGTGAAGCTCCCACTTGATATACTTGCTAATGCACTTTGCCGCTTCGCATTTCATACGTCAATTGATGCAGCTCCCTTTACTCAGTTATAAAATGTTGGATTTATTCCATTCAAAAATTTGGTCCGGAGAAATTTTTGCATACCGTAGTAATATGGTATGATTCACTACATTCAACTGTTTTTTATTCCAAATTTTGTGGTTATCGATAGGTTTATCTATATCACCAATAATCCAGTTAAAGTTTAAGATGTCATCATTCTATTTTCCCACAACATATAATTACCATTTATACATTCTCTCAATGTTGTCAATATATATTGAGAGAATATAATTCACAGTAGTTAGGATGTCTATATTAAGTCAAATTATTTACACTATATGCACACGCGTTTCTCTCTCCTCAAATTTGCTTCCCATTTCTCTCTCCTCTACTTCATATGGTCAGACCCGTTGATGGTTTAACCTGCTTTTAACCCATAATTTTTTATATATTCTACATAAATTACACCTAGATTTCTCATTCTAACCAAGACTTTCTCATATAAATATAATGCGAAACAACATTTGATAATATGGTGATTTTGCCATCTATTCTTTACCGAGGATACGCTTATACTTTTTGAGGACTAAAAATCAATGTTCACACGTCAGTCATCCTCTTTAGTAAGAAACTAAGAATACATGGATGGATGTTAGGGCCAATATATGTGATGTTCTTAAAATTCCAGAATTGAGCGGAGAAATGGTGGAATTGCCGGGGAATAAGAGATGGGACAAAATTACAATTTAACCCTGAACTTTATGTTATGTTTGTTGGAGAAGTTGTGACGGAATTGGTCAGAGGCCATAAAAAGTACAAAATTTTATTTTGAGGTCATAAACACTGGCCACAAACAATATATTTGACACTTTTAGGGATGATACGAAACAGTTAATTCCAAATAAATTAGTATAAGCTATATTTTACCAATTTTAAGATCAAGAATTTGTAAACCATAACCTAAAACTCAAAGTGTTGCTCTCTATACCCGGCAGTTCCTTGAAATCCATGATGAAGCAATCTCTCCGGTCTTCCTTAACGTTTACCTCACTGGTCATATTGAAGATTGGGCTTCACATGGATTCTGCTGTTACTCCATTTCTAAATCAAATTTTCTTTTCACAGTTTTGTCTAATCTGTTTCTTTACTTACTATCTTTTATTATTACATCTCTTACAAGAGTGGGTATAGATTCAAAAAGAATAATTTAATCATCTGTGTTTTAAGATTCAAATCGTAGGAATCTGATGCCAATAAGAAGTTCAGTAGGTGTCTCCTGGAGAATTTATTCATTATTGCAATCATTTGTTGTATATTCTTTCATTTTATACACTGAGAAATCAAAATGTTAGTGCATGCATAAGGGATAAAGACAAACCTTAGTGGAGATGTCAAATCTAAAGTTCAAAAAGAGATAAAGAGCTCAATGATGAGTAACTGATAAAGAGATAGCATCTCATATTATGCTCTTCTTGTTGTTTTTTTCTTCAATCCACAATACATATCTAGGCACATCTCACTTCCTGCTACTCACATGTTCTTGAAATCCAGTTATTTGCTGTTGAGCAGTGAGATTCTACCTAGGCAGGTATGAGTTATGATCCACTTTTGCTTGATGCTATGAACTATGAACTATGATATTTCACTTGATATTGTTTCCTTCCTCTTCGATCGATTACTTTGATCTTTACAATTATCTATTATAGCTGGCTGAATTGTTGTCTATACAGAGTATATGTTGATGCCATGATTTTAAAATTTTAGTTAGCATTGCTATGTTTTTGTTGTTTTTTTTTTGGTTTTTTTTTAAATTTAATGTTTTTCCTATATAGATCATTCAGCTGGAATCTAGCAAGCAGCATTGATATCAAGATGGGTTCCCTCACTGTTACATCGGTTGATTCTTCCTTGATTCATCTGATGTTTGCGCGGAGAATAGTTTTCAGAGATGAACATGATATAATGGAAGGACCACTCTTACAGACACTGATTGCACTTATGACGCGAAAACTAAGGGGTCTCAGAACATTTGCTCTTTGCTGTGCAATTCTGACCAGGAATAAGGAGAAAAG
Source organism: Sherardia arvensis (assembly GCA_948330725.1). Taxonomy (NCBI): domain Eukaryota; kingdom Viridiplantae; phylum Streptophyta; class Magnoliopsida; order Gentianales; family Rubiaceae; genus Sherardia; species Sherardia arvensis. Next base: position 49,729,623 of record OX415235.1, read on the forward strand.
GCCAAGGATCCTCAGAAATCTTCTTCTTTGTTCCTGCACTGTCGATAATACTGTTTCTAGGCTCGAATCTCTTTTAGTAAGGGCTGAAGGCGTCGTTTCTAAACTCAGAAATACTTCAGGTTTATGGATGACTAATGATTCCGATGACCTACTCAACATGGAGCGTTGGACATAGAAATAGATAAATGGTACACCAGCTTATCTGACAATTACATGCTACAAAAATGTTCATGTTCTTCTGTGCAGATGGCCTGTCAGGTTAAGGATATCTTTGATTCCTTTGTTGAGAATCTTGATGATTTTCTCAGCTTCCCTAGACCATCTTATGTTGGAACTCTTGTAGAACTGATAGAAGCCTTGAAAGAGAACATCGTATTTTGGAAGAATTTCATAAGTTTTGCCACTCTTATGTCTTGTGATAATCAAGAGTTTCTGTGTTTCTTGACTCATATTAAGCTTCTTGCATTCAGCACTGCACATTTAAGTGTGAATCTCTTTCACCCGACTCACTATGATATTGATAAGCTGCCTTTAGAGGGTGTAAGAAGCATATCTTATGATGGATTGAAGTCCATGATTTTGGCTCTGCTGTTGAGGATTGAAAATCCTCTTTTACAAGAGGCTTATACAGAAGCTCTAGAAAGGCTTAAATCTTCAAGAGAATCATATGTCCCGACACTTGACTTGGAGGTTTTCATTTCTTTTCTACTGTCCATTGTTTGGGAGATGCTACAATTGGGTGCTTCTCGTGTGATTTCTTGACAGATAAGTTGCAAACACTGTATGAGGCACTAAGGTTCCTGAGAACCCTTCTCAAGATGAACCAGAATAACAAGTTTGATGATGATATGATTAGTTATATTGCTGGAACGATATGGGATGCTGGAATCATAATCTTTTCACTATATGGAAAAGGTTCTACTGTTGATCATGAATTTCAGGATTTTCTTGAAAAGATTAAGGTTATTCGGGTTGAGGTTGGAGAGCAAGTATTGACCACTTCAAAGTTCAATTTTCCCAACACCACTGTATTGGCCTTTCTGGATTTCCTTTTAGACTATGTGAAGGAAGTGAAGAGTCCCAAACTTGATTCGAACACCCTTTGTTGCGTATCGAAAATTGAAGATGATCTGGTCTTCTTGAGATCATTTTTGGGTAAACTGGCTGGCTTGAGAAATCAACAAGAGAACCTGCATCAAGATGTCTGGAATTCATCTGTTCAGGTGGCCTACAACATAGAGCTTCTCATTGACCAGCTGGTGCTTGGAAATATCATGGATTCCTTTTCAACATTATCACAATCCATCAAAGAACAGATGATGATGATTAAGACGGATTCCGTGAAGATTAGTGATGACAGGAGGCAAGAGATCAACATCCATCCAGAAGTCACTTGGACATCTACTGATCATGAGGTAAGGTTGTAACTAATTATAAGAATAAAACTGGCTCATTTTGAAAGTAGAGGTGATCAACTTCAGTTTTCCTCCAATTTTTTTTCCCTTTTAAATAAATAAGTAGTTATTTTTTTAAAAAAGTTACCTAACACTTAAATACTTGCAACTTAGACAGATTTACAATAGGGTGATTGAGTATGTTGATTTTATGTATGGATATTTTTTAATGTAAATATATTTATTGATCCCTTCCAGTGAAATGTTGCTTATTGCATTTGAATTGATTCAGGTACTATCACAAAGTAACTCCCTAGTAGAAGATGACATAGTAGGTTTTGAAGTTGAAAGAACATTGCTTATTGATAGGCTTGAAAGAGGATCAAATAAATTGCAGATTGTTGCTATTGTGGGCATGCCTGGACTGGGAAAGACAACCTTGGCAACTAGAGTATACAACGATCCTTCCACCGCTTATCATTTTCATGTTCGTGCATGGTGTTCTATCTCTGAAGTATTCAACAAAAGGAAAGCCTTGCTTTACCTCTTAAATCATATTCGACCTGGTGGAAGTAATTCTAGTATGAATGAAGATGATTTGGCTCAAGAGGTTTGGCGCTCTTTGAAACAGCGAAGATATCTCATATTCTTGGATGATGTTTGGGACCTTCAAGCGTTTCATTGCTTGAAAATATCATTTCCTGATGATAATACCGGGAGTAGAATTCTCCTGACAAGTCGACACAGTGATGTTGCAGTACTTGATGTAGATACTCATCTTCTTCGTCAGTTCACTGTCAATGAGTGTTGGAAGCTTCTAAAGAGTAAGCTATTCCCTGGTAGAGATTGGCCTCAATCGCTGCATGAGCTGGGAATGAAAATTGCAGAAAACTGTAAAGGTTTACCTTTAACCGTTGTTATTGTTGCCGGGCTTTTAGCCACTGCAGAGAAAGAGACATGGAATGAAGTTATTGACAACTTAAGATCAGGCATGATCTCTAGCACAGATCAATGCGAAAGTGCAATCGAACTCAGTTACAAGCACTTACCAGACCATTTGAAGCCATGCTTTATCTCATTTGGTGTATATCCAGAAGACCATCAGGTTTCTGTGAAGAGGTTGACTTGGGAATGGATTGCAAAAGGCTTTGTCAGAAAAAGTGAGTCAAAGAGTTTAGAAGAAGTTGCAGCAGATTATGTGAATATTTTGATCAGCATAAGTCTAGTTTTGAAAGCCAAAGAAAGTTCTCTGGGACATGTTAAAATTTGTCATATTCATGATCTCATACGAGATTTTTGCTTGAGGAAAGGAAAAAATGAACATTTGATCCATCAACTAAAATGCTCTGATGCAGTTGAGATTTCCTCTTTCGATGAACCAGAGATCTTACCTTCTGATGAGCCAGGAAACCTTCGAGAGCTATTCATACACTCCACACCAGAGCATTTTCAGATGTTTAAATTGTTTTGTCCTCGTGTACGCTCACTGGTATTCCTTCACCCAACAGATCCAGAAGCAAAGATTAAAATGTCATTCATGTTTCGCATCTGCAAGCGGCTAAGAGTGTTAAATTTAGAGAATGTTCATCTCGAGCCTGATTTTCCAAGCGAAATAGGACTTCTTCTCCAGTTGAGATATCTGGCAGTCCAAGTTCATGGCACAATCAACCCATCAATAGGTAACCTTTCTAATTTGGAAACTCTCATCACCATCCCAATTGGAAAGGTTGCATTTCCTAGCACATTCTGGAATTTGCAAAGATTGAGACATCTGTATGCTGTTTCTTATCACAGACAAGATGGCGTTTATTTGTCAGGTAAGGATCTTGACAGCTCAGGCAATTTGCCTGAGCTGGAGAGTTTATCTATCCTGGCTAGCTATGATTGGTGCCTTATGGAGAAGCAATTGAGGAAGTTCCCCAATATCCGCCGACTAAAGTGCTTGCTGCAGTCTCTTCCTGATGCTGTTGTGGATTTCTCAAATTTAAGTCACTTGGAATCTTTTTCATTATCAAATGGTGGTGACCAGATTCCCAGAAATGATCTCGAGGTCATTTTTCCGAGGAATTTAAAGAAACTGACTCTGTCAAAATGCATGCTGCCATGGAGCAAGATTTCTAAAATTGCAGAACTACCTCATCTGGCTGTACTCAAATTACTGTGGGGCTCTTTTGTTGGGGATGCTTGGCACATGGAGGAAGGGGAGTTTCCGGAGCTGAAATTTCTGAGGTTGGATGGGTTGGGCCTTATCAGGTGGACAGCTTCAGATGATCAGTTTCTGAATCTTGAAAAGCTAGTATTGGAACAGTGCTATTTGCTGGAAGAGATTCCCGAGTGCTTGGAGAATGTTGCGACTCTCAAAACGGTTGAGGTCAGATACTGTGGGAAGTACGTTGCAGGTTTAGTCGAAAAGGTTGAGGAGTGCCAGAAGGAATATGGAAATTCAGATCTCAAGGTTCATATCTGGAATGATTAGTGAGTACTTCTATTGTCGTGAATCGTATTTCCCACATACTAAGCTGTTAATGGTAGCAAGTCATGTCCTTACAGCTATATTGAATTTGGTACAGTCATTCAATTTCATTTCTAATACAGCTTTTACTTCATTTGCTATCAGTAGGGCCAAAAAATGTGCCAAAAGCTGTAAACTCAGTAGGGCTAATACTTCATTTGACCTACTATTATTCTCTGATCATGTATTCATGATAATTTGTAGGCGTTTGGGGTATGAATTCAAGTCCCTGATGAGAAAGATACACTCTGTTTGTAAGCGTATCAGAGACTTTGGTATGTGTTTGTAAGTTTCAAGTTCCCTATATCAAGTTATGTTGTAATAGTAAGCTAAAATGGCTTGATTTTAAAATTCCAAGTCACTGATGCTGATTTCCTTGGCCTTGTACATGTGAATAAAGTTAATGGACATAGTTAAACATCATTGGTAAATGGGCATTGTTATTCTATTGCACCAAATCTGGCTCAAACTATGGATCTATGGCATCTGATATCTCATTAAAAAACATGGATTTTGTCATATTATAAAAATGTCTTCTGTCAGATAATGGTAGCGAAAAACAACACAGCAAACAAATATGAAAATTGTGTGAGACAATTAAATAATGAATTAAATGCACCAAACTAGAGAGGAGAATAATGCATATATATATATATATATACATATATATATCCATTTAATTATATATATATAAGGGTCCCTATATATAATTAAATGCACCAAACATATATATATATATGAAAACTACGAGGATACTTAACTCTATTATTGGGGACATTGTTTGAACTTTGAAGGTCTTGTTGACATGGAGAAATTTTTGCATATTGTTACGACCGGGAAATCCCTCGTAGGAATATCCAGATCGTTAACGGTGCTGCTGGACCGTGGCCTGGACTGTCGATCTAGGCCGTGCTGCAGCGTCTCTTGATCCGCCTCGATGACGGATGAAATCTACCTGCTAAGACCATATGAACACTCACGGTCAGGGCGGGGTGGCTTAATGCCGTTCCCGCTCCGATGCTTAAGTCAGTAGACTGTTTGGAGAGTTGGGTGTGATTGATTGTGTTTAGTAAACTTACCTCTCTCTTGTGAGAAAGATATATATATATATATAGTGCTGACAGCTGACCTGGTCTCATCAGACCACGCCGTTAGGCGGTCTGGGAAGATTCCTCTGCCAGGTTAGGTAAAGTTGCCATCTGCTGTCGGGTCTGGCCCGATCGTCATGCAGGATGAGTGGTCGGGATGAACCATGTGGGATGGTGAGATGCCCGACCCTAACAGGTTGTATGGGAAGATGCTCCTGCCAGGCCAAGTAGGGTTCTAACCGCGATCGGGTCTGGCCCGGATGCCATGTGTGTCGAGGGGCCGGGATGAGTCATCCAGGATGGCGAGATGCCTGGCCCAGACAACTGGGGTTCTGATCTGATGCCGCGTCCGGGCTGGCCCGGGCGCCATGTGTGCTAAGGGGCCGGGATGAGTCATCCAGGATGGCGAGATGCCTGGCCCAGACAAGTGGGGTTCTGATCTGATGCCGCATTCGGGCTGGCCCGGGCGCCATGTGTGCTAAGGGGCCGAGCCGTTGGTCCTGATGAGCCATCAGGTCAGCCGGATGCTCGGCCCTAACAAGTCCCCCCAAGTCCAAGCTCGAACTGACGGTTCGAGCGCAGGGCTGTTGCTTGGGTCGTTGGACCATTTTGAACAAGCAGGGTTCGCGCCGTCGGAAGATTCATGGTAAAAAAATTCCTCCACTTCTTGGTCACGTGCCCCTTTTTTACTTGCAATGTATTCCATTTGGGCCGAACGGGCTTTGCTAGCCTTGGCCATGGAGCTGGATCACGATGTCGCCTAGGGTAGGCGTCTGGGTCGTAGGTAGGTGTGATGATTTTGCACCGTGTCGTGTTCTCACCATGATGGTTCTTACTTGACCCGGATCGTTGATCTGGTTGATGAGTTTGGTTGTAGATGTCCTGTTGCCATGGTGCTCCGTCGGGATGGGCGGATCGGACTGCTGGTGTGGTTCCATCATTGTCTTGGCGAGCCGCCTCGATGAGACGTCCGGTTCATCAACTGATTGTCGCAGTGGGATTCTGGATCTCTCTACCGCTTTGTGACTCAATATTTTGTTCGCCATATTTGTCGGGGAAAAATAGCTTTTCGTGGATTTGTGCCTAGACCATGTTGCTTTCGGTGGAGACAATTTCTTTTGAGGCCATGGTCGTGGGCATGCTTGCAATTTCGGTACACATCGTCCTGTGGCATGGGCCAGTTGGTCAGACATGTTGGACGGACTTGGCGGATGAACCAGCTGGTTTGGGAGGTCGGTCTGGGCTGACGCCCGAAGCCTCTTAGTCGAACTTCTCATTTCGTTGAGTTTAACATTTGATCCACCGTGAATAACCCCATCCGGTAACTGCCTTGAATAGCATCATCCGGCAACTGCCTTCAATAGTATCATCTGGTAACCCAACTTCTGGATCTGGGCTCCTCGTTTGGACAAGATTGGTTCGGCATCCCACATCACAATCTGGGTTGCTGCGTGATTCCTTAACCTGGTGAGGATTGATCATCAAGCGGGATCTCTGGTCAGGTTCATAGCCACGTGTGGTCCGTGACCGTGGTCGTGGGGGCCTTCATCTTCTTGCTACACCTTGACTCGTAATCCTCTTGAGGTGAATTGTATTGTCGGCCTTTGCGCTTCTTGGCATGTTGCATCTCGGCCAGGTAGTTTATCGGAGTGACTTTATTCATTAATTTCCTTGGTTTATCCGCTTCTCTCAACCATTACACCACTTGGCTTTCCAGTTCGTCAACCGGACGCTCCATCCGGGCTGATCTTTGTTCCGGACTTCCCTTGACTTGGCAGGATCGGCTGTCCGGCTTCACGACCTATCTGGTCTCTCTTCCCTCTTTCTAGTGAGAGTTGAAGAGCTCTCGTTGGCTAGAAGAGGGAGCTGCGGATGATTGATGAATATTGAGCGGTTGAAACCGTGGCCTAGGTTGGAAGAACCGTAGCCCAGGCTGGCGATCGGAATCGTGATCTAGGATGGCAGAAACGTGCCTATGATGGCAGTCGGAACCGCGATTTAAGATGACAGGGAAAATGCCTATGATGGCGGACGGGACCGCGATCTAGGATGGCAGAAATGTGCCTATGATGGCGGTCGGGACCGCGATCTAGGATGACAGGGAAGTGCCTATGATGGCAGACTAGACTGCGATCTAGGATGACAGAAACGTGCCTTTGATGGCAGACTGGACTGCGATCTAGGATGGCAGAAACGTGCCTATGATGGTGGTGAGAATCGCGATCTAGAATGGCAGAAACGTGCCTATGATGGCGGTCGGAACCGCAATCTAGAATGGCAGGAAAGTGCCTATGATGGCTGACAAGACCGCGATCTAGGATGGCAGAAACATGCCTATGATGGCGGTCGGAACCGCAATCTAGAATGGCAGAAACGTGCCTATGATAGCGGTCGGAACCGTAATGAGGGATGGCACAGCGGTGGGCCAGGCTGGCGGTCGGAACCGCGATCCGAGATGGCAGAGCCGTGGCCTAGACTCGCGGTCGAAACCGCGATCCGGGATGGCAGATCCTTGGCCCAGGCTGGCGGTCGGAACCGCGATCTGGGATGGAAAACGCCTTGGCCCAAGCTGGCGGTCGGAACCGCGATCTGGGATGGCAAAAGCCTTGGCTCAGGCTGGCGGTCGGAACCGCGATCTGAGATGGCAAAAGCCTTGGTCCAGGCTGGCGGTCGGAACCGCGATATGGGATGGCAAAGTCTTGTCCCAGGCTGGCGGTCGGAACCGCGATCTGGGATGGCAAAGCCTCGGCCTGGGCTGACAGTCGTAACCGCGATCTGGGCAGTTGGCCCTTTTTGGATCGACATCTTATCTTAGGCATACGCATTTTTCAACTGTGCTTAGCATGCTGACCTGGGTCGTGATGCGTGTAAGAGCATGTTGATTTATGCTGACCTGGGTCGTGATAGCATATTGCTTGTACATGTTCGTTGTGCCGATTGGCGTTGGTCACGGAGACCTCCCATGTTTCGCACGATTTCAAGATGGCGATCCTGGAAGGGCATGCGCTTCGCGGCGTGTCGTCCCTCTTGGGTTGACTGGTCTGCCGGCCAAGGCGACCAGTCCAGTTGGGTTTCTTTGTTTTCCTTTCCTGCGTTTTGCCATTTGAACAATTTACAGGTTATGTAATAACCCATAAGGGGATACATTTGGTTATGCTTGTTTTCTTTTGAAACATTGTATGTTTGCATAATAAATTGTTAAGCTTACGCCACTTTAGCATTTCTTCATTAGTTTACAACCTGCATGCTTTTAATGATTGTTTCATTTACCGTTCACCAAGTGGGATGGGCCATCTTGCCCACATGGGTCGTCCCCTTCAGGAAGAGGGATGGCTTGACCGGATGGACGGTCCTGGATGCCTGCTGGTTCTGATGGAAGTTGGCGCGCATGGCCTTGAATTCCGGGCAAAGTTGCCTGAAACTTGGGAGTCGCTAAACCTTTTCCAAGCCACCAAGATTTGTGGAATGGTCATTCCTTTCCTGGGATTTTTTATTTAGAATTGGTACTGCTAAGTCTCAAACTCTGCTTTATCGGTCCTTGCCCGACATGGGTCTTCAATGAAGAAGAAACCCACCTTTTTTCCCAAACGGTTGCTACCCGTGGTTGGGAAAGGATATGGTCTGCCCCTTTCGCGTATTCGCGTCTGAACAGGACCACGCCTATGTTCGATGCGCGAGAAGGGCGGCTAAGCCTCAGTCCCGGCCCGGCGGTCACGATCGTGACCGTGTCGACCGACTTGCCCTTGAGAGTAAAATGCACAGAAGTACACCCTTGTTTCTCCAGGCAACAATCCTGGCTCGTTAACAAAGATGCATCCCGGACGCTTTACAATCTAGGTGTAAAATGTGCCATGTGTTCTCTCCGCCCGGTCCGGCTGGCCGGGTCGGTGGGTTGAACCTCCTTTCGTTGTATCCATTGTTGCAAATTTCGAGTTTGTCATTCGACTTTCGAAATAAGGTTCAAATGGATAAACAAGGGGAAACATGTCCATGAACTTAGCACTTGAAATACATTAATAGTGGGGGAGAAAACAACACTACAATTTTGCACGGGTAAATATTTTTCCCTAAGACCACTCCCTTATTAGGGAAAACATTGTGATCTCTCTAGAATTATGCTTGAGAAAATGTCATGAGACTAGCATTAGAAATATTGGGTGGTATGGGGTACCTTTTTAGAGCGGGGTTGACCTCGTCATCTGGTCAGCTCAGAGCGGGGTTGGCCTCGTCATCTGGTCGGCTCAGAGCGGGGTTGACCTCGTCATCTGGTTGGCTCGCCTAGTTGGCTCAGCTGTCTTAGAGACGTTTCTGATCTAGTTGGCTCACCAGGTTGCCATGCACTCATGTGTCAGCGTCATCACCTTGGTCCTGATCCTGGATGGGTCGTCATCTGGTCGGCTCACCTGGGCTTCATTAACTAGCGTCATCACCAGCGTCATTACCTGGGTTGGCAGTCCTAATCGTCCTTTGGTAGGAGTTGCGTCTGAATGAGTGTTGACATGAAGCACTGTTGCCGTATAAGCTCTGGATGGCGAATGAGGCCGCTGAACTGGGTTGATGAAACGGCTTTGGGAAGTGGACATGATCGATAAACCGGGTGGTTGGCCTTGTCGCTGAAATGGGTCGACGAATTTGGCGATGTCGCCGAAGAGAGTCGACAAACTGGACGACGTGGCTGAAGTGACTTGATGGACAGGGCGACGTGGCTGAAGTGGCTTGATGAACTAGCCGATGCCGTTGAAGTGGCCTGATGAACTAGCCTGATGAACTGGCCTATGCGGTATTCGCTGAAGTGGCCTAATGAACTAGCTGATGTCGCTAAAGTGGTCTGATGAACTAGCCGATGTCGTTGAAGTAGCCTGATGAACGAGGCTATGTGGTATTCAGCTTTCCATAAATGGCCTACATCGTGCCACATTAACACTCACCGCTCACCAGTGGAGCTCACTACAGGATGGTAGCCTATGACCATGATGGTATTTACCGATGTTGGCATATCATGACCGATCGCTGATGACCTTCGTATATATGTTGTCTCGTCTGCGCTAACCTTTTTGCTTTTCTGGGTGCGGCGACCGATACGCTGGTCTGGGCGCGACGACTGCTCTGCTCGTCTGGGCGCGGCGTCCGGTCCGCTCATCTAGGCGAGGCATCCGGTCCGCTCATCTAGGCGCGGCATCCTTTCCGCTCATCTGGGCACGGCATCCGGCCCGCCCATCTGGGCAGTTTGATCATCTGCTAGAGAAAGTCAAACTGCAAAAACCTTTTTTTTTCTTTTCAATGGCTTTTTTCACACATATATGGGGGTTTGGCTCTAAAGGTCGGATTTTTGTTGAAAATCTTCCGTTTTTTGGCTAAAGATGAACGGGTTTAATGTCTTTAAGCTTTCTTGAAGCTATTCTTGACAAATCTGAAGGTTTTTGACTCTAAAGGTCGGATTTTTTTTGAGAAAGCCATCTCCTTTTGGCTAAAAAGGAATGGGCTCGATCTGTTTAAACTTCCTTGAAGCTATGCTTAACAGATCTGAAATTTTCGGCTCTAAAGGAGGGATTTTTTGGTGAAAGTCGTCTCCTTTTTGGCTAAAAAAGAATGGGCTTGATCTGTTTAAGCTTTCTTGAAGCTGTGCTTAACAGATCTGAAAGTTTAGGCTCTAAAGGAGGCATTTTTGGTGAAAGTTTGTACCTTTTTACCAAGAAACCAACTTAGAGGCTCTTTGTCTGCTCAGATTTGGAGATGTGCTTCGGTTGTGCTCGTTGGAGGCTGATTCGCTCACATCTCCGAGCTGCGTGGGTGAGTAAGCGTTTAATCCCCACAGACGGCGCCAATGTTACGACCGGGAAATCCTTCGGAGGAATATCCAGATCGTTAACGGTGCTGCTGGACCGTGGCCTGGACTGTCGATCTAGGCCGTGCTGCAGCGTCTCTTGATCCGCCTCGATGACGGATGAAATCTACCTGCTAAGACCATATGAACACTCACGGTCAGGGCAGGGTGGCTTAATGCCGTTCCCGCTCCGATGCTTAAGTCAGTAGACTGTTCGGAGAGTTGGGATGTGATTGATTGTGTTTAGTAAACTTACCTCTCTCTTGTGAGAAAGAGAGATATATATATATATAGTGCTGACAGCTGACCTGGTCTCATCAGACCACGCCGTTAGGCGGTCTGGGAAGATTCCTCTGCCAGGTTAGGTAAAGCTGCCATCTGCTGTCGGGTCTGGCCCGATCGTCATGCAGGATGAGTGGTCGGGATGAACCATGCGGGATGGTGAGATGCCCGACCCTAACAGGTTGTATGGGAAGATGCTCCTGCCAGGCCAAGTAGGGTTCTAACCGCGATCGGGTCTGGCCCGGATGCCATGTGTGTCGAGGGGCCGGGATGAGTCATCCAGGATGGCGAGATGCCTGGCCCAGACAACTGGGGTTCTGATCTGATGCCGCGTCCGGGCTGGCCCGGGCGCCATGTGTGCTAAGGGGCCGGGATGAGTCATCCAGGATGGCGAGGTGCCTGGCCCAGACAAGTGGGGTTCTGATCTGATGCCGCGTTCGGGCTGGCCCGGGCGCCATGTGTGCTAAGGGGCCGAGCCGTTGGTCCTGATGAGCCATCAGGTCAGCCGGATGCTCGGCCCTAACACATATCCTAGTAATATGGTATGATTCGCTGCATTCAACTATTTTTTGTTCCAAAATAAGTGTGAATATAGGTGGTTATCGATACGTCTATCTATATCACCAATATTCAAGTTAAAGTTTAAGATGTCATCATTCTATTTATTTTGCTAGTTAACATGTAATTATGAGATTTTATTTTTGCATCCCAAAGTTACTGTAAAATTTCTAAGAACTTAGAATTACGAGAGAGTTTTTCCCTATAATTTATCAGGTACCATCAATAAAATTATCATTTATAATAAACATTTATGGTAATTAGTAATTTAATTAGTTATTTTTTGCAAACTAATTTAATCAGACACAAAATCTTTTGAAAATTCAACTTTCATAAACTTTATGAAACTATCACTAAATATTTAATTGGAGCTAAAAAATTTTTAATTAAGACATTATTCGTCATCATCTTAGAGTAAATATATAATTAAACACGTTTCAATGCAATAATTATATATTAAAATTACAAAAATGCAATAATTATATATTAAAATTACAAAATGAACAGTACAAACCTGGTTAAGTTAAAGTGTATAAACCATTTCATGAAGAGTTCGGAAATTTGAATTTTCAGAAGACGTTCCCTAATTAATTATCATTATAAATATACAAGAGAGAGTTTTGGCTAGGACGGTCTCACCATAAGTTTATGGTAATACCGTTTTTTATTTCAAATTTTTATAAGTTAACTTTATGAATTTGTTTTATTATACTCTTATTATACTTTTAATTTTCTATTTAACAAAAAAAATCATATAAATTTTGTAAATATGTATATGTAATTAGTTCAAGTATTTCGATCATTAGTTAAATTTTGTTGTATATTCATCTGTTTGCTAAGTTTATAGTTTATTTAAATATTATTGATGAATTAATTGTGTTAGAACAACCAACAAAGATTATAAAGACGCAAATTATCAACATAAACATATGAGAACTTTGGTTATACCATAAATTTATGATGCGACTGATCTCACCCGTGAATTTCTAAATACAAAGTCTTGAATGAGAACCAAGATCGTCCTACCATAACATTACAGTAATTATACATGCAGGTCCATGTTTACTTAATGGAATTCTGAAAAATACAATAGGTGACCCTGAATTGTGCTAGTGCACCCAAAATATTATATTTTGGACATGCATTAGTAAACATGGACCTGCATATATCACCACTCTAACATTATGGTAGGCTGAAATAATATTACCATCCTATTGTTGTACATTTACTTTCTGACATAATAAACCGCCCGCCAATCGCAGTCTGTTTCTCTCTCCCCAATTTCTAAACCCTAATATTTCATCTTTATCGATTCAATTATTTTCGTTAATTTTTGCAGAAATTTGACGGCGTTATCACTATTCACAGTAAGTTTTCTTCGTTAATCGTCTATTCCCGGTGAAATTATCAAAATGCCATTAATAAATTAGTAAAAACAATAAGTTCATCTTTAAATTAAAGTGAGGTACGGAAATTGAGCAATATTTGAATGTAAGGTATACGTTTTGAATACTTTATATGTTGGGTACAAAAATTGAATAATATTAAAATGTTAGTTCACAATCTGAACACTTTATATATTAGGTAGAAAAATTAATATTTTGAGAAAAATTATGTATAAAAAACAAAATTTAATCCCACAAATTACATGGACGGTCCGATTTATTATAATAGCCTAGCTTGTGTAATTATTAGATGGTGACAAACCTTGATCCTTAAGTCAAATTACTTGCCGGTAAACAAATGATTTTGGGTACAGATGATCACGACTTGTTATTATTGTATGCTCAAAATTATTTACCTTGCCAAGCCGACGGGATCGAGTTGACTTTGATGCTTTCATAAATTCTTCCATATGTTTCAACAGCTCTCTCTACATCCCCAGATCTCATTTGCTCTTCACTTCTTATTACCAACAGCCTGGTAATATATATACACGTATGTTTGTGCCTTATATATATATATATACACACACACACTCACACACTGGTAATATTTATTTTTACTGATATCAACGTTTTTCTGTGTTTTTCTTCCCAGTTATAGCTTGATTATCTTTTCTGTTCATCACAGTTCAAAGCTTCCGATCATCTGGCTGGAAGGTTTCAATTATAAATGGTATGATCCGAGTACTGAAAATGTTTTGTGCTTAATTTATAAACTTCCGTTCCATCTTTTGATTTTTTGGTTGATGTACAGTACAGGTGCAGTGCAGATGCATATAATGGAGTTATCATTTCTTCATGGTTCTGATCTAACATGATCCATCAAAAGGACGGTAAGATCTACTTCTACTGATGCCTCTTTCAACTAATTTTAGTCAACGCTTGAGTTCTATATGTTTTAGCATTGGAATCAAGTGGGAATGATTTGTAAAATTTTGTTTTGTGAAATAAAATATATTAGATATTTAAGTATTATAATGAAATTAATTTCCACTGTCCCTCTTTGTTCACCAAGTCAGCTCGATCACTCCACTTCAACCTTGTAATTTAATTACCTCTCTTATTAAATTTTAATGCATTTATTTAATCTTGGACTTGGTCTTGGACTCACTTAATTAATCTTTGTTGTGATCGTTGTTTCGGCACATTATGGAACAAATCAGATAGAGATAGAAAGTAAAAAAATTAATTTAGTACATGTTAAATTCTCCATATATATTAGAGAAATGTAGGAGTTGATGAAAACAAATACTATGAAAAATATTAATTCTTTTCCCCTAAAGTTATTCATTTGCTCTTGCAAGTTTATGCAGGGTTGTAATTTGGTTTGGATTTTGTTTTAATGTTTTTTCTTTTTCGTTCCAGTCTCTACCTGACGATCAGCTGTCAATTTGGATCCGGTTTGAAGCTGAATCTAAGATGGCCACTGAAATCATTGCTTCTATTCCTGATGCCATGAAAAACCTGGAAAATTTGCGGGACTGCTATTCTGAATACGAAGATAAAATATTTCTTAGGCTACTGATGCACAAGCTAAGAGGACTCAGGACATTTCTCCTTTGTTTAAAAAAGACTGATTCAGCTGAAGACAGCAGTGTGGAGAAAGGTCCAGAATCTGATATTCTGGAAACAGACTCAGCTGTGGAAGATTGTCCGGAGGAGTCTGATCTTCTGGAGAATGAAGGCAGCAGTGAAAATACAGAAGAAAGTCAGCTCGAATCTCTCCTTGAACGGCTCGCAGATTTTGTAGCAGAAATAGAAGAGAACGATTATTATGAATACTTATTCGACATTGAATCTTTTGAGGAAGAATTAGACCAGTGGTACACCAGTTTGTCAGACTACTTGTTGGAGGATTCGAATTCGCCAGTTGCCATTGAAGTTGAGGATATCTTCAATTCTGTTCTCGAGAATCTCGAGGATTTTCTGAGCCTGCACATGGCTTATGTTGGAGATGTTGTAGCACCTGTGGAAGCCTTGAAAGTGAACATCACTTTCTGGAGGAATTTCCTGCGCTTCGCCTCGTTTCTAGGTACTGACAAGGAACAGGAGTTTCAAGATTTGATGAGGAGCTTGGAAGGTCTTGCATTCAGTGCAGCACATTTCACTCTTCATATCTTTTCAGCAAGGCATTATAACATCAAAGTTTTCTCCGAATCTGAGAGAAACTTGAGAGTTTGTCATGAGGATGGCCAGGTGTTTGTAGGCTCAGAATACCTTCAGAGAATTGATGCACTGCATAGTCCTCATTCATATGAGACTTCATATGAAAGAGTCAGGTCTACAGTTTCTGCATTGTTACTTGAAATCAATCCTCTCGATAACGCTCGTTTATATGAGAGTTACACAGTAGCCTTGAAAAGCTTGAAGAGTTCAAGAGAGTCACATGTTACAAATCTCGACATCGAGGGCTCAAATTCTATTCTACTTTTTACTCTGTGGGAGGTGCTACAGTTTCAATCCGGCCCGGCTGTGGCTATGAAGCATGAGTTGCAGAAACTGTATGAGGGGCTTAGATTCTTGAGTGACCTTCTTAAGAAGTTTGATGGCAATGTTGGGGCAATTGCTAGAGCTGGAATCTTTGATGCTGGAGTCATTGTATTTTCAATTTATCAAAATACTAAAGCCATTGATCATGAAGTTGAAGATTTTCTGGGAGCTGTAAACTTAATTCAGACACATGTGGAGGAGAAAGTAGTGGTTAACACATCTAAGATCAACTTCCCGAAAACTACTGTGCTGGCCTTTCTTGATTTCCTCTTGAACTATTTGATGGAAGTCGAAATTTCCGATATTGATTCAGAAAAACCAAGCTGTGTACGAAGAGTTCGAGAATACATTCTCTTGTTAAGATCATTTATGGAGAAATTGGTGAAATTGAAAAGCCAGCCAGAAGACCTTCATCAAGATACCTGGATTTTTGCAGTGGAGGTGGCTTACAAGATAGAGCTTCTCATTGACCAGCTGGTGCTTGGAGATATTCTGGATTCTGATTTGATGTCATTGAATTCCATCACTGAGGATGTTAAGGTTATTAAGACTGATTCTGAGAGGATTTTTGATGTTGGGGAAGAAGAGCCTGATGAGGAAGTCACGCTGGCGCCTGCTGATAAGGTGATATCATATAGCAGCATCTCACCAGCTCATGATTTCGTCGGTTTTGAAGATGAACAAAGAGAAATTACAGACAGACTTACAAGAGGATCAAAGAAATTGCAGGTTGTGGCCATTGTGGGCATGCCCGGATTAGGAAAAACAACTCTTGCGACAAAAGTTTACAACGAGCCTTCAGTTAAGCAGCATTTTAGTGTCCGTGCATGGTGTTCTATATCGCAGGATTTCAACAAAAGGAAAGTCTTGCTTGAACTTCTGAATCAGATTCCAGGTTCGAAACCTGATTTGAAAATGACTGATGATGAGTTGGCTCAAGTGCTTCGACGCTCTTTGTTAAGGCGTAGGTATCTCATCTGCCTTGATGATGTATGGGAGATCGAAGCATTTCAATGCTTTAAACTAATATTCCCCGACGATTCTTCTGGAAGAATTCTCCTGACAAGTCGAATTGGTGATGTTGCAAAACTCGATGATAAACCTCATTTTCTTCGTCAGCTGAAATTCAGTGAGAGTTTGGAGTTGCTACGGAGAAAGGCAGCCTTTGGTAAAGAATGGCCTCCATCATTGCATGACATTGCAGTGAAAATTGCTGAAAATTGCAAGGGGCTACCTCTCCTTATTATCATTGTTGCAGGCCTTTTAGCAACTGCGAAGAAAGAGGTTTGGGAAGAAGTTCTTGAAAGTTTGAGCTCGGGAATCATCTCCAGCACGGATCAATGCGAGAAAACTATAGAGCTCAGTTACAAGCATTTGCCTGAGCATCTAAAGCCTTGTCTTCTCTCATTTGGCGGGTTTCCAGAAGATGAAGAGATATCTGTCAAGAGGTTGATTTGGTTATGGATTTCCGAGGGGGTTGTCCGAAAATCTGAATCAAGGAGCTTGGAAGAAGTTGCAGTTGATTACCTAAAGAATCTGATCGGCAGAAGCTTAGTCATGGATGGTAAAAAGAGAACTGGAGGAGGCATCAAAACTTGTCGCATCCATGATTTGCTACTTGACTTTTGTGTGAGAAAAGCAATTGAAGAAAATGCTTTGCATCTACTAAAGGGGAAAGAGGAGATTTCACATTTTGAAGAGTCGCGCTACTTGAGAAGGCTATGTGTGCACTCTAAGATGGGGGATTTCATGGAGTCCAAGTTGTATTGTCCGCAGCTGCGTTCACTCTCCTTCTTTGGTGAAAAAAGATGCGATGAAGTGACGGATATCTCATTTATTTTTCGCATCTTCAAGCTTCTCAGAGTGTTGAATATGGAGAGGGTAAGAATCTCATCATATGATTTTCCAGGAGGAATAGGCCTTCTGGTCCACTTGAGATATCTGGCAATCACCGTTACTTTCGATGTCAGCCCTTCAGTGGGAAACCTTTCAAACCTGGAAACTTTTATTCTTCATCCAGTACATGGAATACTTGTTACAATGCCTGATACATTCTGGAATCTGCGAAAATTAAGACATTTGCTCTTAAACTACAGGGAGGATGAAGATGACCTTCGTGGTGTTATACTGCCTGTTCATAGCTCATGTAAGTTTCTTGATCTGGAGAGTTTATCTGGTCTACATAGTCAGAATTGGTGCATAATGGAAAATCATTTGAACAATTTCCCCAACATTCGTCGACTAAAGTGCTGGCTCTATGAATTTGGGAGTGATGGAAGCAAGGTCATGTCCTTTTCTTTCTTGAGTCGGCTGGAATCTCTTACTTTGTCATTTGATGAGAATTCAACCGAGTTTGAGTTTATTTTCCCACAGAATATCAAGAAGTTGCATTTGTCTTCTTGTCGTTTGTCCTGGGAGAAAGTATCAAGAATTGCAGAACTTCCAAACCTCGAGGTGCTGAAATTGTTCTATGATTGCTTCATCGGAGGAAAATGGCAAATGGAGGAAGGGGAATTTTCAAAGCTTAGATTCTTGAAGCTGATGGATTTGGAGTTGATCAACTGGACAGGTTGCGATTATCAGTTTCCGAATCTTGAGAAGTTAGTGGTAGAGAGATGTGATGAGTTGGAAGAGATTCCTGAGTGTTTGGATAGTGTTGATACACTTGAAATGATTGAGGTTATCAACTGTTCAGATCACCTTGTTAGCTTATTCGAAACCCTTGCTGATAATCTGATTGATACGGGGAATTCAGTTCTACAGCTTCATGTGCGTCCCTCCAAGAAAATACCAACCAGTGAACCAGGTTCCGCAGATGATGAGGATGAGGATTCCGCCAACGAGGAGGATGAGGATTCTGTAACAGAAGAGGATGATGAGAACTCCGCCAACGAGGAGGCTACTTAACTGATACAGGTACTACTAAATCGCCTTTTTTTGTCTTCTCGGGTGAATATCAATTTTTCATTTATATGATTTATGACCGTGTTTAATAATTACTGGCAGATCATTTCACATCCTTCATGAATTGTTCAGTCCTATAGTGGTTCAGTCGAGCGGAAAATGAAGGAGCCACAGTCAAGATAGTACATATAAGGTTGTAAACAGAAGTTCTAATGAAGTTGCAGATTGCTAGCGTTTCGCTGTATTTCTCTACTGTTTTGCATGCAATTTTAATCTGCATCATTCATTTGGTACATATTATTGCATGAACTATGTGAATTTAATAATTAGGGTCAGGGCACCCAATCCCGGCAGCTGCAAGTAAAACTGGCTGTATTATTCGGGACCTTGAAGGTTTTGTTGACATTTGTTATGCAATTATTCTGAAGATATTTACTCATTTTGAAGTGTATATATTTTACATTTTACATTCGGGATCATTCCTGAAGTGCTCAGCGTAGTCTAAAATACCATTGAAATTACAATACCGCCCCTGAATATTGCTAACTTTCCCAATAAATCTAATAAGTGATGACATTTTCGTAATTTTAAATTGTATTTTGGATTACAAGAGTAAAATACCGAACTGCGTATAGCAACACCCAATAAAATATAAACAATATATATTGGTTGCTGATGATCTGAATTTGTTAATTGTTTTATCCTGCTGTTTTCAGACCTGACAGCCAAGCAGGGGAGTTGACTGTCGAATGCAATATTTAATTTGTCAGCAACTTAACATGGGATTAAGACCAATTAATTTATGCTCCTATAATTTCTTCCATCTTTCCACAGCTTCTGCATTTGCCATAGCATGATTTTTCCAGATCTGATTTTCTCTTCTGAATTCAGGCGCTACCGATCTCAGGTACCGGATTCTATACCAGCCTGCTGGTATTTTAACTTTTGATCTTAATTATGATTATTTATCTGTGTAATTATAAAGTTTCAAGCTCTTTTCCCTGATATCTGTTTCTTGGTTGATTATTTTCCCGGCCGGTTAGGTCTTTTCTCTGCTCACCGTTCAAGAATCCAGTCACATGAGTTCTTCATCTGCCTGATTTTATGAACTGTAAGATCTATCAATCTCTCCACTAATGAATTCTACTGATGTTTATTATTCTTTCAAGTTTTGGAACTGATCAATTCCTGCATATTTTTGATTTGTTGCACAGTTCTGTAATCGGCTTATCTCATCTCTAGATCTGCATATATCTGTCTCCTTCTGTCCTTACTCTACGCTGTTATATTATGTTATTTTGTTCTCTATGCTTTCGCACTAATGTCAAATGATGAGAATTAATAAGTTGGTCAAACTAGCATGGATTAATCGCGCGGCTTACGTGTAATTCGATATATCCTACCTGTTAAATTATTAGTATGACAGAATTATAAATCACTTAAACTGATGCTCTTGGCGAAATTCAGATTTTGGCCATATTTCTCCGTACTTTAGAACATTCTTGAACCAGAATGGTGAAAACCCAGAGATGGCAGAATCTTAAAGAAGGAGAAGCTCTGGTTTTGCCTGATGAACACAGATCAAAATCCAGGCCAGTGTTTGTGGCTTTCATTTCTCTGCTTTCTTGCTGCGTAATCTTGGCACCTCTGTTGCTTTTCTCCTTTCCCGCATTCACTCTTTCTCGCCCACGTGAGCATTCTCCACTTTAGTCTTTAATGTTTGTGTTTCTGAAACTCTTTTTCATCATTTTGATTTCATGAAATTGATATTGCAGACTCGCGGACTTTCAAAGTTGATCCTGAACCTGAACCTGTTACCAGTGGTGAGTTCATATGAAGAAACTAAAACCGACATTATTTTCAAGATTCTGAAGATTTAATTTCATGGCAGGAACAATTTATTGCGACCGAAGCAGCTCTCGGTTTGATGTATGTAGTTTGACAGGAGACATCAGAACTGACTCTGTTTCCTCATCAATCTTTCTCTACCAAAACGGTGATGATATAAAGCATGGCAACGAAAAGATCAGGCCGTACCCTAGAAAATGGGAGACAGATCTGATGATCAAAACGGTTTCAGAACTAAACCTGATTGTCAAGAATCACAGTCTTAGCTCTACTGAACACAAGTGTGATGTCAAACATCCTGTTCCTGCCGTTTTCTTCTCGAACGGAGGCAATTCGGGGAACGCTTACCACGATATGAACGATGTTATCTTGCCCATTTACATCGCTTGCCAGAAATTTGACAGGAAAGTTGTGCTTGTGGTTCTTGATTATCATGAATGGTGGGTAGAAAAGTACCATCATGTTCTATCCAGACTCTCAGATTATCCGGTGATCGATTTTACAGGCGATAAGCGGACTCACTGCTTCCCTGAGTCCATAGTTGGCCTCAAAGTCCACAACGAGCTTTCTGTGGATCCTTCACTGATGGAAGACAACAAGACAATTGTTGATTTTCACAATCTCTTAGACCGAGCATTTCGGCCAAGAGTCAGAGTCGTCAGAGGCCTAGTTCATGAGGAAAACGGAGAAAAAATGGCCAAAAAGAGGCAGAACCCGAGGTTAGCCATCATTTCGCGAGATGGCCCGAGGAAAATAATCAATGAGAATGCCCTGGTGATAATGGCAGAGAGAATTGGATTCTCAGTGACGGTTTTGAGGCCTGAAACAATGGAGCTTGCAAGGATTTACATGGTTCTGAGCTCGAGTGATGTTCTACTTGGAGTTCATGGAGCTGGATTGACCTATTTCTTGTTCATGAAACCTGGTTCTGTTCTCATTCAGATCATCCCTCTTGGGGTTGATTGGCCAGCGGGGTTCTGCTTCGGAGAGCCATCCGTGAAGTTTGGGCTGAGGTACATTGGGTACCAAATTCTGGCAAAAGAGAGCTCTCTGTATCATGAATATGACAAGAATGATCCTGTTCTTACTAATCCTCAAACCATTATTAGCGGCAAATGGGACGTGATCCAGAATATATACCTTCATCAGTATGTGAGGCTCAATCTTCCCAGATTTCGCCAGATATTGATCCAGGAGTATCAGTACACCATTGGTTCTAAGAGACATTAGTTTCTGATTCGAATTCATATTATTCTTAGCGGGGATGAGAATACACTTATATAAATTTGAGAGTGAATTTAGTGCTAATTTTAGTAAAAATATGATAAATTTAGGTAAAATATAACTATGTGGTAAGGATGATTGGCGTTGGCGTTGAGCTGTTGTGGGTATGCCTGGATCTGGAAAGACCACTTTGGCAATGAAGGTTTATGATGATCCATCAATTAGGTACCATTTTCATGTTCGCGCACGGTGTACCATTTCTCAAGTATTCAACCAAAAAAAAGTTTTACTTGAGCTCTTAGATCAGCTTCAACCTGATAAGAACGTTACTGATATTGCTTGAGGAAAGGCAAAAATGAACATTTGATCCATCAACTAAAATGTTCTGATGCAGTTGAGATTTCCTCTTTTGATGAACCTGAGATCTCACCTTCGAGGCACAGCATTTTCAGATGTTTAAATTGTTTTGTCCTCGTGTGCGCTCACTGGTATTCCTTCATCCAACAGATCCAGAAGCAAAGGTTGATATGTCATTCATGTTTCGCATCTGCAAGCGGCAAAGAGTGTTAAATTTAGAGAATGTTCGTCTCCAGCCTGATTTTCCAAGCGAATAGGACTTCTTCTCCAGTTGAGATATCTGGCAATCCAAGTTCTTTCTAACTTGGAAACTCTCATCATCATCCCAATTGGAAAGGTTGCATTTCCTGGCACATTCTGGAATTTGCGAAGATTGAGACATCTGTATGCTGTTCCTTATCACATACAAGATGTCGTTTATTTGTAAGGTAGTGATCTTGACAGCTCAGGCAATCTGCTTGAGCTGGAGAGTTTATCTATCCTGGCTAGCTATGATTGGTGCCTTATGGAGAAGCAGTTGAGGAAGTTTCCCAATATCCGCCAACTAAAGTGCTTGCTGCAGTCTCTTCCTGATGCTTTTGTGGATTTCTCAAATTTAAGTCTTTGGAATCTTTTTCTTTATCAAATGGTGGTGACCAGATTCCCAGAAATTTAAGTCCCTGATTAGAAAGATACACTCTGTTTGTAAGTGTATCAAAAAAAAAAAAAAAAACCAACTGGATTTGACATTATCAGAGACTTTGGTATGTGTTTGTAAGTTTCAAGTTTCCTATACTAAGCTATGTAGTAATAGTAAGCTATATTGGCTTAATTTTCAAATTCCAAGTCACTGATTTCCTTGAACTTGTACATGTGATTGAAGTTAATGGACATAGTTAAACATCATTGGTAAATGGGCATTGTTAATCCATTGCACCAAATCTGGCTCAAACTATGGATCTATGGCATGTGATATCTCATTAAAAAACATGGATTTTGTCATATTATTATAATGTCCTCTGTCAGATTAAGTAGCAAACAACAACACAGTAAGCAAATATGAAGATTGTGTGAGACAATTAAATAATGAATTAAATGCACCAAACTAGAGAGGAGAATAATGCATATATATATATATATATATACATACATATATATATCTCCATTTTCTGTGGTATACGGCGTATACCTGAAAAGGTGCAGATTGAAGATGTGGCGGAGGAGATCATCCCTTCTCGGTTATCTGTTCCTAACCTGCAGGCCTTCACTTGGTATGATTTGTTAATTTTTCATTTTTCTTCTTTACTTGCTTTTAAGTTCTATGTTTTGGTTTTCGGCTGAACTTAATTTTTTTTTTTTCGGTATATAGCTAGACCACCAGTCTCCACCTGAATCTATCAAAATGGCTTCTCAAAGAATTGTTACTTCTATTAGTCCTGCATTAAAAGGTCTGCAGTGGATGCTCACAACAGTTGACTCAGAAAACGAGAAGGGAAGAGTATACTGGATCCTCGTACACAAGCTGAGGATTCTCAGAACATTCCTTCTTTGTTCAACAATTTTAAGGAGGACCGAAATAGAAAGATCGAGGAACCTGATGTTCAAGCTGAGGGTTATTCTTAGAAGAGCTGTTTCCTGTTCTGATGCTGTTTCAGAAACAAGTCTGACATCCCTTTTTGATAAGGTTGAAGGTTTCATTTCTATGATCTCAGATGGTGGTCCAGTTTTACGCTCTAATCTTCTAGATGGATTCCCTAACTTGTTCAATATTGAATCGGTCGAGGAAGAGATGGATTCATGGTACAGGGTTTTGTCAGACTATTTGCAGTTCTCAGCTGCTCCAGTACTTCTTGCTGATGAAGTCCATGATATCCTTAATTCCGTTGTCGAGAATCTCAAGAATCTCCGGAGCTTCCCTGGACCATCTGATGTTGGAGTTCTTGAACAAGCCATTGTAGCCTTGAAAGAGAACATCATATTCTGGAAGAATTTCATCAGTTTCTTCTCACTAATTTGCTCCGATGAAAGTCAGGAGTTGCGATGTTTTTTATCTGATTTTGAGCCTGTTGCAATCACTGCAGCACACGTGACTTTACAGCTCTTTTCAGACAAAGATTACGATATTGATGGAGTGAAGTCAATGGTTTCTTCGCTCTTGCTGAGAATCAAACCTGCAGATAGTCCTCTTCTACTCGAGACCTACTCTCGAGCCGTTGAAACCTTAATATCTTCAAAAGGTTTGTATGTTCCAACTCTTGACTTGAAGGAATTCACTTCTTTTTCCTTATCTGCTCTCTGGGAGATCCTACTGTTCGATACGGGTCCCGTGGTGCCCTTGAAGGACATGTTCATCGCGGTGTATGAGGGACTAAGATCCTTGAGAACCATGCTGAGTAAGCATCCACACAGGTTTGATGATGGAATTAGGGATTTCACTAGAGCTGCTATTTTTGATGCTGGAATCATAATCTTTTCACTTCATCAAGAATATGTAGTGATTGATCATGGAGTTCAGGATTTTATGTCGAGCATTCTGCAAATTCGGTCACTCGTACTTGAAGAGGCACTGGTAAAACCAACAGAATTCAACTTTCCAAAGACCTGTGTATTCTCCTTTCTTGATTTCCTCTTAGAAGACTATCTCATAGAAGTAAAAACTTCTGAGGCTGATTTAAGTAGCCTGGATTTTATCCCAAAAATTCGAGAATACCTTATCTACTTAAAATCATTCATGGGGCAGTTGGTGGAGTTGAAGAATCCCAAAGAGGACAGTCATCAAGCTGCCTGGAATCTTTCTTTGGAGGTGGCCTACAAAATAGAGTCTCTCATCGACCAACTGGTGTTTGGAAATATTCAGGATTGCTTTGCTACGCGCTTTCAGTCAGTTACTGAAAACATCAGGATCATAAAGATTCATTCGATGAAGATTTTTGACGAGAAGCTGGAAAAGATCAGGCCTCATAAAGTTACCAGGACATCCTCTGATCAGGTACAAAGACCTAAACCTAACTTGTATGTATAACTGGAGAATATTGATAATGTTCTGAATTTTTCTTCTGTTTTTATATATTGTAGCCTAAAATGTCAGACTAAATTTTTGATCCTGCTATTGAAATAGGTGCCATCACAAATCAGCAACCCAGCATCTGATAAAATCGTAGGTTTTGAAACAGAAAGATCAACAATCATCGACCGGCTTGAGAGAGGATCGAAGACATTGCAGGTTGTTGCTATTGTGGGCATGCCTGGATCTGGAAAGACAACTTTAGCAATGAAGATTTATGATGATCCATCAATTAGGTACCATTTTCATGTTCGCGCACGGTGTACAATTTCTCAAGTATTCAACCAAAAAAAAGTTTTACTTGAGCTTTTAGATCAGCTTCAACCTGATAAGAATGTTGCTGATATTGCTGAAGATGATTTAGTTCAAGAGCTTTGGCGTTCCTTGTTGAAGCGTAGATATCTCATATTCGTGGATGATGTATGGGATATTCAAGCATTTAACAGCCTGAAAGAATCGTTCCCCGATGATTCAATTGGAAGCAGAGTTTTACTAACTAGTCGACAGGGCGATCTTTTACCCGAAGCCCTACTTTATGAGAAGCCTATTTTTCTTCCTCAACTCACTCACTCACAGAGTTTGGAGTTATTAAACAGGAAGCTTTACCTACCTGGAAAAGTTTTGACTCAACCATCGCATCCGTTTGGTTTGGAAGATGTAGAGTTTTGTAAGGGTTTGCCCCTAACTATTGTCCTTGTAGCTGGAATTTTATCAATTGAAAGACAAGTGGTTTGGAAAGAGGTTATGAAAAGTTTGAGGTCGAACCTAGTCTCCACTCTTGCTGATGAATGTGCCAACACAGTAGATCTCAGCTATAACCATTTGCCAGATCATTTGAAGCCTTGTTTTCTCTCATTTGGTGCATTTCTTGAAGACGAAGAGATTTCAGTCAAGAGATTGATTTGGTTATGGATTGCTGAGGGTTTCGTCCGGAAAAGTGAGCTTAAGAGCTTAGAAGAAGTTGCAAGAGATTACCTGATGAGCCTGATTGACAAAAGCTTGGTTACAGTTGTCAAAGAAAGATCTAGAGGAGGCGTGAAGGTTTGCCGTATTCATGATTTGCTTCATAGTTTTTGCTTGAAAAAGGCCAATGAAGAACAATTTTTTCCTGTTTTAAAAGGGAGTGAAGAGCTCTTATCTTTTTACCAGCTAGGCAACCTGAGAAGGCTATGTGTACATTCTGAAGCTGAGCATTTTGAGGAAGCCAAGTTGTATTGCCCTCGTTTGCGCTCACTATTCTTCTTCGAGAAAACACGTTGGAAAAGGAAGATTGATATGTCGTTCATACTACGCGCTGTCAAATATCTTAGAGTGTTGCATGTAGAGAATGTCTTTCTCACATCAAGTTTTCCAAGTGAAATAGGCCTTCTCCAGCTGAGATATTTGGCAATCCCAGTTAGCCGGTTCATCGTGCCATAAATAGGTAACCTTACAAATCTAGAAACTCTCATTCTTTTCCCTGAAAGGAGACTCACTCTTAGATTACCTGATACATTCTGGAATCTCCAAAAACTGAGGCATCTGTACATCAGTAAGAAAAACACTGAAATCAGACTGCCTGTGATAAATATCAACTTGAGAAACATGCTTCAAATGGATAGTTTCTCTACTCTATATTGTGATAACTGTGAAATAGTGGAAAAGCAATTGAGAAAGCTTCCAAATATCCGTCAATTGAAGATTTCCCTCTCTTTACTTTCGGATGGTGATATTCTGATGTCATTGACATATCTCAGTCAGCTGGAATCACTTTCTTTGTTATTTGATGGCCTGAAAGCTACAGAGCTGGAGTTGAAGCTCCCAGAGAGCCTAAGAAAACTGACTCTGAGTAGTCATAAGCTTTTCTCGACAAATTTATCGAGAATTGCACAGCTGCCAAATCTTGAGGTACTCAAAATACTTCACCCTAGCTTCAACGATACAACATGGCACGTGCAAGAAGGGGAATTCCCAAAGCTTCGATTCCTGAAATTGGTAGCCCCGGAATTGGTTCACTGGACAGCTTCAGATGATCAGTTTTCGAGCCTTGAGAGGTTAGTCTTGGAACACTGTGGTAAGCTGGAAGAGATTCCTGAGTGCTTGGAGAATGTTGCAACTCTTGAAATGATTCAGGTCAAGAGCTGCCCAAAACGCATCGTTGGTTTGGTTAAAAAGGTTGAGGATTGCCAGAAGGACATGGGAAACACAGTTCTACAAGTTCAGGTGGACAGCTGCTATAGATGATCGATTTCAGGAGTTCTAGGGCTTCATAACGCGCTTTTTCGGCTATGCATTTACGGTTGAGAAAGTCTCCCGAGAGTCCAACTTTCCTAGAGAATAGGAGCTACGGGGTCAAAATAGAAATATCAGAAACTATTGGGCCAACACGCGTAAATTATAGAAAATATTGGGCAAGGACGCGTAATATTACCATATTTCCCCCCAAATCTTTCCCGGTCTCATAATTTGTTGTTTTAACTTACAATAGTGATCTTTTAAACTATTTAGGCGACCTTTGAATCTTTTGATATTTTGAACTTTTATATGAATTAAAAGTTATAGGTACCTTTTAATTTAAGAACATAAACTTTTAGCTTAAAAACATAATGTTGTTAAGTTCACACACAAACTGTCAAAATAAAAGAACACCTTTCAACATAAAAATGAGACTTTGTAAATTAAATATTCGAACTCTTAAAAAACATGAAAAAAGTTGATGAAACAACAAAACAAACACTAAAAAGCTTGATTAAAACGTGCAACACATTCATATTCATCATGTCAGGAACCCGTACACCATTCATAAAAATCTGGACTAGCAAAAGAATTTCTGGCTGCTTTGTGAACTATCAATAGTAGCAAAGGTTGAATCATCAACATGAGAGGCAGCATTCGAAGCAGCATCAACTTCACTTTGGAACTTCATATAGCGCTCATGATACTTGGCAACAACAAGGAGCATATCTATTTTTAAAAATTCATCTACTTCTTGAGGAGGCTACAGAAACATATGCAAGTTAGAATAAAAGAACATACATGGAAACCAAAACATATATATGTAAGCTGTGTGGATAAACTGTAACGTTTTAGTGTATAACTATGATCTTATAAGCTATGCCACTGAACTTTTGTAATGCAATCTGTTACAAATCTAAAACAGGGGTACATAAACTATGGAACTTTTAGATTATGACCTAGACCTTTCAGATTATGAACAAGTCCTTTACATTACAGAAAGCAAACTTTCTTGTAAGACAGTGACCTTTTAGTTATGACCTAGACCTTTCTCGCTATGAACACGACCTTTAAATTACAAAAAACAAACTTTCATGTAAGACAGGAACCTTTTAAATTATGACCCAGACCTTTCAGATCTACACCTACAACCCAACCATATGCACATCTACAGTTAGAATCTGATCTTTCAACCTATGAACCAGATATTTCAAAGTACACAAACGACCCTAGGGTTTATGCAAGCATACACACATCAAACGCTAAAACATAAATTCAAAATCTAAAAAAATAGTGCGAACCTTCTTCGGTTTCATTGCCCACCCCAACTGACCCTCGGTATTCTCAGCCGCCGTACCATCGCTCTTGCCCGACATGTCCTTGTCCTCCTTTTGTTGATCTTGTTTTTTCACCATGACTCAACAACAACACACCAATCGAATCAGCAATAAAATTGATGTGGGGAAGAAACTTACCGTCGATAGATCACTCCGATTGCAATGAATTCGACGCGAAAATTTCAATCTGAGAACATAGGGTTTGATCGAGAGGAGAGGAGGGAGAGCCGAGAGGATTTCAGAGAGAGAAAGTGGATTGGGAAAGTGAAAGAATTAGGGGGTTTGGGTATATATAGATTGACCCATATTTTACCGTATTTCTAAATTTACCCCCGAATTTTCCCACAACTTTTATTAATTACAAATTGACCCCGCAGTTCCTATAACTCCAGAAAGTCGGACTTTCTGGAGAGCTTGCCTTTACGGTTTACCTTCCTGGTTAATTTTTCTTTGCTTTTCTCTTGTAAACATTCAGCACATATAAATAATAATAATAATATATATATATATATATATATATATATATATAATTAGTACTCTTGGAAGTGACGGTCACAATATAGTGATGGAGTTTATATGCAAAGAATTTTGGGACGGTGGTTTTTATGCAATTTATGCAAATTGCATTCAGCATGCTTGAATTTCACACTTGAATGCTTGTTTTTTAGACCAAACATGTTGTTTTTTAGAACATGTTTGCTTTTCACACTTAACGGGTTGTTTTTTAGAGAATGTTTGCATTTCACAGTTAACAGGTTGTTTTTTAGAGTTAATGTATTTTGAAGTAAAAAAAGATGATTTTATAGAGCATGCTTGAATTTCACCCTTGAATGTTTGTTTTTTAGACCAAACAGGTAGTTTTTTAGAACATGCTTGTATTTCACACTTAGCGGGTTGTTTTTTAGAATAAAATGCTTGGTTTTTAGATTGTGTGGATATGTTTGCTAACGTCTATTTTTAGACTAAGATGCTTGTTTTTTAGACTGATGAATAGTGCATTTTTGTCAAAATTGCAAATAAGAACCTCTTTCCTTCCATATATCAATATAGTCTTTCGATTATGATTGCAGATGATCTGGATGTGTTAATTATGTTATCCTGCTGTTTTCAGACCTGACAGTGACAGCCAAGCAGGGGAGTTGACTGTCGAATGCAATTAATTCGCCAGCAACATAAGATGGGATCAAAACCAATTAATTTATGCTCCTATAATTTCTTCCATCTTTCCACAGCTTCTGCATTTGCCATAGCATGATTTTTCCAGATCTGACTTTCTCTTCTGAATTCAGGCGCGACCGATCTCAGGTACCGGATTCTATACCAGCCTGCTGGTATTTTAACTTTTGATCTTATGATTATTTATCTGTGTAATTATAAAGTTTCAATGCTCTTTTCCCTGATATCTGTTTCTTGGTTGATTATTTTCCCGGCCGGTTAGGTCTTTTCTCTGTTCACCTTTCAAGAATCCAGTCACATGAGTTCTTCATCTGCCTGATTTCATGAACGGTAAGATTTATTAATCTTCACTAATGAATTTAAGGGGGTTGCTATACAGCATTTTACTTTTATAATTCAGAATATGATATGAATTTACGAAAATATCATCGCTTATTATATTCATTTGAAAAATTTAGAAATATTAAAGAGAGTAATATTGCAATTTCAATAGCCGGACTGTGCACAACACATCAGGAATTCTGCTAATGTTTATTATTCTTTCAAGTTTTGGAACCGATCAATTCCTGCATATTTTGATTTGTTGCACAGTTCTGTAATCGGCTTATCATTTCTAGATCGCTCTTCAGAAACTATCAACTCCTTCTGTCCTTACTCTACTTTATATTATTTTGTTTTGCTCTGTATGCTTTCGCACTGCTGTCAAATTGATGGGAAGGAGTTGGTCAAACTTTCATATTTCATTCAATATATCAATTATTTTTCGGTTATGATGAATAATATTGTGCGGTATATTATTTCGTGCAATAATAAACTTTAGACGTGTTTATCCCAATTAATTTAAATGGAATTTATTTAATATGAATATTGAGATCCAAACATGAACCTTCAAATGACTAGTGCCAAAAAAAATTAGAAAAAAGTTTTATTGCTACCCTCAATTTTTATATATATTCCCTTATAACTATGAATTCTTTAAAAATCCTATTGTAACCATGAGATTAAAAACCCCTCAAAATTGGCTAGAAAATTGAAAAGACCATAAATCCCTGAATTCAATTATTATTAAATTTTATAATAAAAATTCACCCCTCCCCTGTCTGCCTCTCTGCGTCTTTTCATTAACGATAGAGTTTTCTTCTCTTTAATGAATTGAATTGAATTAAATTTAAATATATTAAACTGAAAAATATAAATATATTCATCTAGACTGAAGTGTATAAAGTATAAATATATTTAACTGAATTGAACTAATATGATTTTCTTTTTTTGTGTGGTAAAAAATAACAAACATTAGTGAAAATTATAATCTACTGAACTGAACTGAACTTAATTGATATAAATTTTAATATACTTATCTGAACTGAACTAATTTTTTTTATAAAATATACTGAACTAGACTAAGAACATAAAAATTTAAAATAACTGAACTATTTTTTACGGAAAAACTCAAGAAAACAAGGACTAAGTTAAATAGAGCAAAATCATCACAAAAATTTTCAATGTAAACCTGAGGTGCAAATTTATCACTGTTTATGTAAAGAATGCTAAAAACATCATGGTCAACACTAATCAATTGGTCAAAATTTTAGTTTTTGAAATCTTCATTGGTCAAAAGTTTAGGTTCACAATAGGTAATCTTTTTTAAAAGTCCAACTTTCCTAAATCTTTTGGAACTACCACTATGTATTTATACTCGAATGATACATTTTTGTGTTAAAACATTGATCATTTTAAAATAAACATATATTAAAACATGTTTTAATGCAAAAATTCAAAAAATTTCATATAAAAATTAATATATTTTAAATTATAAAATTTGTAGTTGAATTTAAAAAGTGCACGGTATAGTTGAGAGTTCCATAAGCTTTCTCTTTACTAGTGGTAAGACTTATCTAAGAATTTGGGGTTACCCCGAAATTTTACCCAAAAAATTATTTAGCATTTTGATAATCATTAAAAGATGGTATTTTTCCCATCCAATTCCCAATTAATTTGTACAAATATATATATTGAAAATATTTGACCGCTAGTATTTTAATTCATTTTCAAGTAAATTATGTATATGTAAACATTATAAAATATGATAAGAGTATTTTGCTATGGAGCAGCAACATATAAGGTGAATTTAGTCCAGGGGCTCATTAGAAAATTCTCAAATTTTAGTGGAAATGTTCACTTCTCGGCGAAACCCTAGTTCCTTCTGTGAAATTGCTTCTGTGATTTGGGAGTCCCGGAGATTAAAAAACGGTTAATTTTGCAACACAGTTGAAACCCTCCGAGTGTTTTCTATAGTGTGATAGTATTTTTATCTATTTATGATGACTATGTTTTGAATTTGTCTTAAACATTTGTTCTCTCAGTCAATTTGAATCCAGTAAAGCTCCCGGTGCCATCCAATCGGAACAAGATGATCAACAAAATCATTGCTTCTATTAGTAGTGCCATGCGTTATGCGGGATACAACAGGGAATCCTATTCTGAATATGCAGATAAAATCACTCTTAGGCTACAAATGCACAAGCTGATGGGGCTTAAAACATTTCTTCTTTGTTTAAAGAAGTTGGGGGCCAACGACACTAGTTTCACGTACCCGGCTATGGAAGAACCTGAGGAGTCTGATCAGGAAGAAGAGGAGGAGGAGGAGGAGGAGGATGATAGTACAAAGGCAAGTCAGCCGCTTGAATACCTTCTCAAGAGGCTTGAATGTTACTTGGAAAACATTGATACCAGTGAATATGATGAACATCTATCCGGTATTGAGTCTTTTGAGGATGAAATAGATGAATGGTACACCAGTTTGTGCAATTACTTGCCACAGGCCTCGAGTTCTCCCGTTGCCATTGAAGTTAGGGAGATCTTTGATTCTGTACTAAGGAATATAGAGGATTTTCTAAGTCTCCACATAGCCTATGTTGGAGAGTTCATAGCACCAGTGGAAGCCTTGAAAGTGCACATAATTTTCTGGAGAAATTTCCTGCGTTTCGCCACTTTTCTAGGCATTGATCTGCAAACTGAGTTTCAAGATTTGTTGCTGAATATAGAAGCTCTTGCTTTCAGTGCAGCACATCTCACACGCCACCTCTTCTCAGCTGGGCTCTATAATGTCAATGTTTTCTCCGAGGCTGAAATAAATCTGAGAGCAAGTCATCACAACCATGGTAATGTGTATGCAGATCCAGATGAACCCCCTAGCCCTCTTTCATGTTTGATTTCTCATGACGATGTCAGGTCTACTGTTTCTGCATTGCTATTTAGTATCAACCCCCTTGATAATACTCATTTACTCGAGAGCTACAGTCGATCCCTAGAAATCATGAAATGTTCAAGAGAGTCTTTTGTTCTGAATCTCGACATTGAAGGATGCACTGATCTCCTACTGTCTGTTCTGTGGGAGGCACTACAATTTCATACCGGCCCGGTTGTAGATTTGAAGGATAAGTTGCAAGAAATGTATGCAGGGCTTAGATACTTGAGAGCCCTACTGAAGAAGCACCCTGATAAGTTTGATGGCCAGGTTGGGGTAATAACTAGAGCTGGAATCTTTGATGTTGGGATCATGATACAATCTGTTTATCAAAATCACGACTCCATCGCCCGTGGATTTGAAGAATTTCGGGGAACGATTGATGTCATTCAGGCTGAGGTGGAGGAGCAAGTAATGAGCAGATCATCAAAAATTAATTTTCCAAAGACTACTGTATTGGCCTTTCTTGATTTCCTCTTAAACTATTTAATAGAGGTTAAAAGTTCTACACCAAATCGCGTAGAAAGCCTCAAAGAGCATCTTCTCTTCTTAAGATCTTTTATGGAGAAATTGGTGAAGAATCAGCTGGAGGATTTTCATGAGAGTGTCTGGAATTCCGGTGTGAAGGTGGCCTACAAGATAGAGGATCTCATGGACCAGATGTTGCTGGGAGATATTGTGGATTCTGATTTGGATTCCATCACAGAAGCAATGCAGATTTTGAAGACTGATTCTGCAAAGATTTTTGATGATTGCAGAGAAGAAATCGAAGTACCTCGGGAAACTAATACTGATCAGGTGACATCAGAAAGCAGCATTTTGTCAGCCGATGATTTTGTGGGTTTTGAGGATGAGAGGAAAGCAATTATCAACCGACTTACGAGGGGATCAAAGAAGTTGCAGGTTGTAGCCATTGTTGGCATGCCTGGATTGGGAAAAACAACTCTTGCAACAAAAGTTTACAATGAATCTTCAGTTCAGCAGCATTTTCATGTTCGTGCATGGTGTTCATTCTCACAAGAATTCAACAGAAGGAAAGTCTTTCTTGAACTTTTACATCAGATTCAAGTTCTGAAATCAAATCAGCCTGCCAAAGATTATTCAAGAATGTCTGAAGAAGATTTGGCTCAAGAACTTCGACGCTCTTTGTTACAGCGTAGATACCTCATCTACATAGATGATGTATGGGAGACTAATGCATTTGATTGCTTAAAACTCTCATTCCCTGGTGATTCTTTTGGAAGAATTCTCCTGACAAGTCGAATTGGCGATGTTGCAAAACTTGATGATCAGCCTCATTTTCTCAGGCAATTGACATTCAGTGAGAGTTTGAAGTTATTACAGATTAAAGCATTCCCTGGTAAAGGTTGGCCTCAATCATTGCATGAAACTGCAGTGAAAATTGCTGAAAATTGTAAGGGGCTACCTCTCATTATTATCATTGTTGCGGGGCTTTTAGGAACTACAAAGGAAGAGGTTTGGGAAGAAGTTCTTGTAAGTTTGACCTCAGGAGTCATCTCCAGCACAGATCAATGCAAGAAAGCTATAGAGCTCAGTTATAAACATTTGCCTGAACATTTAAAGCCTTGCTTTCTCTCCTTTGGTGGCTTCCCCGAAGATGAAGAGATTTCGGTCAAGAGGTTGATTTGGCTATGGATTGCTGAGGGATTTGTCCCAAAATCTGATTCAAGTTGCTTAGAAGAAGTTGCAACAGAATATCTTAAGAATTTGATTGGCAGGAGCTTAGTCATGGATGGCCAAAAAAGAAATGGAGGAGGCATCAAAACTTGTCGCATCCATGATTTGCTACTTGACTTTTGTGTGAGAAAAGCAATTGAAGAAAATGCTTTGCATCTACTAAAGGGGAAAGAGGAGGTATCACATTTTGAAGAGTCGCGCTACTTGAGAAGGTTATGTGTGCACTCTAAGATGTGGGATTTCATTGACTCGAAGTTATCTTATCCGCATTTGCATTCACTTTCCTTCTTTGGTGAAAAAAAATGTGGTGAAGTGGCTGATATCTCGTTCATTTTTCGGGTTTTTAAATCACTCAGAGTGTTGAGTATGGAGACTTTAATAGTTTCTTCATTCGACTTTCCAGGAGAAATAGGCCTTCTCGCCCGATTGAGATATTTGGCAGTGACAGTTTATTCTGATATCAGCCCCTCTATTGGTAACCTTTCTAACTTGGAAACTTTTATAATTGATCCAGTATATGAAACACTTGTTACCATGCCTGATACATTCTGGAATCTGCAAAAAATGAGACATTTGTACTTACTCAACATGGGGGATCAGGATGAGTTTCATGGAATTATACTGCCTGTTGACAATGTTGACAGCTCCTGTAATAATATGCTTGAGTTAGATACTTTATCTGGCCTGCACAGTGAGCATTGGGATGTCATGGAAAAGAAATTGAGAAAGTTTCCTAACATCCGTCGACTGAAGTTCTGGCTCTATGAATTCGGAAATGATTGCAAGATCATGTCATTTTCTTTCCTGAGCCGGCTGGAATCGCTTACTCTATCGTTTTATGACAATTCAGCCGACTTTGAGCTGATTTTCCCTATCAGTATCAAGCAGCTGAATTTGTCTCGATGTGGTTTGCCCTGGGAAAGAATTTCAAGTATAGCAGAACTGCCAAATCTGGAGGTACTGAAATTACTCGAAGATTGCTTTGTTGGGGGAAGATGGCAGGTTGAAGAGGGAGAATTCTCGAGACTTAGGTTCTTGAAGTTGGGATACCTGGACATCACCAACTGGACAGGTTGTGATGATCAATTTCCGAGTCTTGAGAAGCTAGTGGTGGAGGGATGTGATGAGTTGGAAGAGATTCCCGAGTGTTTGGAGAGTGTTGATACACTTGAAATGATTGAGGTCATACACTGTCCAGGCCGCGTTGAATGTTTATTTGAAGTCCTAGCAGATTACCTGAAAGATATGGGAAATTCAGTGCTACAGTTTCGTGCGAGTTCCTCCAAGGAGAAGGCAGGTTCTGCAGAAGAGGAGGACGATGATTCCGCCAACGAGGAGGATACTTAATTGGTGAAGGTACAAGCTCTATTTCTAAGTTAAATAGTATCATTTTTTTAGGGTTAATTCAATGATCTAAATTGTTAGCTTAGGGCTGTTTTTGGCATGTACTGATACTCATGAGTTATGTGTTTCTCCTGGCTGGTGGCAGACTTGTTCATCCTTCTTCAACAGTTCACTCCACTGGAAGCTCGAGTCAAGATTTGTTATCTATATGTATTTTTGTGCTGCGCTTTTTTTGGATAGTTAAGATCATCCACCTCTGCCTCTTATTTGGCAGAATTGTGCTTCGTCTAACGATCACTAACTTGCTCGGTGAGGGATGGTAGAGGCAAGGATGATCTATCAAAGTTGTAAACCTATAACAATACATCTCATTTGTCTTTTTTGCTGCATTAGAGACTTTGGTCTCAATGCAAACATATCCTTTATTTGTAATGTTTTTTTGTGACTGCCAAAAAAAAAAAAGCTTCTTTGTTAGC
This sequence comes from Sherardia arvensis, assembly GCA_948330725.1. Classification (NCBI taxonomy): domain Eukaryota; kingdom Viridiplantae; phylum Streptophyta; class Magnoliopsida; order Gentianales; family Rubiaceae; genus Sherardia; species Sherardia arvensis. The sequence goes on from OX415235.1 coordinate 49,766,084, forward strand.
ATGTTTCATTGTATTTTTATGTTTGAGTTTATTTTCCCGCATGCATATCAATTTAGACCATAATATATACATTTGCTACAAGTACAAGACTTAAATTTTGTACTACATATTCAATTGAAAGGAGCACTTGCTGACCAACGGTTATATCTTGCTCACCAAAGTTCAGGTGGACAGCTGCTATAGTCTATAGATGATCGATTACACGAGTTCTAGGGTTTCATACGCGCTTTTCCGGCTATGAATTTGCCTTTCTGGTTTATAATTCCCTGGCTTTCTCTTCTAAACATTGATCACATAATAAACAAATAATATTGGTTACAGATGATCTGGATACTGCTGTTTTCAGACATTTAAACTATACTCCCTTGCCAGCCAAGCAGAGGGGAGTTGACTCTGGAATGCAATTAATTGGATGGGATCAAAACCAATTAATTTATGCTCTTATAATGTCTTCCATCTTTCAACAGCTTCTGTATTTGCCAGATCTCACTCTCTCTTCAGCTCTTTTCTGCACAATATAGTTGAATCCAGGCACAGTCGAGGTCGTGCTCGGCTACCGCCTACCGGATTCTACCGGCCTGGTATTTAACTTAGGGTCTAATGAATCATGATTGTTGATATAACATTTGTAAATGAAAGTTTGATATATGCAAGTTTTCTTTTCCCTGATATCTGTTTTTCGGTTATCTTACTGCTAGGTCTTTTCTTCTCTCCGTGCACCGTTCAAGAATCCAGTCAGGCCAGATTTCATAAACGGTAAGATCTGTTAAAATGTCCATTAAATAAACTCTACTAATTTATGGTTATTTTTCTTTCATGTTTTATATGCTCTCTAAAACTATCAAAAGGTATGCTAGCGCTATGTTAACTGTTAAGTATCTTCTTCTGATTACATCTGTGCAATTATTCTTGCATTAATAGCACATTGTGAGCTATAAGCCTTTGCGACCCACCTTAAAGCAACACAATCCGCAAAATTTTTAAAAACTGACACTTCCTATATTCCTATTAAACTTGTACATTTATAGTCGAATTAAAAATACTTGATTAATTTTAGTGTCTTTATAGAAACACCATAAAAATTTATTTTTCTATTTAGCCATAAGTTTGACATATATATGTACAAGTTTAACCGGGGTGAAAGAAATATTATATTACATAGGAGTTTAAAAAAGTACTAGGAGTTAGGCCCTGTCCACTTCAGCTTATTTCGTACTGTGCTGTGTTTATGAGTGCTGAGCTGTGCTGATGAGTGCTGAGTTGTGCTGATCAGTGCTGTGCTGTGCTGATCTTGTGCTGAATAGTGGTAAAAGTATTGAATAGTGTTCATTTGGGTTGATGAAAAAACACAATGTTTATTACTTACGAACTAATAAGTTTACTTAATTAATATTATTTTTACAAAACATAAAAATAGTGTCCATTTAAAACTTAAAGCATTGAGCTGAAAAGTGTTGTGCTGATGAGTGCTGTGCTGAGCTGAGCTAATGAGTGCTGGGCTGTGTTGATCAATGCTGTGTTGTGCTGAAATGTGATGCAATAAGTTGAATTGGACATGCCCCTTATTAATTAAGTTAAGAATATTTTAAACAATTAACTACTAAAAAAGGCCTATAACTTTCAGCAGTGTTTCCTTCGATCTCGTAACTTTTAAGTGTTTGGTTTTAGTCCCGTATTTAAAATGAAATAATTTAAAGTTACGGGACTAAAAAGAAATAATGGTGAAAATTATAGGTCTATTTGAGTAGTTAAATTGTATTTCAAAAGTAGTGTTAACTTTTCAAACCTGCCTAACTCCAGGGCCGGGGCTTATATGAAAATTCCCAAAAATTGGGGAAATGTTTACTTCTCGGCCAAACCCTAGTTCCTCACCACCAGGTTTTCGCAAAAATTTCTTCCGCAATTTGGAGTAGTGCCGGAGATCTGAAACGGTCAATTTCGCCATACGGTCGAAATTATTGTCTTCTTCTCCCGACCGTTTTCTATAAGATTCATTGTCCTGGCTAAAACCTATGTAGTCACCAGAGTTTCAAAACCGTTGCCGTACGGAGTTTTAGAAAAACGGGTTTGAATTCTCCTTGAGTTCTGTATTTGGAAAGGGCTTATGTACTAGAGTTCTTGAAAACGATTAGATAGCATCGAGCTGCTTAATTTTGAGAAAATACTTTATATGTTTTACTGTCTCGCACTAATGATGATGACGATGTTTTGATTTGTCTCCGACATTTATTCTCTCAGTCATTTCATCGGGCAACCATCCAAGCGAGATAAGATGGCCAGCGAAATTATTGCTTCAATTACTGATGCCATGGATCGCATGGAGATTTGCAGGAAAATGTATTCTCAATATGAATATAAAATGATTCTTAGGATATTAATGCACAAGATTATGGGGCTTAGAACATTTGTTCTTTGTTTAAAAAAATTGGTGACTGACGACACCGGTTTCATCTATCCATGTCTGGAAGCATTTCAGGAGTCTAATGTTCTGGAGGCTGATAGCAACTGTGATCATACCGATGTCGGGGAAATTGATGATAATATTGACAGTCTGGAGATAAGTCACCCGCTTGAATATCTTTTTAAGAGGCTTAAAACTTTTCTTAATGATACTGCAAGCTATTACGATGAATATTTATCTACCATTGAATGTTTTGAGCAAGAAATAGATCAATGGTACACCAGTTTGTCAAGCTACTTGCCACAGGCCTCGAGTTCTCCAGTTGCCAATGAAGTTGAGGAGATCTTTAGTTCCATTCTACGGAACCTCGAGGATTTCCTAAGCCTCCAAATTGCTTATGAGGGAGTTTTTGTCCAACAAGTTGTAGCCTTGAAAGTGAACATCACTTTCTGGAGAAATTTCCTTCATTTTGCATCCTTTCTAGGCACTCATCAACAACAAGAGTTTCGAGACTTTTTGATGAATTTAGAAGCTCTTGCATTCAGTGCAGCACATTTCACAGTTGACATATTTTCAGCTGGGCTCTACAATGCCAAAGTTTTCTCTGAGGCTGAAATGAAACTGAGAGCAATTCATTACCACCATGGTGGTGTGTATGGAGATCCAGATGCTCTCAGTAGTCCTCAATATTCATTTCACACTTGTTACAACAAAGTTAAGTCTACAGTTTCTGCTTTGCTTCTTAGGATCAATCCATTTGACAACCCTCCTTTATATGAGAGTCACTCTCTAGCTTTGGAAAGCATCAAAAGTTCAAGAGAGTCCTGTGTTCCCAATCTCGATATCGAGGAATCGAGTGCTGTTCTACTGTCTATTCTGTGGGAGGTGCTGCAGTTTCAAACTGGTCCAACTCTGGCTTTGAAGGATAGATTGCAGGTACTGTATGAGGAGTTGAGATACTTGAGAGGCCTTCTGAAGAAGCACCCTGATAACTTTGATGGAGAAGTTAGGGCAACCATTAGAGCTGGAATCTTTGATGCTGGGGTCATAATACTCTCTTTTTATCAAAAGCATGATGCAGTTAGTCATGAAGTTGAAGAGCTTCTGGGATTGATGAAGGTAATCCGGACGGAGGTGGAGAAACAAGTGGTGAGCACATCTATGCCAATTCAATCAGTCACAGAAGACAAGATGATCATTATGACTGATTCAGTGAAGATTTTTGATTGTAGAAGAGAAGAGATCGAAGTACCGTGTCATGAAGAGATAGCTTCAGTGCATACTGATCAGGTGATATCAGCTGAAAGCATTCCATCAACTAATGAATTTGTGGGTTTTGAAGCTGAGAAAGGAGAAATTATCGATCGACTAACAAGGGGATCAAAGAAGTTGCAGGTTGTGGCTATTGTGGGTATGCCCGGATTGGGAAAAACCACTCTTGCAACCAGAGTTTACAATGAATCTTCAGTTCAGAAACATTTTCATATTCGTGCATGGTGTTCCATCTCACAGGAGTTCAACAGAAGGAAAGTTTTACTGCAACTTCTTGATCAAATTCGAGTTTTGAAATCAAATCAGCCTGATGAAGATTATTCGAAAAAGTCTGAAGAAGATTTGGCTCAAGACCTTCGACGCTCATTGTTACAACGTAGATATCTCATCTACGTTGACGATGTATGGGAGACTAAAGCATTTGATTGCTTAAAGGTCTCATTCCCTGGTGATTCTTTTGGAAGAATTCTCCTGACAAGTCGAATTGGTGATGTTGCAAAACTTGATGATCAGCCTCATTTTCTTCGGCAGTTGACATTCAGTGAGAGTTTGGAATTATTACAGATGAAAGCATTCCCTGGTAAAGGTTTGCCTCCATCACTGTATGACACTGCAGTGAAAATTGCTGAAAATTGCAAGGGGCTGCCTCTCATTATAGTCATTGTTTCTGGGCTTTTAGGAACTACAAAGCAAGAGGTTTGGGAAGAAGTTCTGGTAAGTTTAACCTTGGGAATCATCTCCAGTACAGACCAATGCCAAAGAACCATTGAGCTCAGCTATAAACATTTGCCAGACCATCTGAAACCATGCCTTCTCTCACTTGGTGCTTTCCCAGAAGATGAAGATATTTCGGTGAAGAGGCTAATTTGGTTATGGATTGCTGAGGGCTTTGTCCGAAAAAATGATTCAAGTAGCTTGGAAGAAGTTGCTGCAGATTATCTCAAGAATTTGATTGGAAGGTGCTTAGTCATGGATGGCCGGAAAAGAAATGGAGGAGGCATCAAAACTTGTCGCGTCCATGATTTGCTTCTTGATTTTTGTGTGAGGAAAGCCATTGAAGAAAATGCTTTGCATCTACTAAAAGGGAAAGAGGAGATTTCACATTTTGAAGAGTCACACTACTTGAGAAAATTATGTGTGCACTCTAAGATGGGGGATTTCATTGAGTCGAAGTTTTCTTATCCGCATTTACGTTCACTCTCCTTCTTTGGTGAAAATATATGTGGTGAAGTGGCTGATATCTCATTCATTTTCCGGCTTTTCAAATTGCTCAGAGTCTTGAATATGGAGACTTTAATAGTTTCATCATATGAGTTTCCAGGAGAAATAGGCCTTCTCGTCCGGTTGAGATATTTGGCAGTCACAGTTACTTTCGATATCAGCCCCTCAATCGGTAACCTTTCTAACTTGGAAACTTTTATTATGCATCCAGTATATGAAACACTTGTTACCATGCCTGATACATTCTGGAATCTGCAAAAATTGAGACATTTGTACTTGCTCAACATGAGGGGTCGGAATGTGTTTCATGGAATTATACTACCTTTTGACAGCTCCTGTAATATGCTTGAGTTGGATAGTTTATCTGGCCTGCACAGTGAGCATTGGCATGTCATGGAAAAGAAACTGAGAAAGTTTCCTAATATACGTCGACTAAAGTTCTGGCTCTTTGAATTCGGGAATGATCATGTCAATGGAAGTAAGGTTATGTCATTTTCTTTCCTGAGCCAACTAGAATCGCTTACTTTGTCGTTTGATAATAATTCAGCCGATTTCGAGTTTATTTTCCCTGAAACTATCAAGCAACTGAATTTGTCTTGTTGTGGTTTGCCCTGGGAAAGAATATCAACAATTGCCAAACTGCCAAACCTGGAGGTACTGAAATTACTTGAAGATTGCTTTGTTGGGGGAAGATGGCAGGTTGAAGAGGGAGAATTCTCAAAACTTAGGTTCTTGAAGTTGGGATACCTGGACTTCACTAACTGGACAGGTTGTGAAGATCAATTTCCCAATCTTGAGAAGCTAGTGGTGGAGGGATGTGATGAGTTGGAAGAGATTCCCGAGTGTTTGGAGAGTGTTGATACATTTGAAATGATTGAGGTCATAGATTGTCCAGATCGCGTTGAATCTTTATTCAAAACCCTAGCAGATTACCTGAAAGATATGGGAAATTCAGTGCTACAGTTCCGTGCCAAGGAGAAGGCAGGTTCTGCAGAAGAGGAGGACGATGATTCCGCCAACGAGGAGGATACTTAATTGGTGAAGGTACAAGCTCTATTTCTAAGTTAAATAGTATCATTTTTTAGGGTTATTTCAATGATCTAAATTGTTAGCTTAGGACTGTTTTTGGCATGTACTGATACTCATGAGTTATGTGTTTCTCCCGGCAGGCGGAAGACTTGTTCATCCTCGTTCAACAGTTCACTCCACTGGAAGCTCGAGTCAAGATTTGTTGTCTATATGTATTTTTGTGCTGCACTTTTTTTGGATAGTTAAGATCATCCACCTCTGCCTCTCATTTGGCAGAATTGTGCTTCGTCTAACGATCACTAACTTGCTCGGTGAGGGATGGTAGAGGCAAGGATGATCTTCTATCAAAGTTGTAAACCTATAACAATACATCTCTCATGTCTTTTTTGCTGCATTCTTTCTCTTGTAAACATTCAGAACATAATAAACAAATAATATTGGTTATAGATGATCGCGATGTGTTAATTATGTTTTCTTCATACTCTTCATAACATAGTTTTTCTTGTGGTTATGTTTCTGAGATGATGATGAACTATGCTGCTAAACTGGCTGTTTTTTGGGGGACATTGTTTGAAAACACACTTTTGTGAAGGTTTTGTTGACATTTTTTACCCACTTTCTGGAGGATTAATTTACTCATTTTGAAGTGTATACATTTTTCATTTTACATTCAGGATCAATGAACATATTCTTTATAACTTCATTATTGTTTCTAGTCAGTATGGGGTTTGATCTTTCAGTCCTTAGTTTATTACAGCTCTGCTTAATGAGGGAGACAAACTCTGATCCTTAAGTCAGATTATTAATTTTTAAAAAGGAACACCTTGTCAGAATTCAATTCATTAGTAATAGTTAATAGTTACTGATAAACAAATGATTTTGGGTGTACAGATTGTCAATTAGTATTTGCACAAAAAAATATTATACCTTGCAGTAGAGATGGGAGTTGACTATATTATATTGTTAATCCCAATTTTGTTGGCCATCTAGACTTGATGCTTTCCAATTTCTTCTGTGTTTCATTAGCATCTGTATGTTCTTGTACATCTGCTTTCTATTTTGGTTGATTTGATGTACAGGTGCGTAATCGAGTTATCATTTCTTGGTCGATCTGATCATTACCAGTTATCTCAAGGTAAGATCTAATTCTGTTGATGCCTCTTTCAACTAATTTTAGCCAGCGTTTGAGGTCTACATGTTATTAATACATGTTATTACTGCTAAATTTCCAGTTTAAACCCGAATCCTCTTATTGGATCAAAGATGGCCTCCCAAATCATTGCTTCTATTCATGATGCCCTGGAAAACCTGAAAAAAGTTTGGGATGGCAATGGTGAATTCGAAAATGAATTGTGTCTGCGCCCAACGATGCACAAGCTAAGGGGACTCAGAACATTTCTCCTTTGTTTGAAAAAGACCGATTCGATTGAAGACAGCAGTGTGGTGGGAAGTCAGCTTGAATCTCTCCTTAATCGGCTGGGCGATTTTGTGGAAAAAATGAAAGAGAATGATCTTCATGAATACTTATTCGACATCGAATCTCTTGTGGAAGAACTAGACAAATGGTACACCAGTTTGCAGGCCTCGGATTCTCCAGTGGCTGGAGAAGTCGAGGATATCTTCAACTCAGTACTGGAGAATCTGGAGGATTTTCTGAGCCTCCACATAGCTTATGTTGGAGATGTTGTAGCACCATTAGAAGCCTTGAAAGTGAGCATCACTTTCTGGAGGAATTTCCTGCATTTTGCCACTTTTCTGGGTACTGATAAGCAGCCAGAGTTTCAAGATTTGATGATGAACATGGAAGGTCTTGCATTCAGTGCAGCACATTTCACACTTCATTTCATATCAGGTTGCCATTATAACATCAGAGTTTTCTTCGAATATCAAAGAAATTCGATGGTTAATCTTAAGAATGGCGATGTGTACAGAAGTCCAGAATACCTGGAAACAATCGAAGATATTCATAGTCCGGATTCATATGAGACTTTTTATGATAGAGTCAAGTTTGCAGCTTCTGCATTGCTGTTTAGAATCAATCCTCTTGATAACTCTTGTTTATATGAGAGTTACACTCGAGCCCTGGCAAGCATGAAGAGTTCAAGAGAGTCATATGTTGTTACAAATCTCGACATCGATGAATCTATTGCAATCCTGCTATCCATTCTGTGGGAGGTGCTACAGTTTCACACAGCTCCTGCTTCATCTTTGAAGTATGAGTTGCACAAAGTGTACGAGGAGCTTAGATACTTGCGAGCGCTTCTTAAGAAACACCCGAATAAGTTTCATGGCGATGTTGGGGAAGTTGCTAGAGCTGCAATCTTTGATGCTGGAGTCATAATATCTTCAATTTATGATAAGACTAATGCCATTGGCCATGAAGTTGAAGAATTTCTGGGAAACATTAAGATAATTAAGGCTGAAGTGGAAGAGCAAGCAGTGACCTTTCTCAAGACTGATTCTGAGAGGATTTTTGATGTTAGGGAAGAAGAACCTGATGTCCCACAGGAAGTCACATCGGCGCCTACTGATCAGGTTATATCAAGTAGCAGCATCCCATCAGCTAATGATTTTGTTGGTTTTGAAGCTGAGAAAAGAGAAATCATCGACCGACTTACAAGAGGATCAAAGAAGTTGCAGGTTGTGGCCATTGTGGGCATGCCTGGATTGGGAAAGACAACTCTTGCAACAAAAGTTTACAATGAAGTTCAGCGGCATTTTCATGTTCGTGCATGGTGTTCTATCTCGCAAGATTTCAACAAAAAGAAAGTCTTTCTTGACCTTCTGAACCAGATATCAGTTTCAAAATCAGATTATTCAGCTATGGATGAAGATGATTTGGCTCAAGAGCTTCGGCGCTCTTTGTTGCAACGTAGGTATCTCATCTACATTGATGATGTATGGGACATGGAAGCATATCAATGCTTCAAACTATCATTCCCTGATGATTCTGGTGGAAGAATTCTCTTGACAAGTAGAATTGGCAGTGTTGCGAAGCTCGATCATGAGCCTCATTTTCTACGTCAACTGACATTCAATGAGAGTCTGGAGCTGCTACAGATGAAGGCTTTACATGGCAAAGGTTGGCCTGATAAATCATTGTACCACACAGCGGTTAAAATTGCTGAAAATTGCAAGGGGCTACCTCTCACTATAGTCATTGTCGCGGGGCTTTTAGCAACTATGAAGAAAGAGGTTTGGGAAGAAGTTCTGGAAAGTTTAACCTCGGGAATCATTTCTAGTACAGACCAATGCGAGCGAACTATAGAGCTCAGTTATAAGCATCTACCAGATCATCTAAAGCCATGCCTTCTCTCATTTGGCGCTTTCCCAGAAGATCAAGAGATTTCTGTCAAGAGGTTAATTTGGTTATGGATTGCTGAGGGCTTTGTCGGAAAAGAAGATGTTGCAGCAGATTACCTCAAGGATTTGATTGGCATGAGCTTAGTCATGGAAAGCCATAAAAGAAATGGAGGAGGCATCAAAACTTGTCGCATTCATGATTTGTTACTTGATTTTTGCTTGAGAAAAGCCAATGAAGGAAATGCTTTGCATCTACTTAATGGGAAGGAAGAGGCTTTACATGTTGAAGATTCATACAACTTGAGAAGGTTATGTGTGCACTCTAAGATGGAGGTTTTCATGGAGTCAAAGTTATTTTGTCCGAATTTACGCTCACTTTCCTTCTTTGGTGTGAAGCGATGCGATGAAGCAACCGACATCTCGTTCATCTACCGAATCTTTAAACTGCTCAGAGTGTTCAATATGGAGAAGGTATGTATCTCATCTGATTTTCCAAGAGCAATAGGCGCTCTCGTCCAGTTGAGATATTTGGCAATCACAATTAGTTTTGATATCCACCCTTCAGTAGGTAACCTTTCTCAGTTGGAAACTTTCATTCTTCATACATTATATGGATTACTTGTTACAATGCCTGATACATTCTGGAATCTACGAAAACTAAGACACTTGCTCTTAAACTACATGGAGTACAATGAAGAGGACATTGGTGGCATTGTATTGCCAGTTGATAGCTCATGTAAGTTTCTTGAGGTGGAGAGTTTATCTGGCCTACAAAGTAAGCATTGGAGCATCATGGAAAATCATCTGAGAAACTTTCCCAACACCCGTCGACTGAAGTTCTGGCTCAATGAATTTGGGAATGATAGTGCAGATGGAAGAAAGATCATGTCCTTTTCTTTCCTGAGTCGGCTGGAATCTCTTACTCTTGCATTTTTATATAATTCAACCGAGTTTGAGTTTGTTTTCCCGAAGAATGTCAAGAAGTTGCATTTGTCTTACTGTTATCTGTCCTGGGAGAAAATATCAAGTATTGCACAACTTCCAAACCTCGAGGTGCTGAAGTTACTCGATGGATGTTTCATCGGAGAAGAATGGAAAATGGAGGAAGGAGAATTTTCCAAACTTAGATTCTTAAAGTTGGAGGGTTTGGGCATTATCAAGTGGATAGGTTGTGATGATCAATTTCCTAATCTTGAGAAATTAGTGGTTAAAGGATGCAGGGCATTGGAAGAGGTTCCTGAGAGTTTGGAAAGTATAGACTCTCTTGAAATGATTGAGGTTATAAACTGCTCAGATCGCGTTGCATGCTTATTTGAAACGGTTGCTGATAATCTGAAATATAGGGGAAATTCAGTTCTACAGCTTCAAGTCCGTCCCACTAAGAAGCATGAATTGGGTTCTGCCGATGAGGAGGACAAGAATTCCGCCAGCAATGAGGGTTCCGCCAGTGAAGAGGATAATTAATGGTGAAGGTACTGCTATAGTCTTTACTGAACTCTTTCTCTAAGTTCTATTTTTTCTTTCCCTTGTTTGATCTTGATGTTGTTTTCTGGAGTGAGTATCGATTTTCCACTTGATATAATATCTGATTGTGTTTAACATGTAATGGTACTCAGGGGCCAGGTCATCAATTTCATCCTTCATCAACAGTTAGTTTACTGAGGAGAATAAAGCGGAATATGCAGAAGAAACCAGTCAAGATAGTACTATTTATGATCGTTAACCGATGTTCTGTTTTGTGTTTGTTTTATAGCTTTGCATGCATTTTAGACCATATCATTCATTTGGTATATGTACTATGAGATTTTGCCCACATCTGTTCAGTTTGTATGAGTTTAATGATAGGGCACCCATTCCTGGGAGTTGCTAATGTAATTCTTTTGGTGGCATTGTTATGCAAATATTTGATGACATTGAAATATTTTGTATGGATGAACAAAGTGGCATCAGAACATTATGAACAATTGACCTGAAGGTAAGAATAAGCGGAAAGTTAACTGCTTCAGTAACTTAAGTTTAGTTTCAAGTTTAATCCTAGCTTTAGATTTGATCAAGTAAGATAACCAGTGACAAGGAGTTTAAGAAAAGCTGTATCCAGTGTTGAATCGTTTGAGGATGAAATAAATGAATTGTACTCGAGTTTGTGTGAATATTTGCCACAAGCCTCGAGTTCTCCAGATGTCGATGAAATTAGGGAGATTTTTGATTTTGTTCTGAGCTTCCACATAGCTTGTGTTCGAGAGTTTGCTACTTTCCTAGGTGCTGATCAACAACAAGGGTTTCAAGATTTGTTGCCAAACTTGCTTTTTGATGATGGAAGAGGAGAGATTGAAGTACCTGGAGAAGTGACTACTTCGGCTAATACTGCTACAGATGAAGGCATTCCCTGGTAAAGGCTGGCCACAGTTGCTGTATGAGATCGCGGTAAAAATTGCTGAAAAGTGCAAAAGGCTACCTCTGATCATAATCATTGTTGCGGGGCTTTTAGGAACTACAAAGAAAGAGGTATGGGAAGAATTTCTTGAAAGCTTAACCTCAGGAGCCATCTCCAGTACAGATCAGTGCCAAAGAACTATAGAGCTCAGTTATAAACATTTGCCCGAACATCTAAAGCCATGCCTTCTTTCCTTTGGTGGTTTCCTAGAAGATGAAGAGATTTCGGTGAAGAGGCTAACTTGGTTATGGATTGCTGAGGGATTTGTCCCAAAAAGTGATTCAAGTATCTTAGAAGAAGTTGCAAGTGATTACCTCAAGAATTTGATTGGCAGGAGCTTAGTTATGGAAAGCCAGAAAAGAAATGGAGGCCGAGAAAAGCCATTGAAGAAAATGAGATGCATCTAGTAAATGGGAAAGAAGAGGCTTCATCGGGGAAGAATGGAAAATGGAGGAAATGATTGAGGTTGTAAATTGCTCAGATCATGTTGAATGTTTGTTCGAAACCCTTGTTGATTATCTGATAGATAGGGGAAATTCAGTGTTACAGTTTCATGTGAAGAAGGTTTCCTCCAATGATAATGATGAAGAGGAATCTGTCAGTGATCTTATTTTGGTTCCTTTGCATGATTAATAATATAACTTTTTATTGTTTTCTTAGGCACAAGATCATTCATCCTCCATCAATTATGAGGTTTCATTCTACGGTTAATGATTGTTCAGACCTATGAAGGAGCTGCAGTCAACATATCATGGTTGTTAACAGAAGCTCTACTTTTCCCGGTATTTCTTGACGCATTTTGGTCTGTATCAATCATTTAGTACATATTATTCGCCATTGCTTGCAAACCAGGTAATCCTTGTTCTTATGTTTCTGAGATTGGCACTGTTAGAATTTATATTCTGTACTTTGTTAAAACATTTAAAACAATCTAGGTGAAAATATAACATATTCTAAGGCCAGAAAGTGACCTGGAGGGACACAAATGTATGGGTATAGTTTTAGGGCAAGTCATCATATCTTCAGGATTTTATACAGCAGATACATTTAAAATCATGATTTAAATAGTATCATTTTCTAGGGTTATTCAATGATGTAGACTTTACCTATGACTGTTCTTGGCATCTACTGTTACTCATGAGTTATGTGTTTCTCCCGGCAGGCGGAAGACTTGTTCATCCTCGTTCAACACTTCGCTTCACTGGAAGCTCGAGTCGAGATTTGGATAGTGAAGATCATCCACCTCTGCCTCTTATTTAGCAGAATTTGCTCGGTGAGGGACGGTAAAGGCAAGGATTATCTTGTATCAAAGTTGCAAACCTATAACAATATATCTCACAGGTCTTTTTTGCTGCATTATTATTTGTAACTGCCAACAAAAAATGTATGCTTCTTTGTTAGTATGTTTCATTGTATTTATATGCATTACAATTTATATATTAATTAACATATATATTTGCTACATGAACAAGGCTTAAATTTTGTACTATATATTGTCAACGGTTAATCTTGCCAGCCAAGCAGAGGAGAGTTGACTATCGAAAATGCAGCTAATTGCACAGGCGACATAAGATTCGATCAAAACCAATTAATAAATTTATTTTCTTATAATTTCTTCCATGTGTCAACAGCTTCTCTGTACTTGCCATAGCATCATATTCCCAGATCTCTCATTCTCTTCAGCTCTTTTCTATGCACAATTTAGTTGAATCCAGGCAAGGTCAAGGTCGTGCTCAGCTACCGGATTCTACCGGCTTGGTATTCAACTTTTGATCTTATGATTATTTATCTGTAAAATTATAAATGAAAGTTTGACAAATTTAATTTCACTTTTCCCTGATCTGTTTTTTTTTTTTTTTGGTTATTTTCCCGCTAGGTCTTCCTCTGTACACCGTTCGAGAATCCAGTCATCTGTTCTTGATCCTTGATCTTGATCTGCAAGATTCCATAAAAGGTAAGATCTGCTAATGTCCGCTAATAAATTATTTTAGAGGTCGTTTGGTTGGAGGTGAGATATGTTGGAATTTGAAAATCCCATGAATTAAAATCCCACAAGTTGTTTGGTTGTCAAAAAATATGGGAATTTCATCTTCCTAGGAATTCCTAATTCCCACACAATGGTGGAATTTCCTTACCTTGATCCACCTAGGTAACTAGAAATTCATGGGAATTTCTTTACTCAAACTCTTTCTCTAAGTTTTATCATTTCCTTCCCTTGTTTTCTTGAATATCAATTTTCTCCTTGATATACAATTTCTAATTGTGTTTAACATCTACTTGTATACAGGGAGCCAGCTGGTCATTAATTTTGTCCTTCATCAACTGAGCAGGTTTAGCTGCAGAAGAAACCTGTAAAGATATGTAGTACTATATATTTGTGGAGAATTAATTCTCTATTCACTTGTAGAACCAATATCCTATAACACTCTAAGTAATGCGATCAAGACACTGCATATCGAGGCCATTAAGGGCCTTAACAAATATTTCATGATTATGACAGATCGCACTGCAATGAAATAGGTGGCACCTGAAATGGTAAAATTTATTAGCTTAAGATGATGATCAGTTTTCAAACCTTTGAGAGTTTAGTTTTACAACGCTGCGTTAACTTGAGTGCTAGGAGAATGTTGCAACTCTAGAAATGATTGAGGTCAAGACTCAAGAGTTGTCTAGAACGCGACGGTAATAAATTTCATGAATTCTAGGGTTTCATATTGCATTACCTTCCTCGTTTACTTTTGTAAACAAATAATATAATGGTTATAGATGATATGTTATCTTGCTGTTTTCAGAAATTTAAATTATATTATCCTGCCAGCCAAGCACAGAGGAGTTGACTGTTGGCCAGCGAATAATTAAGATGTGATCAAAGCCAACCAATTTATGATCATGATCCGATTATTTCTTCCATTAATATTCGACAGCTTTTTCCATAGCATGATATCCTCAGATCTCACTCTCTCGTCAGCTCTTTTCTATGCACAATTTAGTTGAAATCCAGGCACAATCGATCTCAGATATCCTGGTATGTCAACTTATGATCTTATGTTTGATATCTGTAAAATTATAAATGAAAAAGTTTGACGTAGGTAATATCTGGTTTTTTGCTTATTTTCCCATTAGGTCTTTTCTCAATACACAGTTCAAGAATCCAATCATCTGTTCTTGATCTGTCATATTTCATAAACAGTAGTACGCGTACGTTACGATCTATTCACGTTCAAGTTATTGGAATTGATTCATATTATGATTGTAAGTAGTTTTCTTCTCCTTAATTAATGTCTGTTTTTTGGTTATGTTCCTGTTAGGTCTGTTCTCTTTAAACCGGTCAAAAATCCCAATTATCTGTTCTCCATCTGCCAGGTTTCATAAACAGTATACGTACGGTACGATCTTTAATATTGTTCATTTCATTAATAATAAGTTTTAGTAATGTCCATCTTTCTTTCCCAGTTTTTGGAACTGATTCTTGTTTTTGTTTGTGCATACGCAGTTCATAATCAACTTGTCATCTAGATCTCTCAGAAACTATGAAGGTATGATTTGTTTCTGTATATCCATTTCACGTTTTTCTTTTTCTTTTGCGCTCCATATGCTCTTGCACTCCAGTCAAATTAACAAGTTGATACAGTTAAACCATGTTTTCATACTCTAACGAGTTGATATTTTACTGATTTGAATTAAACTTAACCGAAGTGAATATATATATATTGAAAATTGAATCAATAGAACAAAAGAAAAAAATTACATTTGATATGATAAAATTCCAAAAAGTCAAAGAGAACATTTAATTGGTAGTATCTCTAAACATTAGAGTAGTATTTTATGAATCTAGAGACAATGATTAAAAAAAAGTCTCTTATTCATCACGAGGGATTTAATATATATTACCTGGTTAAAGGATTCTACCTAACTTACAATTTAAATGATATAAATATATATATTCGCAAATATTTCCTAATGCTCTTTCTCAAATTGGAGCGCCAAGATTTAGAATGGCTTTGTCCGGAAAAGTGATTCAAAAAGCTTAGAAGAAGTTGCAGCGCATTACCTCGAGGATTTGATTGGAAGGAGCTTAGTCATGGAAAGTCAGAAAAGAAATGGAGGATGCATCAAAGCTTGTCGCATCCATGATTTACTACATGATTTTTGTTTGAGAAAAGCCGTTGAAGAAAATGAGGTGCGTCTACTAAATGGGAAATTAGAGACTTTACATGTTGAAGAGTCACGTAACTTGAGAAGGTTGTGCGTGTACTCTAACATGGAGGATTTCATGGAGTTGAAGTTATTTTGTCCGCGTTTACGTTCACTTTCCTTCTTTCGCGTGAGAGACGAACTCGATGAAGTGTCTGATATCTCCTTCATTTTTCGGGTTTTCAAATTACTCAGAGTCTTGGATATGGAGACTTTAGGCTTTTCATCATTAGAGTTTCCAGGAGAAGTAGGCCTTCTAGTCCTACTGAGATATCTGACAGTCGAAGTTACTTATGATATCACCCCCTCAATTGGAAACCTTTGTAACCTGGAAACTCTCATTATTGTTCCAGAAGGTTCAGAGGTTGTTGTTACAATGCCTGATACATTTTGGAATTTACAAAAAATGAGACATTTGTACTTGAGGAAGATGCAGGGTCTTAATGGTCGTCTTCGTGGAATCACACTGCCTATTGATAAAGCTGACAACTCCCCTAGCATGCTTGAGTTGGACACTTTATCTGGAATACATTGTGAGCACTGGGGCACCATGGAAAAGATATTGAGAAAGTTTCCCAAAATTCGCCGACTAAAGTTTTGGCTGTCTGAGTTTGGGGATGGAAACAAGGTTATGTCATTTTCTTTCTTGACCCGAATGGAATCACTTACTCTGTCGTTTAAGGATAATTTAACCATCTTTGAGTTTATTTTCCCCGAAAGTATCAAGCAGCTGAATTTGTCTCATTGTGGTTTGCCATGGGAAAGAATTTCAGGGATTGCAAAGTTGCCGAATCTAGAGGTGCTAAAATTACTCAATCGATCCTTCATTGGGGAAGAATGGCAAATGGAGGAAGGAGAATTTTCAAAGCTTAGATTCTTGAAGCTGATGGATTTGGAGTTGATCAACTGGACAGGTTGCGATTATCAGTTTCCCAGTCTTGAGAAGTTAGTGGTGGAGAGATGTGATGAGTTGGAAGAGATCCCTGATTCTGAACACTTGGAGAATGATACTTTTGAAGTCATTGAGGTCATACATTGTCCAGATCGAGTCGAATGTTTATTCAAAAGCCTTGCCCATTTTCTTATGGTACAGTTTCATGTGCGTAAGAAGGTATCGCTGAATGAAGAGGGATCCATCAACGAAACTAAGGTACTGCCTGCTACCTATATATCTCTCTTTAGTTTCTTGTTTGATCTTATGTTGGTTCCTTGTCCAATAATATAATTTATTATTGTGTGCTCAGGCAGAAGATCATTCATCCTCCATCAATTAAAAGGAAATTAAAGAAGATGTTGCAGAAGAAACCAGAAAGATAGTACATGGTATGGTTTTTAATCAGATCATTCTACATATATCATATATTATCTCGACCAATTTTTATATGTTCATGTATATATTTTCTTTGTGTGTGTTTGATACATTTAAAATCATGATGGTGTGTATATATATATATATATATATATATATATATATATGATTTATGATCGTGTTAATACATATTCACAGATCATCATTTCATTCTTCATCAATTGTTCAGCTCTATAGAGGTTCAATCAAGAGGAAAGTAAAGGAGCTGCAGTGAAGATAGTATGCTTGTTAACAGAAATTCTACTTTTCCCGGGTGAATTCGCTGATTGCTAGCTTTACTTTGTATTGATCACTCCACATTTTAGTCTGTATCATTTGTTTGGTACATGTTATTGCACGTATGAGAAAGGGTTATGTTTCTGAGACAAGGGTCATGAACTGCGTGTTTACATCGTTTGAAAACCAATTGTCCTTGTTTTCACTTTCTTGAGATTGTTTACTCATTTTGAAGGATATTGCAAAAGTTTTCCCTCTGTTAAGTAGACTTATTAATCAACAAATACTCACTAACACTATAAAATATGAAAACATTCAAAGTAAATGTATTGTTTTAGGGCAACTGTAACTATATCTAATGCATTAGGCTGAATACATGGAGTAAGAAATTGTACATTTACGGTGTCATGATTTGATACATTTAAAACCATGAAATCATGAAAGACAACAAGGTAATTCTATACTGCAATGTTCATACATTATATGGAACACTTGTTACAATGCCTGATACATTCTGGAATCTGCAAATACTACATTCATGTAAGTTTCTTGAGCTGGAGAGTTTATCTGGCCTACAAAGTAAGCAATGGAAAATCATCTGAGAAAATTTCCCAACACTTGTCGACTGAAGTTTTGGCTCAATGAGTTTGGGAATGACAGTGTAGATGGAAGAAAGATCATGTCTTTTTCTATCCTAAGTCGACTGGAATCTCTCACTCTAGCATTTTTATATAATACAACCGAGTTTGAGTTTGTTTTCCCGAAGAATGTCAAGAAGTTGCATCTGTCTTACTGCTATCTGGGAGAAAATATCTAGTCTTGCACAACTTCCAAACCTTGAGGTGCTGAGGTTACTCGAAGGATGTTTCTTCGAGGAAGAATGGAAAATGGAGGAAGGAGATTTTTCAAGACTTAGGTTCTTGAAGCTGAAGGGGTTGAATATTATTCACTGGACAGGTTGTGATGATCAATTTCCCAGTTTGATCTTATTTTGGTTCCTTTGCATGATTAAATCTGGTTGCACAAATGTGAAGCCAATCGCGGCGTAGCAACAGCTTGCAAAGGGGTCTTCATATAAGTAACGATATCGGGGTTTCCCTGCATATCAATCTCCTCAGGCCTGACTCCTGGTGGAGGTGACCATGTGAAGTGATGCAAAAGGTTTCCCAGCATACAAGTCACCATGTTGAGAGCAAGTCGGGTGGCCGGGCAGACCCTCCTTCCCGCGCCAAACGGAAGCAGCCGATAGTCTTGACCTTTAATGTCAACATCTTGTTCCAGAAACCTCTCAGGTCTGAATTCCAAGGGATTGTTCCAAACTGAGGGATCCCGGGCGATGGCCCAAACGTTCACGTGTACTATGGATCCTTTGGGAATGTCATAGCCACCGACCTTCACATCCGCGCTCGCCTTGTGTGGAAGCATCAGGGGAATGGGAGGGTGCAGCCTGAGAGCTTCCTTAGCTATACATTGCAGATAAGGCAGTGTGGCAATATCAGCTTCGGTTATCATCCTGTTTGAACCTATCACGCGGTCTAGTTCTTCTTGCGCCTTGTGCTCGACTCTGGGATTCCTCACTATCTCTGACATGGCCCACTCGACTGATGTCGTGGTTGTGTCCATGCCGGCAGTGATCATATCCTGCGGATTTCAACCCAATTAATTTCATCTCCCTAAACCCTAGCTCCCTTAAGCAAATGATAAATGACAATATGAGACTGTGTACGTACCCAGAGGAGTCCAACGATCGTGTCATCGCTCAGTTCATACTGATTCTGAAGAGTGAGCAATGCATCGACAAAATGCTGCTCAGTATCGCCACTCATTCGCCTTGCAACAGCGTGTTCTTCCATGATCACTCTGGTCAGTCTGTCTCTCCGAGCATTTTGCTTATCGATTGCCTCATTTCCGAGCACAAACATCCATCGCAGCCATGGAACAAAATCAGCCACAAAAAGTTTAGACCCAAGTTTGATCCCATTCCAAGTAATTGCCTCAAATTCTTGGCCCTGCTCATTCACAACACCTTCTGAGTCCATGAATTTCTTCCCAAATGTTATTCTTGTTATGTTGTTGAAAGATACACGTCCCAGGTATTCGCGCATCACCAAAATTTTGCCTGCACCACAGTTGTAAATATCCAGTAAACACGTAAAATAACAAGACTGTGTTGCTATATATAATCTGTTATTTTACTATCCAAAAAGAGAAATTCTCCTGAAAGACCAACTTTCCTGACTTTCCATAAGAGTCTTTATACGTTTTAACTTATACAGTGTACCTTTTAATTTGAACTGTAAAATTTGTTATTTGAATTTTATTAATGTTTTAATGTAAATTCATGAATTTTTGCATTAAAACATATTTTACTATATGTTCACTTTGATACTATCAATGTTTTAACACAAAATAGTATCACTTGACCTTAAATATATAGTGGTAGTTCCATAATAGTTAGGAAAGTCGGACTTTTTAGAGACTTTGCAATCCAAAAAACAGTATAAATTTATGAAAATATCTCCAGTTATTATATTTATTGGAAACATAAAAATATTTAGGGGCGATGTAACTCAATAGTATTTTGTACTCCAATGAGTAAAATAACGTTATTAATCGGTTTGTTGAAATATTTTCATTTATACAACGACATTAAATGCAATTTTCAACACGCGCGGTATGCAATATGCTAGACTGAAGTGTTATACGCAATCCATTATTTTACTCAGCGTAATCCTAAATACCATTAAAATTACAACACCGCCTCCTGATTCTTGAATATTGCTAAGTTTTCCAATAAACCTGATAAATGAGAATATTTTTGTAAATTTGCATAGTATGTTTGACTACTAAAGTAAAATACCGGACTAAGTTAACAGTACCCATTGTAAAATATTAGACAACTGACCGGGTTGAGCGCAGTCCTTGAAAATGGATGCAACCATGGCAGAAACCTCCTCATCTCTGATAGGCCTGAGGTCCTCAAGCCTCTTGGTAGTGAAAAGTTCAAGATTGCAGAGCTTCCTGACTTTAACATAGTGAGGTCCGTAATCAGCCCAGATCAAATCCTGACCGTTCCTGCTCATTCTAGTCGCAGGTGTACTCCTGTACCTATCCGCTAACATCCGATCATTGTCTTTGAGGACTTGACTGGCCAGCTCCGGCGTGCTCACCACCGTGTTCAGATGGGACCCCAGGTAGAAGGAAAATATTGGGCCGTACACCTCTGCCCATTTCGCAAAGCACTCGTACCTCACCGGCTTTACGTCGTATATGTTACCGACCACCGGAAGCCCGCGGGGGCCAGGCGGAAGCTTCAATCTCAGCCGTTGGTAGAGTCTGTAAGCGACGAGGACGACGAGGAAAGGTGAGAGGAGAAGATAGAGCATTTTAATGATGAGATTAAAGAAGAAGATCTTAGAGGTATTTATGAGATAGAACATTAGAGATGGCGAGCTCGTGGTTTTTGGTCTGCAATATTAATGCATAATGCATTTTTCTATTTCTAGGTATTTGTTATTTTTGGCAAATAAAGTTATGGGTCTTGGAATTGTCTAGCTGCTTGATCACGTCTTTAGCTGTTTTGTTAGGCTGTTGATAGTAGCGGGAGTGAATGTAGTAGACGTTGCTAAATACTAGCTAACATTCAAAGGCTCTGTCCAGTTTAACTTATTTGGTGTTGTGTTGTGCTGATGAGTGCTGTGCTATACTGATAAGTGCTGGGCTGTGCTGATTAGTGCTGGGCTGTGCTGATTAGTGCTGTACTGTGCTGATCTTGTGCTGAATAGTGTTGAAAGTGTTGAATAGTGTTCATTTGAGTTGAAGAAAAAACACAATGTTTATTACTTAAGAACTAAATAGTTCGCTTAATTAATATTATTTTTACAAAATAGGTGCTGTGCTGACCAGTGTTGTGCTGTGCTGATGAGTGCTGTGATGTGCTGATGAGTGCTGTGCTGAAATGTGCTGCAATAATTTGAACTGGACATGACCAAAGTCACTGTTTGATGAAAGTTTTAAGTTTAAAATTTGAAATCTGAACGAATAAGTGCTGAATGCTGAAAAACTAAAAATAGTAAATTCATATGCTGAATCTGAAGTCTGAACGAGAAAAAGTAAAATTACAAATTCTAAAAATAGTAAAATTCCATGCATTAAGTGATAAGTGAAAACCAAAGCACTTAATTGGAAGAGTCAATTTGTACTTGACAATTAAAACCCACTTTTTCATTAAGATATCAATTTTACCATTATCAAACACGTCGAATTTTAAGTATGTATTCATTAAGTTAGACACTTAATTGAGTTATCAAACAAAGGCTAATTTATAGTTCAGGCTAAATACATGGAGTAAGAAATTGTACATATACAGTATCAAGATTTGATACATTTATAACCATGACATCATGAAAGACAACAATTACCTCCTCCTTTTACTCCCTTGTTTCTTCCTCTCCATTTCCTGGTACAGCTCACATAAAACCCTCTTAGCCTCACAATCTGGAAAGTTGGTCATATCGTAGTAATCCGGCGCAATATCAACCAACCAATCCCCGCGAACATCAGTCACCGTGCGAATGAAATCCTGACCGTTGAACACACTATCATTGTACACAACCCACTCAGGCTTGTAACCACCAAGGCAGCTCGAGGGATGAAGATGAACCGATTGATTATCTTTAACCGTCAAATAATCCCCACCGCGCTCCCGGTGAGCCACCTGCATGAAATAGCCAGCCAATATAGCCTTCCTGATGTTCACATAGTAGTCAGGGCTACTGAAATCTGTACTGCACAATCTCAGGTTCAGCCTGGCCATGATCCCAGCTAGCTGTCTTCTCACGCTATCGGCTTCCTTAACTGCTTTTTGGTTGATGTAATTCTCAAAGCACCAAACTGGATCACCGCTGTGCTGCTTGTAAGAGTGGTACACATTTAACAACGTGAGATGGTCACCGTCGCTGTGTCTGAAATCGGCCTCCTTTTGCGAGTCCCTCGGCCTGAGAAAGCAGTTTGGAACTGAAAGCATTGCACATATCGAGATGATCTCATTAGAGCAGTTGAAGCCTTGGCTTGCAATGATCATCTTTGCCATCTGAGGGTCTAGCGGGAATTCGCTCATCGTCTTTCCTAGTTCAGTTAGGTTTCCATCATCATCTAGGGCACCTAAATAGTACAGCATCTCCAAAGCACTCATCATTGTCTCAGGGGCAGGAGGATCCATGAAATCGAAATGGACCAGGTCGTCTATACCGAGCTTCTTGAGAGTTAAAACAGTGGATGCCAGATTTGAACGGAGTATTTCAGGATAGGTTTCAGGTTGGAGCCTTTCTTCAAAGCTCTTCTCGGTATAAAGTCGGTAGCATTTTCCAGGCTGTGTTCTACCAGCACAGCCAGCGCGCTGGCGAGCACTCGCTTTAGATATTTCAGAAACTAGTAAAGACTCGTATATATTCTGCTCTGAAAAACCTGAATCTATAACATAAACTATGCCATCAATGGTGAGAGAAGTTTCTGCAATATCTGTTGATACAACAATCTTCCTTCCGGATGAAGATGGCTCAAAAATCCTATGCTGCAAAGATGGATGAAGATTTGAGTATAAAGGGAGAACACTCACAGGACCAACTGAATCTCCTAGGGCACAAACTTCATTTTTAATCTTCTCACAAGCTTCTTCAACCTCTTCTTCTCCAGTCAGAAATACGAGAATATCGCCTGGAAGTTCCTCCTCATGAATCTGCCTAGCTGTCCGAATAGCAGCCCCGAGATAATCTTTCTCGGGTGTTTTCGCGAAGTAAACCTCAACAGGATGAAGCCTTCCAGGGATTCTGAATATAGGTGCACCATTAAAGTATTCTTGAAACTTGTCGGCCTCGAGATTCGCGCTCATAACAACCAGCTTCAGATCATTAGGCCTTCTTTCAAGAAGTTGTTTGAGAAGGCCAAAGAGTATATCAGTGGCTAGGGTTCTCTCATGAGCTTCATCAAGAATAATGACTTTGTATCTTTGCAAAAAGGGGTCTGCCATGGCTTCTCTCAGGAGCATACCATCTGTCAGGTATTTCAAAACAGTCCTTCCTGGGGTACTACAGTCCTCGAAGCGAAAACTATAACCTACATCCTCTCCTATGGTGACATCCATCTCCTCAGCAACTCGTCGAGAAACCGACATTGCAGCCACTCTTCGAGGCTGAGTGCAAGCAACCATGTATCTTCTTTCTATTTTAACTTCATTTTCATAAACAGCATCCAGTACAAACTGAGGAATCTGAGTGGTTTTGCCACTGCCGGTTTCACCGATAAGGATTAGGGTTTGGTTTTGTTTGAAGACGTTCAAAAACTCATCCTTGTGCTGCCAAACGGGAAGTGTTTTTCTTTTCTCGAGTATCTCATAATACCTATCCGAGTAGAGCCGGCCATTCCATCTGTTCCGGTCATTAAAATTTGCATGTTTTGCCGGCGGCTGAAACGATTCATCCGCCAAATCAAATAAGCTCAACCTTCTCTTCCTCTCCATCTCTACTTTTTTCTTTTATGTAAGGCCAAGGGAGTATTGACAATGAAATTATAAAAAATTATCAAATTTTCATCAAGTCGTGACCAGAATATATATATAGTTAATTGAATCCAGGGGTTTCCCTTTTTAGGATTTATGGGATAAAACCACCTATATATGACATATACCAAAGTTTAAACAAGATTTCCTAATCCAGATTGGAATTGAGAAAAAACCCTAGCCAAATTTGAATTAGAATGAGAAACAAATTAGCACAATCATAAAATAAACTTCTTTAATTTTGGAAAAGGTTTTTATCTTAAAATGGATATCGATCGGTCCGACACATTAAGGGTACAAAAAATGTAATTGTTTTAAAAAAATACATTATAGTTAACTAATTTCAGGGACAAAACATAATATTTTTAAAGTTCCATAAACGATGTGGCCAATGAACATCATCATGATTATTTTAATCTGTTATCCCGATTAATTAATTTCAATTCCAGACACTGCTGTATTGTGTGCTACTAGCAAGTAAAAAATTGAAGATACAAACAATAAGTATTTTTGGCCCATTTGGAGTATAAAGCAAGCAAATAATTTAAAAGTCCATTTTCATCTGAAAAATCAAGTAATGGAAATGTTATTTAATGTTACACAAAATCAATAAATTAATGTTTAGGTAGCTAGAGTTGAACTTTCCCAACTAACTTCTAGGAAAGTTTTATAAATTATGCACCTTTAAATTTCAAAATGTACTTTTTTCCTTCAAATTATATAATTTAATATAAAAACTTTTAACCTTGAAACATGTTATTCCTCACACCATAAGAAGACAATATTTCGTAATTTAATTGTGTATTAGTTAATACATAAGTTATTATTATAATTTAGTTCACCCAAATGCTCTTGCCTCTATTTAAAAGTCTCTCCCAAATCTAAAAAATTGAGGCAGTCGGTGTTAACACCGGACAACGGGCCTTTATCATGGTCGGAGAATCAGATGATGTTACTGAACTTTTATTTAATAATACTTTCGATCACACTTTGAAATGCATAATTTTAGTTACTGAACAATTAATATGCAAAATTTTGGTCACTTAATCAATAATCAACGGCATTCCACATTTTAGCTCCGTTTCTGCTTTTTTTCTTTGATCATCAATCGTTTAGTCCTATAGTGGATTCATGAATCAAGGAAACTAATAGAGTTTAAGCATATGATGGTGGTTTCGTAACTTTAAGAAAGTTGAAATTTTCAAAAATATTTAGACTCTTAAATATCAAATATTTTACATATGCAAATCTATTTTATAATGAGATGGTTTCTTAAAGTAAATAGTTAATACGTATCAAATTAAATCAATCAATTCTTAAAAATGAAAGATAAAGTAAAAAGAGTTGGAGATGAATTTATCGCGAGTAACACAATTCAACATATCTACAACAATAATTGATCCTTGGCATATTTCTTTTTCTAGTCCAAACTAAATCAACTTTTATGTAGTTTATCAATGGCCCAATTGATCAAATCTTCAAGGTCCAAATCTCCAACCTAATTAAACCCCTGAATACATTCATTCATTTTCTCTGTTATAATCTGATTGCCCCAAATTCTCAAATCATCGAAACTCAATCCTGCAAAGCCAAAATAGTTCATCTTCGTTTTATAGTCAATGATAACACTGAATATGGGATACAATGATGGTGGGGTGATTGATGTTCGGTATTCTAAAGGTAAGTATGAAATGCTAGTTATGATTTTCAAGTGATCATATATTTGCTTGTTTTGAATTAGAAGAGAATGCTGAGTGTTTGGAAAATATTGAGACTCTTAAAATGATTGAGGTTATCAACTGCTCGGATCATGTTGCGTGCTTATTTCAAACAATTGTTGATTATCTGAACGATAGACAAAATGCAGCTCTACAACATGACGTGTGCCCCAACTAGAAGAATGATCTCTCAGATGAGGAGGACGGGGACTCCGCTAGCGAGGATGGTTTCACCAGGAGTGCAGACCCAGCATGCCTTTGAGGCTACTGAGGCACAGGCTTCAGGCCTCAAAATTATAAGTGATTTTGGGCCCCCAATTCTTAAAATTAGTTAACATGTATTAGCAATTTTGGGCCCCCAATTATTAAATTTTTGCCATTCAAGGTAAAACTAAAACAACTATGGTGGAGTGAAGACGTAGACACTATTTTCTTCATCCCCATAAACAAACCCCCAATGTCACCGGCCAAACTCCCCCAATTACTGTTCCCTGTAAATCTCCCCACTCCTTCTTCCCCACCAAAACCCCCACACCTTTCACTCCTCATCACACCTCCCAACAATGGCATCCCTCAGCATTAACGCCCAACCCAGATCCGGTATGATTATTTTTTTTATCCTGCTTGTTTTTCCGATCGATTTATTGATGATGTGTTGTTAGGTTTAGGTTCAGAAATTGTTGATTTTATCTCGAGATTAGTTCTTAGGCAAATACAACTATATCCTTGTAGTATTATTTTTTATAGAAATTTGAGTTAGTTGTTGACAAAATCAATTTTTAGCTTTGGGTGTTTGCCGGGAGTGAGAAATGTAACCATTTTGATTGTTGAATATTCTTTGGGATACTCAATGTGTTTGGTTGTTTATTTTGTTTTGTAGCTTGTATGATCATGTATTTAAATCTAAAAAGCTGGTGGTACAAGCTATATTTCACTTGTTCAAGGCGGGGTGGAACCCAAGTGGGAATGTAATTAGCAACTAGAAAAGCCACACCTCGAGAAAAATGTGGCTAGAAGCGGTAAAGATCTTAACTTTCTTTGAATGTAATTGTGGTTTGTATGAAGGTTTGATAGTTCTGTTGTTGGCTGGCTTCAAATGATTTTTTAAAATATAGTTGGTGTCTTTGATTGGTGAGCAATTTGACGAGGCTGATAACATATATAGAGTGGTTTCTATATTCTATTTATTTGTAGACAAGTTCAATTATACTCATAGAATAAAACCCCAAAAATAGAGTTACAATATAAAATTAGGGGCCTTTTTATAGTTTGCCTCATACCCGTAGTTAGGGTCGACATTGCAGGAGTGAACTAGGTTCCGAAAATGAGGAGGACAAGATCCCACCATGGCTTGTTCAACCAGTGAGAAAGAAGCTACATGTAATGTTAAATCTTGCTAAAATTCCCCCTCTAAGTTTAATTTTATCGTTTCTATCTCGGTTTGATCTTGTGTCTTTTGCTTTCTTGGTAAATATCAAATTTTCATTGTATGATTCTTGATTGCGTATGATGCATACTGTCAGATCATTTCATCATTCATCAATTGTTCAGTCTAAAAGTAGTTTCATGATTTGAGAAGAAAACAAAGGAGTTTAAATTGTGAATTTTCATAATCTGACTTGAGTTTCCCAGAGAACGCTTAATCTAATTCTCCTTTACGAAATACTTATGATAAGTAAGTAATTCTCCTTTACTAGGTTATTTTTCACACTTTTTTTAGTTGCTGGTTGAATGAAATAAAATATACAACGAAATTGTTATTGAATTTATTATTTCGGTTTGATGCGGTAGATCAAGCAAGTTACTAGAATTTTCATCAAATAATACTGTTCATATAGATATACAAAATCATTCATTATCTTCTATCTCCTTCATAAGTCTCATGTCTCCCTTCATCAATTTCTTCACATAAAAACCCATGAATCTCAAATATTTTAAATTTGTTTGTTTTTGTCCGAAATGATTGGATTTTAATATGAACTTTGCCAATTGCCACAGATTAATTCCTTTTGTTTTTTATTTCAAAATCGAGATAAAGAGTATGCGTGCTTAATCCACTATTCTAGCTTTAAAAGTGAAAGAAAATCAAGATTCTTATTTAATTTTGTTAGGATCTGGATGTTAAGAAGACAAACTGTGTCTGTTGGAAGACATATATTATATGTGTCTGTTGGAAGACAAACTGTACTCCCTCCGTCACACTCTAATTTTTACACTTTCCTTATCTTCTCTCTCATGAATATTAGATTGGGACAGATGAGTACTAGATTAGATTTGATTAGTCGGAAAAATGACTTCATTTTATTTAGTCCACGCACCGGTGATTGTCCCAAGTTAGAGTAATAATTTATTTGATGTAAAATTATTAAATTATGTTCTGATAGGTTGGCAGGTTGCCAGACGCTTCCAGACTTAACATGGAAAAAAAAATCACACACTCGTTCTCTGAGTTCCACACTACTTGTTGGAGAGAAGTAAGTTATGATATTTTAGATTCAAATTCCATTGAGCGTCATTTGTTTCAGTGTGTACAAAAAATTTTGCAAGTAAGAAATTCTCGTGTTGCCGCTGTCGAGACGCGAAGCTTAGACCATGAAGTTATCAACCCAATATTACAACAGGTGGGTTAGATCTAACAAGCTTCCAGATAATCTTTTAGAGGTATGTACTATTTTTGGTGATTTTGAAGTTATTTTTTCATGTTGTTTGTGAAGCCTCCAAGAAGTCAATATTACTTTTTGTGGATAGAATATTGAACAGTTAAAGATTAAAAATTTGAGTTTTAATTCTTAATAAAGAATAACAGTTGAACATGACAGATAAAACATCTTTGTGATCAGTATGAATTAAAACTTATTTGTGGTGGAAATTTAAGTTGTTTATTAAAAATTAAAAAGGTTATAAGCTCTATCCTGAATATAATGTTGAGTAAAAATAATTAAGTCAACTGGACCCTCCCCATTACATAAATTTGACCATGAAATTAATTATGTCTAGATTAAGGACTTTTCTTTGGTTTGTTTTTGGGTTTAGTTTTCCCTTGCAAACTTTGTTTTAAACATAATCTGTAATTTTGATTATTAAAAGTTGAGATTATTAATTTATTTGTATACCCAGCATCTAAAATATTTGTGACATTAAATACCATTTGGCTACTTAATTTCTTTTGGAAATTATAAAAATATCAAAAACAATCTCACACTCCAAATTCAATTAAACACATCCCACAATAGCACGTACTATGCACCATCAATTATTTGTATCATGCATTTTTAAAATTGCACGATATTAGCACGGTGAGACATTTTATTATTTTTGGATCGAATGTTTCTCTTTTAATATGTATATAATATATATAAGACATTTTAAGTTGAAAAAAAAATGAATACATAAATTGGTTGCATATCCCAGCAATATTATAATGTGCTCTTTATATATATATATATATATATATGTATGTATATATATATATTGTACGTAATTTTGATCAGTTGGAAAATAACCCAATTATCATAATTGGTTGAATCGGCAAGATCCTACCATCTATCCCCAATTATGATATATACATGCATAAAACGTGCGTGCATAAATTAACTGGATTTCTATCTACTTTTCATGGTAAATCTGGAGAAGTTTCTGCTACTGGAAATTGACTTTCATTATTTTATACGCAAGTTCAGATTAATGATTTTACGGGAACGTGCACAGTCCGAAAAACGTGCGTAAATATTTTCCATGCACGTTTTTGAATATATGGTTATCTGATTCAAAGTTTCTTATGATCGCTTTTTCTAACCCAGTATATATTTATACAATTCGAATTCGAAACAGATAAGTATTTACTAGCCATTACGTGTATTATAATTATTTATTATATAAATTACGTGCACAAGTGATCAAAAGTTACGTGCAAGAAAAATTCAGTTCTAATGGAACATCTCTAGTTCACCAATTTTATATATCTATAACAAGAATTGATCCTTAACCTTTTTTTCTCAGGTCCAAACTAAATCAACTCTTACATAGACTATTAATGGCCCAATTGATCAAATCTTCAAGGTCAAAATCTCCAACCTAATTAAACCCCCCAAATCTACAAATCTTCAACACCACATTCATTCATTTTTCTATGTTCAGCTTCGATTGTCCCAAATTCTTAAATCATCGAAACTAGATCCCACACAATCGAAACCATTCATCTTTATTTTATAGTCAACGATAACACTGCATATAGGATACGATGATGGTGGGCCAATTGATGTTAGGTATTCTAAAGGTAAGTATGAAATGCTAGTTATGATTTTCAATTGATCTTATATATTTGCGTGTTTTGAATTAGAAGAGAATCCTGAGTGTTTGGAGAATATCGAGACTCTTAAAATGATTGAGGTTATTAACTGCTCGGATCATGTTGCGTGCTTATTTCAAACAGTTGTTGATTATCTAAAAGATACACGAAATGCAGTTCTACAACATGACGTGTGCCCCAACTAGAAGGATGATCTCTCGGATGAGGAGGACGAGGATTCCGCTGTCATGAACTAAGAAGTGAAGGAAGGGTAAAATAGTAACTTGTGAGGGAAGTCAAAGGTGGTCAAGGTCAGCAGTCAATGAAGAATCAAAGGGGATCCAATTAGAATATCTTTTAGTTATTAAATAGCAATGATTGTAAGGAACTTTAGGATTATCATCTTATTTTGAATTAAACCCCTTTTATTAATTGCTAAACCTAATTAGCTTCGGCGACTAAATCCCCAAGCAATCATTGGGCTTATTTCCGGTCGCTACATCCGCTAGCGAGGATGGTCTCACCAGGAGTGCAGGCCCGGTCTGCCTTTGAGGCTATTGAGGCATAGGCTTCAGCCCCTCGAAATTATAAGTTTTTAGGGCCTCAATTCTTAAAATTAGTTAACGAGTTGGGCCCCCAATTATTAAATTTTCCATCCTTCAAGGTAAAACTAAAACAACTACGGTGGAGTGAAGACGCAATGACTATTTTCTTCTTCCCCCATAAACAAACCCTCCAATGTCACCGGCCAAACTCCCCCAATTACTCTTCCTTGTAAATCTCCCTATTCCTTCTTCCCCACCAAAACTCCCACACCCTTCACTCCTCATCACACCTCCCAATAATGGCATCCCCCAGGTTGTAATGCCCAACCCAGATCCGGTATGATTATTTTTTATCTTGCTTATTTTTCCGATCGATTATTATATGATGTGTGTTAGGTTTAGGTTCAGAAATCTGTTGATTTTAATTATCTCGAGATTAGTTCTTAAGCGAATCTAATCTATCTTTGTTGTATTGTTTTTATAGAAATTTGAGTTAGTTGTTGAAAAAACTATTTTTAGCTTTGGGTGTTTGCAATGAGTGTGGAATGTAACAGTTTTGATTGTTAAATATTGTTTGGGATACACAATGTGTTTTGTTGTCTATTTTTTCTGTAGCTTGTATGATGATGTATTTATGCCCAGCAAACTGGTGGTACAAGCTGAGTTTCACTTGTTCAAGGTGGGGTGGAATTTAAGTGGGACTGTAAAGATCTTACCTTTGTTTGGATGTTTTTTGTGCTTTGTATGAAGGTTTAATAGTTCAATTGTTGGCTGACTTCAGAGATTTTTATTTTTAATACAGTTGACGTTTTTGATTGGTGAACAATTTGACAAGGCTGATGAGATATGTGGAGTGGTTGCTACATTCTATTTATTTGTAGACAAGGTTACTTATACAATCACCCAACAGTATAGGGGCCTTTTTTTATAGTTCACCTCGAATAGTTAGAGCTGGCACTGCAGGACTGAACCAGGTTCCGCAAATGAGGAGGACAAAGTCCCACCATGGATTGTTCAACCAGTGAGAAAGAGGCTCTATACAGGTATTGTTAATCCTTTTGCTAAAACACATCTTCTAAGTTTAATTTTATCATTTCTACCTTGGTTTGATCTTGTGTCTTTTGCTTTCTTGAGTAAATATCAATCTTTCATGGTATGATTCTTGATTGTGTTTGATGCATACTGTTGGATAATTTCATCCTTCATCAATTGTTCAGTCCAAAAGTAATTTCATGAATCGAAAGGAAAATAAAAGGAGTTTAAATAGTGATTTTTCATAACCTGGCTAGAGTCTCCCAGAGAACTCTTAATCTAATTCTCCTTTACGAAGTACTTATGAGTTAGTAAGTAATTATTTTTCTATATGTATAAACAAAACCCTTTAATCCCCTCAAAGGGTTCTAAATGTTTGTCTCTCTTTCAAATCGTACGGTTTGTTTGTGGGATATTTGGTTTTGATGTATACTAGGTTTAGTCTAAATTGGATGTCCCAAAATATGATCTTTGTAAAGAATTGTTCTTTTTTTGTGTTTGATTTTTAATCAAGATGCAAAGTATGTTTAATATGTTATTTAGTGTTGAAAATGAATTTCACAACAATAAAGCTCTTTATTTGATCTGGTTAAAGTACTCGCAATTCAATGTATTGGATTTGATGCAAACTGCATTAGATCTGGATTTTTAGTTGGAAAAAAACAAGTTCATTTCTTTATTTTTCTTGGTCTACAAATTTGTGTTTAAAATTAAAGCAATAAACTTATTTTATGCAGATCTACTAGTTTATGATCTCAGCGGGTTATAAGCACTCATTTTAAAGAATGTTTAATCTTACCAATCGTTTTTTCAGAGGTTAGTATTATTTCCTGCTTTCTAATTTCTTTGTTCTAAGCTTTTTGATGTGGAATTTTCTTATATGTTTTTAATTTTTTTAACCTATAAGTGCTGTTTTTGAAAAGCTTTTTGACGTCGATTCTTTTGTAAGAACTTAATTAGTTTATGTGGAAAGAATAGTTTAATACTTGAAGATTGAAGTTTTAGTTTTTAAGAAGATGGATAATATATAGAACATTTTTAGAATTAGGGTGAACTTTTTTGTTTAAATTTAAAGTAACGTTTTAATAATTTTTTAACAGCCGGCCAAGATCGAATTGAACCATATTCATATTCTCTGCTCTCTTTGCGACAACAGTGACATGATTTCTTTCTTCGGGGCCTTTTATTTCCATTCTTTTCCAAATTATACTCCATCTGTCGTCACTAGCGGAACCATACTGTAATTCATGAGTTGCCGAATAACTATATTTTTACATATCGGAGGTTGCTCTCCTTTACAATTTCATCTTACTATCGCCCGAATTACAGTAAATTAACCCTAAACTCTAAATTTGGGGGTTGCCACCGTCACCTCCGACAACTCCCTGGTTCCGCCACCGTCTGTCGTAATTTAGAGTTCATTTGGTTGAGTACGTTTTTGAGAGTCTGATTTTTGTTTTGAATTTCTGAGAGTTTGGATTTTTGTTTGGGATTTTGAGAGTCTGGTTTTGCAAAAACCTTTTTTTTATTGGGTTGGGATTTAATAAGTCTGAAACAAAAATCTTGTTTGATTTGTCAGGATTTTGCAAATTTAAAACAAAGATTATAAGTATAAAATCAAAACTTATAAGTTTAGATTTGGAAAAACAAAAACCAGACTTGGGAATGGAAAAATCTGAACTTTGAAAGATTAGACTAACCGAGCATAAATTTCAAAAACTGAATTTTGAAAGTTTAGTTTTTCAAAAACCAAGCGAACCAAATGCGTCCTTAATCTTCAAGACTTTTTTTTCTAATTGATTGGTTGACATAAATAAATTAAATAATAGCATCATTAAATATTACCAAAATACTATGTGATTATGGCTTTTTGATTTGATGTGGTGGATCAAGCAAGTTACTAGGATATTGATAAAATAATATTGGCCATTATTCCAAAAATAATAAAAAATTATTCTTTACCTTCTCTCTCCTTCGTAATTCTCATGTCTCCCATCACCCAATTTCTTTGTCTGAAATTATTGGGTTTTGATGTGGACTTTAAATTTCATGTCCGAAAATATGAACTTTGCCACATGCTATTTCCTTTTGTGTTTGATTTTTAAATCAAGATTCAGAACAATGAGGACATGCGTGTTTATA
This sequence comes from Sherardia arvensis, assembly GCA_948330725.1. NCBI lineage: Eukaryota > Viridiplantae > Streptophyta > Magnoliopsida > Gentianales > Rubiaceae > Sherardia > Sherardia arvensis. Next base: position 49,799,804 of record OX415235.1, read on the forward strand.
TAGTTCGCTATTCTAGTTTTATAAAGACTTTTCACAGAAAATCAAGATCCTTGTTTAATTTGGTTAGAATATGAACGTGTGTTGAACTTGATGTAGAGTGTATTAGATTTGATTTTATTAGTTGAAAAAAAATGAGTTACAGATCAATTACAGATCTTTTTTAGGAATCACCACTCAGCCCTCCTGCGAGAGTCGGGTCGCCACCGCATCTCCATCATTTATAGGCGGAGGGCTTCATGGACGGAAGCTCTGAAGGGATGGATTAGACGGCTCCACCGACCACGGCGACCACCATGGCTCCGGTGAGATCCTTTCGATATCTACGACACGTATTCATCACCATCACCATCCACCCATTGACCATGGACGGCCCGATGATGACCAACAGAACAGAGATGTAGATCTCATCGTTGGAGCTGCTTGAGCCCAATCTAGTTCGGCTGATCGGGTTGGGTCGAGTCTAAAGGCGGAGTCAGGATTTTTAATGTGGGTGGCAAAAAAATTTTGGTCTCCGACGAATCGGAGGATTCACGAGGTGGCGAGGCAGGCGGGCGGAGCACGGGTCGGGCACCAGTGACGAACTCAGGCAGCCGCAGAGCCACGAAGGTAAGCGATCGGCGGCGACTGGTGGTCGATTGGAGATTCAAAGGCGGCAGTTGATTGGGCTGTGAACGGGCGAAGGGGATCGGCGAAAAAGAATGGGCAAGACAGTCGAGGCTAATGGAGGAAGATATTTTTGGGAGTTTAAATTTAACCCCAAAATTTATTATAAGGTATGTAAAAATTATTATCGGTATTAGTGGTATTTATAAAAAATTGGGTGACAAAATAATAATTTTAAACACTTTGTTCTAAAAAAACATTTTAAAAAACGTGGGTGGCATGTGCCACCCTTACACCACGCCAGCTCCGCCGCTGGTCGGGTCGGGTCGAGCAGTTTCGGTCGGACCGGTCCGGTTTTCATTAGAACTGGCACCATTTTGAAGCATGCACAAAACGTGCATATATATTACATGCACAAAATGTGCGTGCATAATTAACTCGATTTCTTTTACAAATTGAGAATGGAAGCAGCGGGTGCTATCGGAGAAGTTTTAAAACCTATTAATATCTTTTGATTTCTTTCTACAAATTAATAAATTCATATTTCATGATATATAGGCAAGTAAATTGTTTACCTATATATTGTTGGTCAAATTGTTTTAAAACCTATTAATATCTTGTTTTAGAACAAGATCTAGAAGAGAGAAATTAACTTATAAGGAGAAGTTTCTGCTATCGGATCTTGCCATTCAAACGCTGCAGGTTCTAGACATTGTTTTCCGTCATGCTTTTATGCAGAAGGGTTGTAAATGATGCATTGAATAATTTATCCGGACACAAAACACTATAGATTCTAAGCATAAAATAATAATGAAAAATTATATAACATACGAAGAAAATAGATGAATGAAATTAATAAAGCGTACATACCACTTCTCTTGCATCGGTGGAATGGTTTTTAATCAACTTAATAAAGAATGGTCTCTTTGTTATAATGTGGAGTGGCTTATTCATCTTCTCCTAAGATTTTCTATGGGATACAGACCAGAGGCATTATAAGGTGCAAAGGGGGCAGCGACCACAATTAAAAATATATATTTCTCATTAGCATTTCAGCAACCACCAATATATTACTCTGATCCCACCCCTTCTCATAAGCATTTCATATATATATATATATGTATATCAAAAATCAAAACCCCTCGGATATTTAATTAAGCTCATGTCCACCAGAAGTCAGTTATAAAGTTCAGATTAATAATTTTAATTACGGGAACGTGCACGGTGCCATAAACGTGCGTAAATATTAATTTTCCATGCACGTTCTTTTGAAAATATGATTATCTGATTCAAATTTCTTATGTAATCATAGTAAAATTTCTTTTTAATTGCTCTATAAAGAAGATACTTAACCGATACTCCCCAATCTCGAATAAATTGCACAAAGGTTAAAATCTCACTAAATATTGTAACACGTATGCACCATCAAATATTTAAAAAGTGCACGTTGTTAGCACGAGGCATATTATTAATTTTGGATGGAACGTGCTTAAGATTTTGAATTTAATTAACTTAATTCAGCTGCATTATTATTATTTTTGATACATTAGTTAGTTTTTACTTCACTTTAATTAGTTAAAATGAAAGTTTGATTAAACTAAATTAATTTAGTTCGGCAAAAGTAGACTAGTAAAGATAAGATAAGAATAAACGAAGGAAAAAATAAATATATATGCTATTGGGAGTCCAGAAATACTCCAAGGAGATCATGGTTCTCCATATTCATATTTCCCCTTTAGTTTGTGATCTATTACAACGAAATGCAACAATATATAATCCATATGAAAAATATTCATAATAAATCAAGATGGTTCTCTAGAGTCATGTGCAAAATTTGACTCAACTGGATTCATTTTAAACTATTTAAGTTATAGGAACTCCCCACTATCAGTTGGATCTGGCCATGTAGGCACGGTAAAATCTGATCATTTACTACTAGCTAGCTAGGGTTTCTCCTGGCGAACTCTTCATCTGACCATTCACCGCTTTCTGTTTTTTGGAGGAGTCCATTGTGTAACAACTGTCTTATATCCGTATCCATATCGGTTTTTAAAAATTTAGATCCAGATACAACCCATATCCGATGGGTCTAAAAAATTGGATACATGTCCGACCTGACGGATCTAAATCCGCAGAGTCTGCACCGGAATATATATATATATATATATATATATATATATATATATATATATATATATATATGTTTAGATGGACAACAAATAGAGTAATAATCCCATGCAATATATATATGAACAACCAAATCAAGTAATTAAACACACACATACACATTCATATATATATATATATATATATATATGATTTTCGTTTATCATTATATATAATTAGCAAATGAAAGAAGATAAATAATTGAGGCTTAATACATGGACATAACAAAGTGACTACAACTTATTTTGCAGATGAAACACGGGCGATTAGATTAATATGTGTATATATTCCTCCACCGTCGACCAACCTCTTCATATATCTTCCCGACGTCCTCCTTTGCAATCTTAGTTAACTGGAAGTAAAAAAAAAAAAAAAAGTAAGATTAAGATTCAAAACTTATTCAGAAGAGTTGGATTACGAAATTGGGAGCAGACACGTTACCAAAGGGATCTTTGATAGCACATGGCTTTTCCCAATTACAATGGCATTTCGATGCAACACATTCGGTTTTGAGAAGCTTTCCCATTTCTTTGCCTAGCTCACAGTGTTTCTGACAATCACCGTTATTGGGACATGGCCGGGAAGAACAAGGGAACATGGAGGTTTTGGAGGTGGCGCAGATGAAACCAGGTGCGCAGATGAAATCAACAAAACGAGGATGACAAAAAGGGGCTGGAATTTTGCCATCTCAAATCAATTGATGATCTTCTTTTTCTTTCAAGTTTCAAAGGTAACTTTTTCTTTGATTTGTGAATGGAAATAACATATCGATGCTCGTTTATATAGAATTCCGTGAAAATGTTATAGAATTCAATCGTTTCTTCCTTACTTTACATGGTACATAGCTTGGCTTTCAAGATTAGGTATTGATACTACTTAATGACGCAAGCAGGTGGTGCAAGATACGTGCGAATATGCAACTAACCAAAATCACACGACATATAATTCATTAGGTTCTTAAATATTTAGTAATAACTCCCCAAAAGAATTCAGCATTTTCTATCAACTTTTTTTATTGTGAATTGTGATAGATTTGATTTCAATAAAATATTATTAAGAGTTTAACTTTTTCGGAATATTTTCGAGGGATAAATTTTGATTATAAATCCTGATTAATTATGTTCTAACTAAATAGGTTTTAGAAGGATCTGTTTCTAGGTATTCATAGACTAGTTAATTATACTATATATTAATTAGGATCACTTATGTAATTAAACCTCTTTGTAAATTTTAATGTGTAATTAATTTAGAAGATGCTAGTATAATTCCATTTTGTTTATGGAAATACATTTACCTATGTAAATGGCATTTCACCTGGTTTATAAATCATTTGCTTAATTTCTGGAAAAGTGGTTAATTGTATGTGTTTGCCATGCATTAATTAAATGAAATATGCTTGGGATTATCCTTACAGGGTTGTAGATCTAAATGACAAGCTGTATAAATATAATAAGAAGTTATTAATTAAATAAATTATGAATCACTAAAATTGCAAATTTTAAGAAAGAGAAAAATAAATTGTGCTAATTGGCGTGAATCGGTTTTGCAAGAGAATAAAATAAGTTATATATATACATTATTCGGTATAGAACGCTGTAATTTTAATTTCAATTATTTGTCTCGTATTTATTTTATAAACGCAATTTGTCATATGTGCTTTTCTAGAATTAGGTTAAACACCTAATTTCATTTTATTTAGGGAAATACATAATATATATATAATTAGGTCAAACACCTAATTTTGTTTAGAATTAGGTCAAACACCTAATTATCCTTACGCAAACCACACCTTTTAATTTGTTTGTAAATCATTTTATTTCTGGAGAAGTGGTTGTATATGTTGGCCATGAATTAATAAAATGAAATATGTTAATCGTTTATATTACGTTTCATTAGATTAATTAAACAATTTCAGCTTGCTAATTAATTCATCGATTTCACCGAAATGACCTGTAGTGACGAAATATGGGTGGGAGTCGCACAGATTTCTTCCATATAAATTCGTCAATTTAATAATAGTAGATCGAGAAAAGATAAAATCACCTTTTAATATTTGATTATATATAGCTTAAATTTATATATATTAACAATATCATGATCATTTCAAGTCAAATTTTAATTAGAGTCGTTTTAACAAATTAGGTATGCACGTATAATTTTTGTTTTTTATGAAAACATCTCCTGATCATTTGTGATCTGTTACAATGAAATGTGATATAACCCTTATAAATTAAGATGATAATATTCACGATTCTCTAGAATTGCATCATTAATAATAAGAGAGTCGTATGCAAAATTTGACTCAACTGGATTCATTTTAGACTGTTTAAGCTAGCTTAGAAACTTCCCACACGATCAGTTGGATCTGGCCATCTAGGCACGGTAAAATCTGATCATTTGCAACTAGCTTAGCTAGGGTTTCTCCTGGCGAACTATTCATCTGATCATCCACTGCTTTCTGTTTGAGCCAAGCAAATATATATATATATATATATATATATATGGGAGGGGATCCATTCACTCACTTATTTTCACTCTAAATCATACTCTTAATCTTGACCCTTAAATCTAATCTAATCTAATCCTCTCTAATTACCCACTTTAATTAACCCCTTCTAATTTTACCTCGGCTTGAGCCAAGCCGATTGAATTATAATTTTTATCCTTCCCAGTTTACTGAAAACCCAAATTTCCAGGGCGTTCGACGACAGGAACGTGAATCTGTCATCTTTCGGCGTCGGGGTGACAATTATCCTCTCACCGGACGATCGGAATCTGGGCAGCTCCAGAAGTCTGGTTCGATTCCGGGTCGAAGAACCGAGTCGTTCAAGGTCACAGCCCCGCCCTCGACGATGGGACTGCAGCATGGCCCATGAATCAGACGTTAAGGCCGGCAACTCAGGTATGTCCTTCTCCTTATGTGTATATATTTGAGAGAATTATTGATTTTAGTGCTTGCTGATTATAAGCTTTTTGTAACTGGATTTGGGTTCTTCTTGCTTGAAATAACATTTGCTTGTGAGTATGGGTTATTGTAAAATAATGTTATATTTTGAGCTATCTTACTGAATCATCTGTTTGATTGATTAATTCGCCTAAAGTGTATCTATATCGCATAGCTACAGTGTATTTAATTTGAATTGGAAACCATCCTAACTTGGATGGTTTTTGTTCACCAAATTGGAACATAGATTGATAGCTAAATATTTATTGAGGCAGAGAAGAGATGATTTTTAACGGGGTTGGCATTGTTCTAAGATAACTGGAAAAAACATTCAGCTTGAATTTTTTCTTCCAACTTTGCTTTGAAGAAAGAAAAACTTCTTTTTTATGCCTAGTTTGTAATGAGGCTGGCATGAATTTTGTACCGGCATGGCAAAGGCCGTGCTACTGAAGCAGACTCTACTTTTTTCAGGTACAAACGAACCAAATTTGATTTTCAATGCATACGGTGGCATTGAATTTTATTTTTGTATAGAGTTTTGCAGAACCTGTCAATTCCCGAGTTTCTTTTCCCCTAGATGCCATATTCCTCTATGTTGTTTGAAAGATGATAAATTTCTTTTCCTGTAATGAATTCCTGTTTCTAATATATGATATGGTCATGGGATGTTTGATAACTGGAATATGAACATATTTTAGTTACTTGGGATGCACATAAATCTGATTTGTAGGCTGTAGGATGTAATTTTTCTGGTTTCAAATTTCTAGTTTTTCTGATTTGTAGGATGTAGTTTTCTGGTTTTTCTGGATTTTAGTTTTTCTGGATGCACATAAGTCTGAATTAAGTTTATGAAGCTCTTTACTTTTCTGGCTTCTTGATCATTGCTAATATATGCGGTGTTTTATGATATATAGCTGTATATTGTTTATATTTTAGTATGCTTATATACAAACCTTAAGTTCTATAAGTACGAAGATTAATATAGTTTTGGATCAACAACTTTTACTTTTTCATAGTTTGTTTAAGAATTCAGTAAGTTTGACTAGAGCCAAATGCTTTTTGTGTGCAGTGTTTCCTCCTCAGACTTGGTGTCAAAGTGGAGTAAATCAAGGGCTTGAACACGATTGATGACAAGAACAACGAGGAGCTCGATGACCTCGAGGATGATCTCGACGATCGATTTCTCGAAGATTACAGGTACTTCTTGAATTCCCACGTTTTTATTGTTTTTCCTGAATATGTAAAGTTTCGGTTTTTAATTTTAAGAAATAGAAAGAGTGTCTGAAGTTTAAGGATGTTCTCCAAGCAATGCCAGACATTTTTTTAAGTCTTCGGCTCTTGGACGTGTTTAGGTTCTGTTTATTTGAGAGCACCTCGCACGAAAAATCGCTTAAATGGTTAAACCTATTAGCTCAAATGGAAGAGCGTTGTGCACTTTGCAAATATGTGGGTTCGAATCCCTCATAGGTTTCTACATCTAATAGCTTTTTTATTATTGATAGGACCTTTCTAATAATTTTTTTGTCACTCAAAATTTCATAAAAATCACATAATACACCAATACCACAAGACCAAACAAATTATTTTAAACATAATACTAATTCATCCAAAGTGAAGCCTCAAAGATAGGACCATTCACTCTCTTATTCACACAAGGTTCAATCTCTTAATAATAAAAACCGGAAACATTCACATAAAGTCTTCATCTTCAGAATCATCACCAGAATCATCACCTTCAGAATCGTCACCTTCAGAATCATCATCTTCAGAATCACTATATTTCCCTTGCTTTTGTTGTTGCTTCCCTTGCTTCCGTTGTTCCTACAAATAGAATCTTTGTAAGTAATAGTAATAGCAAACAATTAATTTCAAAGATAAAATACTGCAATCAAGTTCGTTGATACCTCCTCCATCTTCTTTCTCTTTGGACAATTTCGTTTATCATGCCTCTGAATAGTTAGACAAAATGTACACATTCTTCCTGGCTTCTCTTTCGCCAATTCAACAGGGCGCTTATGCCTACCATTCCCCTTGGACTCTTTTTTTCTGCCTTTAGTTTGAGACACTTTAGGGTCTAAAAGAACTTGGGGTTGTTGGGATAATTCTTCAGAAGGTTTAGAAGGTTCAACTTTATCAAACTCTTTCATAGCAATGGAATTTCGAGATATCTTTTCTCCAAGCTCTCTAATACCCTGTAGAAACATATTATAACCATCTTCTGTTTGGTTGGCAACACATGCCCATTGAGTAGCCTCCTGACATAGATGACTGAATCTCATAGTTTCAGATTGTGTATTACATACTGTCTTCCCTTTATCATTCAACCTGAATATATTTGCACCTTTCAACCACCTTTTCTTAATAAAGGGCTCCGGAACCACATCAATATCAAGTTTTGCAAAGACTTTCATAACATGAACGCAAGGAAGTCCAGCAAACTCAAAATAGTGACACTCACACTCACCTTCCAAGGTGCTGGAATCTAACTTCACCACCCATTGATCAGTTCCGCTTCCACGTTTGAACTTGACCATATATGCGTTGGATTCAGAAGAAACTAAATCAGCCTTATACCATTCAATGCCAGTCCATATCGATCTAAACTTATTAAACATGTTTCTTGTGTATATATCTCTAGCATGCTCCAGTATAAAACTCTTCTCGGGAAGTAGACGATATTTTTGTTCAGATTCATAATCCTCTGCTCTCTGCCTGCTCTCTATTCGCATTAAAGCCTGCTCCATCTTCTCGACAAATTCCTTAAGACTAGTAGTACTGCTCACATAATCTTTGAAAAATGAATTAACTCCTTCACTCCTACCTGTGGTATTCATGCCGGCAAAGAATGTAGTCTTATTATACACAGGGACCCATGCCTCGCGATCTTCATAAAGGCCATTGAGCCAAGAATTTCCCACTAAATCATACTTTTCCATCAAACTCTTCCACATTTTCTCAAAATCATCGATTCTGAAAGTAAACTGCAGACATTGCTTCATCTCCCTTTTAAAAGATGATTTCTTATAATACACATGCGCCAATTTTTCACCAAATTTCATCTTTATATGCCAGTAACACAATCTGTGGCGTGTATTCGGAAAAACTTTAGGAATTGCCGCTCTCATTGCTAGATCCGAGTCAGTAATCATTGATTCAGGCTCAATACCTCCCATTGCATCTTTCCAAGTATTAAACAACCACAAAAAACTGTCCTCACTCTCATCTTGTAACAATCCAAAACCAAACGAAATAGTGTGAAAGTGGTGATCAACACCTGTGAATTGGGCGAATGGCAAACAATATTTATTGGTCTTGTTAGTGGTGTCAAATGACACATGATCTCCAAACTGTTTGTAAGACAATCTCGACCTCGCGTCTACCCAAAAAAAGTTAACTGCTCTTCCATTTTCATCAGGCTGAATAGCATAAAAGAATTGAGGGTTCTCAGCCTGTTTTTGTTGAAAGTACATGAGCATCCATTGAGCATCTCCTACATCCAACTTCTGTCGAACATTGCGAAGATGATTCCAGCAAGCACGATTGTTAAACCCGAGCACATCACCCCCAAGTATGGAATTAACTTTGCTGACAGGCAAATTCTCTTTTTTGAAAAGCTCTATCATACTTTTGGCTCCTTCTGGTAGGTTACTTCGACTAGTTTTCAAAAGTATTTTGCTTGGTGTTGCAACAAAGGGATGATTGTGATCATCTTCAAACTTTCTAATCTCCCACTCATTTGTTTTAACATCGAGCAGTATCCGCATTCGAGCTTTACAACCTCCTCTCATTGTTGATGTGTTCATACGACGTTTTTCCACCGGTAAACTCTCATCCAGTTTCTTAGTATGCGACCCATAATGAGCACAAGCATATATAACTGCTGTGGTTCTATCATCTCGCGCCCGAGTTCTTTGAGAAGAAATTAGTACCACTTGAAATCCTTTTGCTTTAGCGTAGTTCTCGTAATAAACTCTAGCAGATTCCATCAACTCAAATCTTTTTCCCACAAAAGGCTTTTCTTCCTCGTCTGCAATAACTGTGGTAATCGTTCTAGAATCTAAACAAATAACGAGAGAGTTAGTTCTGTTTGAAGGTAATAAATACTTTACAAACCTAGTCTATACTGAGAGCAGCATATAGTAGCTTGCAGCAGTTGGCAGCTGACAACAGATGATTTCAGTTGAAATTTAAACCTGACTTGTTAGCACTTAACAGCTGCAACTGCTAATCTTTGCAACTAGCACCTCAACTGAACAGATAATAGCTAGCACCTCAACTGAGTAGCTCAACTATTCATTTCAAATATAGGCAAAACTATGCAGTTAAAATTCATAGATAAAAAACTATTAAGTTAACCAAATTAAACTCCTTCAGGTAATGGCAAACAATAGGACCAAAGAAAATATTGTGGTTTATCATAAACATGTAGCCAAAACAACGCGGTTCATGTATTCTTTGATTATAAAGAGCTAACCTCTGAGACTAGAAATAGGTGATTCAAGAGTTTCTTCATCCTGTGAAGCTTCAACTTCTATTTCTTCCATAATTTGAAACACCAACAACGTTGTTTATAAATCTAAACCCAAGCACCCTGTTTATAGACAAAAGATATTGAAAATCGTAAGTTTATGTAGAATTATTGATTTTAGTGCATGCATGGGAGAGCTATAAACACCCCATCATTGATATAAACCCAAGAACCCAAATCCAGTTACAAAAAGCTTATAATCAGCAAGCACTAAAATCAATAATTCTCTCAAATATATACACATAAGGAGAAGGACATACCTGAGTTGCCGGCCTTAACGTCTGATTCATGGGCCATGCTGCAGTCCCATCGTCGAGGGCGGGGCTGTGACCTTGAACGACTCGGTTCTTCGACCCGGAATCGAACCAGACTTCTGGAGCTGCCCAAATTCCGATCGTCCGGTGAGAGGATAATTGTCACCCCGACGCCGAAAGATGACAGATTCACGTTCCTGTCGTCGAACGCCCTGGAAATTTGGGTTTTCAGTAAACTGGGAAGGATAAAAATTATAATTCAATCGGCTTGGCTCAAGCCGAGGTAAAATTAGAAGGGGGTTAATTAAAGCGGGTAATTAGAGGGGATTAGATTAGATTAGATCTAAGGGTCAAGATTAAGAGTATGATTTAGAGTGAAAATAAGTGAGTGAATGGATCCCCTCCCTATATATATATATATATATATATATATATATATATATATATATATTAGAAGGAGTTCAATCCACTCACTTAATTTTACTCAATGTTTTACTTATTACTTTTGTAAACATGGACCTACATGTATCACCACTCATTTTTTACTCATCATTACTTTAGCTTTTGATCAAGTTTTAATTTAATGGTTACAAATTAATAAGATTTGTTTTTTTTTTAATTGGGTAATAACTCAAACGAGCCCCCAATAAAATCCCACCATTTCCCCCCTCCCCTAAAGAGTTGAACCCAAGACGTCTAGGTAAATCTATTAGTGTCTTACCACTAGAGCCATTCTCAACTCCCTAAGATTTGTTTACTATTCTAATGATTCCTTGTTTAGTATTTTTCTTTTTCTCTGTTTTTTACCCGATTTAACCCTTCTTCTTCTCCCCAGATTTCCTACTACGTACAATTCTTTATTTCTCCCCGAATCTCATTTAATCGTGTGTTTTTGTTAAAAATTTTTTGGAGGAGTCCATTTTGTAACACCGTCTTATATCTGTATCCATATCGACTTTTAGAAATCTAGATCCAAAACTAAACCATATCCGAAAGGTGGTGAAAAATTAGATACATAAGGTGGACCGAATTTCAGATCCATGATCATCCCTAATATGGCATGCGAAAGCAATAATAATCATGAAGAGACGAAAAAGGCCAAACTTTAACCATTTGAATTACAAGAATAAAGGATAATTGAGGCTCATTATGTACAAAGGTTCCGTGAAGAACATTGTAATTTTAAAAGCAACTGTTTCTTCCCCTGCAAGGTAATTTATCATCTTCATTTTTAGATTAGGTCAAACAGTTTACTCAATTTGTATATATTAGATATGTAAACGGCACTTCACTTTTGGTTTGTTGGTTTTGCAAATTAGAGTCATCCATGAACTAATCAAGGAGACGACGTCTTCTACATTATGTTTAATTAGTGTTGTTCCCCAGTCTGGACTTCTAATAAGCATGCTGACGCTCAAGATTTAGTCGAGAAATTCATACGAGCGCCTGAATTAAGGATGAATTGCTGGAAGTTATTCAGTACTTTGAGATGATATATACTATTTTTCCTTTCAAAAATATGTGGACTCCTGAAGCCTCCAAATAACACCTTGCCAAGCGAAATCTGAGGACATTGCCTAGAGGCCTTGAAAATATGTCAATCCTCACGAAAAACCTTGCTAAGCGAAGGGAACTCAGCATACTGTGATTCATAAAGTAATTATAGGCATTAAGTTTTTCATAATTCGTCCATTCAGAGAAATGAGTGTGAAGATACAGAAGAATGAAGTAATGTGTTCAGTAGACAGAGGAGAGCTTAGAATAGTACCCAGTGTCACATCCTTTGGCTCCAAGTGGCTGAGAGAGTTCTTAATACAACCAATCCTTGGCTGCTGGATTTGAAGAAATCTTCTGAACCACATCTGCAATGGAATATTCGATAATAAGGTAAAGGGCGTCGAAGCAACCAAAACAGGATAAACTTGTGTATTCTTATCTTAGAGAAATGACTCATGTCCCGATAATTTGTGTTTTTACCTTCAGATCAATCACTTGTTCGGGAGCAATTCTAGAGTAATTTCAATTGAAGTGGATCCCTTATCTGAAAAGAAAACTCTTGAAGCCCATCCTAACAAGATATGCCAAGCATATACTATCAGTAAAATTCAACACTTTATCAAGTGTTATGAGATGTAATGGAAAAGTTCAACTCAGTTGTGTACAAGCGTGCACGGATCAATTCTAGACAAGCGACTGAATATGTTGGGCTCTGAGCCAAGTAAAGTCTACCAGCGAGGAGCTAAGCAAAACACAGTAATGTTCAGCACGATCAGCAACAAAAGATTGCAACAATTTATTTCCTTGAAAACTAATTAAGCCACTTTGTATTTCAAGCATCCAATACTTATAACAACTTCCTTAATTACACTTTTAATTTTATAAGCCGATAATATATTTAATAAATGATGGCTAAGCAATTAGCACTACACCAATTTAATATCCAAGTTAAAGCAAAACAACTAGGCATTGTCAGCAATTAGCATGGAATGTGTCCCAATCAATCCATGCCAGTGGTTGTCTACTTGTTCTATCTTGTGAATCATAACAATAGGGTTCTGAATATTTTGTGTTAAAATTGCATCAAACATAGACAAGGAAAAGGAGAGTGGCAGTATGTTTACCTAGTATCTTTCCAAGGTGGAACGCACATGAAGCTGTAGAAATGAATTCCCCATGTCCTTCTGATACTCCTCAACTTGTTTTAACAAATCGACAACACAATCTGAGCAGTTTATGACCTCAACCATTTCAAGAGTTGCAACATTTTCTAAGCACTCGGGAATCTCTTCCAACTCATTACAGTCTTCCAACACTAATTTCACAAGATTTGGAAATTGGTCCTCCAAAGCAGCTGTCCACTTGACAATGTCCAAGGATTTAAACTTCAGATATTTAAGTTTCAAGAACTCCCCTTCTTCCACATGCCATACTTCCCCAGTAACACAGTGGTCTAGTTTGAGTACCTCAAGATCAGGCAGTTCTGCAATCCTTGAAAAACATCGAGAGGACAAATTACAGTAATGCAGAGTTAACTTTTTCATATTCTCCGGAAAAATGAACTCTAACTCAGTAGCATTCATCGTAGATGACACCTTGAGTGATTCCAGTTGACTAAGAAATGAGAAATCCACAATTTTGCTACCATTCGAACCATTAGCCTCATATCTAGAGAGCCAACACTTCAGTTGACGAATGTTAGGAAACTTCCTGAGTTGCTTTTCCATAATGTCCCAATTCTTACTTTTTAAGGTAGATAGAGTTTTCAGTTCAAGCAAATCACATGAGCTCTGAAGATTATCCATGGATATTTCAATGTGACCACAAGTATACAGATGTCTCAATTTTCGGAGATTCCAAAATGTAGAAGGCAACATAAAAGTCGACAATCCTCCATGAATGATGAAGGTTTCCAAATTAGAAAGATTACCTATGGATGGACTCACACTTGAAGTGCCATTGATTGCTAAATATCTCAACTGGGACAGGAGTCCCATTTCCCTTGGAAAAACTGTGAGATTAACTCGCTCTATATCTAATACCCTCAAAAGCTTGAAGATGCGACAAATGAATGACATATCAACCTCCTCATTCCACTCTGTTGGGTGAAACAATAACAGTGAACGTAAGCCTGGACAAAACAGCTTGGACTCCTTCAAATCTTCTGGCTTGGAGTAAATGCATAGCCTTCGCAAGGTAACTGGCTCATCAAAATATAGAAGCTCTCTATCTTTAAACAGATGCAAGAAATTTTCTTCACTTGCTTTTCTTAAGCAAAAGTCACGCAACAAATCATGCACACGACAAGTTTTGATGCCTCCCCTTGATCTCTTTTTGACATTTATAACCAAACTTCTGCCAATCAAGCAATTCAGGTAATCTTCAGCAACTTGCTCTAAGTTTTTTGACTCACTTTTTTGGACAATGCCTTCGGCAATCCACTGCCAAATCAACCTCTTCACAGAGAGCACATAGCCTGCTGAAAATGCAGCAAAGGAGAGAAAACACGGCTTCAAATATTCTGGTAAGTATTTATAGCTGAGCTCTATTGTATTGATGCAGTGATCTGTGGCAGAGAACGCACCTGACCTTAAACTTGTCACTACATCCTCCCAAACATGTCGATCAGTAGTTTTTAAAATTCCAGCTACAATAATAATAGTTAGCGGTAACCCCTCACAATATTCTGCAATAACCGTAAGGATTTCCAAATTAGGAGGCCAAGCTCGGCATAACTTCTTCTGTAGCAGCTGCAAGCTCTCTCCAGGAGTGAGTTGAGGAAGAAAAAGAGGGTTGTCATCAAGTGTTGCAACATCACCATGTCGACTTGTAAGGAGAATTCTACTTCCAGTATAGTCATCCGGAAACAATTCTTTCAAAGAGTTAAATGCTTGGATGTCCCAAATATCATCCAGTAATATAAGATACCTGCGACCTTTCAAAGAACGCCAAAGCTCTTCGGCCAAATCATCTTCAGTTTTTGCTTGATACTCACTGGCAGCCTTTGTTTGAACATGATTTAAAAGCTCAAGTAAGACTCTTCTTTTATTGAATACTGGAGATACAGAACACCCCACACGAACGTGAAAATGAAGACGGACAGAAAGATCATTGAAGACCATTGTAGCTTGAGTTGTCTTTCCCAATCCAGGCATGCCTACAATGGCAACAACCTGCAATGTTTGTGATCCTCTCATGAGCCGATTAATAATCGATAATCTCTCATTTTCATAACCTACAACTTCATTGGAATCTGGGGAGCTACTTTGTGATGACTCCTCATCAGTAATTGTCAAAGGAACCTCCAGGACTTTGATGTCTTCTCTCCTATCAAAACAAATATGCATGGATTTGATCCTAATAGTCACAATGTCTTCTTTGATGGATGCTAACAAAGCTGAAAAGGAACGTAGAACGTCACCAAGCACCAGTTGGTCAATGACAAACTCTATCTTGTAGGCCACCTCCACAGCTATGTTGAAGAGATCTTGGTGAAGGTCCTCAGCTGCTTCATTCCTCAACCCCACATAACGCCGCAGAAATGATCTTAAGAAGACGAGATTATCTCGAACTTTAGGTAAACAACTCAGGATCCCTGATTCAACCTTGGAACTTTTCACTTCCATCAAATATTCAAGGAGGAAGTCAACAAAGCCCAACACATTGGTCTGGGGAAAGCGGCATTTTGTCGTATTCACAACTTCACCTTCAATCTTAGCCCGGATGATTTTAATGTCGTTCATGATATCTCGAAGTCGACAATCAATCACAAAGTCTCTCAGAGGAAATGAGAAGATCAAACATCCAGCATCAAATATCGCAGATTTAGTGAGGCCCGCAAGTTCGTCTTCATAGTTTATTGGCTTCTTCTTCAGAAGGATTCTCAGTGATCTTAGACCTCCATACAGTACTTGCAACTTATCCTTCTGGGCCTTCATAGAACCAGTATTAAATGTTAGTATCTCCAAAAGAAATGATATTAGAAAATCAATGAGTTGTTTCACGAGCGCAACTCGATAAAAAAGCTGATCTGTATATCTTATATTGACAAGGGTTCGAGAACAGATATCATGCAAGAAAACATTATTGCAAGGTTTTATCCTCATAAGCAATGCATGAATCTTGGATACGACACTGCGATAAGAAAGGTTTTCTTCTGAGCTTCCTACATTTGTAGAAAAAACCTCAATGTTATAGTGGCTAGCAGAAAAGAGATACAGAGTTAAATGTGCTGCATCATCTGCAAGAGGTTCTATCTGAGTTAATAATTCTTTGAGATGTTGTGGATCATTAGGTTTTAGAAGAGTGACAAACCGGATGAACTGTCTCAAGACTATAATGCTCTCTTTCAGGGATTCTATGGGCTCTACAACATAGGCTAAGCCAAGGAAGATGCTAGCATCATCTAGATTCTCAACAACAGAATCTAATATTCTCTCGACATGTCTTGTCCGCAGAGGCAGTGATCCAGTCTGGCCATCAGAGTAGCTGATATACCAGTGTTCCATGTCCGCCTCAAAAGACTCCATTTCGACTAAATATGCAGCGAAAATGTCACTAGAAAAATCCTCGTACCAGATTCTGCGAGCCAGGCGTTTAATCCCTGATAAAAGATCCATATGAGGCTCCATACTATGATCCAACTTTCTTGAACAAAGAACGAATGTTCTTAGACCCCTTAGTTTGTGAATCACAATCCCGCTCCTGCGAGCCAGGGGTTTAATCCCCCACTTTCTTGAACAAAGAACGAACGTTCTTAGACCCCTTAGTTTGTGAATCACTATCCCAATCAATACATACTGTTCAGAAGAGCAGTTTTTCTGCTCCCGCAGCAGACGACTGCAGGCATAACTAATAGCTGCATTAATACGAACCCGGGTATCCAATTGAGAATCCATCTCGATATCTAAGACCAAATGAAATGCTTCCCATTAATACAGCATCAAAACTAAAACTTTTCACCAAACCAAACGTAGAAACACTAGAGTAACAAGAATCAAAAAGCAAGATAGAGATGTTTGGAAACGAAAAACATACCAGTTAAGCTAGAGCCTAGAATCCAAGCAAGCCCAAGACCTGAAGATCAAGCAACTGATCATACAAAACAAACAGCAGTCTGCAAGCTGACTGAGTACCAAATGGACAACCAAAAATTTCAGATTAATACAGCATCAAAACTAAAACTTTTCAGTTTTCACCAAATCAAATATAGGAACACTCGAGTAATTAAAATCAAGATTGAAATATGTGGAAACAGGAAACATACCTGCTAAGCTAGAACCCGAGAAAGCTCAAGACTGAAGACGAAGCAACAGGGAAGTTCGGATTGATCATACAAATTAACTGAGTGCCAAATGAAGAATCGTGTGGATGTGATGGTGGAGAGCGCGTAAAAATGATTGAGTTTCAGATGACATTTTTATTAATTAATTTTCTATATTTTAATATAATTGTTCATTATTATTAAAGTTAAATAAGTACCTAACTAGTAAAAAGTGGATTGAATGTAATCGTAATATAGTCAAATAATAGAAATGGAAAAAAAAAAGTTTTTACCAAATAATAATTTTTTATTTTTAGTGTGGAATATGATGAAACCAACATATGATAAAAATAGTCTCTTAAAAATGCATATTTATACGAATAAAAATGTACGTATTTAAATTTTGAAATGCACATCGAGAATTAAGTTATAAATCATTTCTTTTTTGGATAGACCGTGTATTTATCTATATATAAAATATCTAAGCTGAACAATTCTGTTTCTCAACATATTAAAGATATAAAAGATTCTTTAGATATAAAATGTTAAATCTTAAATAAATGATTTTCAATTTATTTATAAAATATTTCAAAAGATTTAATTATAGACCTTCTATTATAAAAGAAAGTTTATATTAAACTATTAAATGTTGAGCTTGAATTATCTCTTATGAATTACCATTTGTGAACGGCCCTTTTGGGGGGTTACAATATTAAAGCAAAAAGAAAGGAGAAAGGTCCGTGCTCTTGTAGATTGCTATAGCAGCTTTAAGGTTGACAAGCTTGATCATTCTTCACTTGGCTTCGGCTATTGAACTCATGAAGCCTGTGAATAACTTTGTCCAAAATTTTGCGGCAAACCTGAGGAGAAGTGCAAGGCCTAAAGGACATTGCCTAGAGGCCTTGTAAATATGCCATCCTCGCGAGAAGCCCTGCGTAGGGAACTTGCATACAAAGATGCATACCTGTGGTAATTCACAAGGAGATATTAGACTTAAGATAAGTGCCCAACATTCGTTATACATTTTCCATCGCACTTTAAGAAACCATAGGAAATGTTTATAAAAATTAGTGTGATTTAAGATTCTGAAGAAGTGAGCAATCTGTTCAGTGGAAAGACGAGAATTTAGAATGTACCCAGCATCACATCCTTTGGCTTGAAGTTCAAGAGCTAATAGAGTTCCTAAAACAACCACTCTTTTGATGGCTGGATTTACGGAAATCTGTTGAACCAGTTCTGCATGTCACATCTGCGATTTAAACATTGAGGATTTGGTAAAGGACATAGAAGCAACCAGAACAAAGATAAACTCGTGCATTCTTAGACAGAAACGATTCATGTCCCAAAATTTTAAGTTTTACCTTCAGATCAATCAATTGTTTGAGAGCTCTAGCCTGCTTCACATCAAAAGCCTATTTCACACTTCACAGTCAAGCATAAACTTTCAAAATGCCATGTTCCTGAAATCTTGAAGCCCATCCTAACAAAATATGCAAGCATACACTATCAGTAAATTTCTACAGTTTAAGTGGTATAGGTTTGAAGGGTTTTCTCTTGAATAGATTCTACTCATTCTAGACATAAGACTGAAAGATAGGGCTCTGAGCCATGTAAAAGTCTACATATGTTCTGCTTAGGTTATATGAAAATTTCTGTCAGCGACGAATCGAGCAGAGCTAAACAAAACTCCCAGCTAGTTAATTACAATATTTTCACCAAAGTAAGAATCAATCACAGTAGTAGTATCTTTTATAGGTAAAGGCTCGTGTTGAGTAAAAGGTCACTAGATATCATAGGCCATTTTTGGATTGTCAAGCTCTAATTTCTTTATACGTAGGACCAATGCCCTAAACCACAGCCACTCTAAAATGAGTGATGAAACATGTCTGAAGGCTTCATGAACGAAATTAAAGTTCACAAAGGGTAGGCAAGTATGCATGCGGAAGGCTGTACTGGAGTGGGTTCCAGGGGAGGGGTATAACACGGATGAAGATCATAAACCGAAGGTAAAATCTGCAATGCCTGTATGGAAAATAAGAAAATACCTGATCCCTGATGAATCACCTGCCCTTCCATCTCTCACTAAGATAGCTGGAAACAATAATTATCAGGTTCAGTTATGTTCAGCACAATTAGTAACAAAAGAATGTAATGATTAATTTCCTTGAAAACTAATTATTGCGACTTTGTATTTTCAACAACTTCCTTGATTAAACTATTAATTAGATGATAATGATAAGCCAATAAATTTTTTTTAATGATGGCTAACTAACAGTTAGGAATAGATTTTTAACACAGAGCAAACCAAGCTTACTTCTTCTGAAGTATGGACAATATGCTATTAGTCCGGTACATATATTGTTGATCCAGCTGTCCCAGAGTGAAACCATCCCTAATTCAAGCTGTGATCTAAGCAAATATATATAAGACATTATTCATCAAACCAAAAATTTGTAAATTAATAAAAGAGATAACAAATGAGGAATACCTGCTATAATCAAAGCTTAGATCTAAATCAAGATAAGAACATTTTGCAATGGCCAGCAGTATGTTTTCTGCGTATCACAATCCTCCTCATTAGTGGAGACTTCGCCACCGTTGAAACCCTTCTCATAGGCGACATATGGTATTATACACTGTTGACTGAAAACAAGGTACTATCTGTGTTTGGAGATGACCAAGAGCCCCTCGCCTGTATAGATATTGAGTAGAACTAATCAGGATGAAAGTACATAAAACTATGGCTAATTATACTACAACAGTGTATAAATCTTAATATGCATATTAACTTAAAAATAACTAGGCATTTGTTAGCAATTAGCATGGAATGATGCATATGTCCGAATCAAACATGCCATTTATTGTGCAGTGGCTGTCTACTTGTTCTATATACTATAGCAACATTTTATTATATGAAGAATGATGTATCATTCATCATAGTGATAGGGTTCTGAATTGATTTTGTTAAAATTGCATCCAACATAGACAGAGAGGAGGAGGGTAGCAGTGTGTTTACCTAGTGTATTTCCAAGGTGGAATGCACATTAATCTGTAGAACAGAATTCCCCATGTCCTTCTGATACTCCTCCACTTGTTTTAACAAATCGGAAACACGATCTGAGCAGTTTATGACCTCAACCATTTCAAGAGTTGCAACATTTTCTAAGCACTCGGGAATCTCTTCCAACTCATGACAGTCTTCGAACACTAACTTCTCAAGATTTGGAAATTGGTCCTCCGAAGCAGCTGTCCACTTGACAATGTCCAGGGATTTGAACTTCAGATATTTTAGTTTCGAGAACTCCCCTTCCTCCATGTGCCATGCATCCCCAATGGCACAGTGGTCTAGTTTGAGTACCTCGAGATCAGGCAGTTCTGCAATCCTTGAAAAACACCGGGTGGACAAATTACAGTAATGTAGAGTTAACTTTTTCATATTCTCCGGAAAAATGAACTCTAACTCAGTAGCATTCATCGTAGCTGACACCTTGAGTGATTCCACTTGACTAAGAAATGAGAAATCCATAATTTTGCTGCCGTTCGAACCATTAGCCTCATATATAGAGAGCCAGCACTTTAGTTGATGAATGTTAGGAAACTTCCTGAGTTGCTTTTCCATAATGTCCCAATTCTTACTTTTTAAGGTAGATAAAGTTTTCAGTTCAAGCAAATCACATGAGCTGTTAACATTATCCATGGATATTTCAATGTGACCACAAGTATACAGATGTCTCAATTTTCGGAGATTCCAAAACGTAGAAGGCAACATAACACTCGACAATCCTCCATGAATAATGAAGGTTTCCAAGTTAGAAAGGTTACCTATTGATGGACTCACACTTGAAGTGCCATTGATTGCTAAATATCTCAACTGGGACAGGAGTCCCATTTCCCTTGGAAAAATTGTGAGATTAACTCGCTCTATGTCTAATACCCTCAAAAGCTTAGAGATGCGACAAATGAATGACATATCAACCTCCTCATTCCACTCTGTTGGATGAAACAATAACAGCGAACGTAAGCCTGGACAGAACAGCTTGGACTCCTTCAAATCTTCTGGCTTGGAGTATATGCATAGCCTTCGCAAAGTACCTGGCTCATCAAAATATAGAAGCTCTCTACCTTTAAACAGATGCAAGAAATTTTCTTCATTTGCTTTTCTTATGCAAAAGTCACGCAACAAATCATGCACACGACAAGTTTTGATGCCTCCTCTTGATCTCCTTTTGACATTTATAACCAAGCTTCTGCCAATCAAGCAATTCAGGTAATCTTCAGCAACTTGTTCTAAGCTTTTTGACTCACTTTTTTGGACAATGCCTTCGGCAATCCATTGCCAAATCAACCTCTTCACGGAAAGCACATAGCCTTCAGAAAATGCAGCAAAGGTGAGAAAACACGGCTTCAAATAGTCTGGTAAGTATTTATAGCTGAGCTCTATTGTATTGATGCAGTGATCTGTAGCAGAGATCGCACCTGACCTTAAACTTGTCACTACATCCTCCCAAACATGTCGATCAGTAGTTTTTAAAATTCCAGCTACAATAATAATAGTTAGCGGTAACCCCTCACAATATTCTGCAATAACCGTAAGTATTTCCAAATTTGGAGGCCAAGCTCGGCATAACTTCTTCTGTAGCAGCTGCAAGCTCTCTCCAGGAGTGAGTTGAGGAAGAAAAAGAGGGTTGTCATCAAGTGTTGCAACATCACCATGTCGACTTGTAAGGAGAATTCTACTTCCAGTACAATCATCAGGGAACAATTCTTTCAAGCATTCAAATGCTTGGATATCCCATATATCATCCAGTAATATGAGGTACTTACGGCCCTTTAAAGAACGCCAGAGTTCTTCGGCCAAATCATCTTCAGTTTTAGCTAAATACTCACTGGCCTGCTTTATATGGATGTGATTTAAAAGCTCAAGTAAGACTCTTCTTTTGTTGAATACTGGAGATATAGAACACCCCACACGAACGTGAAAATGAAGACGGACAGAAAGATCATTGTAGATGATTGTAGCTTGAGTTGTCTTTCCCAATCCAGGCATGCCCACAATGGCAACAACCTGCAAAGTTTGTGATCCTCTCATTAGCCGGTTAATAATCAATAATCTCTCATTTTCAAAACCTACAACTTCATCGGAATCTGGGAAGCTACTTTGTGATGACCCCTCCCCCTCATCAGTAATTATGCAAGGAACCTCCGGGACTCTGATGCCTTCTCTCCTATCATAACAAATGTTCATGGATTTGGTCTTAACAGTCATGATGTCTTCTGTGATAGATGCTAACAAAGCTGAAAAGGAATATAGAATGTCACCAAGCACTAGTTGGTCAATGACAAACTCTATCTTGTAGGCCACCTCTACAACTATATTGAAGAGAGCTTGGTCAGCTGCTTCATTCCTCCACCACACATAACCCCCTAGAAAGGATCTTAAGAAGACGAGATCATCTCGAACTTTTGGTAAACAATTCAAGGTACCTGATTCAACCTTGGAACTTTTCACTTCCATCAAATATTCAAGGAGGAAGTCAACAAATCCCAACACATTAGTTTGAGGAAAGCGGCATTCTGTTGTATTCACTACTTCACCTTCAATCTGTCCCCGGATGATTTTAATGTCATCCATGATATCTTGAAGTCCACAATCAATGACAAAATCTTTCAGAGGAAGTGAAAAGATTAAACATCCAGCATCAAATATCGCAGATTTAGTGAAACCTGTAAGTTTTTTGTCACCAAACTCGTTTGGCTTCTTCTTCAGAAGGATTCTCAAAGATCTTAGTCCTCCATACAGTACTTGCAACTTATCCTTCAAGGCCTTCATAGAACCAGTACTAAATGTTAGTATCTCCAAAAGAGATGATAGTAGAAAATCAACTAATTGCTTCATGAACTCGGTTTGAGAATAAAGGTTACTTGGATTTCTTAACCCGGCCAGGGTTCGAGAATAGGTCTCATGCAAGAGAATATTATTGCAAGGTTGTATCTTCATAAACAATGCAGGAATCTTGGAAATGACTCTGCAATAAGAAAGGTTTCTACTTGAGCTTCCTATATTCGTAGAAAAAACCTCAATGTTATAGTGACTAGCAGAAAAGAGATGCAGAATTAAATGTGCTGCACTAACTGCAAGAGGTTCTACCTGAGTTAAGAAATCTTCAAAATGGCATATATTATCAGGCTCTAAAAGAGTGGCAAACCGGATAAACCGTCTCAAGACTATGATACCCTCTTTCAGGGATTCTATGGGCTCTACAGCATAGGCTGAGCCAAGGAAGACGCTAACATCATCTAGATTCTCAACAACGGAATCGAATATTCTCTCGACATGTCTTGTCACCAGGGGCAGGTATCCAGTCTGGCCATCAAAGAAACTGATATACCACTGATCTATTTCCGCCTCAAAAGACTCCATAACGACTAAGAATGTAGTGAAAATGTCGACACTAAAAAATTCCTCATGCCAGATTCTGCGAGCAAGGTGTCTAATCCTTAATAAAAGATACATATTATGATCCAAAATTCTTGAAAAAAGAACAAACGTTCTTAGACCCCTTAGTTTGTGAATCACAATCTCAATCAATACATACTGTTCAGCAGAACAGTTTTTCTGCTCCCGCAGCAGACGATTGCAGGCATTACTAATAGCTGCATTAATGAAAACCCGGGTATCCAATAGGGAGTCCATCTCGATATCTAAGACCAAACGGAATACTTCCAATTAATACAGCATCAAAACTAAAACTTTTCACCAAAAAACAAAAGGTTACAATTAATAAAGCATCAAAACTAAAAATTCCACCAAACCAAACATTCCCAGTTAGTACAGCATCTGAACATAAACTTTTACCAAACCAAACATTTCCAATTAATACAGCATCAAGACTAAAACTTTTCACCAAAAACCAAACATTGCCGATTAATACAGCATCAAAACTAAAACTTTTCACCTGACCAAACATTCCAATCAATACAACATAAAAAATAAAACTTTTCACCAAACAAATCATAGGAAGACTCGAGTAACAGTAATTAATGGTTAGGATAGAAATATGTGGAAACGGGAAACATACCAGTTAAACTAGAATCCAAGAGAGCTCAAGAGGTGAAGATCAAGCAACTGGGATATGCGGTAACTGAGAAGTGAGAA
This sequence comes from Sherardia arvensis, assembly GCA_948330725.1. Lineage (NCBI taxonomy): Eukaryota > Viridiplantae > Streptophyta > Magnoliopsida > Gentianales > Rubiaceae > Sherardia > Sherardia arvensis. Next base: position 49,824,215 of record OX415235.1, read on the forward strand.
CCAAATGACGATATATAAGTGGAAGGGGTAAAGTGCGCGTTAAATGATTGAAGACGGCATTTTTCTTTTAATTCCTTTTATGATTATAAAGAAAAAATTCACCTTTCTTTGCAAATTACTAGATAAAATTCAAGTTAGGCGGGAGCCCGAAATTTTATTAATTAATATTTTTTTATTTTTTATAATTGTTTATTATCATTATTAAAATTACAGATATAGTAACTAGTAAAAAGAAGGTTGAATGTATATAAAGAGTTGGAGAGAAGGAAAAATAATAGAGATTAAAAAAAATTATTCTCATTTCAGAAGGAGTTAGACTTCACGTTAAATGATGGTATGTAATGATTATTTTGCATTTTTCAAAATAAAATAATCTAGTGTGCAATGTTTTAAAATGTTAAATTCTAAATACATGACCGTTCAATTCAAAAATACAAAATTAAATCAACGCATTTAAATATAGGCCATTTATTATAAGACATTGGCATATATAAGTAATATTAAACTATTAATTAATTAATTAAAGTGCTGATTGTTAAATTATCTCTTACTCCCGGCACGTCCCTTTTAGGTCACAGACTTACAGTATACAAGCAAAAATGAAAGAAGGAGAAAATGCTGTGGTCTTGTAGATTTGCTATTTTAAGGTTGACAGGCTTCATTGTTCTTCACTTGGCTTCGGCTACTGAACTCATGAAGCCTACGAGTAACTTTGTCCAAAATTTTGCGGCAAATCTGAGGAGAAGTGCAAGGCCCGCACATGAAATAAAGGACATTGCCTAGAGGCCTTGTAAATATGCCATCCTCGCGAAACGCCTTGCGTAGGGAACTCGCATACAAAGATGCATACCTGTGGTAATTCATACAGAAATTATAGACTTTAGAAACATATGCTATTCAAGAAACCATGGGAATTCTTTGGTGAATTAAGATTCTGAAGAACATAGTGGAAAGGGGAGAGTTTAGAATAGTACCCAGCATCACATCCTTCGGTTTGAAGTTCGAGAGCTAACAGAGTTCCTAAAACAACCACTCTTTTGACAGCTGGATTTGAAGAAATCTGCTGAACCAGTTCTGTATCCCACATCTGGATAGGATGATTTGGAAATTTAGCATTAGAAGCAACCAAAACAAGATAAAAACATCACCTAAAGAGGTATTATACTGTAAATTAAAATATAGATTTTTAACTCCAGGAAAAACGAGAGAGAAACAGTGTAAGGGCAACATCAACTACCTCTCTAAGGTAATCTGCCTCTGGTGATAGATTAATGTTTGTTTGAGAGCTTTTAAACCACTTGATCGACTTAACCGCAGCAGAACATCCAATAGCATGAGCAGAATATGAGTGCCCGTGCAGAAGTGCCTTCAGCTGCAAACAGAAAATTTTGAGATATGGTAAACAAAACGTGTAAAAAACACCTTATTAGTAAGCATAAATTAGATTTTTTTCACCCCTAAAGCGCAAAGAAATTGTGTTTATCATAATTAAATATGCATGAACAGCATATAAATTTATAAACTAAAATGATGCACCACTTTGAGAGCCAGATAGAAACCGAGGAGAGTCAATACCTTTGAGTTACCAACAAATGCTTCAAACACTGAATCCGATGCTACAGTGGCAGCCAGGGGAACAATGCCACCAGTCATTAGCTTCGCAAAGCAGCTTATATCTGGCTTACAGCATAGTAGTTTGGCAGCAGACTGATGACAGAAAGTATAAATCCTTTTTTAGCACAAAGTCAAAGCCAGAATAGTGACAAACTAAAGGTACACTAGTGACAAACTAACCTCTGTGCCAAGACGCCAGAATCCAGTAAACACCTCATCAAAAATAACAGGAATTCGTCTACGTTGGCACTCTTCAACAAGAATACGCTGGAAAAGGGGATCAACCATTTCCATACCCCCAGCACCATGAATCACTGGTTTGAACAAAACCATTGATACGAAAACTTAAGCTACTAAACCTTTTGGAAAGATTCCAAAAATGAATAAAATAAATACACACACACAAAGCAAAGCCATTGATATAGTAATACAAATTTGCACAACAATGGCTTTTATAAGAGGGCATTTACAACACACCAGTTGAAGATTACGTAACACATCTACAAGCTCTGCCTAAAAAAAGATGGATGCTCAGGCTTTGAAAATAATATGGTGTTTCATTTCACCAGCTCAAGGAATTTGACTTGGTGCAGTTAAATGTTGCATGTGATTTATAAAATTGAACTTCCAATATGTATTGAAGTGGCTTCTGGTTATAAGATGATTTTGCTTACCAAAAAACATGTGTAACTAACTCAAGTTCAAAATTAAAGTCACATGATGATCATACCCTACCTGGTTCAATGATTAATGCTCCAATGAGAGAAACAGAGTCAGAATCAGCAGAAGATAACTCATTCAATATGTATGATTTGTATAAATCGGCAACGCTAGATGTGTCACGGCTCCTCTCAAAAATTTCATCCCTTAAGTTGAAACCTGTAAATTTAAAAACAAAATATGCATTATGATGCTAATGGTGTTTGGCTAAAATATGAATATTAGGTCGCACAAATTCCCACTTACGGAAGTCTTCATCATTCACTTGGTCCACTTTAACTTTCTCTGGAAGCTGCAGCTGCCACATACCATCACAAAGGAAAACTGTAGGGGGGTCGAGAAATAGACCTCTTCCTGAGTACCTACAGAACTTCTTCAACTTAGTGCATGGTACATGATTACTGAGTAGTAATAAATCTGTGTCTATTCCCATATTCATACATGCTGATGGTTAATTTGCATTGAACTTTATTGAGCAAAAGGCATGAGTAAAACAAACTAATGCATAAACAATTTCCAGCATATGTAATCTTACTAAATCCAACATATCCAAGGAAATACATACTTATTTATTTTATTAACGTACAACAGAAGTACACAAAAATAGCCTAAAGTAACAAAAGAGTAAAATCCAACGTACCAGGGTTGCTGGTAAATTCCAGTATATGAGGATGGTGCTTGTGCTTCCATTGCACCAAGAGTATCCCCGTGATAAGATCCTTTAAGAGCTAAAACCTGACAAACAGAAACTCTATTATTTGATATATCTAACTTAATAATACTATTTTAGATCATAATAAGATACAAGGGAAGATATAATTTAACTTGACCATTCACAAACAGTGTGCAAAAGTTGTAAAATGCTAGATGAAATGCATAACTTAGCCACACAGACACAGAATTCTAACTTAACATAAAAAATTACAACCGTACAAGCAATAATACCAGGTGAATAAAACTAATAAAAACAAACTAACAGGATGCATAGACAAGGTTCTTCTCATTCGGAATATCCATGATTTTCTATTATGCCCAAACAAAATTGTAAACCATAGCCCAGCCCATAAGGACAAGATGTAGACAGCTTTAGCTTGCACTATTAGTGCAAGAGACTAATACCAAGGTTCAAACCTATGACCTCCATACCACTGGCAACAATGTATTTGACCTTTTTATTTTGGCGGCAACAGTGTAATTTGTGCTTAATAGACCAAACTTAATTTCACTGTATCAACGTAAAGGAAACCTACTTCAATGGACAAAATAAACTATATAGGGCTCTACCTTCAGATCAATCAACTGTTTAGGAGCTTTAGCCTGCAGCATATCAATGTCGATTTCACTGTCAATCATAAACTTTCGAAATGCCATTTTAAGAGCAATTTCAATTGCAGTGGATCCGTTATCTGAAAAGAACACTCTTGAGGCCCATCCTAACAAGAAATCCAAAGCACGCACTATCAGTAACCAAAATAAAAAATGAATGGGAAAATTGCAGAAAAATCCAAAGACAGCCAGGGTTCCACTTGCAACATTTCATTGCTCATATTCAACAGTTATAGTGTTACATTTTTGAAAGATTATCTCATCAACCTTAGAGCATTAGCAAGTAGAGCCAAATGTTCATTCAATTATACACAACCATACTCTACCTAGCCCATAGCAATTCTTGAGAAAAGGCTAAAATGGATCGGGCTCGAGTTATGTAAAGTCGAAATTTATACTACTTAGGTTATATAAAAAATTATATCAGCAGCCAAACAAAACTTCTTGCTGGTTAATCATAAAAAGAAAACAAAACATTAAAAACTCTTTTAAGAATACCACTAAAGTTTCAAGAAACTACTGTCTAGCCAATGATTTCTCAGATTGCAAAAGTCAAAAGTTGGTAAAGTTACTAGGGACAAGAATATGATGGTCAGATTAACTAAATCACTTTTTCCTTAATTTAGTTGCAAATCATCTCTACATCATATTGCTCACATAAGTTTGCACCTAATAGACATAGGTCATATGGTAATAGCAGCTTACCTTTTCCCACACCTTCGAGCAATAGTTCAGCACATTCCAAAACTGGTTCATACACATTCTCTGGAAACATTACATGTCCGTAACGAGCAGCAGCATAACCAACCGTTCTTGCAAGCTCAATCTGAAACAACCTAAACATAAAATTGCAGCAATAAATCTCACAAATTTGATTTCCAGACACATGGCAGGCATCAACATAATACTTTCATCTGATGTATGTTTCAAATGAAGAAAAAACATGCATTAATAATTACTTAATCAGTGTTTATCAAATTTTGAGCACATACTAGCTATAAGTACATATAAATAAAATCCATAACAAATAATGACATTTCTTTTCACAATGTTTTATAAAAGCGAAGTGTTTGGTGTGTCTGAAATGCTAGTTGATTAGCCATCCAAATTCACTCAAGGATTTCAGAACTAGGAACCAATAGGATCAATAAATGCAAGTTATGATGCAACTTCTAAAAGTATAAGAGCACCTGTAAATTAGCATCTGGTCCCTGAGTCCACCAGCTTGCACAAGCATCAAACTGATCACTGATGACATTTGAATTGCCCCCCTAAAGGAAATCCAAAAGTTCACTAAGTATTAGTGAACTTTGTGCTAATACATTACAGATTAATATAATGTATAGTAACTCAAAAGATAATCCGAATGATAAAGAACCAAAAATTGATCCCCATGAAAAGATGAAAAGATATCAAACCTTAAAAACAGCAAAGTTTTCACCACAGCGCGAATCAATTACGGTTATATTTTCTTCAGGCACAAGTTCATGTTGAGTAAAAGGCCACCACAATATATCACTTGCTTTTTTTGGCATGCCATGCAATTTTTTCACTCTTTCTGAAAAAGCAGACACCAATATGTCCTTCAGAGAACTGAAAACAGATTGAGACTTCTCAAACCATTCCATCAGATTGTCTGCCATATCTAGGGGAACAGGAGGAATCAGAAGTACGGGGACCCTGCAAATTGGTCATATTGGTAAAAAGGGTTAAGATTTGACAAGAGATAGCAATGACAAAGTTTACAATTTAGAGACCAAAAATATGCTTAATATGAATTTCTGCAGCTCGTATGAAAAGAAAGATGAAACATTTCTTTGTAGTACTATTGCAAGTTAGTTATAAAAATGAAAGGTCTAAACTGCAGCTCGTACAAAAAGAAAGATAAAACATTTCTTTATAGTTTATAGTACTATCGCAAGTCCAACTATAAGAATGAAAACAGATAAGTTTGAAACTTTATCAGATCTCCAACAAGTGAGGGTCCAAGGGAAGCTGCAGAGATCATAAAACAAAGGTAAATCTTTATTACCTGTACTGCAAATAAGAAGATAAAGGAACCTCATTTACAAGGCCATGGTCTTCAAACACAACAGCTACGACATCATAACCACGAATCTTCAAACTTTCATAAGCTGAAATGGTCCCTGATATACCACCTAATCGTCCATCTCCTACTAAGATAGCTGGCAAGCGGAAAGGCCTGTTAAGAAGGATGTTCTTATTAGATTCAGCTTTTTCAATAATTGTAAAAAAAAAAACAATTTTTGTTCCCTACAACTCATGCAAAGCTAACCTTACACACCAATCTTAAAGAAAACTAATCAAACTGCACGCAGCAGAAAATTTTAAAATTAATGTGAGTGCGTACCGATACAAGTCACACTGCAGAGAACCTGAAGGTCCGGGGCTGGCAACGCCCCCAGCAGTCTCAATCAAGCACATAGCATCACAATCCTCCTCTTTCACACCAAACTCCAAACCCTTCCTCAGCATTTCCAACAGCTCAGAGTCCTCAACTCTCGACCCTTCTCTCTCCACAGCCAAATGCGGTGAAATCGACTCCCTCCATCCACAAAACGTCTTACAAATCAACTCCAACCGCGCCTCGCCGCCCTGAATCCCCTGCAGCTTCCTCTCCTCATAACACTCCCCCGAAATGGCCCTAGCGGCTGGCCCCGAAGCGCGGAGAAGGTGGTTGGAAGCAAATGCAGACACTCCGGGGCGCGTGCGGAGGTAGAAATTTGTGAACTTGCTGTAAACGAAGCGGGAATCGGAGTCTGTAGGGAATCCGGTCTGGACTGGCTTGAGATACACGAATTTCTTGGTAATGTGAGATGAACTGGAATCAGTGGGGTTGAGGAATGCGATGGAGAGGCCTGCAGAGACGAGGGTTTTGCCGAGGGAAGTGTTGGCGGCCCAGATGGTGTATGTTGGGTGAGCCATTGGGTATTCGATTCCGGTGACCGGCGGCGGAGCCTGGTTGTGAAGGTGGCGGAGTGTGAAGATACGGCGGCGACATGGTGGCGATGTTGGACTCTTGCAGAGAGCTTTGAGTAGGTACATTGTGCAATCGTCGCCGGTTTGCAGTGGAGACCGGGAAAGTTTGAGATAATGTTTGCTTTTCTTCTTTCAAATAATCTGGCTTTGGTCTACATATATTTTCCAAGTTGTACATGTTTATTTTCGTTTCCTAGTTCCAATGAAGTTGGTACTTGTTTTGGATTTCAGTTGTCAATGTAATGGGACTGATATTTGAATAATTTCTATAATTATTTTATTTTATTGGCTCCCAAATCTATATAATAAGAGCAGAGAAAATTACAATGTAATGTCAAAACGGCAAATTATAAGAGGACACAAATCTTAAAAGTATGATAATGTTTTTTAAAACGAATTGTGATTGAGAACTCTATACAAAAGAATGTTAATCGAGAATTGTTATGCAATATTCAAAACGGCATCAAGTTACAATATGGTTACAACTTGTAGAGTGAATCTCTCATATGTGATTATGTAAAGAATGTGGATTTTCACCGTAATCTAAGGTTCATGTTTCTGTAAAACCATTGGGAAAAAGGGTTGCAATCATTCCCTTCTCAGTTTCTCCATGGAGCTTGTCATGCAGTGCTAGTAAAATATTGAGTCCAAAGTATCAGTAAATTTTTCACTGTAAAATTTTAAAAGAATATGTTTATTATACTGTTATTTTATCCAAATAATATGTACATGTTAGACTATTCAAGGTACAAAAATGGTGACATACATTTCCCCAACTTGAACTCTAGACCATCTGAATTGGAAGAGCAATCACAATGATTATTTTAACCTTAATTCTCGTTCTTAGCAAGTGATGCCCCTTACCAAAACACCAGTTGCTCGAACCACCTTCGTCGACATTGGCACCCTTATTTTGAGACTACAAAACCAAAACACAAGAAAATACTTTTCATTCCTCATATCATATTGCACGATCTGACTTGCTCTATAATTAAATATGTCTATTAAGTTTATTATTCCTCGATAATAATTAGTTTACGTAAAAAATATTCAGTCAGAGTAAATCTATAATTCAATTACAAAACTCTCCATACATTACTATGTTTATGTTTTCATAACAAAACTCATCAAAATTAGTATGTTCTCAACCTTGTCGCAGATTTTCTCATTGGCTAAGATCTCAGGTAGCCCAACCTTGTCAAAAATGAAGTTTTTACCTTGTTCATTCTATCAATCTCCTCTGCATCATCCGTAACAATTGGACAAGAGTAGATGCAAACCCTTCCATATGTTGTCGGTATTTGTAAGCAAACAGCATCCACTTTATGAAACAATTTTCTTCGGAAGCCTTTCCGCAACCTCATCTATAACCTCAAAGTCGGTGAAATAACAAAATAACACATTTCGATTGTACACGTGTCGTAATAAGGTTATATCTAAATCATTATGATGAATATTATTTTCATTTTTTCCAAAAAAACTATTATTGCTTTCCCATTTTTACATATGGTAATTCTCAAATCCAAAACCATTACTCCCTCCGTCTTAGGGTTTTCTGCACATTATTTTTTTCACACTATCCAACACACAAGTTTGACTATAAATATATTTTCTTATTATACATTAGTAGCCAATAAAATTTGATATTTAAATACTATATGTTGAGATGAATCTAATGATATAACATATGATAATATTCTATTTTACATATTTATTTAAATTTACGGTCAAAGTTTGTTAGTTAACAGTGATAAAAGTCAAAGTGTAGAGATTAAGATGGTCGAAAAGTACACCGTCTCAGTCTGTTTGTCACGCTTTGACTTTTACACTATGTATTATTAAACTTTGATCATATATTTGAATAAATATATAATTATCAATTATATACAACGTGATAGTATTCAAACATCAAACACTTATTATTTTTTAATAAAAATATTACTAATCAAAGCCGTGTGTCGGGAATATAAAAAGATTCCCCGGAAAATAGGATTGACTGGATCCTGGATTCATTACTCCTGATTATTTTGTCACACTTTTCAACATTGATTCAGTTATCTTCATTTCGGTCTGATTTGCGTAGAAACGGGCTCCAAAATTTTTGGGCCTTTCACAGACTAAAACAGCACTCACAGTTTAATCATCAGATTCGCGTTGCAGCCACGCGCCAGAGAAGACGAATATGCCCGAGTGGTGATAAAATAGATTCCGAAATTGCAAGAACCTGAGTATCCCCGCCACGTGTCCCCCTACCTGGCATCCTCACCATCGTCCCAGCCCGCTCTTCCCTTCCATAACTCTCTCCTCCTTTTCTCTCTCACGCACTCTCACACACACACGCCTCTGGAATCATCCCGACAAGCCTCTGCGCACATGCGGGTAATTGCAATATCCCCCCTCATCTGATCATTTCCAGCTTTTTGTACACCATCGCTTGATCCTAAGCTGGTGGGGAGCTCGGGGCAAGTGTTGCAATCGATCGCTGATTGATTTTGGTTTTGAATATTTTTGCAGGAAATTGAAGGCGTCTGTTCGCGCCATCATTGTTTGAAATCCAGGTATGTATGATGCGATTCGTGATTCTATTATTTTTTAATGTTTTGTTATGATTGGTTTTTGCGTCTGATGCTAAAGTTTTGATCTTTCGATGAAAAAATCAGGGCTGCGGAGAGGTGGATCATTTATATTTATTTGTAAGTGGATTGGAGTGTTTCCTGGATGTTTGATGAGTTATGGCTGGTGAGATTTTCTTTTTCCTGTGGCTGGCAAGCTTTGGTAGTGGTTTTAGGGTTTGAGGTTGCTTCTGATGGGAGTGTTTTGAATTGATTTGAGGAAGTTTTAGAGAAAAGGTGATAATACATGTGTAATAAAAGGAGTCGTGTTTTAGAACTGGAATCTGAGTGTCAGATGAACCTGATGGATAGCCCCACTGCGGGTTTGAATTCTGGCGATGAGAACCCGAGGGTGAAGTTCTTGTGTAGCTTTTCAGGAAGTATATTGCCTAGGCCTCATGATGGGAAGCTTAGGTATGTAGGTGGTGAGACGCGGATAATAAGTGTACCGCGTGATATCAACTATGATGAGCTTATGGTGAAAATGAGGGAGCTTTATGAGGGGGCTTCAGTTTTGAAGTATCAGCAGCCGGATGAGGATTTGGATGCTCTTGTCTCTGTTGTGAATGATGATGATGTGACAAATATGATGGAGGAGTATGATAAGGTGGGTACAGGTGATGGTTTCACTAGGCTCAGGATATTTTTGTTTTCACAGAGTGATCAAGAGGGGTCGGTGCATTATGTGGATGGTGATGAGAGGGACAATGAGAGGAGGTATGTGGATGCTTTGAACAGTCTTAATGACTCTCCTGAGTACAGGAGGAGTGACTCCCAGTTTCTCAGTCCCCTGGATGATCCTAATGTTGGCCTTGCTGAGCACTTCTTTACCCAGATGAACATTGATGGTGTCTTGCAAAACCAGCGTAACACTGAGATCCCTATGCCAAATAATCTTCGTCAGCTGAATATACCCCCGCTGCATTCTGGACAGCCTCAGCAATCAGTTTGTCAACGGTATAATGATATGGATGCTCCTTGGAGTCCTGCTTACTATTCCCCTAGGCAGCCTGGGTACCATGAGCTGAGACAGATGGCAGAATATCCAACTTCACCTTCATCTGCTCGTTTTCGTGGTCAGTATGCTGAGTTTGCGGATAAAAGTTTTGATAGGCCTGAAGCTCAGATGAATCCCCATCCTCACTATGAGCACCAGCATCAGTATTCGGAGAATGTAGCAGTTTTTCCAAGTGAAAAAGCTGGTTTCCCCGGTAACATACTCCACAGTGTCAATGTTTTTGAGGGAAACAGTGTCTGTGATCATTGCCGCGGTCCTTTCCAGAGAAATCAAGTATATGCTGATGCATCCTGGAAGCCAGGAGAGCATCAGCACTTAGAACCACAAAATATGGGAAATGGATTTCATCATGTTGCCAGTCACTGTGGGGAGTGTCCTCCAAATAGAGAAATTCTCATGCTGAATGCAGACACAAACATTCACCATCCGTACTATTCAAGGGAATCAGATCCTCGACCCCTCTATGCTGATGGTCAGAGCAACGAAAGGGGTTGGACTTTATCTCACCAACCGAATATAAGGCCTGAGGAGCCGAGACCACATGCTTCTCTTGCCGGTCGGTTGCCTGATCACCACATTGTTGATAACAATTTGACTGTTTCTCATGGACATCTTAATGCACCTGATTCACCCTACATGGCATCACATTACGTCCATCCAGACGAGCCTCGATATGGTCGATCTGGTCCTGAGATTGGCCAAATGTTTCACAACCCAACATCTTCTCCAAGCTCTAATATGCACGGTCAACCTTTGGAAGAGCGAGGTGTACGGTATGGAAGTCCCTCATTTTCTTATGGACATGATAGTGTCTATCCAGTTACACATGGACATCCACCGGCACACACTTTATGGAGAAATATACATGGACATGTTCATGCGGTTCCTTCTCACGAAGTGTCCCCTCAGATGGCCAGTAGCTTGGTTAACCCTGGATTTATCAGACTGGAAGCGAGTCCCAGGTCGCGAGGAGGCATAGAGAACCAAACTCCTTGGGTTGAGTCCTCACAGAAAATAGTTGGTCTGGATGGATCTCACATGCTCGACTATTCTAATGGTCAAGTACCAAAGTTTGTGCCCACTGCTTACAATCAGGAGCACCATCTTATGTATAAATCAGAAATAAGATCTGTTCCTGATATGCTAAATATTCCTGCTCCAGCAGATTCTTTTGTAAGGTCTGAGTCAGCACCAGCAATGGATGATATGTTGGTCCTATCAACAACCCCCATTGTGGATGTGGAATTCAGAAACGTTGCTGGTGTCGTTGAACAAATCAAAATAGACTCCAAAGGTGAAGGAGGGGATGGTGTAGCAACTATTGTTGGGGAACTTGAAGATTTAGGTTTTATCACTGGCTCTGAGGGGAACGGAATTTCTGAAAACGCCATGCTTCCTGAACTAATTAATTTAGAAAGTAGGGCGAAAGCAGAAGAAACGGATACCTGTGCTGATCTTGTAAAGGATGGACAACCAGATGATCGACTGAGTTGCTTACCTGAATTAATAGCATCTGCGAAAAAGGCCACTTTGGATTCCGTTGAACAGGTAAAATCTAAGGTTCAAGGGATTGATAATGCTTGCCATGAGCCCGATCTTATGGAAAAAGAAGAATGTCAAAATGAGGCTGATGCATTGGTAAATTATTTCATCTTTTGTTGTTGGTGTCTTGCAGATAATCCTTTTAATATTTATTTAAATTAAAATTTAGGATGGTCACGGAGACTTGGACCCAGAATCTGATGGTGAAAATTCAAACAAATCCAAAATTGAGTTAACCAAGGCTGAAGAAGAAGCTCTTAATCGAGGACTTCAGGTGTGCCATAATGCACCCCAGTCTTTCACTTGCTAGCTTTGTTAGTACTTCATTTACCTTTTCCTGTTCCAAGTATGATTAGCTTGCCTCCCTTGTGGAATTCTTGTGACATGTAATCTGCTCTAGAGCTTAATTCAAGGTTTTAGGAATGACTGTTCCTTTATTGTGTTTCTTTCTTTCTTTCATTTAGACCATACAAAATGAAGATCTTGAGGAGATCCGAGAATTAGGATCAGGAACTTATGGAGCTGTTTTCCATGGGAAATGGAGAGGATCTGATGTAGCTATAAAAAGGATCAAAGCTAGCTGCTTTGCTGGAAGACCATCTGAAAGGGAGCGCCTGGTATAATATCTTTACATGCATTGTTAGCTAGCTATTTATATCTCTTTAAACAAAAATGGATTTTATTATCATGCATGAGTTAGAAATTCACCTTTTATAAATGTTAATACTCTTAATACTCCCTGTGTATCATATAAATTTTAGTATTTTAATAATTAGCTAAGGAATGGGGAAATAGCTTGAATATCTATTTAGAGGAGAGGTACTTCGGATTTTCTGTACTAAGCCACAATGAGTGTTTTGGGTTTAAAGGATGAAGGGGAGGGTGGGTTCATGCTGTTTTATAATCCGTCTTATTTTCTTCCCCTGATTGGATGCTCAGTTTTACTTGTTGCTTTATGTTCATCCTGCATCACCATCCTGTTCTTTAGTTCAATGCTTTCTTGCAATAAATTTAATATTCCCCATTGCGCATCAATTTACCTGTAAGATGTACTTGATTTTTTGATATTTCTCTTTGAATTTAGATTTCAGATTTCTGGAAAGAAGCTCTGATATTAAGCTCATTACACCATCCGAATGTTGTTAGTTTCTACGGTGTCGTTCGTGATGGCCCAGATGGATCTTTGGCTACCGTGACAGAGTTCATGGTTAACGGATCTCTAAAGCAGTTCCTGCAGAAAAAAGACAGGTATCTTTTGTATGAATCTGGTTGTTGTTTGTCTGCCTCCTATATTAGGCTATGTACTTTTGTTGATGTATAGTATAACTATTTTGACCGTTGTATAATTATTGTGCAGAACAATTGATCGTCGGAAGAGACTTATGATAGCTATGGATACTGCCTTTGGGATGGAGTATCTACATGGAAAAAATATTGTGCACTTTGACTTGAAATGTGAGAATCTGTTAGTTAACATGAGAGACCCGCATCGCCCAGTTTGCAAGGTCGGTTTAAGTTGAAAATCAGTCCAGTTTCCGTTAGGCTTACTATTTCTGATCAGTTTACGAACTCCAATCATTTTTGTTCACTGCTTAATTGGTTTGCCTTGTAGATTGGAGATCTTGGCTTATCTAAAGTAAAACAACACACTTTGGTATCAGGCGGCGTTCGTGGCACATTGCCCTGGATGGCACCTGAGCTCTTGAGTGGAAAAAGCAACATGGTTTCTGAAAAGGTAACATCTGATCAACATAGACAACAAAGCATATTTTACTGTGCGAATCTCTTAATATTTGATAAACATATATTTTGAAAGCTTATTACTTGCATAATTGTGACTCTGGGTGTTAATTCTTTCTCTGCTGCAGATTGACGTTTATTCATATGGCATTGTGATGTGGGAGTTGTTAACTGGTGAGGAGCCTTATAAAGAGAGGCATTGTGCTTCGATAATTGGTACGTACTTTTAGTCAATTTAAACTTCTCATCTCATACCTTAAGTGTTGTTTCTGTGTATTATTTGATGGAGAGTGGAAACTTAAGAGATGAGGCACTATTCTTCCTCATCTGCTGTTTCTTTCCCTTTCCTAATTATTTTCTTATTTTATCATGAAGGGGGGATCGTAAACAACACGTTACGTCCTGAAATACCCACTTGGTGTGATCCTGAATGGAAATCATTAATGGAAAGTTGCTGGGCTGCTGAACCAGGGGAGAGGCCATCGTTTTCTGAAATTTCTCAGAAGCTAAGAAGCATGGCTGCTGCAATGAACCTAAAATAGTAGCAAGGTTGATGGTGCAAGGGTCAGTTACTTATTTAAGTGATGTCCTTTTTTCGGCAAGCAATAGTAAGTGGAAGTAAAGCACCTATAATCTCAACTTCTATTATTAACCTCACTTGTGATTAAATGCTTCTTTACCTGGTCACGATGTTGCTAGGATAATAATTCAAATAAAGACCAAGGCTAAACCGAATTGCATCATCAAACTGTAAGCTCTCACATTCCGATCATGGTTTGTTGGTCTTTCCTACACAATGCTCTTTCTACTGGAATGTGAACGGTTACTTTCTGATGTGCAGGTTGTCAAGTATAGTGGTGTTAAAAAGACAGCGATGCAGTTCATTCCCATAGGGATGTCTTTTATAATCTCCACTCTGAGATTGAATTGTGTTGCTATTGTACATAGTTAAAGTTTACTTTCGGCTTATTATAAGCTTCAGACGTAGATCTGCAAGCTATATTAATTTTGTCCATTATCATCATCATATATCTATTTATTTTTCCAGGTAGGGAGTTACTACCATAAATCTCAACTCATCTATACTTTTAGATAATTCGATGCATGAAAAGACACCGAACATTGGTGCTATTCCACTATGTTCTGTTTCAGAGATTACGCTTTTAAGCTTATAACATGCTCTTGTAGGCTGAGTGTCTTTTCTGCCTTCATTTCTTAGTACTGCTGCATTTTATTTTTCTGGAGATAGCCATTTAGCAAAATTTGGATGAGTGTTTGGACATTTGGGACTGTAATGTTTGTGGCCCCTTGTAAGTCATCTTTTCATCTGGGATCTATGGTCCCTAGTTTTATAATTTTTCATTGGTAGCCATTTTTCCATAGGATTAGAAATAGACCGTTCTTATTTAGAATGATTGCTATTTTTAGTCACTAATTTTGACTCCAAATATCAAATATGGTATTTTTAGTTACCAATTGAATTAAAATGAGAAGTTAATAACTTTAATTGTATGGGTAACTTTTCAGAGACACTGAGCAGTGAAGTTTTTTTTTCTTTCTTTCTGATAACAAAGAGTAGTGAAGTTTTGAACTCCAATAGTAGGTAGTTCTAGAACACTATTGATAAACAAAATTTAAGCCACGGATCGATCTTTTATGAACCGAATCACTATGGAAATCACACTCTGGAAATCAGTAATTACTCTCTTGACTTTGAAAATCAGTAATGACTTTCAACGCCTGATATGCTTAAATTTTCTAAAATTTATAGTGTTCTTATCAGATTAGTGTCAAACATACGACGTGTCAGTTATGATAGGTTGGATTTACCATTACAACACACTACCCAAAAACATTAGAGGAGGGTAGGCATTTTTCATCCTTACACGTATATTTCTTTCATTCTATCTTTACATGTCGTGACTGGTTAAACCTGACTTTGAAAATACACGAAAACTAAAGTTGAGATGATCTTTCATTGGTCCAATATACAATACAAAGTGGAGTTGTAAACGGGCAGGTAACGTTGGAAATTACCATGAATCAAACATGCATGCTAACAAAATCTTCTGCTTCTAATTTCATTACCAACTGAGAAATATATACCGGGTTGACCCGATTGTCCGTAGCGTATGTATATATATATAAACATAATTCCTTCGGTGAAACGGCGTTGATGGCCGGGTGGACTTTCGGGTGAGAGGTTCCCAATAATTGAAGCCAAAGCAACCAACCACCGGCGGGGTCAATTTTGATGACGCCATCATACATAGTATGTGTTAATTAACGATGCCTTTTTGTGGAATACCTAACACGCGGGTTTTCAATTCCAAGTCAACAGCAATCTTGTACGTGGAGATTTTTCAGTTCGAAATATTTGATGTTTGTCTCTACTATTCAACGAAAATGATGCTTCACCGATCAACATTCAACACGGCGAAGATCCAATCAAGTATATTTCAATTCATTATTTAAGTAGAGATGGTATCAGTCTAGATTGATAATTTGATATGATTTCACTGTAATCGTTGACAGTTTTGGGACCATAAATGAATTATATATAATAGTTAACCTAGTTTTTTCGTTAAAAGTTGGTCAAAAACACTGCCTTTAATTAGGAGGTGATTAACGATTCAAACCTTACAAGACATGCACAAGTGGGCTACGAGAGTTGCATCGTCTGACATACAGAGCTGTAGTGTATGAACTATGAAGTAGCAGCCTCGCTCCACTCAAAATGTAGTGTAAACTCTACATATAGGTTTTGCGTACTAGAGTTCCATGTAATACACTATGCATATTTGATATACTACGTGTATTTAGTGAAACATATATATAATAAAAAACTAATATGCAGTCTGGTACCGTATTGTTTCTTGTATATTGTTAAGTTTTCCCATAACCAAAATATTTTAAGATATTTTATAAGTTAATAAAATATATGTGTTGAAGAATTGTCTCAAATTTCAATTAGTGCTGAATTTGGAAATAGTATATATTTCTGAGTTGGTAATTAGATAAACTTGGTAACCTGATATTGTCTATTTAGAATAGAATATCATTCTATTGTTATAAATGGTTAGGGTTTGTTTATCTGTCAAATACAAGAAACAAGATACAGAGCACAATTTAGTCATACGGGATGTGTAGCTAGGGTTTTGGGTGTTTTCTGGTGTGTGTTCTTGGGAGAGAAGATAAGTGGATTTATTGAGTATATATAGAGAGTTATTGGGATAAGTGGATTTACTCTGTAATAGTCTCTAGAAATATACTAGTGAATTCTCTGGTGGATGTAGACCGGATTTGGTCGAACCACGTTAAAATGGTGTTTTATGCTTGTTTATTAATCGTTGCTGTCAATTGTTTGTTGATTCTGTTTCAGTGCAGTAGTACTAATTCCTGACGATTGGAATTGGTGCTGGAGAAAGGAGATTAAATTCCCAACAATATGGAACTATAAAAAGTAAAGATACATGATTTTGTATAACAAAAAACTATAAACTACGCCAAGACTGATTTTATCATTTAATTTTGCCAAGATTTGAGTTGATTTTCATTCAAAAAAAAACTAAAATTAGTATGTCGGTTTGGAAAAATGCCAGGAAATGTAGTTAAGGATAAGGGTGCATGAAAACACAAGTCAATGGCTTAGAATTCAAAAAGCGATGGATTTGTTGAGTGATTGGGTTGACATTAATGCATTTACAGTAGAAATTAAATAGTCTGTGAGATTAGAGCAGTACATCAGCAACTGCGCCTGTTTCTAGCGTCCGTCCTATTTCTTACTATTTTCTAATTAGATAAAGTGCATTTCAGATAACAACGTTTGGATTATACAATTAGGTCGCAAAATTTAATTATAATAGCTAAACAAATCCTGATTTAGTGTTTTTTGTGATTGAAATGTGTTAAATTTCCTCGCTGTTAGCACATTTTGTCAACCCTATGGAAGGATTATTATTTGCAGGGTGTAGAGGTATCATGCCGATGCTTATTTTGGTTTTTATAATGGCTCAAATTGTGGAGAATCAATTTCACTGTCTAATTCAAGATAATGATAAAGAAAATCAGAATATCGAGATCATCAATTTGGTTACATCCACGAACAACAAATGGATCTATTCAGTTTTTAGTGGTCGTGAATATCTCAGATTTATTGATCGTCTTCAAAGAGATCTATAGGTGGAGAGATCTGTACATAGATTATTGACACAGACGAGATCTAGGTATAGTTGGAGAGATGTATACAAATATACGAGATGTATCAGTTTAACACATACACAATTGAATCTACATAATTTATATATATCAAAATATATCAAAATGCATAATGGAATACGGACCTAATATGTGAAGATCTTGACGGAAGTTATCCAACCACGCTCTAGATCGCAACTCACCAAGATCTAACGGCCCTCTTGAAATCACACGAATCACTGACAATTGCAAGTTTTATATAGTTGGAGATATATATATATACAAATTACTGACACAGACGAGATCTATAGTTAAAAAGATCTATACAAATACACGAGAACTACCAGTTCAAGTCGTCACAATTAAATCTACATAATTTATAAATCAAAATACAAATGAAATACCCATCTAATATATGTCTACAACTTGACGTTGATCCAACCACGATTCTAGATCGCAACTCACTTAAATCGTCACCTTACTCATGATACCAATTGTTCTTGATCATCTTTTTCAGATCCGCGATTGATAAGATGAATAATTTGATTTTTAGCTGAAATAACTCTATTTGATTGTTTTGACAATTTTGACAATGAAAACAATCTTATAATATATTTTACTTTCGCATAGTAGAGATTAATAAACGTTAAAAATGATTTGAACGGAATATCTCAAAGTGTAGAGGTTTTGAATTCGGTGGATGAAGGACAGGTCATTATATATTAACGAATATTTGTTAGCTAATTGTATTTTGTTAGCACAATGAAATTGATATGAAATATTGTACGGATAATATTAACATGACTTCACCAAGTTGTACTTTGTCTTTGTGATTTGTCTCTGTGTGTGAGTATATAATCACAAGCGTAGAGTATAATTTAAGGAGGTGAGTCAGATTAAAGGTAACTGATAGATCCAGTCCAATATTACTTTCGCAGTCCGTATTTGTATTTAAAGTTCCTGATATACCCTCATTTATGAGAATTGCATTTATTTTTGAATAAATATTGAGGGTATTAATGACAATTCGTGAATAAATACGGACTGCATAAATAAATACTGGACTGCGTATAACAATGCCCAGATTAAATTAGCACCAATGAATGATGCATGCATATAACATTCCAATTTAATTAATTAGCAATTTTTTTATGAGAACACAATCAGTCATCAACAAAATCATCAATAAAATTATCATAATAAATTAATTTTTATTAATATTTTTGATGATCATGATCAATCAAAATTGATTACAATTTTGTTGATGATAGTGATGAAAAACGATTGATGATGATTTTGTAAATGATCGATTGTGTCTTACCATAAAACTGTCTTATAAATAAAAATTTCAATAAATTAATTAAGAGCATGTTTATCTGAGCTTGTTTACTAAATTGAACATCAATGAATTGAATGAAACTAAGTTGAAGTGAAACTTAATGTTTTGAAAAATATAATCACTATATCTAAATCAGGGGCGGATGCAGAACAATATTTATGGGGTAACATTTAACAAAAAATATAAAAATTAGTAAAGGATAAAATTGTCTATTATAAATATAGCAGGTAATTTCTTTTTACTATGAGGTAACATATGTTACCCCACGGTCCAAGCTGGATCCGCCCCTGATCTAAATTCGCCTAGATTCGATTTTTGTTGAACTGAACTGAACTAATTTAAAATGGACTGAATTCAACTGAACTGTTCTACTGATAAACTCCACCAAACAAGACCTAATTATTTCGATGTTACTTAATTAGTCGATTGAGTGACCCCTACTTATCTTCTTATCAAGAGAAAAGGGAAAGCTCTAATGACATTATTAAAACCATAAACCCTTGAAATAATAGAGACTTTAGAGCTGTGGTCGTCTTTGATGATGCAGTGTCAATGGAGAGAGAGAGATTCTAACCTGGAGATAAAAGACAAGCAGAAGCTTGTTAATTTTCTGAGCCAATTTGCTGATTAAGATAAATTAATTATATTAATTAATGTCTTAGAACTAGATATAAGAATCTCTCACCTTTTGAAATTTTGATAGTTTTCTGTTTGTAATTTCTACCCTAATTAGTGCGCTTCCGGACCTCCTTGTTTTTTAAATTATTTTCATAGACCGGGATTAACAATATATTATGATATAATAATTAAAGTAGGGGAACCAAGGTCAATGAATGAGCCTTCTTCTTCTAAAAGTTTCTGGTTTTTTATGCATATTTTGAAATGACAGAGTACCAATAAAGTTTTAGTTTATTTCATTAGATATTTGCAGTTTTAGTTCATAAAATAAGGTCATGTCACATAATTATAATTGTCAAAATAATAATTATTACAGGAAGATATTATTCATGACTCAATCCAACCGAGAACAAACTAGCAATAGATTTTAGAGGAGTCGATTAGTGGGATTATTTACCGACGATACTTATATATATGAATAGTGTGATTACAGAGAATTCAATGTATAAAATATCCGGAACTAAATCTTTTATGTATCCGAGGAGTAACTGATGTCGATCGATAACAGTATAGTATTTAAATCTAAATCATATTTATTTTAATTTTCCTAAATGGAACTAGAAAAGTTATTGCTCCGGTCAATAAATAAATTAATAAAATTAATTAAAAAGATGAAACTACGTAGTTTTGACTAAAACCACCACACAACCACCGCAAGTTCATCATATTCCGGCGCACATCACACATGTCATATTAGATCAAGAATGTTAGTGTTAAATATTTATTAATATTTTGTATATCAAACTACGGTTTTTCATTTAATATTTCCAATGTTTGCCACGATATACCATACATATTCTTCTTTATTTTACAACCTACCATATATATGATAGCCTTTTACTTTTGCGTTTTGTTTCCGAACAATATTTCCGCAATATCTCTCAATACACATGACTGGCTTTTAAATTGATTTTAATTTTTCCAAAATATTTTTATACCTTTTATATATGCGCATAAACACACGCCATAATATATTGTTTGCCATCATATAATATAACTATGGTAATAATATATATTAATTTGATGCCAAAACTACGTTTACCCTGTATATAATCTCAAATTTTCATCCTCCGCAATATCCAGCTGCACGAGAATGTCTTTGTCACAAGAATGTAAGAAAGCCAGAAGACTTCCAGGATCTGTTATAGTAGGTTCTGAACTGTTAAACATCAAATCAAGCTCTTTTGGGTTGAATGTGAAATACAGGTTGACCGGTTGGCAACTTGACAATGGGGATTTGGTGTCGCTGAGGAACTGAAATGCCCACGTCCTAACCGGATAGGAAGCAGGCTCCGTGGCGATTTCATGGCGTCGAAACTTTAATATGTTCGTTATGTTGCTCTTAATGAGAGTCTCGCGTGGTCAGCAGGTTTCGACGACAACCGAACGACATAACCTCGTCCGTTATGTCGCTGAGTATTAAGAGGGGATTCGACGAGGTTGCCAATGTCATCAGGTTCAACAGAGCTAGGATGTCAAACTTGGTGATAGAACAGCCGGATGTACACGTCGACGTAACTACGGGTATTAAGGATGTTGGTTAGATCTAGAATCTCGTCGTTGGGGATGGTAACGCGTGGGACCACAGTGCTTCAGGAAATCATCGAATACTATATAGAACAACGATCTTCTGCGTCTGAGATTTGTCTAATTTAACTTGCCGAACTTATTTCTGGATTTTGATATGTTGCAAGCTGCCCCATTTGAGATGTTCTTTTAGTTTGGATTATTCTCCAGTATCCTTGATTCATTAATCTTTTGTTGACATACTTCACTGAGACAGAGTTGAGGATGATAATAGAAGCAGTTGGTCCTCATCGCTTGCATATTGAAACTGCTACGATTGATGTTGTGGTCGGGACCCAGTATAATATTGTTAGGTATATAAATTAAGGTTTGCTATGACTTCATTTGGTTTATGCTGGTGTGAACATTCGTACTGTTGATTATCTGATTGATTATCTGAATCCCATCATAACATTACAAGATCATTTTGTTCAGAGTAATTTTAATTACTACGAAACGCTTTAATTCATAAAATAAACATACATCTAAAGTATCTTGAATGATTAACTATGTCCCATCTTATTCTCAAACTTTTATAATACAATTGCTGTACTATGACTTAATCTGTACAATATTTGTATGGAAGTATTATGCATGGTAATATTGTTTATTGAATATTAGTATATCATAAAGAAGTTCCATAACGTAGAATTTTTTTTGGGCATTTAATCATAATTTATTGTTTGCTAATATTTAACTACTTGAACACATGTCTTTCAACGTAAAAAAAGATTACTTGATTACATAATCATGCAGTGTCCTAAATATGATATACAAGTTGATAAGATAGTTGATATTCATGGTGGATCAGTTTAACATTTTTATAACTAAGCAATAAAATCTAAAACATGGGAACATAGTGATGATTATTGGATGTGTTTGCAGATACTTGATTAACATCTTTTATGTCCGAAAAAAAAACTTCGTTCTTTTATATGCAAAGAGTGGTGATTATTGGATATCTCATCATAAATATATATGGAAACACATCTAAATTAAATTATATATATTTTGGACAATGAATGCTTCTTTTAAATGTTAGACCATGTATAGGAAAAATCAAATATATTCTTTATAAATTAACTCACTTACTATTAACTTATGTAATGATACACTTTAATCAAAATATTCAATTATTACTTTGATATATCGCGCAACGCGCGATTAATTTATGCTAGTATTTGTAATTATTATTGTAATTGTATGTAAGATTATGTTAAACTCAATATTGCACATTTGATGTAATATAGTTTAGTTCATATTGTTCAATGTTAATCCTAAAGGGAACTAGAAGAGTTATTGCTCCGGTCAATAAATAAATTAATAAAAAGAATTAAAAAGGATGAAACTACGTAGTATTGACTAAAACCGCCACACAACCACCGCAAGTTTACCATATTTCGGCGCCTACCATTTTTATATATTCCTTTTTTTTTGTTTCTTTTAATCTACGAACTTTACCGAATTTAATATTGTATACCGTATTAATACTATTTGCCCGAACTTAATCTACGTAATTGCTTTAGTATTAATATATTTTTTTCTAATATGATTGTGATGGTGTTCATTGTCATATATATATAATATGCAGTTGACTGTTTCAATATATATAATATATGGTATGCATATATTATAGCATATTTTTATAGCATACTAAATAGCTTCCGGCTTCTATTTTTACAAATACAACTCATTCCACCTATAAAATCCTATTTTACACACTAATTTACACGGTAATTTCAGTCCATCATGCTAATTAACACATCTACGAAAGGAAAATATGAATATTACATCACACAATTAACATGAATGCCGCAATTATCCATAATTAATTAAGTATGAAAATATTACATCACACACAATCCATATTATCCACTTGCTTTGAGTGATTATTGTACATGACATTTTCTCAAGAATTCAGAGCCTTGCTCGAACTGTTCTTGTGGAGTCGGTGAATATCTACCCGTGGAACTGGAGTGCTTGGACTGAGCTGCAGGTTCTGTGCACCAGTATTGAGATATTGAACGACCTTCATCTTGCCAGTCACTGGATTATTCTGTTTGCTAAGTTTTCTCAGTTGGCTCCTCTTATTGCTGGTTTGACACTCTCTTATTGGTGGAGTTCTGTTTGGCACCAAAGATATCAGGCAAAGAACGATGCATTCTCTTCCTCTTATGCTCTCGACATTGGTATATAATTGCAGATTGAATTTTTCTTTAAACACATTTCATCCTCGATCTTCATAAGTTTTTTCATAATATTTACATTAAAAAAGATTAAATATATCGTGCAACGCACGATGATATCTAGCTAATAATCTACAAAAACTATAGAAAATGCACCTTTTCTCTTCGTTTTGGTGAAAAGTTATGAGAATTTTCAGTCAATTCCGTTAATTACTTGTTTTTCTGAGTAGAATTTTTTGGCAAAGGCTCACATATTCTTCTCAAACGTAATATTCCATCAATCTCTACCTAACTTGTACCTTTTCTATGGATCGAGATGCCTTATTTTTAAAAACTTAAGTGAGATTGGCTCAACTCTAAATTTATGTTGAGAAACTACATATTTGATTTATTTTATTTGAATTTAGGGAAGATTATATTGGGCACCATTCTGAATTCCCCGTTATCATGTAGCTTATTACCTAATAAATTATACTAAGTCGAGTTCCTGTTTGTTGATGTTTGGGCTACTCTTTCAAACTTTTTTGTCATTGATTTCAGGACGATTTTTCAAAACCCTGAAATGAAAGTTCTAATTGATTTAAAAACAAACAATATATTGTTGTTATATTGTGAGTAATGGAAGGGATGTAAGAGTATAATACTAAAATCATATATTTTTAAATAATTCACATTGTTAATAAAAATTTTCCCCAAAAACAAATGATGGTTAGAAAGAACGTGTCCAAGAAGTTTGAAAATGGCCAAGAAAGAACATGACCTTTGTAGTCAATCCAATCCTATTGTATTCAAACTTCAGGCATCATATATGCACTATGTACGACTTCTTGGTCATCCCAAAGAAAAATGCTACTAGTTCATTTGAACTTATAGTCTAGAAAATGTCATAATCCATTATATATGATTGACACTGATCATTTCATGAGAAATGTTTGATCTTAATTATTTTTACTAACATATATTAATTAGTGCTTAATGAGATTTTAACACTTGAAAATGTTGCATCTCATAATCTTTTTGGGAGTTGAGAATGATTCGATCTAGTGATAAAACACTGATAAATTTATATAGAGGTACTGAATTCAATTCTGAAAGAGTGGAAAAGGGGAGAGATTTTATTGCGGGTTCACTTGAGTTATTACTCAACTAATCAAACTTGAAAATATCAAATATGATCATGTTAAAGTGTTATACTCATTGGAAATCCGGTATTTTACTCATTATAGTTCAAAATACCATTGAAATTACAACACCGTACCCTAAATATTGCTAACTTTCCCAATAAATATAATAGGTGAGAATATATTTTGAATTCATATTATGTTTATGACTGAAACACTGGACTGCATACATAAACAGTTTGTTATATTACATATGAAGTAGAGGCTAAAAAATATCAAACATTTCGAATAGTTAGGCTTAGGCAGGTGACAAAAACTAAGAGGAGATGCATATATGGAGCCTTCTTTTGTTGATTTTTGGGCAGTGTGGTAGCCCCTAATTCCTTTTCTTGCCTCCCAAAATAAACTAATCATTAGTTTCAAAAAGCTACTCATCCTTTTATAAACCATGATTTGATCGAATTCTGCTCACTCATTTGTCGCCACGCCATGCAAATAAACAAATACCACCACCAATGAGAATTAAGTGATTAAAATAAACGCTGACTGAACTAATCCATATGTGGGTGAAACAAAACCCTAGCAATAAGAATTGATGGTGGTGGTATGACTTTTGAGATATCTTCCTACCTATAAAACCCAGGTCTCCCCGTCCCTTTATTTCCACCCAACACTCTCAATCAACCATCAAAGCGAAGGAAAAAGCTTCTGCAAATCAACAAGACCTGGGAATCTGAAGCAAAAATGGGCAGAGCTCCATGCTGTGACAAAGCCAACGTCAAGAAAGGTCCATGGGCGCCTGAGGAAGATGCCAAGCTCAAGGCATACATCGAGACGCACGGCACCGGCGGCAACTGGATCGCTCTTCCTCAGAAGATCGGTATGTTTTGAACTATATTATTTCAACAAGTTTTTAAATATTTTTTGCTCGACTGACTGATTTGATTCATTTTTGTGTTTGCAGGGCTGAAGAGATGTGGAAAAAGCTGCAGACTGAGGTGGTTGAATTACCTCCGCCCCAACATTAAGCATGGTGGATTTACAGAAGAAGAAGACAACATCATATGCAGCCTCTATATTAGTATTGGCAGCAGGTATTATAGCTTGTCCTTTTATCTTTGTCGCTTATTTTTTTGTCCAAGAACAAATTCAACATCACTACACATATTTAGCTATGCATAAAAATATGTTCATCCTAATCCAGTGATTCCAGTCACTGCATATTCCTTGTGTTACAAAGAAACCAAAAAAGAAGAAGATCTATAGCTAAATAGTATGAAATTAAATTTCATGATCTTTCTATATATATACAGCCCATCGACTTTTTATTAGTTTAATCGTTGAGCTGTATATATCATGTTCCCATGTAGTGAGATACAGAGGCGGATCTATGTTTAGGGTAGGGCAGGCGCCAACCTGTCCTCGGATCCGCCGAACAAGTTTCTGAACAGTTTTTCTTAAGTCAAACTGCCACTGTAGCGTCTTCCCACTTTGTACTATCGCCTACCCTGATATTAATTCCTAAATCAGTGTATTATGTTGAATTTGAAATTTTTGGGGTTTTATTAAACCAAAACCTTGCTAATTGTGCAAATTTGCATGTTATGATTAGGTGGTCAATCATTGCTGCCCAGTTGCCAGGGAGAACAGACAATGATATCAAGAACTACTGGAACACAAGGCTGAAGAAGAAACTGTTGGGGAGGAGAAAACAGTCACAAATGAACCAAAAGGATGTTCCAAACAACTGTGGATCAGAAGAAAATTCCCTGCAAAACTTGAGCAACTCAGCTATTGAAAGGCTCCAGCTCCACATGCAACTCCAGACCTTACAAAACCCTTTCACCTTTTACAACAATCCTGCCCTTTGGCCTAAGTTAAACCCTCTTCAAGAAAAGATGATCCAAGCCCTCCAGCAACAACAGATGAATCCTCCAAACAGTTCTGATCAGCAGCCAGCTGGATTGCTGTTAGGCCAAAACAGCGAATTTCTCGATCAGGCTGCCATTTCTGCTAGGCTTCAGCATGAACTGCTAGGAAACTCTGTCAGTAACAATGGGAACAACAATGATGATCATCTAGGTGGAGTGATGGATCCCAATTTGCAGCCTAATTCGGTGTTTTCGCAGGCTGAAATCGACAACTTTCTTAGTGGCAAGGGTGCAGCAGGTTTTACACCTGAATTTGATGGCCTGAAAGAAATGTGGTGGAGCAATATTAATGAGATCGATGCGAATTCAGCTTCATCAAGCTCGTGGGATTCTACTTCTCAGATGCTTCATCATCAACAGCATCAACCGGAAGGGATGTATCAGAACTATGCCATAGGGTACAACATGTAGCTATATAAGTATGATCTGATCATGAGTTATAGTTAAGCTATGGTTTTAGTCATCAATATCTGGAGGAAGATGGACGGGCAATTTTAATAGTCTTACTAGTATGTTGTAAATTGTGTGAATAACTACCTCTTTCTTTTGTTCTTGTAATATTACATTAAAATTTTCAATATATAATTTTTTTTTTCTTCTTCTAATATATCTACTTTAATTAGAGGCTATGTGTTCTTTCCAATTTAATAGTATCATTTCTTCAGTTCGATCAATTTGTTTTCTGTCGATAATATTAAAATATCCCATGAATACAGTACTTCATATTTACCTTGGAATAATTGTTCGAGTGGCAGATTTGCAGTGGACAATTGGGCTGTAAAGATATTGGGTTAGTGTCAATGTAGCTGTAAACAAAGAAACTTGGACATGCGGTGGCCTGTAGGTATTTAACCACTCCAATACTTTCAATATATATATATGGTGAAGAGATATCCCGCAAATCCCCCTCTCAAGCTCAAAATCCCATTAAAATATAACAAACACTAAATTTTAACCTCTGATAAGCACCACACCTATGTACAGATGATCAGACAAGGGGATTCTAGATAAGCCATCCCACAAGCATGCGTCATAAGTTTTGACGGCTTTTACAGAAAATTAATGTAACTAGGAATTGCAGGCTAGAAGATTTGGAAACTATGCTGGAACGTGGAAACTGATGTTTCGGAATCAGACTTCTTTTCCGCAATTACACCTCTACAGGCCGAGACAGAAGCATGTTGGCGGGCTTTAAAAGCAGGACAAAGACATTGAATTCAGCGCATAATTCTTGCAACTGAATCATGAACCCTTCCACAATACCAATTGAGATCAAGGAAATCATTTGCAACATTCAACGACTACTAGATTCTTTGATGGAGTCCGCGGTAATTAAGGTCAGCCGTTCTTTCCTAGACAAGGAGCATATACTGGCCACACGCCTTAGTAAAAATAAATGTAATTATATTCACAAATTGGTGATAAAAAAACACTAAACAAATTGGATTACAACACAACAAATTAAAGATCAACAAAAATTGGCTCATCAATTAAATTTGAGAATTGAGCATCTCATCACAACACAGAAGGAAGGGAGAGAATGCCTCTACTCCAGTAGTGAAGGTACAAATCTCGAAGATCGACAAGAGGACTAGATAAAATGAAAATTATAGTGTAAAAAGATTGTAGGAATAATATGAGTAAACAATCCCACCAACAAATTCCAGTCTCATACGTTATTAGAATCAAGGAGAGAGGCCGCCATGACAAATTGCAGGACTTCGAAGAGAGGTAAAATACCGATTTAAATATCTCAAGTTTTTATTTCCAAAATTTCTAAGTACGTAGTTCAAAATGAGCATCAACTAGCTAGTTACCCCCAAAATGCCTCGAAGACCCACCGGAATACTCGCCTCTGTAAGATCCACCGGAATACTTGCTACCGTTGTATCCACCGGAATATTTGCCACCGTTAGATCCACCGGAATACCTGCTACCGTCATATCCACCAGAATAATTGCTCGTGGAGGTGACTTTGGTGGTGGTTTTGACTTGAGTCTCATACTCAGTTTTGAACCCTCCGATCTTGTCATCCACTTTATAGTTCGATGTGTACTTCTCTTCTTCCTTGATCACCGGTTTACCGGAGCGCCCGTCCACGAATTTTTCAGTTTTCAGATCTTTCGTGTATTTCCCCGAATAGTTTTTCCCAGATTCGTAATCATTGTAGTAATACTTTGAGATCTGCTCAGATCCGTAACCGTAAAATCCAGAATTAGGGTTCATAACTTCCAATGGAGGGAATCCAAAACTCTCTAACTCATACTCATCATCATCATCATCATCATCCTCGTACACATATTCGCTATCTGTTTCATATTCCCCAGCGTGTTCCTCTTTGGAGAAATCATCATCGTCGCCTTCTAGATCTTCCAGGTGATCTGCAGTTTGTTCTGAGAAGAACTCACCGACGTCGCTGTCATCGCCGCCGTAGACTTCTTCAGAGGAATATCCTCCGCCGCCGCCGTAGCTTCCATCGGAGGAATAACACCAGCCGCCGGAATCTTCATCGTAGTAGTCGGCATCGGAGTACGATTCTCCGTCGGAGTAGGACATCGTTTCCTGTCAACTCCGTGTAGTGATAAACAGCAAAAAAAAAAATTCCCCTTCTAATTAATTTCTAAAATAATCTTAAGATATATGATGCCAGATAAATTTGCTGGAAATTAGATAAGCCCCGGCCGGATTTGTATCAGTTATGAGTAAATCGTTCCAAATATATCTTTTGAGATATTTACATCCCAAACAAAATTTCAGTTAATTAGATATATTATATTTTAAATATCATTTTAACCATTCTCTTACAATACATGTTCTTCTTTATGTGGATTTGATTATCGCGGGAAGCTCGAAGACCTTATTGACCGAGTTTAAGATTTATTTAAGCTCTTGGTTTCATATGAAAGATCTTGGTCCTTTTAAGTATTTTCTTGGGATCGAGATTGCTTGGAGCACTGATGGAATTTTCTTATCCAATATGCACTCGATATCCTTTTTGACATGGTAATATTAGTTTCCAAACCCACTGATTTTTCGATGGAGCAATTAATTAACATCATGACTTCACGCGTGTTAATTGTTTGTTGGTCGTTTGATTTACCTAACCATAACCCGTCCTAGTATTAGTTATGTTGTTCATACCCTGACTCAATTTATATAGGCGTCGTGTATTCTTCACTGGCAGGCTGCTATTCGTATTTTGCATTACCTAAAAGTCACCCCAAGTAGGGTTTGTTTTTGTCAACTCGTAATTCTCTATGATTCACTGCTTAATGTGGTTCGGGTTGGGCTACTTGTTCACTTACTTGTCATTCGCTGTGTGGATATTTTGTTATACTTGGTGATTCACCAGTTTCTTGAAAAATGAAGAAACAAGTGACTGTTCCGTTCATCTGCTGAAGCGGAGTTTCAGGCAATAGCTGATGTTTGTTGTGAACTTATATGGCTAAAGTCTTTCTTGTCATCTTAGGAGTTAACACATTCTGCTCTTATGCAACTTTTCTGTAAAAGTCAAGCGGTTATTCACATTGCAGTGAATCCATTGTTTCATGAGAGTACAAATCATATTGAGGTGGATTGTCATTTGTCACTTTGTTCGATACCTTATTCAGTCAGTCGATGTTTGCTATATATATATACTGTATATATATATATGTCATATCATACTTTGGACCAACCTGTAGACATTTGTACTAAAACTCTTTGTAGACATTAGTTACTTGGCAAGTTGGCTATTCTGGACCTTCACGCTCCAACTTAAAGAGGAGCATTAGGATATATTTTGTTATGATTTGATCTTATATCCTATTATACGTAAATTAGAAAGCTATAATTGTGTGTACAACGGTGACTTAGTATGCATAGCTGCAACTTACCACATATATCTTTGTATATATTTGCTATAAATTTTGTACTCGTATCAATACAATTATCATATTCCACACTAAATCACTGTTGTACACACATCTATAACTTTCTAATTTAAATGCAATAGGGAAGTATCAAATCATAACATCATACATCCTAATAATAGTTATGATAATTTGCGAGATGTTACATGGAATAACGTCTACATAAACTACCATTTAGCAAGCAAACCCGTCCATATTGAGGTCAGTACTTCTTCGTACCACAATGTAAGCCAAAAACTTTCATAGCTCGTGGGTACCATTTCTCAAAAAGAAGTAAACAGCTGGATAAATAATTGAGTGCCATTTTATACTAGTAGACAATTGGAGTACCAGATTAATTAAAGCTTGCATACCAATTAAATGTTAACTAAATGCAATTACTTTGGCGATCCAATTATCATGTAAAATGTTAACTAAATCCAATTATCTTGGCGTGCTTCATAAATCCAATTAAATGTTAACTAAATCCAATTATCTTGGCGTGCTTCATAGCCTTCGTTCTCATCTTGAAGTACCAGAAAAATGTTCATCAATCAAAAAAAACCCTAATTCTTGAGCCAGATGAACATTAAAAAAAAAACCACATTGAAACGATAACAGTACTAATTAACTTCATTCATTAAGATCAAACACCAAAATGTTCATCCATCAAAATAACACATCCCATCCCTAATTCTTAAGCCAGATGAACATCAAAACAAGACCATGAAACTAAAACATAAAAGTCATCCATAATTCTTCATTCTAAACCCAGATGAACACCAAAACAAGATCTTGAAACATGACCTAGTAGTCGTCGTAGTAGGTGACACTGCGGTAGCCGCCGGAGGAGGCATTCTTGGGAGCATGGTAGGTGGTGGTCTTCTTGAATTTGACCGACGTCTCGTACTCAGTGGTGGCGCCCTGGACGACGTCGTTCACTTTCACCGCCGTCTTGTAGTTCACCTCCTGCTTGTACCCGTGGTTTCCAGACCTCTTGTCAATGAAACCGCCGCTCTTCTCGGTTTTGCTGAACTTGGCCGCCGCAGAACCGCCGCCGGGACCTTTGTACACGGCTTTGGTGCTGCTCTGGCTCTCGAAGGCGGTGCTGTGGTTGCGCTTCCCTCCGCCACCACCATAGCTCACCACCGCCTTGCTGGAAGAGGACGACGGCGCGTGAGCCCACTCGCAGACGCCGACGTAGCCGATGGTTGCTGGCTGGGACTTGGAGTTCTTCTTTCCGGTCATCTTTGCTGGTTGTTCGATGACTCTGCAAGCACTGGAGTTTTGTGGGGAGTTATGAAATGGGCATAGGTATTTATAGGGGCAATGCACCCACCCTTGCATATAGGACCCCTTAATATTTCTATTTGCATGTAGCACCCCTTAGTCTTGTCATTGTATCGTACAATGACCCCTTCAATTTAACCACACTTTTGAAGATTATTGAGGATTTTTTTATTCGAAATGTTTATTACTGTATTACAATAAACAGTAAAGCTTAAATTTTAGAGTCGTTTAGATATCACGATTGAATATAATTCACTTTATTGTGAGTTAAAATTAACTATTAATGTCACCAGTTGGGACATAAAATATATATTTTTTTAAATGCAATGTTAATTTACAGATTGCGATTTGATAAACAAAATTTACCGTTTAACATTTATTCACTTTTTCTAATGTGAATTTATAATATTATATTTAATAAATATGGGGTCATGGAAAATGATTTATAAATTTGGAGATTTATTAGTAAAAAAAATATATAATTCAATTTGATACAATAGTTTCATATAGTATTTGATAAACAACATTTCCTAATGACTCTTATATATTTGTTCACTTTGCATGTGAAAATGTGAATATTTTCATGAATTTGGGAGACATGGAAAGTGATTATTTCTTGAAATACTCATACTCAAACTGAAATTTTATATCCTTCTCTAGTGAATTTCTTCATTTAAAATGTTTCTTTTGTCTGGTGAAAACGATTGTAGCAGCTTTGAGGAGTTGGGTACCAAATTCAGTAAATCAAAATATTTAGGGAGTAAAATGCAAAACAAACAAGCGTTCTCCAGAAGCTTTAATATGAAGCGTATCGGATACACTTTTAGAGTACAGAAGTACAGTTACAATCGGATAAGATCAAATGGAGGAGCGCTATTCTACTGCTGTCACACAGTTGGAAACGGTAAACACACGTCCTTTTGGGGCAGTAAAAATAGGCAGTTTCACATTATTTTTGTAGGTCCAAATTAAATTTGAAATGACAACAATATCCCTCTTAAATATATATTATAATTCACGAAAAAATAATTTATAATTTGAACATGCGTTAAATCATTACATAGACGGGGTTTATACATTCAAGTTTAGGGTTTTAGAAATATATTTGTAAAAGTTAATAAATGAATGAAAGATAATTATAATCCACTTTTATTGGATATTGGATATGTTGAAGTAAATTGAACCTCCATTTTGTAAACACCAAAAAATAATGCTATAACTTCCATCGTGGCACGTAACTTTTTGTAACTGATTCAGGTTAATTACAAATCGGCATTTTAATTGGTAAGTTACACCTAGCCTTCATGCAAAATGCACAACCTTCTAATGTCAAAAATTTGGAGAATTAAAAAACATTATTTTAAATGCACAACCTTTATAAGTTTGGAGAATTAAAATTTCTATTTTACTAGTAATATATATATATATATATATATAATTCGATTTGATACAATAGTTTCATAAATTAGCTTAACGGCTTAAGTTAGCTCCTTTTCAAAAAACTAGACCAAAAGAGTGAGACCAAAAAACGGCGAGTTGTAGAGCAAAACAGTAATGAGTGATTTTCGTGTGGAGACATGAAAAAAGAATGAGAATTAGAATTTTTATAATATAAATTACTGAAAAATACCTTTCAAACTAAGTGAACGTACATAAGAAAGTAATTAAGATCTAGAAATTGAACTCTTTGAATGTTGGGTCTAGAAATGGGGTACTTTAACGTTTAATTTTTACATTTTAGTTTGTTTATTTTGTTTCACTTGAACTCTGTCTATGACCCTGTCAAGTTCAGCTTCTTGCAAGCAACTCCAAACAGCAAGCAGCTCCAAACAGCCCCAAGCAGCTCAAACTGCCTCAAGCAGCCCCAAGCAATTTACTTCATCCGACTTGAATTTTTTGAAAAGAAATAAAATGTTTTGAAATTTAGGTACTAAAGAGGTTATTTTAATTATTGTTAATGAAATATTGCTTATTTGAACTTGTCTAATTACATTTAAACCACATACGAATATTCATCCATAAATAATAATATAATCTAAGCAGCCCAAACAGCTCCGAGCAGCTCCAAGCAGTTTTAGCAGTTAGCAAACAGGTCCAAGCAGCTCAACTGGACAAGTAGGGGTTTCAAATGGGCGGGTTTGGGCGGACTTGGATTGGGTTAAAATGGGGCCTGTATATGTTAAAATTATACATTGATTCTTCAAATCAATTCCAAAGTGTATTTCAGGTAAGCTCTCCTCCATCAACCGATACAACTTGGTGAGAAATTGATACGGTTTGCTCTCCCTATGCCTTGCAAAGCGTCACTGATTCGATTTGATAAGGAATTTATCCTGTATTAGTTTACCAATCCACTATTTTATTATAATTATTCAAAATATTATATGAGTTTATGAAAATATCGTTACTTACTATATTTATTGAGAAATTTTGTAATATTTAAAGATAATATTATAACTTAATAATATTTTGGATTACATTATGTATAAATACTCAACTTGCATATACTACTCTATTTGATTCGTAACAAATTAACTTTAAAAAACGGAAGACCAGATTATTGTAAGCTACATACCATCATGTATAAATATTGTTCAAAATTTAATCATAAAAAATAGATAGAACAAACAAGAAAGATGATTACCAAACCCATATCAATATTTAAAAATAAGTTAAATTTCAAATTTCTTATCTTTGGTATCGATCCATAATATCTTTAAAAAAAAAAGAAAACTACCCCGTTAAATTTGGGATATATTTCATCACCATACATAGATCAGCACCACCGATCCCCACTCCACTATAAATAAATCACGATCCTCGTCGAAGACTATATTTATACATCAAAAAAAAAAAAAGAAGAAGAAGAAGAATTAAAAAGCAGTAAGAATGGCCGGATATCCGAACAATTACGTCGGCTACTGCGGGTACGCCGTCGTCGAGCCTGAGCCGTCGCCACCTTCGAACCAAGTGGTGGCCCGCTGCGGGTACGCCGTCGTCGAGCCGTCGTCATCCACGAACCAGGCGGTGGCGCATGGATCATCGTATCCGAGAACTCATGCATATGAGAACCAGAACACCACCAGAGCGGTTTACCAGCACGGCGGCGGTTCGACCACCGCCAAGTTCACGGAGACCGCGAAGGCCGGTTCGTTCGTGGACCGGCGATCGGGAAACCACGGTTACAGGCAGGAGTTGAAGTACAACTCCTCCGTCAAAGTTAACGACAGGGCTCGCGGGTGCACCACCGAGTACGAGACTCAGGTCAGGGTGAAGCAAACCACCACTTACAATAACAGTGCCCCGAAGAACTCCAATGGCAACAAGAACGTCAAGTATTATTACTGATTTCTGGGATTTCAGTATTTCTAGCATGTTTCTCAAAGTTCGGTTTCAGAATTTTTCCGTTCATGTTTTATTGCTTTTGAGTACGCATGTTTTTCCAGTTTTTTTGAATTATCATTTTGATGTTTGATGTTTAGATTGGCTTTCCTTGATCTATTTCTTTGTTTATTGTGGATTTTTCCAATAAACATGAATAGGAATTTTATCTCTTCTACGTGATTAATTCGCTCTTTAAATTTCTCTAATCGCATTTTCTCCTAGACTTATTTAGTGTTTTTTTTTAATTAAAAGGGAGGATTATTCATGTCTTCTCAAGCGAAAATATCCAAAAGATACATCAAACGTAGCGGCCTAAACTAAAAAGTGGGATATAACCAAAAAGTGGCTTAAACTAGAAGTAATGGAACTGGTAAATATTAGTCTCTAACACTCTAATTTTGCAATCACTACGTATAGGTCATCTCCACGAGCTGATCAATCAATAATTAGTATGTGAACACGTCCCAGACCATCTCATTAGATGTTATTTGCATCTCCCCTTGACTAAACAAAGATTAGCCGATGTTATATGCATCTTCCCTTTGAGGCAGTAAGAAATTTTTCCAAATTGTTTTCATAAATAAACAAAGATTAATCATTTCGCTCGGTCTACAAATCTGATGTACGGATCCACCAGAGGTAAGTAATTGGACTACATACTCTCTGACTGACTCGAATTTCTCCTCGCTGCACAGGCGTGGGTTACAGAACCGTCAAAAGTAAGTATTTAAACTAGTCTGACTCGGATTTCTCCTTTTTCGATACCACAAAGAATCAGATATGAAACCAAACACAGTTTAATAGACAAACTAATGTTGGCAGATAAAACTCCTGACATATATTTAGTCAAAATCTCAATTAAGTTCATCACCCACAATATTATAGCATAAAATAAAAGAAAAAGGAACAAAACTCTGTTTAGCAGTGAAATTCACTGACCGTCTATCTGGATCGATTATTTCTGAGTGCACCTTCAATGCCAGCCCAGCCCATCCCATCCTTTAATGTTGGACTTGGGCCCGATCTAAAACCCGTTGGGATCCAAAATGGCCGGACCAAACCAAAAAAAGGTCCATCACCTAGGTTTGAAAGCCGTTCAGTTGAAACAGTGACGAGAGGCTGACGAAGTTCTGAAGATTGAGATTGATCGGCATCAACATTGGAGTTCTCAATCAGTTTGTGCGAGATCACTGGCGCCGCGATCTCAACCGAATCTGAGACCCGATCAGCATTGCATCATCGGATAAAAATTGCAGCAGTGGTGTAGCGAACCGTCTGGTGAATTCTCGGTGGCGGTAGCGACCCAGTGCAAAATTCCGACTTATATAATGGTTGCGTTATGAACGAGATCTGATCGTAATTTGTAGATGGTGATAGCAAGAGTTGCAGGTTGAAAATTGAGATAAGGGTGTTTAAATCTATTTAGATTTGGGGTGAAAGGCCGCCGGCCGATGAAAGCACCAGCGGCCTCCATCGGTGAAGAGGAGCTTTTTGTTTTCGCTCTTCTTGGGTTTTTGCTCTATTAGGGTTTCACTCTCATCTATTTAGGGTTCTTTAATATTTTCAAGATCTCTTTAATATCTTTCAATTCAATTTCCATGAAATATATATTAATATTTTTAATACATTACTTTTCATTTAATTAAGATGTATCAAACATTCCCTTAGTCATGGGTAAATAAATTCTCTTTTACTTCTTACCACGAGATGACAGTAAAATTATTGTGGATATGCACTGGAGTACATCAATACTTTTCATTATTCTTATATTTCTTTTTTTTTAACTTTAAAATAAAATTTTAATCCGAATTCATGGTAGTGAGGGCACCTGCAGTGGAGACTTTTCAACAGGCTTTTGGGTGAGCTATTACTCACAGTAAGACTTTTGGACCATGCTTTTCGAAAATCCCAGGGGATTTTTCGTGGACATGGGCTGAGCATGTCCAGCCCCTTCATGATTCGAACATCCCAATCAAAACACGACACGTGGCATATATTCTACCTAACAAGCCACGTGGCAACCTAGCAATGTTTGATTGGCATATATTTCAATAATTATATGTGCATACATTTATAAATTATAATCTTTGTAATTAGTATATTATTTTATTATTATACAATTATAGTATACATTAATTATGAGTATGTTATTTTATTATTATACAATTATATTATAAATTAATTATGAGTATATTATTTTATTATTATACAATTACATTATACTAATTGTGAGTACATTATTATATTATTATGCAATTATAATATACATTAATTATGAGTATATTATTTTATTATTATATAATTATATATAATGGATATAGTACATATTAGTGTGGATAATATATAATGACGTGGATAATTTATAATGATGTGTAAAGAGTTGGATGATGTGGCGGGTGAATCACTGTGGGGAAAAGCTGAAAAAAGAAGATTTTGAAAGAAGAAAGTGGGATGAGTAGCCCATTTATGGTAGCTGTATCACAATCAATCACAGTCGCTAGTGCAGTCTGCAGTACTGGCATTCACAATTGCTGGGGTTAATATATAACGTGGCAAATATGTAGCCGTAAGTTAAACCTAACCCACAAAATTCAAATTATAAATATTCCTCGTCTTTCCACGTGAAATAAAAAATTCAGTAATGATTTTAAATAAATTCTACGTCACCCTAATAACGTGATCAAAGATAATAAAGAGTTCTATTAAAATCGGGTGAGTTATCCGAAGAGTTTTGATTTGAAAATACAATATTTCATGTGTATGCACGATGTAAGAATAGAATTATAGCACGTAATTTATATTGATAGTGTCTACAATAGAAGGATGGTGTTTCATGATTTTAATTGCTATTTTAAATAAGAATCCAGAACCGCAACTACACATTATTTGATATGATAAGTGACGTATTTTATATCCAAAAATCAAAAACACGTCATAATATGTTACAAACATACGAATACATGAACTACAATTTGAGCAGAACACTAAACAAAAAAACACAAATTATAACATTGTAGGTCGTGAACAAAACATTGACGTGAAAAAAAAC
This sequence comes from Sherardia arvensis, assembly GCA_948330725.1. NCBI lineage: Eukaryota > Viridiplantae > Streptophyta > Magnoliopsida > Gentianales > Rubiaceae > Sherardia > Sherardia arvensis. The sequence goes on from OX415235.1 coordinate 49,862,418, forward strand.
GAAAGAAGTGTTTCTCTAATAAATTTTAACCATAGGATCATTAAGGTCTAATAACAAGACGATTCTTATTGAAACTGCTACAATGACCAATTATTACAAAATATGGCAAACCTAATTAATCAGGACTTGGTCACAATCTTTACCAATTCTTGAAAGTTTTTTGTAGAACTTCCATCTGCTTTAACAGCCTTAACAGCCCTGTTTTGGAGCACCTCAACATTGTCTTTCATTTCCTTCCCCTTTTCACTGGACAAAATGACATCAATGGCATCCATAGTTCCACTTTTAGTAAAAACCCCATCTTTAATCCTCAACCCAATCCTCCATTTCTCCTCCACCATCACACTGTTGAGCCCTTGATCCCCAAAAAAAGGCCTACAAATCAAGGGCACCCCTCCAAAAATACTCTCCAAAATGGAGTTCCACCCACAATGTGTCACAAAAACTCCTACTTTACCACTTTTAAGGACCTCAACTTGAGGTGCCCAAGACACCAGTTTACCATACTCACTTGCCTGACCTAAAAATTCCTCAGGCAGATTCTTCCTGGCATGGTCCCTCAGTGACCATAAAAATGGAACCCTAGAGGCCTCCAATGCCTCTGCCAGGGCAACCAGTTCATGTGGCGGTGGCGAGACCACGCTGCCGAAGCTAATGTACACAACCGATCCGGGCTTCTGCTTCTCCAGCCACTGAAGACAGGATTCTTCGTGATCATCGGGTAAAGAATTCGCCGACTTTGAGGATGCAGGGGAGGCTAGAGGGCCAATGTTGAGGAATTTCGAGAGCTTTGATTTCAGGTCATCTGTGATGGATGGATCAATTTCTTCAAAGGAGTTTATAGCAACTGCAGATGCCTTTGGAAGGATTACAGACATTTTGTGGAGCAGAAGAGCCAGGGGAGATTCTTCATTGTTCAACAACACCTCTTTCGGCATGCTGCTGAGTTTTAGCCCTTCCAATCCAGGAACATTTGTGACATCTGCTTTATCTGGGAAAAACAACTTGTTAATTCACTGTAAAAAACATATTCATGAGTTCAATTCAAGGATTAACTGTCACTGCAGAACAAGTGTGAGTCTGAAACAGAAATGTTCAAAATTAATAATTTCTATGCTAAACAGAAATATATATTCAACTGAAATTATCTGAATGAACTAAAAATGTGAACTTTTTACAATCAATCACAGTAAAAACTTGGGAAATCTCATGTAATTTTCATTGTTCTCTTATGTCATCTACAGAGTAAGGCCCTGATTTCTACTTTATTGAAAAGGACTGAACTAAATTAAACTAATCTTAAAATGAACACAATAAACTCTCAAATGAGACTGCACTGTCCTAATTTGTTGTGATCTTTATTTTGTTTCTTGCTAAAAATAGAATAATTTGTTGAAATTGAGTCAATCAAGTTCATTCAAACAATTCAACAGGTCAACTGAAATGGAGTATTTAAAAGATAATATTTTTACCAGATAAGGCTAGTTGTGCTCGGAGATCATCAGTGTACAAATGAGCCGACAAAGCGCAAGAACCCGCGGTCCAAAACGCCACCCAGGGAACTCCAATCCTCTCCGCCAAGGCGGCGGCGAACCAGAGAAACGCGTCAGTCAGCAAGCACGTGACCTTCGCTCCGGCGTCCTCCTCCGCCGCCTTCACCGCCGCCTCGAAGTTCCCGGGAGTGGCATCGATGAACAACCCGATCGGCTGCCCGAATCCCGACATCACGTGGCCCTCCGGGACGCCGTCGTGAACGTCGTAGGGTTTGATGTTGGCGAACTCGGCGCCGGAGAAGAGTGATCGGTTGGATTCCGGCGTGCTGAAGAAGGAGAAATGGACGTTTTCCGGCGACGAGGAGGCGATTTTTCTGACGAGGTTGAGCAGGGGAGCGGCGTGTGTGCCGAAGGGGAATGCAAAAACGGCGACGTGGGTAGCCATGGTTTTCTTTGGTATTCAGGGAATTGTTTTGAAAATAAAGCAGAGAGATTGTTGAATAATAAAGGCAGAGGTTATTTAGTTCAATGAATGATGAAATTGCATGCCGTCACTTTCATTTCACAACTACCGTGTGCCATCCGCCGGTCTTTACTCTCCATATATTTAACTTTTTGTGAATTTGATATACATGTATTTTATTCATATTAATTTTTTATTTAATTTTAATATAATTATTTTAAAATATTAACAAACACACATGAAAAAGTATAGAAAGAAAAGTCCAATTTCACACAAAAATTAGGGCGGGAGGAAGAGAAACGGTCAATTAAATGGTCAGTGATAATCATTACTGAACAAAATTACGACAAGACCTTATCCCCATGACAGTATACATTCACCAGAATTGAAACATATAAATTATCAAACAGAATTATCAACAGACAATCTAAACCATTACAGTGATTACAGTATAAAATAAACAGTGATGATACGATACGATGAATGCAACAAGACATGTATCACGAAGACTTGGTTACCATTATAACAAATTCTTGAAAGTTTTTTGTTGAACTCCCATCTGGTTGAACAGCACCAACAGCCTTATTTTTGAGCAACACAACATTTTCTTTGATTTCTTTCCCCTTTTCACTGGACAAAATGACATCAATGGCATCCATAGTTCCACTTTTAGTAAGAACACCATTTCCAACCATCAACCCAATCCTCCATTTTACCTCCACCATCACACTGTTCAGCCCTTGATCCCCAAAAAATGGCCTACAAATCAAGGGCACCCCACAAGAAATGCTCTCCAAAACTGAGTTCCACCCACCATGAGTCACAAAAGCTCCAACTTTCCCACTTGTAAGGACCTCAACTTGAGGTGCCCATGACACAAACTTACCATACTCACTTGCATTGCAGACAAATTGCTGAGGCAGATTCTTCCTAGCATGGTCCCTCAATGACCATAAAAATGGAACCCTAGAGGCCTCCAATGCCTCTGCTAGGGCAACCATCTCATCTGGTGGCGGCGAGGCCACGCTACCGAAGCTAATATACACAACTGATCCTGCCTTTTGCCTGTCTAGCCACTGAAGACATGGATCTTCGTGTTTACGGGGAAAAGAATTCGAGGTTTTAGAGGGTTCAGGAGATGCTACAGGTCCAATGCTGAGAGCTTTTGAGAGCTTTGATTTTAGGTCAAGTATGATGGATGGTTCAAGTTCTTCAAAGGAGTTTATAATAACTGCTGCTGCCTTTGGAAGATTCAGTGCCATTGTGTAGAGCAGACGAGCCATGGGAGATTCTTCATTATCCAACAAGACTTCTTTTGGCATGCTACTGATTTTCAGCCCTTCCAATCCAGGAACATTTGTGACTTCTGCTATATCTGGAAAAAAATTATTTGTTAATTCATCGACTGGACTGAACTGAAGAAAATAAGAAGATATTAATGATGGTATCCTCGAATTTATTTATCAATATTTAAAGGAAATATAATTTAAATATTAAAAAATAGTGTTAATATCAAACTGAAGCGGTAAAATTAGATTATAATATTTTAGTTAATTTTTAGGGTTTGTGGCTGATTCAATCCAATATTCACTCTTACATATGGTCTATAATACTGTAGAAAGTACTATAATGATCATTATTTCTCTTTTGAAAATTAGGCAATTTGTAGAGGGTTATTAAAATTGATTTTGGGTATTTAATAGTAAAATGACGAATCCAAAAAATTGCTATAGCAAGAAAGGAAATGACAGATTTGAGGGTTTGCCGATCTATTACCGATTTATAATAGTTAAATAAAGAGACACTATGAATTTTGCATTATTTGTCTAGGGTGCTTTTAGCCGAATTTTTCACCTGCTATGTTTAAGCAAAACAACTTTTATTTTGGTAACCTGTCAAAAAACTGTTTATACTTTTCGTCACAGCAAAATTCAAAAGCACCCAATTTTTTAAAAAAACACAACTCCACCAAACACACTCTAATCTCATCTCCATTACCCTTTTATTTCGGACAAAGAATTAGATAAGGTGGGTTTATATATAGTAAAACATGGCTTATAAAAGTTATTTAAAAATTGACCTAATTACTAATTTGGTATTAAAACATTAAAATTTGATCATTAATTAACTTACCATAAATTCGATTTACACAAGTGTTTCTCTTTACTTAGACTGAATGGAACAGAATGATTTAACAATAAACATAACATTAACTTAGTAAAAATAGAAATAATCGAATAAAACTAGAGATAAAATTGGTCCTGAAAATTAATTTTTGTTTCATGCTATGGTCTTGTTAAAACCTTTTTACTGAGCTAAATTAAACTGACACATAAGTTGAATTGTAGTAGAATTTAATATTTAGAGAAATAGAATTAATATGAGTTGAACTGCAAATAAACCGTAACCTTTTTTTTTTTTTGAACTGAACATAATTAAGCTGATCTACAATCAAACCCATTCAAGTTGTGTTTTATTAAACTTATGCTTACGACAGTTCAGTTCAATTCACTTAATAAGCATATCAAATTGTGGAGATTCATCTTAATCCAGTCATATACTTATATTTTATTTTCCATTACACTAATGTTGGCTTCACTTCGTTAAAGTTCATTAAACAATCTTTTTATGCCTCAACTTTTTCAAGATTCGGGCATTGTATATTTATTATGTATTTACCAGATAGGGCTTGTTGTCTTCGCAGATCATCAGTGTACAAATGAGCTGACAAAGAGCAAGAACCCCCGGTCCGAAACGCCACCCAAGGAACCCCAATCTTCTCCGCCAAGCCACCGGCGAACCCGAGAAACGCATCAGTCAGCAAGCACGTCACCTTAGCTCCGACGTCCTCCTCCGCCGCCTTCACCGCCGTCTCGAAGTTATCGGGACAGGCATCGATGAACATCCCGATTCCCGACCCAAATCCCGACGCCACGTGGCCTTCCGGGACGCCGTCGTAAACGTCGTAGGCCTTGATGTTGGCAGACTCGTCCCCGCCGGCGCCGGAGAAGGCCGATCGATTTGGTTCCGGCGTGCTGAAGAACGAGAAATGGACTTTCTCCGGCGATGAAGAAGCGAGTTTTCTGACGAGGTTGAGCAAGGAAGCGGTGTGTGAGCCGAAGGGGAATGCGAGAACAGCTACGTGCCTCATGGTTTTCTTTAATTGTGTTGTTTTGAGATAACAAATGATTGTAGAATAATTAAAGGCAGAGGGTTTATATATGAAGTCGAGGAGAGGAAGTGCAATAAATGAGGTTTTGCGGTGCAACAATATATGTTAGTAACCAACTGCACCGACAATAAAGTTGTTATTTATTATTTCTATATTACCTTCTTTCTATTATTATTGTTATTATTTAGTTTAAGTCGGAATAATTGTTACTTGTGTTTTTTAGCTGAAAATATATGTAACAAAAAATAAATATATTTACACAGTATTAAGGTATGCATTACAACGATCATAACGAGATCATACTTGATAATATTTAAATTCATATATTAAAAAATGTAAGATACTCTAAAATAGAGGGAAACTCTTGGATTTCATAGAATTGATAGAAAACATTATAGAGAATAAAAGTTCACTATTATAGAGGAGAGGATATGGAAGCTGTTGGACTCGCCCTTAAGTAATTAGCTGATCCGAATACCTGAGGCTTCATTAATCAAAGAATGAATTATTTTTTATAACTCCTAAAATTTCAAAATATCTCTGCAAAATTATGGTTAAAATATGGGAAACAAACAATTAAATCATCTAACCATATTTTTGAACTTCTAGAATTCATTTAAACCTGCACATATATATTATCCCTCATTGCAATTTACCCAGCCACACCGTTCATCTGGGTTTGATTGAAAGTGACCAAAATAATATTGAAGATCAAATTGAGCCCTTCACGCAACATGAATTGGTGAGAACTCTCATCACATGAGATCAATTATAATTTTGTCCATTCAATAATTGACACGTTATTTTAAACTAGAATTGGTAATTGTGATAAAAATTTAAAACAACACTTCTCAACGATTTTTATAACTCAGATATAATATTTGCTAATTTAAAAGAATAATAGTTTAAGAGCATTATTCTCTTCTGTCCCTTTTATTTTATCCTAATTTTCAATCAAAAATTGTTCATAGCATATTTAAATATCAATAAATTTATTTAGATTAACTACAATATCATCAAATGAAAAATATTATTAAATTTCTCAATTGATATAATTTTAAATATATATACTTTATACTTAATTAAAGTTATTACTAGTCAAATCTAGTATACACTTTTTTGTGATCAAAAAAATTCTCCGCATTTTCACTCATCACTTCCGGTTTTGGCTGAAAAACAAACCTTCAAAGTTCATGATGATGTAAGCCTGCAGATAAATTATGGGCTGCGAAGACAAGTACAATATTTTCATTTTTTTGGATGGTTTTAGCTTTAATTCTTTTAAAGCATATAAATAAAGAGATCTCAAAATTAACTCTTACATTGAAAATGTCCTGGTCCTATAAGTTTCACTACTCTTTCTAGAACATTTTTTTACCGGATTGCTATATGCAGTCTTTATGTTATGATATTGTTATTTTATAATTAAATTTAGAACGATTTAAATAATTTAATCGATTTGTTATTATATTATATATAAACTAGAAATTATATATATAGTAAAAATTTATAAAATATATTATAATGTATTATTTATTTTGGACAGCAGTATAACCACATAGCATATAGAATAGAATGATTATTCTCTTTTACTATGGTACACAACGTGGCTAATACGTAGCCGAGAGTTAAACCTACCCGCAAAATTACAAATCGATCTGAGTCTGTATGAGTTAACATCACATTTATTTTATTTTTCATAAATCAAAGAGGTCCCAATATGAATCAAAGAGGGCCTGCCTTGTGGAAATACAAGTAAATCCGACGTTGACCTAATGCGGCAGTGAGATTCTATGCGCAGGGTTTGATCTTGAGCAGAATATATTATATTTTAATACAAATTAATAACTTGAGAGTAGGTTTTATTCAGCACTGGAATCAGATGGAAATTCATCAGGTTATTGAATAGACCTATGCTAAAAAGTAGAGGTTGTCGTCACTCACATCACCACCACATCACCTTAATCTACAGTAAATTACTAAGTTTTTAGGGTTGTCGCTGTCAACTCCATCGACCCCTAGATCTGCCCGTGAATTTATTTTAAAGGGAACTAGAAGAGTTATTGCTCCGATCAATATATAAGTTAATAAAAAGAATTAAAAATATAAAACTACGTAGTTTTGATTAAAACCACCACACAACCACTACAAGATCACCGGATTCCGGCGTCTATAATTTTTATATATTCCTTATTTGTTAAAAATGCATACATATATCGAAAATTATTTTTGGTCAATAATAACACTCAAATATTTTACATCCTAATATTTCTCATCATAGATTCCATTATCGAATATTTCTCATTATATATTCCATTATCGAAAATTAACCGATGTATAATATATGTGACAATCTTCAAAAATATTCACAACATTTATTGATGCATCTAAATAACAACGCATGCATTCTCATAGTAAATATTAATAGTTTCATCTAAATTAATAGTAAATTTTATAGTCTTATTTTGACAAAAATTTAGATGCAATTAAGTTAGTCCGACACCTACCGAAATATTTACAAATGACACTTTTGTCTTGAACTTTCAGGTATTTAAACTATTATCCCCATCCATTTTATATATATTAAGGGTTATACTTACATGTTTAAGTAGGATTTGTATTTAATTACATTCATATATACCGCACAACGTACGGACCATCCAAGCTAGTTTATAGTAAAAACTTTAAGTGGTGGGAAAGAAGTACTTGAAATTATTTAGAAATTGCCTTTTGGACTAAAAAAGTGCTGATTTGACCAAAAAGTGCTGATTTGACCGTCAAACAGCACTTTGAAGTGTTTGGTGAATGAGTTTGAAAAAGTGCTTTTTGGACTCAATAGGCTAATTTTCAAAAGGCTAAAAAAATAGCCTTTTCTACTCAAATGCTTAATTAAATACTTTTTGCCCTTTCTCCTCTATACTAATTATGCAAAAAGATAGAATATATATTGTTGAATTTGATTTTTTGTAGGAAAATTAAGTGTTCAAAATAATTATGCATCATTCTAATTGTTCAATTAGTACTTTGGATTGCATTATTATGATTATATTATGAATATTTATGTTCATTAGATTTTATTATAATGTTATTGGTTGGTTTTTCTCATTTTTCCACTATAATATCAATAACATTTCATCAAAATTACTCGGAAATAATTTTTTTCCTTACATCTATCAACATGAAACCAGAGAAAGGTTTGAAAAAGTCTTTAAAACAAACTTATAATGTATAGTTTTAAAAGAATTTCATGAAAATGTGGATTATATAATAATTCAATTTAATTTATTATAATTCTTATGTTTCATTTGTAATAAGAAATAGCAATTGATAAATTATGTACATTTAATAAGTGAATAAGTAGTAAAATATATTCATGTCCATAAATGTCATTTTGTCCATAAACAGCTATATCTATCAGCTAATTTTACCAAACACATTTATACAATCAGCTAGTCAAATCATCCAGTCAAATCAGCTAATACAATCAGGTAGTCAAACCAGTTAATGCAATCAGTTAACAGTTAACAGTTAATTGCCAAACACCCCCAAAATCATCCTGAAGAGAAGTATACGAGATATTAATATCAACCAAAACATTTATTAGTATACGTCAAATGACGTCGTATAATATTAGTACACATATTTTTGCCCACATGCTTCCTTCATACGGTATTAGCAAGTAGTTTTAAACTGAGATGCCAAAACCACATCGTTTTAAAAGGTAAATTTTGTTACTTGAACTTTTTTTTTTAATTTTAAACTAGCCTCTAGTTACACCTACCAGCAAAATTACAAAATGGTCCTCGATCGATGCCGTCTGTGCTCTGTGTCCGTGTGTGTAAATGAAAGAGGTCCCAGTTTGTGGAAATGCAAGTAAATTATTTTCCCTTTTCACTGGACAACATGACATCAATGGCATCCATAGTTCCACTTTCAGGCTGTGTGTGGTGGCAAAGGTATGATTTGGGCTTTTTGATTTGAAATCCACATTTGGTCTTAAGGTATTTTAATTAATTCAATCCAAAATGTAAAAAGTAAACAACTATTTTAAATAGTCAAATATTACCAATTATAAAATATTTTATTCAAATTTTACAAGAATATTTCATTATTTCATTTAATTTTTATAAAATAGATTATAAAATTTTGCAAATTTTTGACGAGATGATTCCAATTCTTAAATAGTGACGTGACGAAAGTTAGAAGTATTTGGCAGCAACAAGGAAGAAGTCGATAAGGGTCCCGGGAGAAGTCGATCAGGGTCCCGTGAAAAATCATTGATCGGGACCATCAAAAGTCGTCGATTGGGGTTTCAGGATTGAACCAGCTTTAATACCATGTAAAAAAATAATAATATATAAATAGGCACTTCAAATATATTATCAAAGGCAATAATTACAAGAGAGTGATTACAATATTTATAGTTCTAGACAGCAGCCTCTAACTTGTCCGTAACCGACGTGGGATAACAATGATACAGAGTACAACAGGAAAAGGATTACTTACTACATAAGAAAGGACCTAATGTTCATAATTAAATATCTCTAATATATTCCTTAACACGCGATATCATAACACAAGATAAAGATGGAAAAATTATATGCAAAACACGGCGTAAACAAACGTTGTGTACCTGAAACGTTTCAAGGCGTAAGAGGAACCGCCTTGAGCACGTTTCAGAAATCCGGCACAACTAGAGAGGCGGAAACCATCCGCCTTCGTAGCTTCACAACCAACCGCCTTAGATGCGGTTGGTTTGTAGTAGTGCCACTTCAATAGTTTAATATTACTCATAGTTCAATGATTGTTGTTTTTCTAACGGAACTAGGATTGATTATAATATTTAAATTTGAAATGCACACTTATTCTCTACCATCATGTTACTCCACAAAACGAAACTACATTTTGTTTAACATTTTAATATTAATTTTTGAAAAAAGAGAGAGGGTTATTATTCATGCTTCCCTCAATGGAAGATATGTAAAAAGTACATTTTTATTGATATTAGAGTATAATATATCATTATTTATATATTAGCTTATTTTACAAAGAGGCGGATCACATTCATGTTTAGGACCGTAGCTCTCGCAACAGGGATTAACTGCTTTAGGATCTTCACACCTGCAGCACGGGACCATCTTCTTTGGGCAGCACACCAATTCTGAAAAATAAATGTAGTTTAAGTTAGTTAAATAGAATAGAACTAAAATGAAAAATATGTATTAAAAGAGGACCAATAAAATAAAATATTTTTAATAAGAGTATTTCATGAGATAAGAAGTTTTAATAGACGGACTAAAATAAAAACAATAAGAAATTTTAGTTTGGATGGAGGAACTATTGAAATTTTAGTTTTGCTTCTTTTTGCTTTTTTTCTTTCCTAGTTAACATGGTTTGTGATTGATTGCAGTAGGTTTATTGTTGAAAATATTAATCTTAGTTTTTCAATGGGTCCTATTGCTTGGTTAAACTTTGATTAGATTCAAATCTAGTATGGTTAGGAATAGTCCGAGTCAAAAGTAATTTGAATACTTACTTTTGGCAATGTTGTTGACTAGATTTGTAGACCAGTTGAGTTTGTTATAGGTTATTCCGTGTTAGATTACATTCATATTGACAAAATTATGATTAATTGGTTGGAATTGCTGGTAGTATTGGCCTTATCTATATGATACCTGCTTTTAGATTTTTGGGATTTTTTCTTGATTTTGAGATGTGTAATATCACCTTAAAAGATAAATAGTTATACCAATCTCTAGTTCAGACTCGTTATGAAACTCTCTCTTGAGTATCATGTCCCTATAGAATAATTCAGCATGTTTTGCAGACTACTCTACTGTCCAAATTTCGCAAAGACCTGCTATCTTCCGGTGGTCAAGAGTCCGGCGGGCTTAATGCGTTTCAGTTTGAGATTCAGATAGTAAGTATTCATTATAATAGAATTGGGAGTTTTCTCGTTTTGGTTTTGAGAAAGTGAATCGGGAATTCTTGGGAGTTCTAGAATGCTGTATTTTGTGATGTCTTTATCAGGAGAAGGAAAAAAACATGTTTTCAGATATGTTGTAATTACCGGCATGATACAGAGATGACTTATTGTAATAATTTTAGACACACTTTTGATATCTCACTTTACTTCTGATTTAGATCGAAAAATAATTTTCGGCAATATGATATAAGTCTACGAGTAATTTATGAATCGAGAAGGTATGTGAATTATTTTAGTCTTATAAATTTTTTTAAAGTATAAGAATAAGAACATACTTGGAGTAGGTGGTGGTGCTGGTGCTGGTGCTGGAGCTGGAGCGGGTTTCTTCTTCTTTTTGAAAATATCTTTCAATTTGAATGCGTCGCACTGTAGTAGCATCGGCGCCGGAGAGACAAGAATGGTGAGGAGAAGGAGGGGTACCCAAACTTGAGACCCCGATGCCATGATAGTAACTGTTAATGAAGGAAATACAAAACAACTTATATATATCAAAGCGCCGGAGAGACAAGAATGGCGAGGAGAAGGAGGGGTACCCAAACTTGAGACCCCGATGCCATGATAGTAACTGTTAATGAAGGAAATACAAAACAACTTATATATATCAAAGCTAGATGTGTATTATATATAGGCATATAATATATTTAATGTGGTATCTTCACTTCCCACTTTTAAAATATTTCCGTTTACAATCATCTTTAGATCTGATTTGGGGATTAATAAAACAGTCTACCAAATATACAACCTCACTTTTGCCAAACATATAAACTAACTTTTGCCAAATCTATAACCTAACTAGCTTATCATGATAATAAACCGAAAACCGAACAATTCCTTCTTAAATAACTATTTTCATTTTTTTAAATATTCGGTTAGTAAAGGTTGCTCTACTTTTGCTATTAATGTGTAAAAAAACCCAAAATCATGAATTTTCAGTTAAGATAATCTAAATTTCAAAAAATTTGATTTAATTATTGATTGAATTAATTTTGGTATGAAATATCTACAGAATAAATTATACTAGAAAGAATTACTCTAGTTCATACTCCACAATCATTAGGGACATCTACTTTATACGGAGTTGCTAATCTCCCACCGAAATCATAACCTCGGCATAGAAAAGTTAATTAACTGTTATACTCAGTTTGCTATATTACAATATCATTCCATGTATATTGCTAAAAATTTTCATAAATATAATAAGTGAGAATATATTTATAAATTTATACTGATCATTTTACAAAAGTAAAATATCAACTTGTGATTCGTAACAATCAAAAGCTCTTGCTTTGGTTACTCGAAAGGACTAGTACGTACACTCACCAAGATCATGCATGAAGAACAGATACTGCACTTGATCTTAGGTAAAAGGTCGAGAGAGATACGAGTTTTAACGATGCACATCATGATGTGCTTTTATACCTCTCTTACGCACATATTTCAATGTGGAACTAAAACCCTATACCAATTTCCTATTTTCTGAAGAAATAAAAATGAAAAAAGGTAGACTACAAAATACATTAAGGAATTATACTTATATAATATTGCATGTTTTATAATTAAGATATAAAACTTTTATGCACGGATTACATAATATTATATGTATAATAATGAAGGTATAAAACTTTTATGGACAGATTACATAATATTGGATGTGCTTTTCGGTGGGGAATTATTACCTAAACCCGTGCCGATGAATATTGCAAACTCTCTTGAAAGTCCAACTTTCCTAAATGTTATGAAACTACCATTGTGTTTTTAAACAAAAATGATATATTTTTGTTTAAAAACATTGATCACTATAAAGTCAATATACAATGAAACATGTTTTCATGCAAAAATTTAAGAAATTTTATATAAAAATTTATAAAATTGAAGTAATTAAATATACAGTTCAAACTAAAAGGTAGACATTATAAGTTAAAACGTATAAAGACTTTCGTGGAAAGTCAGAAAAGTTGGGAGTTCAGGAGATTTTGCCGATGAATATTACATAAAAGAATAATTTAAGTAAATTTTAATCAAAGAATTTTAATTACATATTATATTATTGTATTTTTAATGAGGTAAAAATAATTAAATTAAATAAATTAGGAAAATGTTAAGACGATGTGTCATTTTGGGATAAAGTGAAAATGAATTTTATAAAATTCTGAGAAAAAGACACGTAAATAAGTATCATTCTGTTTTAAATAGATCTATACGTAGATTCCTCAAAAAAAAAATCTAATAATCAATATTTATTTCATAAGTAAATGTAAACGGATTATTTATTAAGCTAGATCTAGATGTGTAATATATATTGGCATATAGGACCTTTTCCCTATACTTTGCATTTTTAAAATTTTCCGTCTGCAACCATCTTTAGATATAATTTGAGAAATGATGACCTAACTTTTTATAGGAATTGTAGCCTAACTTTTGCCAAACACAATTGGCTGATCATGATATCAAAGCGAAAACTGAACTGATTGATTTACTGTTTCAAAAAGAAATAATTTTCATTTTCGAATAACTATTTTCATTTATTATATGAAATAATTTTACAATCTCGTTCTTACTGAATATGTGACTGTCACGTATCAATATTATAATTTTGAGCAAAATATGAGAGACGAGACAAAGTTAATTTTAAAAATATCTTTATGAATGAATGCATGATGAAATATTATAAAATCCAATGGCACCAGAATAATAACCGAAGCTTCAGTTGAAATAGGGATAACTGGACTGTAATATATATGACTCTAATAGTAATAATTGGCGATTAGTCTCATGAAGATGGGAATGAAAGCATGTAATTGTATTGTTTTGATGATTATTATTAATGAAAATATATTTCCACAAAAAAATAACCAGTTATCAAGTTTCATCAACAATTAAATTATACTGTCGGATCTGTATATGACCTCTAGAAAGTACTATCGACTCTGAGGCCTAAAGGTTGCTCTTCCATTACTGCGTGGTAGAGCCACCCTTGGGATGTCACCTGGCCTCATGTTCGCCACCTAAATCTGGTGATTATAAAAAATTAATCACAGTGGCTAAATCTTATGTGAATGTATTTTATTCTTCCTTATATATAAATTTCAAATGCTATTAGGTTATCAAGATGCAAGAAGAATGTTTCAATGTTAATTTGTTAATTAAGCACGTAAATCTCTCAAAAATGGCTTGCCACTTGTTATTCTTGTAGCTTTCACTCTTCATGTTCAATATATCGAATAAAGTGAATTACCAATATCGTTAAAAAAATGGAAACCTCTATTGATAGGTTAAGAATGTCATAGAATTATTGTAATTAAGGTAATCTCGTGGAAGTGTAATGGAACTAGTGTTATTGGAAGTGCATTTCGTAGTTAGGGCAAGAAAGTTCGAAGGTATTAGAGATATATGCCGAAACGCATTTCGTAGATCTTTACCTTGTCGGGATCTTGCAGTGGACATGTATGGTGTTTATGGGAGACTCTATGAATTCAACAGAAACGATCCACGGCGAACAGAAAAGCACTCATCTTTGTTCTACGATAATTGAGGAAATTTAAGCGAGTTTCATCTAAAAAGAGTTTATATGGCCATGTTGGGTATCAAAAATTGATAAATACAGATGCACATTTGCTAGTTAGCCTTACCAAATCTAATAGTTCCAATAGCATAGAGTGGAACTCTACACCAGGGACCATGGTTTCTTTTGTCAAATGTTACTGGACGATTTCCATTACTTTGAGATGATACATATTATTTCCCTTCCAAAACAAATACATACGCTTTTATTCGTGGCTGTTGTTCCCAATATGTGTAACCTCCGGTAAAAAAGGAGCACATTATTTACAGTATTTAGTGTCACTAAATATTGGTTGCAATATTTGGCGGATCTATATAGCCATATTTTTTAGGTAGCGAAAAAGTTCGTCGTTAATAAGTTAGAGTAGTTCACACAAAATAACACTTTTAACTCTGTGAGAAAAAAGAATACTTTTAACTAATTTTATAATAGAGTCTCTTTAAGTTATATCGCCTCTAAAAATCGAATCTTCACCTCATTGAAACTTAATTTTATTTCGTAACACAAAATTAGACTACATTTGATTCATTTTATACTTTCAAATAAGCATGAATCATGGTAAGTTGTCCATATGAAATTGAGCACGCGTAGATGGAGTCCTCTGATAATAAACACCGGCAACAAATTCCCGGTTCCGTTGGCGGTTCAAGGCAAACGCATAGTGGACAAAAAATGCATCTCCGAACTCTACAAGGTTAAGAAATCAATAATCAGCTAGTAACATAAGTTGAATTGAACTAAAGTAGTCTAAAACTGAAAAAGTTAGCTTACCATGACATGAAATCGCCCTGTCCGCTGTAGATCAGCCAGCACCGGAGAGGCGAAAATGGCGAAGATCAAGATCGGCACCAAAATCTGAGTTCTCAAAGCCATGATCAGTATATATTGCAGCTTTAAATACCTTGTTTCATAAATAAATTTATGTATAAAGCCATGGTGTTCTTTCATATAGATTAAAATCTCTACAGATTAAATGTCCACTCACAACAAGAATATCTTCGTATATAGCGTTATTCCTACAATCCCTACATGGACATCTAACCCCACCTATTCTCCTCAGCTTAGAATGTCGCAACCCAACTTTTAAGAATTTTTCAACCAAATCTAGATATTCCTTCGACAACCGAGCATTCTTATTCTTGATGCTTTCACGATCCATAATGCACGATACGGCACTGGTGATATCAGGCCCAGGCCCAATCGCCCCACAACGGTTTAAGCTCGGCCCATGATGAGGTAAGCTAACATGGAAGTATCCGGGACAGCTCAACTCGGACAGGGACAGATACGCTAAACAACATAGAAAGTATGGACCACGTTAGGAGCATGTATCACTGTATAAATAGTGCCCTCAGCACTATTCCAAGTAAGTATTCTCTCATTATTCAAGTGATTACTCCCTTTATCTCTCCCGGATCCATCTTTCATCATCACACCGGAGGGTCTACCCTCGGGTACCTCCCGGGGCTCTGTCTTGCAGGGCCAGGTTGTCGGATCGGGGATCAGGAGACCACTCGGACCAACCAGGCAGGCAGCATCAAGTTGGCACGCCCAGTGGGACACGCTCAGTGTTCACAAAAGCATTAAGATGCCGCCTCGAGGTCGGCCGCCGCGAAGAGGTAGAGGAGGAAGGAGACCGGAAGCAGTAGAGGAGGACCTTACTTTGCGTCAAATGAGGGATCGAGCTCGCAAGGGGAAGGCTCCGGCGCATTCGGATCCGGACGTCTCTGAAGGAGAGTCAGAGCCGGAAGGAGAGAGGGAACCAGAAATGACGCAGGACGACCGCGACAGAAGGGAGTTTGCTGCCACTCAGGAGGAGGAGTACCGTCGTTGGCTGGCGGCCAAGCAAGGTTCGGGATCGGGAACGAAACCGACTGAAGAACAGTCGAACCCTCCGGTGACTGAGGTCCGGGTACCCCCGATTCAACCCGGGTCAGGATCTAACCCACCCCCGATGGGACCTCCTGCGGGGTTACCCCCGTTGGCCGCGGGGTAAACCATTCATTAAATAAGTTCACAGTAATTGGTTGTGATAGTTATGCGTATGTAAGAGGTACAACTCAGAAACATACATACACAACTGGATGCACGGCTGTATGTGATAACCATAGTGATGTACTTGCTGGTTGTTCTGGTTCTGGATGTTGTCAAACATCTATACCTGATGGAGGTTCAGAGATCAACATTACAGTGGGGCTTTTGGATGATTGCAATTATGTTTTCGATTTCAGTCCATATAACTATGCATTCATGGTGGAAGAAAGTACATTTATGTTTTATCCTGATAATGTTACCAATATGGACAAGAGTTTTACACCTCTAGTTGCAGTCGATTGGGTTGTGGAAAATGTCACATGCGAAGATGCAAAAAAAAAACATACTTATGCTTGTCTTCAGGAAAACAGTAAATGTATCGATGAAAAATTACCTGGTTACCGTTATATATGCATAACTGGTTTTGAGGGTAATCCCTATCTCCCAAGTAGCTGTCAAGGTAATTTTTTCCTAATTAAATAAACTTCACTAATATTTTCTTCGATTTCAATTTTTATTTTGAAATTTATTTATCTTTAGCTCAAGTAAATATAGTTCGACTGAAATTAGGGATTAAAACATGATTTAGCTTTTTATATATCTAAAGTAGGTCGCCATTTTATGACAGAAATGGGTCGAACATTCCATTCCATCCATAAGGTTGGTAGCAGTGAATAAGATGTTTTGTATAAAGTGGCAAAACATAGTTTCAGAGATGTAGGGTGTGTTTGGTTCGCAAATATTTTTGAGAGTCTGGATTTTGTTTTGAGTTTTTGAGAGTTTGGGTTTTTGTTTGAGATTTTGAGAGTCTGGTTTTGCAAAATCCTTGTTTGGTTGGGTTGAGTTTGTGAGTATGAAACCAAAGTTTTTAGGATTTTGCAAGTCTGAATTTCGGAAAACTTGGTGAACCAAACAAGATTTTACAAAACTGAATTTAGATAGTCCAAGTTTTGCAAAAACTTGTCCAACCAAACACACCCCTAAATTTCAGAAAAGAAAAGAATAGAGCTTCTACACAACATCTCTGTAGGGCGTCGAGATCTAGATATCTACTCTCACGTTAGGTTTTTAGTCTTTACCGGCTCTTGAAAGATCAGAAAATTCAGAAGTGAGATTATTTGAGGTAGAGTTGTAGCACGTGGGATCACGCTTTGTAGTCATTCTAAATAAAAAACTAGACTTCAATTCTTTCATAGGAGTATTACACTCTTACCTAAAATAAACCTAACATTTTATAAAATATTAAAAATGGTGTAGGTTTAATGATTTAAAAGTTTATTATTATTGTTATTATAAATATTGGTAATTGATAGATGCAGTCCAACAATACTTACGCAGTCCGTATTTGTATTTAAAATTCCTGATATACCCTCATTTCTGAGAACCACATTTACTTTTGAATAACTACTGAGGGTATTAATGAGACTTCAAGAATAAATACGAACTGCATATAACAATCCCTATTCCGTCGATATGACATTTACGGAATCTTGTTAAGATTTTATTTTTTATCTTGTTTACCTTTTGATATCTCATGCTCATTTCGTAATGTAATATGTTTTGAGTAATCGTATATTTGCAGATACTGATGAATGTAACTGTCGAAGTCATAGCAGCTGTTATAACACCTTCGGAAGTGCTCACTGCCCTTGCAATCAAGGGTATAGCTCAGAAAATGATATGGATGAATGCATTGCTGATGTACAGCCACGAGAAAAAGATTACTGGCGCCCTATAATCTATGCAGGTTAGGTTAATTTGCACATTACCGCTTTTGTTTCTTCGTCCGATTTACCGGCAATATTTTACTATTTAATATAATTTATTATACATTTTGATCAGATGCATTGACATTAATATAATAATGTATTATATATAGTAGCATATAAATAATATTTTAATCTAGTTTTTATGTTTCCATAAATTAATTGAAAATAATTATTTTAATCTTTTTTATGTATCATTGTTTGTATGTAGAGGAAATATAAGAAATTTTAATATAAAAACATATAATCTACTGAACTGAAATAAATTATATATACATATGCATGTATATATATCTGAACTGAAAAACTAAAATATACTTAAACTAAACTAAAAAAACAAAACAAAATGAACTAAATCGAATATTAAAGAAAAATATTTTATTATATTTAATTCTTAATCTAATTGGTTCCCATTTCATCACTTCTGTTCGCAGTTGGCAGTTGTTCCATTGTGATTGTGTTGTCATATTGTTGGTACTCCAGGTCGATGAAAATGAAAGAAAATAGCATGAGGGAGGAATATTTTAAGAAAAATGGTGGATTCATGTTACAAGAAAAACTAAATGCATTACAGAGAGATGTCAACAGTTATTCTGTTAGAATATTTACCATTGAAGAATTACAGAAGGTCACCAATAATTTTGATGATATAAAAATTATTGGTCAAGGAAGGTTCGGGACGGTATATAAAGGAGAATTGATCGATGAAACAGTTGTTGCCATAAAAAAGTTAAAAGGGGTCGATCAGCGTGGAGTTGAGCAATTTATCAATGAGGTAATTTTGCTCTCACAGATCAACAATAGACATGTGGTGAAATTGTTTGGTTGTTGCCTTGAAACTGAAGTTCCATTATTGGTTTATGAATTTATCAACAATAAAACACTTTTGGATCATTTGAAAGGCCTGATTGGAAGCCATGCATCAACTCTTTCTTGGTATATTCGTGTGCGAATAGCATCACAGGTGGCTGGTGTGCTCTTTTATTTGCATTCATGCGCGTCAGCTCAAATTATCCACAGGGACATAAAGTCATCTAATATACTTTTTGATAAAGATTACATAGCAAAAGTAGCCGATTTTGGAATATCAAAACTAGTCTCAATAGATGAAAATCAATTTTCCACAATGGTTCAAGGAACGCCTGGTTATTTAGATCCTGAATACATGCATACTGGTCTTTTGACGGAGAAAAGTGATATCTACAGTTTTGGGGTTGTATTGATAGAACTTTTTACAGCAGAGAAAGTGTTTTCAGCAGATAGATGTGAAGCAGAAAGATTCCTAGCAAGCTACTTCATGAATCAATTGAACAATGGTAATCTACTTGGAATTCTTGATAATAATTTGCCCTACAACAACCAAGTGTTTGAGCAAATAAAAAAAGTTGCAATGATCGCAAAGAAATGCATATCTGTGCAAGGAGATGATAGATCTTTTATGAAGGAAGTATCAAGGGATCTTGAGATATTGGAAATGCAAGCTCATGAATCTGATTCTAACGTTCGTGTAACAGGATCAGAAGATCAGTGTGAAGTAATTAATGAAAGGCAACAGTCAAGAGCATGTACTAGTGACGGTCAACCAAGTACTTTTACTTCTTGTGACCTGTCTCCGATCACAACTACCAAAGTTGAACACATATTCCCAGTCGGTGATGAGAGATGAAGACCTGAATGAAGAAGTGGCAACCATACTCACGTGCAAGGCAAGTTCGATCTAGGACCTACTAAAGAAGATAAAAGCTTATATATGTATGATTTTAAATATTTTTTACTTTGAGTGTTTAAAATAATGATTATGTTAGTTTACGAACTACCAAAAAATAAACTTTCTATGAATGAAGTGGTGAAGTGTATAAGTATATGTTGATTTATCGTCAAAATTAATATATACCGAATATTTAAATCGTTTAATAATGTTGTTTATATTTGATTATATACATATAGCTTTGTCATTTAATTTTTTAAAAACAAATTCATTTACTTGGTAAACTAATTTTGTTTGGTGTATTTTCAGCCAACTCCTATGGAGATGAAAAATACAGGTTGAGTTCTCAACTCTTTGAGATTCCCGTTGATTTTGCATATCTAAAACCTTTTATTTCTACGTTAAACAACATAGTTTTTAAAGATTTGTTAACAGTTTCTATATGCATGTCAGGTTTTCATAGTAAATTGTTATATTTTCATAGTATAAAATAGCTAAGTTTTGATTAGCTTGACTCTGCATATCTAAAACCTTTTGTTTTTAGGTTAAACATCATAGTTTTTAGCTTATTGAACAGTAACTTGTGTGAATAGTTTCGCGCGAGAACTGTATGCATGAATAGTACGCGTGAACATACTGGTGAACAATGAGCGTGAACAATACCCATTTTTTAAAAATTTACAAATAAGAACCTTTCAATCTAATAAAACCGCTTTACGTAAGTGTTTCTCTATAATAATTCGTGCACTTTCCAAAAATTAAGTGGGATGTTAATAATTAGTCAAGAACTCAGAGGTAGAGGTAGGAAAATACTCCACTCTTTAGTCTCTTTTAAAATATGGCACAATATACTATTTAATTTTCTCAAGATTTATATTAAGTTTCAAATTTTTCATAAACCTAATTTTATATATTAAAGTTTTAAATTTGATTCACAAATGTTACCAAAGTTAATGATGATTAAACATACCTAGAAATCATAAAACAGCTTATTCAAATGAACCAGCAGGGACCAATATATAAATTTAGGGGATTGAAACAATTAAGTTGTGGAAAGTAACTCAAAAATACAATCAAATACCCTTATTGTGAACCATATCCAAAAGAACCTTGAAATTTTCACTTGAACTCCCATTAGTAGAAACAGCTTTCAAGGCACTCTCTTTGAGCTTATTGATTTTACCCCTCATATTATTCTCAGATCCATTTGAGAAAACCAAATCCAATGCTTTGATCATTCCATCTTTTGTAAAGGCACCACCTTCAACCCCCACACCAATTTCCCATACATCCTCAATCACTCTCCTATTCATCTTTTGGTCCCCAAAAAAGGGCCTGCATATCATTGGCACCCCACAAACCACACTCTCCATCAAAGAACTCCAACCACAATGTGTAACAAAAACACCAACTGAAGACTGTGCTAAGATTTCCAGTTGAGGAGCCCATGGAACCATCTTCCCTATCCCCTTTGTCCTCTCAAGAAAACCATCTAGCCCTGAATTTTTAGGATCACCCCTAAATGACCAAAGATATGGAACCTTCTTCTCTTCTATAGCTTCTACTAATGCCAATAGCTCATGGGGTGGAGGGCAAAGCATGGTTCCAAAACTTATGTACACAACCGACGCGATTTCACGCTCTTTGAGCCATTTTAGGCATCCAAACTCATCATCTTTATCTCCCTGAGGCAAGGATGATGGCACGGATGTAGGGCCGATGGTGAGAACCTTTCGAAACTTGGAGCTGAGATCATTTTCAACAATACTGTCCAATCCGTCAAATGTGTTGAGCAGAACTGCGGTTGCTCGGGGTATTGCTCGTGCCATGTTGTAGAGCATTTTGGGAAATGGTTGGTCTGAATGGCCAGTAAAAAGGTCAGGTGGCAAATCACTAACATGTATTTTTTCCATTCCTGGAAGAAACCCTAAGGCCATGTCCTGTCCCTCGCCTGCAGATTCTAACAACCAGGCATAAGTATGTACGTATAATCATATTTTTCTTCCTAATCGTATAATCTTGGATTAAAGATTGAGTAATATATAGTCATAAACTTCAATCTTAAAATTAATCAATATTATTAAGCAAGATTATAGTTAGTTTCCAGTAGTAATCTACCATTCCAAGATTCAAAAAGTTGATTCTTGCTTCTAACAAAAAAATCTGAAAATTTTAGAGCTTCTAAAATCTGAAACCCTAGAAAATTCAGTTTCTGAAACCCTAAAAATATTAATTCATGGTTGATGTCTTGATGAAAATCACAACATCTCATTTTCAGTATTAATCACTTTCAGTATTCATTCATTCAATATATCTTGTACCTCCATAAAACGTTTACCTGCAGAGGCTATAGCCTTAGTGATCTCATCGGTGTAGACATGCGCCGAAATTGACCGATGGCCGGAAGTCCAAAACGACAGCCAAGGGATCCCTAATTCATCAGCCAAATCAGCAGAGAACCCTAAAAACGCATCAACCAGCAAACAAGTTATCTTCACCCCAGTCTGCTCAGCCACCTCAGCCATGCGCTTCTTGAAATTACCCGGAGTCGCACCGATGAAGAACCCGATTGGCTCAAGCGGGTTGCCCCGGAAAACGTACCCTTCAGGAGCGCCATCGTCGACGTCGTAAGAATTGAAGTTCTTGGAACCTTCCAGAACCTTCTGCCGGGATCGGAGCTTCTGGTTGGCGAAGGCGGTGCTGAAGAATGAGAATGTGACGTCAGGTGACGCCGGAGCTAGCTTCTCCACGAGGTTGAGGAGAACCGACGGGTGGGAAGCGAACGGAAAGGATAATACTGCAACGTGACTTTTCATGATTTATTGCCGGAATGTTTCGCAATTCTTTTTCCAGTTCAGTTTGAATTGTTTATCTCTATTGTATTCATTTTTTGGATCGGTGTGTTATTTGCAGCATAACCGAAAGACATGGAGTAGAAGAGGAATGCTTGTGAATGAGTGGATGCCATAGAAATCCGTAGGAATAAGTTGCAGATTAGATCTAGAGGCTCTCTTGAGTTTAATAAGTTGCAGATTAGGAACAGATCTGTACAATCGGATCAAAAACATTAAAATAGTAAAGGCGATATACATAATTGCATAACTTTTAGCCAATTTCAAATCAAGAATATTAGAGAATCAATCTAAGCTCGATCTAATTGTATAGACTACATAAAAAAAATCAATAGTTAGACTAAATTGAATCTCATCAAATCAAATTTCATGAATTCCAAGCTGATAAATTGAAGTAAACTAATTAATTTAATACTGAAATGAGAAGCTCTGTGTTTGAAATGAGAAGGTTTTTGTTAGGGAAAATTGCTTATATAACTCCCAATTCTGGTAATAGTGCACATATAACCCTCAGTTATGGTTTAGTGTGATTATAACCCTATATTTTAATTAAATTGATTTTCTCATAATTATTGACTGAAAATTCGTAAAAAGATAAAAATGACCTCATTTAAAAATAAATTTAAAAATCTGAATCAATGTGCTAATATAACAAAATAATCTCGTTTTGAAAAGATTTAAAAATATCGCATTATTCCAAATATTTTTGTTTTTGTTTTTCATGGATTTATTAGGCACCTACACGTCGCCGACGTTGATATTACGCCTACATGGCCCGTTGGCAGCGGCACTCAATTTTCCAATCATCTGACAACGAGCCCCGCAGCCACGCTTCAAGATTTATAGGGGAGGCGATGTATGCACTGGTGGCACTGGTGAGGTCGGGGAATGGGTCAGCACCAAGCACCCATCTCCAAGTAAGTTGGTTCGTCGGTAGTAGTGGTTAATTTGAATTTTATTTTGAGTACAAATCAAAGGGTATTTGTGACATTTTGTATGAATTATTAACCAGAATTTAATTGTTAAATATGTTTAGAGTCATATGTGCAAAATTTTGCCCAATCGAAGATTATAATCGCACTAAATAAGAACTGAGAGTTATAAATACACTATTACCAAAACTGAGGGTCATGTAAGTTTTTTACCTTTTTGTTATTTCTTTATAATTTGGAGCAAGGTTGAAAAGTCATGGATTCGTGCATCTGACTTATTATTTTCTCCGCTAATTTAGGCTGAACTACCACCGTGCCTCCCGGCGGTTCTCCGGAATGCAGTATAGTGTTTGATCAAATAATTTGAGTTGCAACAACATATTAAAAGCAAAATAACCCTGTAAAATCTGGTATGGCATTAATTAATTAAGGGTGTATTTAGTAAAGTTTATCCGAATATTTTTCATCATAAAGGGAACTAGAAGAGTTATTGCTTCGGTCAATAAATAAATTAATAAAAAATATTAAACTACGTAGTTTTGATGAAAACCACCACATAACCACCGCAAGTTCACCATATTCCGGTGCCTACCATTTTTATATTTTCTTCTTTTTTTTGTTTCTTTTAATTAAAAGAGTTTTGATGGAAATTAAATATATACATCCATTTTTAAACTTTATAAAATTATTTGATTGGATATTTTAGAATCCTCAGCGTAGTAATCAATATTCTGTTACAATTCCTAAAATTTATTACTAACTTTATAAAAATATTAATATGATGTACCAAATGTGAAAGTATCATTATTCTTTTGTGTATCACTAATCAAATATAAATTCTCTTAAAATATTAAAAAAATCATAACTAACCTGAATAAAACTATTAATAAGATGCGCCAAATTATAAATAGAAACTTACTTATATCTCATAATCATTGCTTTTATAAAACTAATCAAATATTCATTGTTAAAAAATCCAAGATTCATTAGTAACTTAAAATCATCAATCACATGCCCTATTTGCAGAGCCACATTCCCTATTTGCAGAGCCCAAATCCAACAAAAATACAAAATTGTCCTCAATAAATAATAGTAAAATTTCTTTAATTTTGACCCACTTGTTCCACTTAATTTCATTTGGGAGAAATTTTCAGCAAATTTTGCAAAAAACCCGAAAATACCTAAATGTTCAAGAACACCATCCTCTGCTCTGATTCACGTTATGGGTACCTAGGGATCTGAAAGCCCGCACCCCATAACCCCAGATTCCCCGAAAAAATCATCGAAATCCGACGAATTTGGCCGCCGATCGGGTGAATCAAAATCCGGCCGAAAAAGTCAACCATCGCCGTCACCGCTGTTCGGCGGCGATTCGGCTCCGACGGAGGACAGATTCGGGTTCCCCACATCCTCGGCAGCAAAACCCATATCCCCTGTTCGAAACCAGACGCCGCACCGATTTCGGCGGCTACCCGGAGCAGCCATACGGCGGCAGTCAGCCTTAACCTCGCCGCCGCGGTCCTCGATTGTAGATTATGCGCCGGCGACTGAAGCAGCTGCCGGACGTGGAATTCGCGTGGGGTTGGTTTTAGGAAAGAGTTTGGGAGGATTTGATGGTTGGGCGGAAATGAGAGGGAAAGGGCGGTCTTGGCGCAGAGGGAAGACGCCATTGGAAAGAAGCGGCGGCGCAGAGGCGGAGGAAGGCGGAGCTGGAATTAAAGTGAAATTAGCATCTGGGGTTGTTAAGATATGTTTGTTGTATGGAGGTGGTTGGTGGCGGTGGTAAGTAATTAAGCTAAAGATATGTCTTGTTGTGCAACTGCACATCTTATGAAAATTTCTTCCAAATAAAATTAAGTGAAACAAGTGGGTCAAAATTAAAGAAAATGTACTATTATTTATTAAGGACAATTTTGTATTTTTGTTGGATTTGGGGTCTGCAAATAGGGAATGTGGCTCTGCAAATAGGGCTCCCCATGTACCAAATTATAAATGAATGATTACCTCTTTGAAAAAATATAACAATTTAATATTGCTCTTATTTTTATAAACACATACTTAAAAGAGGTAACAACAGTAACACGTGGAAAAACGTATAACGATAACACATACTTATGATCATTCACTATCGAAAAACATATACTCATTAAATCAAAATCTCTTACAAATTTATTTGTTTTCTATTATGAAACCAAAACTTATAAGTTATGCATTACATGCTATTATTTTACACGATTCGTTGTATGGTACAATTTTGGTATGTGAAACTTATATTTTCAATAGGTTAGCTTCTACGCTATGTAAGGATAGAGAAAAATAGTTTGATCAATTACATTTACTCTTATGCAAATATTATCTAATTCAAGATTTAATTTAATATTTACAAGTGTTTCAAATTGCACAAGCAGATTTTCAAGTATTAATATCTATGTAGAAAGCGTGTATTATTAAAAATTTTGCTTGATTTTGTAATAATAAATTGGTCTGTTTTAACTAAAATATTTTGAAATAAAATCAACTAAATTAATTGCATGCATGATAAAAATTCAATCCGATTAAATCTACTATTCAAGTTTATACCTAAAATTTAATTTACACTTTGTGCCAAATTAAAATATTTTAAAAGTGTTCATAATATACCGCACAACGTGCGGTCCAACAAGCTAGTTTTAATTCAGTAGTTTTCACGGCGGTAATTTATTAGTTTATTTCGTATTATCAGTTTAGTTCAGTAGTATTGGGATTTTTCATAGTGGCTGTTTAATATTTTTCAGTACAGTTTATCTAAATGTATTATTTGAATTTAAATACATATAATGTACATATGTGCATTATATTTAAAACTACTAAAAAGATACATGGATACATTGTACGGAGTTCCTACATTACAAACTAAGCAATGATCACCTTACTAAACTACTTTCTACAACACGATCAGAGTACTCCCGAAATTTTGTTTGCGCTAGGAAAAATCAAGAATGAGATGAATTTTGGTGGGAGAAAAAGAGCAAAAATATCATACACCTTTTTAGTAAGAGAATGATTTATTGTATGCACATTATTCATTGAATATATATATATATATATATCTTATGAAATAGGGTGATTATTTATTTATATTTACATAGGTTTTTTAAGAATTTTAAAAAAATTATTCATTAATGTATTTAGCGAGATTATTCATTTAGCCTCTTAACCCAAGTCGGGACCGGAATTATTCATTTAGCGAGGTTATTCATTTATCTAATATTCATTTATCAAAGTTTAACCGTATTATATTCACGTTACCTTATTAGAAAAGTACAAACCAATACAACTTAGAAAAATAGGCTTATTAGAAAATGAAGAATGCCAACTGGAACTAAATTCCTTTTGTGCTTTTCCCTTATCTAATTGTTAACTAGGTCTGCTACAATCCATTTAATCCAATTATCATCTCGTTACAGAACTATTTGCAGGACAAAAAAGCAATGCATCCTAGCTAGCTTGTGGGGTGCAAGATGATGCCATCCTTGTAAGCAAAAAAACTTTTGGATCTGGTCTTCCTTTTCACAGATAGGCCTAATCAAGAGCTCACCAAAGAGATGACCTCCATGTGTCTAACATTGGAATTCTTGGGCATTTGCAACTTCAATTTAGTAGCACTATTTTATAGTGTTGCTGGTCGAAATTACACACTTTTCTTTTTAGAGTGTTTCAATCTAAGGTGCATATTTTCCATTTTCGATAATGATGCTTCATGTTTCTCCACTTATTTCGCACATTTTCTTTTTAAATTCAATCTCCACCATACACTTCACAATTCAAAATTCAACTTTCATTTTCTTTCTGCAACTTTGACCGGGACGAAGTAATACTTTAGAGTGTTGTATATTTATATTATATTATATTGGTCTAATGTAAATCCATGATTGAATAATAGAGTCAGTATATAAATTTTATTTAATTATATTTATATTAAATTAAACTAAATTGAATCTTATTAAACCACTTCTATATGCAAAACTGAACTGAACCGAACAAATCTGATCTATAAGCTCAAAGAAAAATGCCTATATATTGTCATATCATTGTTTTATTTTAAGTTTTCGTGTGTAGGAAGATTTTCCACATTTAACAATCCTTGACCAACACTAAATTGGAGAGAGAATAAGACTATCCAAATTCAAAACTAAACTATATTCTTCAAACTCAAGACTTTGGACGAGTATTATAACCAACCAAATGTGGTGGTAATCATTATCGAACATGGGTGCCACCCAACCATAGTTGACACTTCGAATCCGATCCAACCACTCTCAGAAATGCAAAATGCCAATCGTATAAATACATCCATCTACTCCACCACACACCATTTACAACAACAACCGATGAGTAGCACTCTCCGCCGCGGCCTCGCCGCCGCCATGATCATCATCTTCTCCTCCATCCTCCTCTCCATCTCCACCGCCGAAGCCCGCGTGGACCGGCGCGCCTACGCGAGGATGGTGAACCAGTTCCTCAGCACCCACAACGCGGCGAGGACCGCCGTGGGAATGCAGCGGCTGGCGTGGGACGCGAGGCTCGCGAGGTACGCCGAGCGGTACGCGGCGAGCCGGCGATTCGACTGTGCGCTGAAGCACTCGCACGGGCCGTACGGGGAGAACATATTCTGGGGCAGCGGCGGCGCGTGGACGCCGGCGCAGGCGGTGACGGCGTGGGTGACGGAGCGGAAGTGGTACAACTACTGGTCGAACTCGTGCGTGGCGGGTCAGCAGTGCGGGCATTACACGCAGATTGTGTGGAAAGAGAGCACCAGAGTTGGGTGCGCCAGAGTGAACTGCTTTGGCGGGAGAGGAGTTTTCATCACCTGCAACTATGATCCTCCTGGGAATTTTATTGGGGAGAGGCCTTATTGATTTTTTTTTATTTTGTACCTGAGTTCATCATTCATTATAAAATTTTGTTTTATATATAGGATAATAATACTGATGACGGTGGAAATTTCCATCAAGGGATGTACTATAATATATACATTTTATTTTATACATTGGAGAGGAGGTGTGATAATTCAAGAGCTATATATATAGTGCCTTCATTTACTTTAGTGTATGGTAATTTTTATATATGTTGTTTGACAGTCCATGTGGACTGACATTTTGATTGAGATCAAATTAAAAGTACATTGTTATACACAATCTATTATTTTACTTTTATAATCCAAAATACGGTGTAATAGTATAAAAGTAACCTCAATTTATTAAATTTTTGAAAAACTAGGCAACTTGTAAGGGACAGTAGTGTCATTTCATTGATTTATTGGACTACGCTAAGTAAAATAATAGACTGTGTATAGCACTTCAAAATTAAAAATGTTAAAATAAACTGAAAATATGTGAAATTGATTTGAGTTGAATTTGACAGAACTTTAAATGATTAAGGGTGTGTTTATAGTTTGTGGTGATTTTGAAGAAATGCGATTTTGTAAGTTAAAATTATGAAATTTTTATTTGATTAATTGTATTTTTACAACTTTAAATAATGAAAATGTTTAGATACAGGGGTGGATTTAGGGGGTTGCCGGAGGTGGCGGCGGCAACCCCAAAATTTAGGAAACAATTAGTAATTTACTGTAAATTAAGGTATTGCGGTGGTGATGTAAGGCCGCGGCAACCTCTATTTTTTAGCATAGCCTTGTTCGCAACCTGTTGAATTTTCTTCTGATTCCGTCACTGTGTAGAACAATACTAAAACAGTGTCTTGAACAAGTTCAGGATAAAATGTCTAACATGTTTTGACCACAACCTTGAGAGTCAATTCCCACACCTGCAGGCACATGAAGTGAGGGAGAGGTTCCCACTCCACATACTTCGCATTGACGGCGGCCAGTTGAGCTCATTTTGCAGATCTGCACCCATGATAATGTATGTGTGGATATTGATATTTCATTTTCGTTTTCAATATTAAATCCTTTTATTCTGAATTAAAAAACTCTTGAATTAGAACTACCGAGATTTTTCATAATTTCTTTGATAAAATCCTTTTTCAGGGTGTATTTGGTTGGTGAAAATTTTGAGAGTTTAGATTTTATTTTGAGATTTTGAGAGTTTGAATTTTTGTTTGGGATTTGAAAGTCTGATTTTGTAAAATTCTTGTTTGATTGGGTTGTGATTTTGTAAAAGCAAAATCTTTGATTGGTTTTTAAAATTTTGCAAGTTTGGACTTTGGGGTCAAAAATAAGATTTTGTAAAATTTGATGAACCAAACAAGTTTATGGAAAACTGAACTCTCAAAATTCAATTTTTCAAAAACTCATCCAACCAAATGCACCCTTAATAAAGATCGCTAGCGAATTCCATCTTCTAAGACTGGTCTCTAAAAAGAATTCATTTTCATAGCCCTTGATGCAACCTATCTCAAAATGCATCTACAGATCTATAATGATGAGTTCTAGAAAACAGGAATTATAGGTATAGGACCAAACGGATTATGTAGGTTAAAAAATGTGGTTAAATATCTAAAATACCCTTATAAAGTGAGGATTAAAATTTAAAAAATTAAATTTTTGAGAATAATTAGATCATTTAACCACATTTTTGAATCAGCATAATTCATTTGGACATTCATCTATCTATCGACCCTCGAAGAAAAAGGTAATTGATAAATGCAGTCCAACATTACTTAAGCAGTCCGTATTTGTATTTAAATTACCTGATGTACCCTCATTTATGAGAATCACATTTACTTTTGAATAAATACTAAGAATATTAATGTCACTGCATGAATTAATACGAACTGAATAAGTAAATACTGGATCGTATATCAATGTCCAAGAAAAATGTCAGCCCTAAGCGTCACTTCTTATCCCTATCATTGGATCAACGCAACCACTTTGCCCAAAGGTGATCATGTGAACCAACATAGCTTAATATCGCTTAGATGAACGCCACGAATCAAAAGCTATAATCCATGTTGTCTGAATCTGTACAGAAGAAACAAGAATGCCAGTTCACGGGTGGCACATAACCGCCTTCACGGCCTCACGGGGCACGCCATATTATTGCAAGAGCCACACATCTACGACCACGTAACTTTGTCCAAACCCCATGTTATATCTCCAATCCCCCACGTAACCATAACATGCATAATATTTTGTTCTATGTAGAGATCACGATCACTATCATCTTATTCATTCAATAAATAATAGCATTACAATGGAGTATATATACAAGCAGCGGAATTAGACAGGAATTCATGGAATTGCCGAGTAACTATATTTTTAAACATCGGAGATTGCTCTCCTTTACGATTTATAGTAAATTAACCCTAAACTCTAAAATTTGGGAATTGCCGCCGTCACGTTCGACAACTCTCTAGTTCTGCCACTGTGTACAAGGATCCTACACATATTAAAGTTAATATTCATTATTTACAGTTAGAACTACTGAGAAATCTAATCTCATTCGCTTCCCTAACTTTCGTCTTTCAGTATTAGTATCTGTCAGGCAGAGTACTTTCACCGTTGGTTTTCTTCTGTTCTGTACACATTTCACCGGGCCACCGAAAGTTTCCTCTGCCTGTTTAGGGTTAAGCTCCAGGATTTGACGGCAGACTTAAACGAGAGTATATTTTTGTGTATTACTAAATGAGTCATTTTGAATTTGTGAAATCGTTTTGACAAAATATAATATAAATATAAACCGCACTAAATAAAGATATAGTAGATAAGTAACCATCAAATAAATATAATTCCTGAATGTTGTAATTTACTTTCTCATCAACCTTTTGATGCTAGAATGACGGTCACTAAGTGTGAATATTACTTCTAGCATGTCAGTTAATAACATTTGAAATAATTCACGTTCAAATGCTAGTTACACCAATGATTGGGGATATATATATACAACATTTGCATCACCTATTTATACAAGACAAATCAAAGGCACACACTTCAGTGTAAGAAAAACTAAAAAGCCAAAGAAAAATGTCGATCCAAACTAAGCTTCTATTCTTCATCCTACTGTCATTCCTTCTGCTCTCAACATCCTCTCCATCGCCAACCCCTCAGCCACCTCTCACCCCACGCGCCGGCGTTCAAAAGCCGCCGGATAACGAAACGATATACAGAATCTCCAAGAGCCTGTGCTGGAACTGCATGAAAGAATCCCTCGAGTTCCTGTTCTTCCAAAACCTCGTCAGGGCGGCGAAGTGGGAGCTTCCGCTGACGTGGGATCCCGATCTCGAGCGCTACGCGAAGTGGTGGGCGGAGCAGCGGAGATCCGACTGCGCGTTGATGCACTCGTTCCCGGAGGACGGGTTCAAGCTCGGGGAGAACATTTACTGGGGGAGCGGCGGCACGTGGACGCCCCGCGACGCGGTGGGAGCGTGGGCGGAGGAGGAGAAGTACTACAATTACAGGGAGAATTCTTGCGAGGAAGGAGAGATGTGTGGGCATTATACGCAGATCGTCTGGAAGACGACGAGAAAAGTTGGATGTGCTCGGGTTGTTTGCGACAGTGGAGATGTGTTCATGACTTGTAATTATTTTCCTCTTGGAAATTATATTGGTCAGCGTCCCTATTGAAATGATTCCTTTCTAGTGTTTAATTTTAACTAATTACTAGTATGTGATTTGTGCATAATTCCCTAGCCAGCTCGGATAACTATATAAATTGTAAAAGTGGTTCATTGACTAGCAACTATATGGATGGCATGCATAGATCTTCTATAATCATTATGTTCAAGTCGAGATTCATTTGTCACTAGCTAGGTTGTATATATCATTATTACCTTTACTTAAGATGAGTATTATATATACAGCGGCGGAACTATATGGGAGTCTGGGTTGATCGGTGCCTATTTTAAAATTTGATCGGTACCTACCTTAAAATTCGACGCCTAAATTTAAATTCCCGATTTTCAGTGTGTTGTCTGGTGAGAATTAAAACTTTTCAACATAAAACGAGTCTACCCTAA
This sequence comes from Sherardia arvensis, assembly GCA_948330725.1. Classification (NCBI taxonomy): domain Eukaryota; kingdom Viridiplantae; phylum Streptophyta; class Magnoliopsida; order Gentianales; family Rubiaceae; genus Sherardia; species Sherardia arvensis. Next base: position 49,895,341 of record OX415235.1, read on the forward strand.
ATTTGTTTAATAATGCGCCACTAGTTACTATATTACATAGTTTTCAACATTCTTTAGATTAATTGTAACTTTTTATGTTGTTATGTACATGCATGTTCATCCACATGAGATTGGAAATATGGTGATATAACTAGACTTTCTCGATCGACCATGGAAACTATTTAATTCGTATTTTCATTAGAGACATGTACAATAGAGTTAGGATTTGTTTAATATATATGAAACTAAAATGAAATGAAAATTAATAATTGAATTATATGGGAAAATTCAAGTGACAATTTTGTAGTCAATACAAAAATACACAGTACAAAACAGAATTACAATAAAGCTGTAACTTCAAACTGTTAAAAAACTGTCTCTTTAATGGTGACGTTGACTATAAGACTTGCGTCCAAAAAGTGCGTTGACTTTTAGCCGCTAAATCTCAGTACTGCGAGCTTTAGATTACAAAATAGCCACCAGCGCGTTACCTGGCCGACATTTCAGTGCGGTTCAAATAACCTGGTACTATTCTTTTCGCCCACAGTGTAGGTTTTTCTGGGAAGTAATGAACTGGTTTTGGAAACAGAGGACACTTGCATTTTTTATAAGCCTCCCTTAATAATAATAATAACTAATGAATAATAACTGGAAACTCCTCTTCTTGGTTATTTATACCTGATCATTCTGAGCTTAGTACACTTCAGTTTTCTTTACGATCGCGAGTTCAATTTGGATACAAAAATGGCCACTTCCAGTTATTATTGCTCTTCGTTCAGATCTACTGCACCACTTTCGACACTGAATTACGAGTCTGCTGTTTATCCACGCGCCACCCGCCACCTCCGACCCAATTGTGCAGTCGCAGCACGTTTAGCCGCAGCTACTGTCACCGGAGATGAGAAGGTCGTGGTTCGACGCTCAGCAAACTACGGCGCTCCCATTTATGATTTTCAGTCCATTCAATCACTCAACAACGGATACTCGGTACGTATACAAAATAGTTTACTGTGCGTATTAGTCTGAGACAGAGATATATACTAAATCTTTGTATTACTTTTGTGTTGTATAGGAAGAGAAATACCTGAAAAGAGCTGATGAGTTGAAGGAGCAAGTAGATCTGATGCTTAAGAAAGATATGCCGTCGTTGGAATGCTTAGAGATGGTTGAGAATCTGGAACGGCTTGGACTTGCTTCTCATTTCGAACCTCAACTGTACACCAAATTAAACCGGTTGCACATTATTCGTACCACTGCCAAGTGCTATGTTAAACCGACCAAAGAAGATTTGTACGCCGTCGCGCTTGAGTTTCGAATGCTCAGAAAACATGGCTTTCAAGTTTCACCAGGTATGTACACTTGGTTTTCTTCTTAATTCCATGCCTTTTTTTAACAAAAATATACTTTCTTATCATCTTTAATTAAATTAATAATCAATAATATGTACGATCAACCCTGGTTTACCATGTGTAAATGTGTTTTGCATGTATTAAAAGTGTTCATTTTGAATATACACTTTTGTACACCAAATTTTATCCATTTTTGTAGACATTTTCATCCATTTTATGAATGAGGAGGGCGAATTTGATGATAGTCTCAGCGAGGATATAAAAGGGATGCTATCTCTTTACGAAGCATCATTCCTTTCAATGGAAGGCGAGACCATTTTGGAGATGGCTAGGGAATTCGCTGTTAAACACCTTAAAAAATGCGAGTTGAAGGATTCTTCGGTGTTGCATGCCCTAGAGAGTCCGCAGTGGTGGAGGGTACCAAGAACAGAAACAATCTGGTATCTAAGAGAATATGAGACTCGTCCAAACATGAATCCTATGCTACTCGAATTCGCCCAGTTGGATTTCAACATTGTTCAATCCACTCATCAGCAAGAGCTTAAGAGCTTATCAAGGTCAGTTTCATAAAATGAACACTTTGTTGTAGTTAAGTGTTATACCTAAATTCAGGTTCATTTTATACATTATAGGTGGTTCAAAAACACACGCGCGATTGTTCATTTGACATTTACAAGGGACAGAATCGTGGAATGTTTCTATGCTGCAGCAGTCATGTTTCCTGAGGCTAAATATTCGAGTTGCAGAAGAATGATAGGCAAGATCATCGCTAATATTAATATGGTGGATGATATATACGATGTTTATGGAACTTTGGAGGAACTGGAACTCTTCACTGATGCTATTGAGAGGTACTCCCTCCTATTAGCTAACAAAATCCTTTTTCTGCTGACTTTTTTCATCAATCTTTGAGTATAAATTTAGGACATTATTATATGCAATCCGTATTTTTTCGTGAAGTGCCATTAATATTCTCAATATTTATTTAAAAGTAGACGTGATTCTCATAAATGTCATGTTAAAGTTATAGCATTAACTATTATCTCATCTTGCCATTTCCAAAACTAATTTGAGGTTTCTTCACTAAAATTTCTTCGTTTTTGTTGTCTTGTGTTTTCCAGATGGGATGTTACGGGCATGGATCAACTTCCAAATTACATGAGAGTGGCATATCTTTTATTGTTTAACACTGTCAACGAAATGGCCTACAATGTTCTCAAAGAACAAGGTGTGCATGTAATTGAGTATCTAAAGAAAGGGGTAAGTCACTAAACTTTGAAACTTATTTAACTTGAATATTACCATTGGATTAAAGACCAAGCACAGAGTGAATACTATCAAAACTATAATGTTACTATACACGTGTACATATAATTAGGTCAATGCTAGGTGTAGATCCAATTTACTTTTGCAAGTTCAAAAAAGACAATATTATCCTTTATTATTTTAATTAAGCGGACCTACATTAGTAAAATTAGGGCCATTACAGATCAAAATCAGACGTGTAAATTATACGAGTAACACCTAGATCGTATGAAATTGCAATTGTTGATTACAAATTTGGTGTCTTAGCAACATTTACCTATTGTTGAAATAAGTGTACGTAGTTTGTTATACGTAGATGTAGTCAATCTAGTAGATAAGATTGTTTGTTTACATTAGAGATATTCTATGAATGTATCCACGTTCAGTTTGTTTTATCGCATTTACGTTATTGTATTCTGCCTATTTAAATGCTTGTTTTACCCAGTAATAATACACTGAAAGTCCTCCCAATATTCTTTTGATTAACAGTAACTTACCAAAAGATAAATGTGTGAAATTCAGTGGTGCACTGCATGCAAAGTATATATGCAAGAAGCGAGATGGTACTACAGTGGATACACGCCCACGGTTGAAGAATACCTGGAAAATGGACTGGTTTCCATAGGTACCCCAATCCTCTTGTTGCATGAGTATGTGGAAATGACAAATCATCTGAATATGGAAGCATTGAGTTCATTCGATTCCGATCATCTTCACCCTATTATTCGTTGCGCATCTGTGTTAATGCGATTAGTGGATGATTTGGGAACATCCACGGTATGAAACATTTCTCACTAATCTTTATGCAGTAGTTTTATATAAGTCTTTGTTATTGGTCTTGTTCTGTCGAGCTGAACTAGATTGAACTAATGTTATATGCAGTCCAGTATTTAGATGCAATTAAAACTCAGTGCGAAAGCGCGCTTTACTCTTAAGTTAATTATTTTTGTTGAACTTAACTGATATAATGATTCATCCACGTTAGGATGAGATGAAAAGAGGTGACGTGCCAAAAATAGTGCAATGTTACATGAAGGAAATGAGATCTTCAAATGAAGAAGGTAGAGAATATGCTTGGAACTTGTATACAGAAACGTGGAAAACGTTGAACAAGGCGAGCATGGATGTAGATTCAGATTTTCCCTTCTCACCTGCATTTGTAAGTGCAGTTCGTAGATTGATAAATGTCACGCATGCAACATACCAGCACGAAGATGCTCTGGTTCTCTATCAAGATCCCGAAACCTCAAGAAACGTACATGCGACATTTTTTAGCCCAATTTCAGTTTCCGCATCTTAGAATTACGGAATTGATAGGTGCAATCCTACATTATTTTCGTCCGTATTTATATTTAAAGTTTCTGATATATCTCTATTTATAGGAACCACATTTGCTTTTATATAAATACTGAGTAACGCCTCATAAATAAATACGAACCGTATAAGTAAATACTGAACTGCGTTTAATAATGCCATGGAATTACTACAAAGTTTTCCGCATTAATTAAGAAAACTACCACAGAGGATGCTTCACGAAACCTGGCAATTAATTCTGAGCACTTGTTCAGATTGTTGGTTCACGAGAAAACCTGCAAAATCTGTCTGTTTACTTGCAAAACCGCCCACAGAAACAAAGAAGCAAGGCACAAAAGTCTTCCTATACCTTCTTTTTTTGTTTTCTTTTTTTGGTTGAGCTCATAAATCGGTCGTTGGTGCCAATTTGAAAAGTTAGTCCCCGTAGATTAATTTACGTGCAGTAAAATTAGCATGCAAAGGGTTTAAGATTTAAGATTACTAAACATTCATTTGGACATTTGGACTCTTTCAAGTAGAAATTTATTTAGGTATTTTTGTGGATATCATTTGTTAATATGAAATTATTTGGCCGAAAATTCTTTGCAATGAATCTACTAAACTACACTGTATATTTGAGTTTTAAATATATTTTTCAATTTTGTTTTTAATCAAATCTATAAGCTTTATCCTCACTGTAACATTACATAATTATTTGCGTGTAGTTTTGTGAGATGAATTTTAATATTATAAATATACATACTTTAACAAAATTAACTATATTTTTATATGATCGTGTTTAATAATGTAACTTCAATTTAAATGTTAAAATACACAATTTTAATTAAATAAATAGAAATTTGTAAATAAGCACTTGTACAAATTGAGATGTGACGGTGAGAGAGTACTATTTATAAAAGTGAACTTATGCTACAAAATTGACAAATAAGAACAATACTCGTATCATTCTTTTAAAATCAAATTCACATGTGATTAAAGACTATGACCCCGTCCAGTTCAACTAATTTGGTGTTGTGCTGTGCTGATCTCGTGCTGAATAGTGTTGAAAGTGTTGAATAGTGTTCATTTGAGTTGAAAAAAAAACACAATGTTAATTATTTGAGAACTAAAAAGTTCACTTAATTAAATTATTTTTACAAAACATAAAAATAGTGTCTATTTAGAGCTAAAATATGTTGAGCTGAATATGTGCTGTACTTACCAGTGTTGTGCTGTGCTGATGAGTGTTGTGCTGTGCTGATCAGTACTGTGCTATGCTGAAATGTGCTGCAATAAGTTGAACAGAACAGGTCCTATCTATGAGACAACGTGCACAAAAATTACCTAATCATTAGAAATTTGAATTGGATTTTCTTTTCACTTTTAGTTTAGCAAAGTCAATCAAATTTCGGTTAAGCCACTCTAATCAATGTTCATAATGTTATAAGCACTTTTGTTTATAAAACTCATGTAAGAAAGGATCATTTAGCCATTTTAACAAAGAAACATCACCATTAAAACATTAACAAAGGAATGGAGGGAATACATTTCTGTTCTTGTTATTAAACCCATACAAAAATACCACTTGAATATGGTCAAACTCGTGTTTCTGCAATCTTAGTTTATATGAATATCAACTCCAGGAAATGTTCAGCAAACAAGAAGATCATCATCAACATACTAGAATGAAAGCCAAGTCGTCCACTGTCATTACATATTAATAATCAACTTGATTAACCACCCAAAACCATTCATCAATCAACTAATCTACTGCACTGATTTCAATGTCTCTCAGGCTATGGAGACCTTGCAATTAATTCTGAGCACTTGATGAGAAAACCTGCAAAATCTGTCTCCTTTCTTACAAAACCGCCCACTGAAAGAAAGAACCTCGGCCCAAAAGTCTTTCTTTAAATTATACCTTCCCTTTCCCTTTTTGAGTCGTCTATGTAGAGAAAGGCTAATGATTGTTGCCACTTTGCCACCTCTTCACGCATGTTAACCGCTGCAAAGATACCCCTCTACGCCCCACCAGATCATGTTCCAAGGACCCTCTTGACCCCGAGATTTGGTGGGGAAGTTCTGTGCTTCAGCGCTTCGAGGAGAAAAAAAGAGGGCCTTTTTGGGATAGTTTGGGGGGATTATGAGGGTGATGGTGGTGGGATGGAGTTGTTGAGGAAGCTGAGTAGGGGTTTGGGGTGCTTCCCTGTGGGGGGACCCAAGAAGAGTGGGAAGGGGAAGAAGAAAGTGGAGGTGGAATCTGATAATGGAGGTGAGGACTTCTTTGATGCGACCGCGGCCGAGAAAGTGCAGCCCCAGCACTTGGTTGTTATGGTCAATGGCCTTGCTGGAAGGTAAAGTTTGCAACTTTCTAATGACTGTTTTCATATGATGCATGCAATCACAGATTCTGAGTTTCTACATTACATTACATGTTTGCATGCTTCTAATCTGTAATCACTTACATGCAACTTGTTTTATGAATTTTTTGCTAATGGGGAGAATCCCTACATTTTCATTGGTCTTGAAAGCAATTGAGATGTAGAATATATCTGGTTTTTTATTGAGAAGCTTGTAGGATTACTGTTCTTGTTGTTTAATTCGTTGAACTCTATGTTGGAGTATCTCAGGTGTTATATTGTGTACATTACATGTATGCATGTTTGCATGCCTTTAATCTGTAATCACATACATGCAACTAATGACAGTTTCATGAATTATGAAGACAAATGGGGAGAATCCCTCTATTTTCATAGGTCTTGAAACCAATTGAGACGCTTGGTTGATTAGTCGTTGTTCTTCTATAATTTCATTGAGCAGCTGTGCCTAGCTGTGTATATACAGATCTTTAGTTGTTCTGTCAACTCTCATAAAACCCTTGTCTTTTTATCAGTTCTGCGGATTGGAGATATGCCGCTGAGCAGTTTGTGAAGAGGCTTCCTGATAAAGTTATTGTTCATCGTAAGTTAAACCCTTGGGGAAAAAATATTATTGTCTTCACTTTTCATTCACAGTTGAAGTATTTTAGATTTTTCTTCTGATATTATTTGATTTTTGTACTGACCTGATGCTTGCTGTTCTTTATTTTTTATCATTCAAGTATCAGTTGCACAATTTTTGTGTTGTTTTCTTGATTTAACTATCTTAATATCAAGACAGTAGGTAGCTGATATATGAAAATAATGTGCTGATATGTAGGCTGATTGTTCTCTCCAGGATATTATGAGAATTGTGCTAATGTTAGATTTAGGCCTTGAATATTAATGGCTGGCTGTTTGAAAAGTGGTTTGTTTTGAATTCTAACCGAAGTATGTTCTTTTTTCCCTACCAGGAAGTGAATGCAATAGGATGAAGCTGACATTTGATGGGGTTGATTTGATGGGTGAGAGGCTAGCCGAAGAGGTATTTTGCTGCATTTTCTTGATTTCCCTTGTTCTTACTATATTTTGAAGTTATGCCAGTTGCAGAAGCGCCATAACTTGGCACGTCATATATGGGCATTTACACATTTCGTCTCATATAGTGCAGGTGGTTAATGTTGTAAAAAATTGGCCTGGCTTATGCAAGATCTCTTTTGTTGGCCATTCGTTGGGTGGCCTTATTGCACGATATGCTATTGGAAGATTGTATGAAATCTCTACTAGAGTGGAAATTGTTGACCAAACTGAATATTCTTTAGGTGGGGAAGCTAATAATGCTGCAAATTTTCTCTCACACCATCATGAAGTAAAGATAGCTGGACTTGAACCAGTGAATTTCATAACCCTAGCAACACCTCATTTAGGATCAAGAGGACATAAACAGGTAAAGTTTTAAAACACGTATTTTTACTCCTGCCATGTGGATTTAGCTTTATCATAGTGGCTGCATTTATTTTCATTAGTCGTTAATATGTTCCAAACTTATCCAAGCTTTCTTTTGCATTCTAGTGTCTGGCTATGCAACTTGTTATAATATATGTATATCTATTTTTTTTAAAAAAGAAATACTAGCCTTTCTCTTGATTTTCTGTTGCTTCTGCTTTGTCAGCTACCGATCCTTTGTGGCCTCCCTTTTTTAGAGAAAAGTGCACCTCAAACTGCCCACTGGATTGCTGGGAGATCTGGGAAACATTTGTTCCTCACTGACGATGATGATGGACAGCTTCCTTTGCTCCTTCGTATGGTTAATGATTCAGATGACCTCAAATTTATGTATGTATTGTATTTAATATGCATAGTTCTCAATATATATAACAGTAAAGAGTGAAATGTAGACATGTTAACTTTATTGTGCATGCAGGTCAGCTTTAAGCTCTTTCAAGCGTCGTGTGACATATGCTAATGCGAATTATGACCGTATCCTTTATTGAGTTACACATATTTTATAACAAGTTTTTAGAGATGATGCTAGAATGGAAGTTATCTGTTAGAGTTTTCAGTTTTTACCTTGATTGAATATTCAGACATTGTTGGCTGGAGCACGTCGTCAATCCGCCGCCAAAATGAACTTCCAAAGGTTGTAATTTTGCTCGATTGACATGTATCTTGCACATTCTCTTAAATCATATTCGTTGACTAATACATATGTTTCTGTAGTCTAAACTGCTTGTGAATGATGAGAAGTACCCTCACATTGTACATGCCGATGAAGGAAAAGCGGGAACAGAAAACAGCAAAACACCATCTGTTCTAACAGATGTTGTTGACTTTGAAGGTATTCTGCCTCAGCCTAGTCTTTTCAATCACGTTTGTTCCTGTTGTCAAAAGATTTAGAGAGAAAGTGGCCAAAAGAGCTGCAGGTTTTAATAGTTTTAGATGGATGATTCATCAATTTTGTGGAGTCATACGGTTAAAATCTGACAGCTAAGAGTTGTTAATGCTAATCTCATGGCTTTTGAAATGAAGCTGTTATGGCAAATGATAGTTTTGGTGAAAAGTGCAATGATAGGTTTTATTTTGCTCAATATTTCTTTTCGAAGCTGATTAATTATGTAATGTATGTGCAGAGGAGATGATAAGAGGCCTTAGTCAAGTACCCTGGGAGCGAATTGATGTTAGCTTTCAGAAAAGCAAGCAGCGGTTAGTTGCACATAATACAATCCAGGTAAACTTTGTTTTTACTAATGACTCTAGCTTTAGCTTATTTATTTATTAGGCGTCATTAAGCTTGTCTACAAGTTTATAATTAAACAAGCATCATGATTGAACTGTTAGATCCTTAAGTCCTTTGTATATTTACTATATCCCTTGCTTCACTGTGTACTCTATCCCTTGCATTATTTTTTTTAATTCCGTGGTGTAATTTTTCCAAACATTAGATCAATATTCCGAAAACTTATCATATTCCTATATTCATCTGTGGATATTCGTGAAGTGGTGAAAATTGAGTTGCCGACACAATGGCCTTAGGAATGTAATAGATGGAAACTTTATATGTGTGTTCATTTTCGTAACTTTTAAGCACTACTGAGATATGTTTGGCTCTCATGTAGGTTAATCGGTATTGGATGAACTCTGATGGTGCGGACGTGGTTCAACATGTAATAGACAACTTTCTCATCTAAAACACCTGGTTTGCTATTGCTACTCCAGTGACGGGTTAGATTGATTATCAACTCAAGTTTTGCACATATGAGTAGTTTCTTTTGTAAATAACGACCTGGATTATGGAACAGAACCTTGAGCCCTTTGCTAAGTTTTAAGTTTTTGGAACTTGTGGTCAGTCCCTGTGTTTATGCATTATCTTTGCCGAGAGCCCAGAGGTTCTCTTGCTGTGCAATTCTTGTTTTTTTGTTTTTTTTATTGTCGTCATGGGATGGCTTATGATTGCAAATTTTAGAACCAGAACTAGCTATTTAATTTTATTTGTTTTAGTCTACATGTATCCCTGTTGAGTTTTCCACACAGTTTGCCTGAATTATGTGAGTTAGAATGACATTCAGGAATCAAAATAGGATTTTATTGATAATTTCACATCTTACCAGTTACTAGCAAAATTATTACAGTGGAACTCATCCTAAGTCAACTGTTTATCCAAATAACTTGATTGGATCTTAGAGAAGGACTGCTACTAGCATTTTAAATTAAATGCTTAGTAGTTGAGTAGTTCAGGCATTCTTGCTGGTTGTCAGTACTCTGTTAGTGAATACTGTTGTTGGACTTCTTTTGACGAAGCTCGACTGGGTTCGCGATCTCTATGTGAAGTCCAGTTCTTCTGTTAGCAGACTTGATAAATTTCTACAGAACTGGTTACCATGATAAGCAAAATGAGCAAATCTTGATTACATTTTTTATTTTTTTAGAACAGTGTACCATGTGATGCATAAAGCATACTACCTCTTTGTACAGTCCCAGCTCTCCTGTTGATTTTGATACTTCCACAACACAATGTTTAGGTGCTACCTCGATCACCTAGAATGAGAATCAGGGTTTAGTACCAAATTTTTTACATGAAACGACACAAGATACCCGTTACCTGAGCTGAGAGGTCGAGACTAGATCTTGAACTTGTCATTTTTGAAAGGTGCATTTTCATCTGAAAATTGGAAAGGGATGTTTATTATATGAACTAACATGAATGCATTCAACCACTTCAAATCCTCTTTAACTTTTTTTGTAACATTATCTTGAATGTCGTTACAAGCCCTTTAGTTGCACTTTTTAGAAGTTTAAAGAGGGTGTATAAATAAGCCTATTAAGTGTGTTAGAGAAGATCCTCTGTAGGGTAAATTTATATTTTACCTCTGTGCTGTTCATCCTTTCAACTGATAGACTTACATCCTTAGCCGCAGCCTCAATTTTTACTATGGTTTCGCTGATTGTGCCTCTAGATCCAAGCTTTATCTTCTGCCTTTCATTTCCCTATAGTATCTGTCAAATGTAAGGCGTAGTGTAGCCTGTCTGAGGTTCTAAAAACTATTTATACTTGCCTTTTCCTCAAAAAGCCTTGACAAATCAAGGTCATGAGACATTGCTATGAGAGTGAAAGCATTGATGAAACTGGGAGAACGTGGTATAGTCACTTCTGTATCCTTCTCTGTTACCTGAACCACATTTTGTCGGGATTTAATTAGCTTGTCATTTTACTATCTATCTTTAGGTTGCGTATTTAACCAACTACCTTCAAGCTGAATGCTTCATGAGTATCATCCATGTTGATACCTTCTTCCAGCTCATTTTCCATCTGAAACCATTTGTGAGAGATGATATCTGGCATCGTGGCTCGCTGCAAGGTGAACATGGAAGGTTCTTGTAAGGTTAGTTTCCTATCATCCTTTTAAATCGATTAAAATTTTATTATGGTATTTCTGAAACTTACAGTTCTTGGATTTGGGTCTAGTAATCTTGATATAAGCTGCTTTTGAGTCTCTGTAAACCATTTTGGGAATGCATACTGTGCATTGCATATCTGCATAATTAGTGAGTTAACCAAAATATATAGGGCCTAATGAGACCAACATGAAAAGGCTGGTTCGATGATTTTCATTTTCATATAATTGAAGCCAGGGATCCCGAGCGTAGCCTACCTTTTTGTATAAATTGGTCAGGTTTGAATCATCGAAAGGTAGATACCCTGAAAGTAGCTCATAAAGTATTACTCCACAGGACCAGATATCTGCTGCTGCCCCATCATAGCCCTCGTGACTTAATATCTGTTTATCACATAGTATAAATCATTTGTTGAACTTAGGACATTTAAAGTAAAACCCCTCTTGAATTAGGAGCATGACTTTTGATGAAAACAAACATATAGAAGCCTGCTAGACCATTAAGTAAACAACTTGCCTCCGGTGCTACATAGTTGGGAGATCCGCATCCAGTATACAGTAGGGAGTCTGGTTTCTGAATCACACAGAGTTATTCAGGCTTGAATAAACAGCGAATATATAGAATCTAAGATCGATGACAGTGCTAAGTTTTATACCCTATTCAATGCACTGAGACCAAAGTCTGATACTTTAAGGTTCCCTTTACAGTCCAATAGCAAGTTCTCTGGCTGCATCAGATATTTAGGGTTATTGATGGGTAAAGATAGTGATATTATTGAAACGCAGGCATTGTAGAGAGTCGAAAACCTTGAGATCCCTGTGATAAACCCCTCTCGAGTGGCAATGATCGACAGCATCGATCAGCTGCTGGAAGTACTTTCTAGCATCGGTTTCGCTCAGGCTTTTCACATAAGTCTGACCAGGCAAACAACCATTAGGATGAATATCTAATCAAACATATAATGTTCATGAGATGAAGTCTCACCAGCTTATCAGAAAGTTGCCCTCCTGATACATACTCCATGACAATGTATATCTTAGTTTTTGTGCCAATTACCTGAAGAAATTACATGTTTTCAGTAATGGCCTTGATAATGAGACTGACTATCTGAATTCTGAACTGCAGATGGGGTGATGAACTCACCTCGTATATCCGTACTATGTTCGAGTGGCGCAGAAGCTTCATCGTCCTGATCTCCCTCAAAACCTGAGTTGATTTCATATGTTAGAAAGCAAGAAGAACCTTAATGGTAATCAAGAAATGTACCTGATCTATCAAGTCGTTCTTGACCACCATTTGCTTGTCGATGATCTTAATCGCTACATTTTGTCCATTCAAAGTGTTGACAGCCAATTTAACCTTGGCAAATGTACCTTCTCCAATAGTTCTACCTAGCTCATACTTCCCGACGAGGCAGGAAAACCCCATTGCTAACTATGCATGATCTTCCTCCCTGTTCTTGTGTTATATATAGTGAAGAAGAACTCTCTGTGGCCATATTTTTTATGTTGCTGAAAAATGACCAATTATTTTGATGTTTTGGTACAGTTTGAATGGAAGGTGGGGATTGTTTTTGTTCACATATTAATGGAATAATGTGGATGTTACTGTCATTGTGATGCTGCAAATTTCTGAATCAACATAAACTAGTATTCTGATTCTTTTGATAGGAGCCTTTCATTAATGGAAGAATTGGAGTTTGAATTGACATTAAGCGCCGAGGTTATTATGCATGCAACTATCTACTCTATTTTCCAAAATCCTTTATAAGTGGGGATTATATTTAGGGTTCCTAGCCATTTCCAAATATGAATTTGATATAAACTCTTTTTTTTTTTTTTTTTTTTTTGTGATAGATTGTTTAATTAGTCTTGGAAGTGACGGTCACTATATAGTGACGGGGTTTATATGCAAAGATGTTTGGGACGGGGGTTTTTATAGCAATTTATGCAAATTGCATTCACGCGCTTGAATTTCACACTTGAATGCTTGTTTTTTAGACCAAACGGGTTGTTTTTTAGAACATGCTTGCATTTCACAGTTAACAGGTTGTTTTTTAGAGAATGCTTGCATTTCACAGTTAACGGGTTGCTTTTCAGAGTCCATGTAATTTGAAGAAAAAAAGATGGTTTTATAGAGCATGCTTGAATTTTACCCTTGAATGCTTGTTTTTTAGACCAAACAGGTAGTTTTCTAGAACATACTTATATTTCACGCTTAATGGGTTGTTTTTTTAGAATAAAATGCTTGTTTTTAGACTGTGTGGATATGTTTGCTAACGTCTATTTTTAGACTAAAATGCTTGTTTTTTAGACTGAGTGAACAGTGCGCGTGAGTGAATAGTGCATTTTTGTCAAAATTGCAAATAAAGACCTCCCTCCTTCCATATTCCAATATAGTCACTATATAATGACCATCACTCAAGAGACCAACTCTAGATTGTTTCACGAAAAAAAAAAAAGGTGATGGGATTGAATAAGACTTGATCAATCATTGAAGAATAGCACCCTTAGTTTTATTGAAATAAACTAGTTTTCATGTATTACATAGAATTTACTTTATATAAAACTTTTTTAAATAGAAGGATACTAAATGAATTAAAACTCGACCAGATATCCAAAATTGGCACTGTATTTATTTTATATTTTTGAAATGAAATATTTCATAAAATTTCAGGATACTAGTATTGCTTATAACTAGTTTTTGTGACCCTTGTCGTAAAATCATCTAAACATTTTTTTATTTCAATACTGTTTAGTTTTGATCAATTTTATTAAGGTTAGTTTTACTATAATATTATCATCTTTAAAATATTAATTTGTATTTCAATTTGCATTTAACCAAATTCAGTCAACTATATTCAAATAACGTCATCATTAATCTAACTCTATAATTAGTAACCAGTACAAGGTTGTATTTTTAAAGCTATTAAATTTTAAATCTCAAATATGTTTTTAGTGAAAAACGATTTTTTAATACTTATTAAAAGCATATTTAGCAAAATCTCTAGAAAGTCCGACTTTCCTAAGTGTTATGAAACTACCACTATATATTTAAGGTCAAGTGATACTATTTTGTGTTAAAACATTGATAGTATCAAAGTGAACATATAGTAAAACATGTTTTAATGCAAAAATTCATGAATTTACAATAAAACATTAATAAAATTCAATAACAAATTTTACAGTTCAAATTAAAAGGTACACTGTATAAGTTAAAACGTATAAAAACTCTTATGGAAAGTCAGGAAAGTTGGACTTTTAGGAGATTTTCTCAGCATATTTCTAGACAATTTACTTAGAATAAACTAAATTAAAAGCAAGTTTGCTTCTGCCAACGTGGTGCCAACGTGGAGAGAGGAGTAGCTTACTCATCATCTAAACCACCGCTCTTCGGTCTTCTCACCATTTTCTCCTTCTTGCCGATTCCACCCACCAAATTACTCAGTCTCCGGCGCCGGCGACTCCGCCTGAATAATCCTCTGCCTCACTAGCTGCCGTTATTCCGAATTCTCCTCTCTCAAGCAGGCCCCTCCCCATTTCTCAGGTAAATTCTCGCTAGATCCCTCCCCCATATTATCATATTTCACTCTTGTCATCACTCATCAGTCCATTTTTTTCTGGTTCATTGGTATTAAAACCGATATATAATATTTAAATTTATTATAATAAATTGTTTTTTGATAAAATATTATAATAAATTATTTAAATTCTTATTGCTGCATGGCCACGGACCATATCTGAATTGGGATAAGTACAAATTAATTTTCTTGGGATGACAACTCTCTTACTCACGGGACACTGTACATATTATCTTATCCATCACCTGATTTGATGTTCGCCTAATTTGGAGTTGGTAGAACTTACGTAAACGGCAAACCCCGTCACCTTAAAATACTCTCTTCAAACCCCCCATATTGTCATATTTCACTCTTCAGCTCTGTTCCTGTTATCACTCATCAGTCCAATTTTTCTGGTTCATTGAGTAAGTGATCCTTTTCTTTTTACTGAAATCGTTGAACACTGATCGATTGAAGCAGAGGGGTCCTAGAAAGTAGCAATCTTTTTGGTTTTTGTGAAAGGTTTGCTGCAATGGGAGCTAGCTTTGTTTGTGGGATTTTCCCAATTTTTATGATATATGGATTGTTTGGGGTGTGATGTGGGTTCTTGGTTGTATTGCTTTGATCAGATTTTCTTTTTGGTTAAAAAGATTGTCATCTGATTGTGTTTTCAGGTTATATGCAGTTATGAGAATGGAACCTGCGAAGTTCTTATGGCTTTGTCTTGTTCTGAATTCAGTCTTGATTATTGCGGTAAGATCATGTGTTTTATTCCTGTGCTTTGTATGCTTTTGATTTTCGTATAAAAAGTTTAGTTGTTTCTGCTGTATACAAAAAGCTTCATCTTTTTTATTGGCTTGAAGGTTGCAACTGGCCCTCCTACTTGTCCAGCAGATGCTCCAGTCGGTGATTGTGCCAGTGGTTCTGGTGAATGGGAAGGTGAATTCTTCCCTGAAATTCCCAAGATCAAATATGAGGTATGGGAACATAATATGCATTGTTTGTTCTTGCAATAATTTTGTGACATTGATTTATAGGTACTAATTGCATGAGTTATCTCTGTGTAGGGTCCTAAGACCAAGAATTACCTTGCTTTCAAATGGTATAATGCTGAGGAGGTGATCCTTGGGAGAAAAATGAAGGTACTAGATTTGATTTCTGTGTTTTGGATGTGTCAGTACACGTTTCTGGTATATACTCAAAAATTTTAATTTGTGTGTAGGACTGGATGAGGTTTAGTGTTGCATTCTGGCACACATTTCGTGGGACTGGAGGTGATCCCTTTGGTGCCGCCACAAAGGTGTGGCCGTGGGAGGATGGTACCAATTCCCTTGCTATGGCTAAGAGAAGAAGTAAGCTATTTCAAAATTCTTAGTTGGAGATATTTTTAAATTTGTCTTTAAGGTATGTTAGCAGTCTTCTTATGGCTGGAATGTATGATATCCAGTGAGAGCAAACTTTGAGTTCTTGGACAAGCTTGGGGTTGATAGGTGGTGTTTCCATGATAGAGATATTGCTCCTGATGGTAACACAATTGAGGTATTTAATTTCAGTTTTTGACATTTTTATCAAGTTGAGTTTTGTAGGAGTAAAATTTTTGCACATCCATGAAATGATCACCATAGCTTTCCGTAATTCTCTTAATTTATTTTATGCTTCAGGAAAGTAATGCCAACTTGGATGAAATTGTTGCTTTAGCAAAAGATCTTCAGGTGATCTCAAATTACCTATTCTAAAGCTTTAAGCTTTGTGAAGCATTAAAATTTCTGCTTACAGACTTCAAATGTTTTCTTGATTATTCGGTTATACAAAGTGAGGGTAAAATTGTGAAGATTGATGATCTTATTTATCTGATCTTTTATCTCAATTATGTGGTTTATTAGGGGACTAAGATTCGTCCATTGTGGGGCACAGCTCAGTTGTTTGTGCATCCTCGTTACATGCATGGTGGAGCTACAAGGTAAATCATGTTTTCTGCTGTGTTGATGCTATTCCTCCTAAGCTAATTATGAGCTTAACATTATCTGCATCCTTGAAATACAGCCCTGAGTTAGCAGTATATGCCTATGCTGCAGCACAAGTTAAGAAAGCCATTGAGGTGAGCACTTCTATTTTAAACCAGGATAAGATAATGTGATGTCGGGAGTAGTAAAAGGATGTTACAAAATATGCAGCTTTGTTTGAGCTGTCTTGATACATTCTAGAAGATATTGTTGAATTCATGTTTTCCACGTCTGCAGGTCACTCATTATCTTGGTGGGGAAAATTATGTTTTCTGGGGTGGTAGAGAGGGCTATCAAACCCTTTTGAATACAGATATGGAGAGAGAACTAAACCATTTGGTAATTTCTTTGTAGGCCTTTTACTTCGCAGTTCAAGTGTATAATTTTTGTTCAATAACCAAAATATTCTATACTCTTGTTTTGGTGACTATAATGGTACTCATTGTTGATCAACAGGCAAGGTTTATGGAAGCAGCTGTTGCATACAAGAAGAAGATAGGATTCAATGGTAAGAGTGTCCTATATAACCCATGTTAACCATATTCTTGTGTATTTTAGTTTTATTCACACAGCTTATTTTGCTGCAAACAGGGACGTTTCTTATTGAACCTAAGCCACAAGAGCCTACGAAGCACCAGTATGTTTTATTTTACTTTTTATATAGTTTGCATAAGATTTTGAATGCCATCCTTGTAATTTCATTTGATTTGGATTTTAGGTATGATTGGGATGCAGCTACATCAGCTAATTTCTTGCGTAAATATGGTCTCATAGGTGATCATCTGATTCTTATAATACTAAATCTTATTGCTGATTGTAGAATTGTGCTTCGAGTTATCATTGGATGATTTTCCCCTCTTTTATGTTTTCATATTTGTCCCTCAGTGAAAAGCCATTTTACTCTCCTTTTAAACACCACAATCTCCATTTATCAATGCGTATGAGTTAATCTTGAGAAATATCTACAATTTTTATTCAAGTCTTTCTTATTCCAGCATTTTGATGTGTTTTCTTTGTGCAGATGAATTCAAATTGAACATAGAATGCAATCATGCCACTCTCTCTGGTCACAGGTCAGTTGATGATTAACTGTCAATCTGATTTTCAGTTTCTAGCTATCCATTATTGACTGCGTGGTTCACGAGTATGATGGTTTAATTTTGGTTGTGTAATCGTTGCAGCTGTCATCATGAGCTTGAAACTGCTAGGATAAATGGTTTACTAGGAAACATAGATGCAAATACTGGAGATCCCCAAACTGGTACTTAAAGTTCATTCCAAACTCTTTTTTTTTTTTTTTTTTTTCTTGCAGGTTTTTCTCTAGTCTGTGCTAAATTTATTCTTTATTAATAGGTTGGGATACCGATCAGTTTTTGATGGACATCCAGGAAGCAACATTAGTTATGCTTAGTGTCATTAAAAATGTAAGTCCATCCCTCATATCTGACCTGAAGTTGATTAAAAAATCATCCACCGACTTATGATCTCTTATTTTGCATCACACAGGGAGGACTGGCGCCTGGAGGGTTCAACTTCGATGCCAAATTGTTAGTTTCAACTTTCCATCTCTGTTTTCAGTTCTTTTGGTAGGTTTTAGATGCAAAGTGCTACCATACTTAAGATTGTTATTTTGACATAACAGGCGAAGGGAAAGTACAGATGTGGAGGACTTGTTCATTGCCCACATAGCTGGAATGGACACCCTAGCTCGTGGTCTTCGAAATGCTGTAAAGCTGATTGAGGTTATTTCTCTAACTTGCTAGGTTAATTCTTTTTTGGATATGACTTGTGAATAACCTAATTGAATGAAAATGTTACAGGATGGCTCATTGGAAGAGCTTGTTCGCAAGAGATATCATAGTTTTGACTCAGAACTTGGAGCCCAAATTGAGGTAATTTCATTTCTTAAAACTGTTTCTTTTTTCTAACCCTCCCATGTCATTTCATTTTCATTACCTTGTTGTTAATGCATTATATCAGGCTGGGAAGGCTGATTTTGAAACGCTTGAGAAGAAAGTTAAGGAGTGGGGAGAGCCTAAAGTCGGCTCTGCCAAGCAGGTGAATTTTCTTTACTCCTGTTCTGCATCCCCGTTTGTATTTATGAGTCATAACCACAATTTAGCGAGTTAGGTGTGTTGAAACATGAAACTACCACATAGTTAAAATTCATTTTCCGCTCTTGCTCTTTATATGTATCTATCCCGTTCCCTGACACATACTTCTTGCCGTGTGGCGTTTTCAGGAACTTGCTGAGATGATATTCCAGAGCGCGCTGTAGGAGCTTCCCGATGGCTATTAGAAATAAATAACCGACCAAATGGAAGTTTATGTAGGAAGCTTAGGAGCGCTTATCGTTCTTAGGATTAGGCAGTTAAGTGTCGTTGTATGGATGGTTGATAAGTGAAACTGCATCGTCGCTCTCTGCAGAAGTTAATAATCTGATACTTCCAAGTGAATAGCTTATCAGGTTGCTGAATGCTCAACTTTTTCATCAGTTTTTAGTTCCAATTATGATCTAAATGGTGCAATCAGACACTGGTTTCTGCGTTCACCAGAAAAAAAAAACATTTTTTACTGATTGTTTATCTAATAATTTGGTTTGAATTCATCCACATTGATCCGACATTCACTATTAATCACCGAAACTCTATTAAATTAATATTCCTTATTGCGTTTATAAAGTACATAATTAGTGTTTTGTATAATCTTGTTCGAATCATTTAATCTGATAATTCATCATATCATTATCTTTATATATGCATCTATCCTATTTATTTACACGTAATGCATTATGAAAGTGGTATAAATTCAACTACAAATTTTTGTTTTTTAGATACATTTCTATAAAGATCTAATTTATTACATTAAATCTGTCGAGCGTTCATATCCAAATTTGAGTGGGAAAAAAGAGCCATTCTCGACATATAGTTTACTTGACCATGTTAGCTGTTGGGAGAGTCCGGGACTTGCCCGGTTGTTCAGATAAAGTTATTCAAAACTAATCGATGCTATTAATTCTTAGTTGATTTGGATATTAAATTTTTTTAAATAATATACTAGGAATTCTATTTTCTTGAATATATTCAAATTAGAGCATTTAGCTTATCTTAAGTTCATTTAAGTTTTTCAATTTAATTTTTAAGTTCATTATATTTACTTTTGTTCAATTTAGCTCTAATCCAAAGAAAGAGTCTAAATGAAAATAAATGGAATTAAATGACTCATTACCATTTTATTTCAACACTGGCTTTTTCGGGTCGGGCTCAACCCACCGCTCTTCAGTCTTCCCAGCACAAAGCAAGTAGATTTATTTTCCTCACCATTTTCTCCTTCTTCCCGATTCCACCACCAAATTACTCAGTCTCCGGCGCCGGCGTCTCCGCCGTAATAATCCCCCGCCTCACTAGCTGCCATTATTCTGAATTCCCCTCTCTCTCAAGCAGGCCCCTCCCCCTTTCCCAGGTAAATTCTCGCTAGATCCCTCTCACTGTGTGTGTTTCACTTGATTCAGTCAGCTACCAGCATTGATTTAACGGTGCAATTTGCAGGGAGGACTGCTGAATGTGCCGATCCGATCTCGAACAATCGCAATTTGAGTTGTAGCCAGGAAGAATGGGCATCGTGTTCACGCGCTTATTCTCATCCCTGTTCGGTAACAAGGAGGCCAGGATCTTAGTTCTCGGCCTCGACAATGCCGGAAAAACCACCATCCTCTGTAAACCACTCGTTTTTCCCTCCATTTTTTCTGAGTTTTATGGGGTTTATCTGAGTGTTTCTGATAATTTGTTGTGTTGTTTCAGATCGGCTTCAGATGGGCGAAGTTGTGTCCACTATCCCAAGTTAGTGCTCTAATTCACATTGCTAGTTCCAATTTGATGAAATGTTTTGAATTTCGATATGAAGTAATGGCTTTGGTTTGTTTTTGGTGCAGCTATCGGTTTTAATGTGGAAACCGTGCAATACAACAATATCAAGTTTCAAGTCTGGGATCTAGGTATATTTCTGAATGCAATAAACTGTGATCTAGCACGATTATGATCAACTTTCTGTTTTATTTCTGCTTGGCCAATGTTTACTCACTTGGGATGTTGCACCCCTTTTTTTCGCCTTCTGGAATTCTAGGTCTACTTGTTAATGTAGTTTTAAGTTTCCATTCATAAGAATGAACTCCCATGCATGTTCACTTAGTGTCACATTGGCTAGCATCTGATCTATAAGAGCAATATTTGTAGAAACTAGAAATCAGCTTCTATTTGGGGTGTAGGACTATGGCATCAGCTGAATAAAGTAACCTTCATGCTTCAAAAGTAACACATATGAATTTAGCTGCTGTTGTATTAGTCTAAGTTCTTAAGCTGCCAATCATTGGTGTAGAATTTAACCATCTCATACTATCCATGTTGAATATTAATTTGTTTATCCTCAGTGAGATACTATTTATGTTGGTTAATCCATTGTTTTGAACTGTTATTATTATTAAGCTTGACACTGATATTTCTTTTTCTTTTTCTTCTTTCCCCCTTTTTTTCGAAATAATTCAGGTGGCCAGACTAGTATCAGGTACGCATAATTGAATTTCTTTTGCTTTAATATGGCATTGGGCTGATGACCAATGTAAATGGTACATGAATTCACATCTGTGATGTTTTGCCAAATAGACCTGTGTTTTTCAAAAGGGAGCACTTTGAAAACGTTCCAGTAGAAGTGTAGAGCTGTGTCAAATGAAGGCAGTGGTTTGTTTGTTCATGAGTTTTATTGTAATCATGTATGAGTAATATACCCCCACACATATCTGCAATCTACTTCTAGTTAATCTGAATGAAACACTTAGGTTTGTGGTGAATAATCTTTTGTTCATAGATTTTTCTTCCTCAGGTAGATTGGAAATTTGGAATACTGGATGAAGTACCTTGTATTTATATTTATTAGGTGCATTTTGTTATATTGGTTGTTATGATAGGTTTTTACCACTTTGAATATGTAAACTTTTTAGTTAACAAGGTTTTAGTAAATAGATGAGCAGTGTCATGAAGCATTGGTGCGCATAACTGAGTGATTTTCGTTCACGCTAGGCCGTATGTGGACCGTTATAGACCGTCTTTTCACCTTTTCTCACATTATTTATAGTTTATCTTTGAATCATCATATCTTATCAGTAATGATAGTATGCTTATTCTTTCTCCCTAGGCCTTATTGGAGGTGCTACTTTCCAAATACTCAAGCCATCATTTACGTTGTTGACTCAAGTGATACAGATAGGCTGGTGGTTGCCAAAGAAGAGTTTCATGCAATATTGGAGGTTTGATAATTTTGTTACTCTCTCATGGTTGTTGAAAAAGGGTTACCTTTGTAAATGATATTTTCGATGCTGTGGAAACTTGTAATGAATCAGAAATATTAGTGCCACACAGTAACTAACCACTCGTACATAAGTTATATGCTGTTACATGTAACAATTTGGTTCATAGTGTCTGAGTGGTTGAATTAAGGGAATTCAATTAGGCTTCTTGGAACAGTTTTTCTTTTTTGTTTTAGTTTGTCTTTGATAAGTATATTTATTACTGGAATTTTTTTGAGTTTTTCACTTTCTTATGAATCTTAGATCAGTCTATTCTGGAATATTATTCCCTTTACTGAAAGCTAGATATTGCCTACAGTTTAGAAGCAAGCTTACACATTCCTTGTATCGCTTGGTCTGATAAGTGTAAAATTCCCCAATACTGTTAGCTCGTGTCACATTTTGATGATTATGAGGTATTTGATCATGTTAGTTACTGGAGCTTGTTTATCCTATGTACAGGAAGATGAGTTAAAAGGAGCTGTTGTTCTGGTGTATGCGAACAAGCAGGTTTGTGTGGCTAAGTTACCTTTACTGTAATTTTGTTTGCAAGATGAATTCTTTTGATCCTGAAGTCATTTGTTTTATAGTATTACTTAGCGTTGCTGAAATTCAATCACCTTTTTCAAAAACTTTTCTTTTTTAATTTTAAAACATACCATTCATCTGAGAACCTCTCCCTGCACATTTTTTAGGAGTATGATGTGATGTTTTTATTTATCTGTGTATAGGATCTTCCTGGTGCACTTGATGACGCTGGTGTGACAGAAGCTTTAGAACTGCACAAAATTAAAAACCGTCAGTGGTCTATCTTCAAAACCTCAGCGATAAAGGGAGAAGGCTTGTTTGAGGGTTTGGATTGGTAAGATCCTGCAAATTTTGATATGATTTGATCATGTTATGCATTTTTGTTACTTGATTATTGATTTAAAATGCAATTCTAATTACAAGTTAAACTATGCACAAGCAGCACAACGAACCTGAGCTTCTAGGTTGCCATCTGTTTTGTCATTTAAAATCTTATTATGCCGTGACCTAGTTATCCCTAGCTGTAGGAGTATATGTTTGTTTAGCTTTTGTAAAGTGCAAATGGTAGATTCAACACTCATATGTCTTGCACTTGTGATGTTATGAACAGGCTGAGCAACACACTGAAATCAGGAGGTGGCTAAACCGTAGAGCAACTATAGAAAACAGTGCTACTGTTTGTAATTGGCTGATGCTGAATAGAAGGAGATATTGCAATTATATGCTGTGATTTGTGAGGATTTTTCTGTGTAGGAAGCTATTCTTCTGGTTTTGTTGGGATGCAAATTGTTGATATCTTGTTGAGCTAAGCTTACTTATAAGAAACAAATGGATCTCTAGCTGATTTTGCCTTACTGTCAAGCTTTTGAAGAATATATAGGCATTTGTAATTTCTATTCTCCACCTTGCATCTTGTGCTATTCTTACAGTTTCTTTAAATATGATAGTAATCAGATTAAACTTGCACTGATGTCAATGTCATGTAATGTTTAAAATAAGGACTAAAAAATGCGTGTGGCAGCGCATAGAGGCCAAGCAAAAATGGCTGTAGGTCGGGATTGATTTTCCGGTCATTTAGGTCATGTAAGGATTGATTTTCCGGTCATTTAGGTCGGGATGTTTGATTTTTTCTACCTCAAACTCAACTAAAAAACTTTGGTCGAAATAGAGGAAGTAGAATATAAAGTTGGATAAATTTCAAAATTCAGTAGATAAAAACATGATCGGATCCACGAGGCCTCAATAGATCTATATTTGCATAAAATAATTTGGTTGTTTTCGTCTATAAATTAAAATAAACATATATAGAGACCCTCGAGGCCCTCGGCGACTGCGTTAGTTTGATCTCGAGGAGCTCGCCTGAATGATACAATTCTAAACAACCTTGCTACTACCTAATTTCATCATCTTTATTCATCATCATCATAAAAAACAATAATCAAAACTAGTTCATTATGATGATTTTATTAATATAATAGTTTATATCTTATCACATAATTAATATGAAACTGCAGTTTATCATGGTATTTGCGATATGCAGGTCCTGTTTGCTTTTCCAAATCCAAAGAAAGTGAGAAAATACCATAATTACCCTTCATTCGTTTATTAATTTTTACAAATATATTTCTAAAACCCTAACTTTAATGCATAAACCCGTCTATGTAATGATTGAACACGTGTTTAAATTATAAATTACTTTCGTGAATTATAGTAAAAAATTAAGAGGAACATTATTGTCATTTCTGATTTAATTTAAACCTATAGAAGTAAAGTGTACCTGCATTTAGAACTACCTTTTATTTATTTAGATTCCCAAAAATAAGCATGATAAACTTTTAGGATTATAAAAAAACAATATATTTCTCTTACAAGATTAACCAACTTTTGGTTTAAAAAACGGTGCATTAATTTAGAGTCAACACCAATTGTCAGCTAATGCCTTAATTGAGCCACCAATTTACACTCTTCGTCCACTCTAAGAAACCAGCTCTTCAATTATTGCTACGTATAAAAACGTGATTCGCACCCTATTTTCCATTTGACACTTTTCACGATACATCAAGGAGAGATGGGAAAAAGAAAGCCTTAATTAGCTAACAATGGCGATTTATGAGAGGGAAATGTGGATGTAGGAAGATGAAACCTCACGATAGATATGAGGTGTCGTGCGGAATATTAAGATAGTTGGAAGTAAACGTAAATTTACGTGATTTATTAATGATTAATTATGTTCACAGGATGAGATAAATTGTATTAGATACGTTTCCAGATTACAGATGTATCGTCTAATGCTCAAAAATAATATCTAGCGAGACCTTATGTGCTAATTAATTTATAGTAGCGGTTATTACGACATTCAAGTATATAAACATTATGTGACTAAGAACCCGTCCAATTTAGTTAAAAAAACTGGACTGTTACTGAATTAAAATATAATGAATTAAGTTAAAAATTGTTGAATATATTATAAGAGAATCTAGTTCAGTTTAAAAACTAGATTGTTACTAAATTGAAAGGTATTAAGGTAAACTGAAAACGATTAAATCGTGAGAGAATAAACTGCCAAACTCAACTATATAATTAATATATGATGAAAGTACTTAGAATAAGCAACTGAACACATCAAATTCAATTTTTATTTCCTGTCAGCTTCAATTTTTAAATAAGTATTGGAAGACTTCTAAGCGAACTGCATCTGCATGCAAATTAGTAGTTACAGTAAATTGCATTCTACGTAAAAACCAGGTAGTGGGCATGAGTTTAATAATACGGGACACGTGGTCAAACACGAGTAACATTAACATGAAAAATTATTTTTAATAATTAGATCAAGAACTGAACATGATGTATGAGATCAGATCCATGCAGATTCGTGAAACCAGATTGAGAATAAAATATGAACATAAATTCTGTTATGATTAATGAAATTATAATACCAAATAAATATTAATGAAATTATAAAACCGTATCTCATGTATATTATTAAACTTTTTCCATGAACTGTGACTAGAGGTGGAATCGGTACGAATACTTTGGTACACACTTTTTAAATACCGATACCAACCAAACAAGTCGGTATACCATTTATATTAATATATTGATTACCAATAAGTTTGGTTGGCATTCGGTATATACCGTCCATACCAAAAATAATTACATCGATATTTTTACAATTTTATGATAGTACGATGAAACAAATATTGAGAAAAAAAAATTCACTTACAAAATAAATAAAAATATATGTAATGTGTAGAATTCACAAAATTCATCAATAATTCATAAAAAGTAAAATAGTCAAAAATCTTGGCACTTGTAATGAATAAAATTGCTTGCTCCGGTCAAGAATCACAAGTAGAGGGTTGAGCATTGCAAAATATGATTAATAAAAAAAGGTGAAAGTTTCAGAGTTTTAGTAGAATATTGAAACTAAAAGTCAGGCTATTCAAGAATTTAAGGAAGAGTAAAATACTTAATTATTTAATAAATCAAAATTATTAATTATTTAATTAATTAATATATTTCATTTAATTAATATTATGATTTCGGTATGGTACGGTAATACCGTGATAATGAAAATTTGATACCAATACCGTACCAATAATAGACTATGGTACGGTATACCATACCACCAATTTCGGTATAGAATTGGTACGGTATAATTTGGTACGGTTTCGGTTGGTATATGGTTGGTACGGTATTTTTGGTAAATTTTGACAGCCCTAACTGTAACAATAGAAGACTTGAAAATTTTAGAATATAATTAATGTAATTCTTGTATATTGTTTGTATGCCCGTAGGGTTTAATTTGTAACAGTTAGGACCCCTGTGTTACCATTGAAGATATGTTTGTAAATTTGTCAAAAGTTAGATTAACTAAACAAATAATTAAATGAGAGACAAAGTTTTTATACAATTTATTTTACATCTCATCCCCACATGTTTCAAGCCTTGTTCTGAGGACCCCTTAGGCTATAAAATGTCAAATATCTTTTGCATATTCGGCAGGAGAGCTCCAGTAGTACTCCTAAACTCATTCCTCTGCCGCAGAAGAAAAATGGCTTCGGCATCTTATGGCGTTTTGACGAGGGCCAATGTTCTTCCTTTGCTCCATTCTCAAGATTCTCCTTCAAATCTCTTCTCCTTCATTAACATTCCCACCAACAAGAGAAAGGTGATTGTTCTCTCACATAATCCCTTCGTGTCTGTGTTTTTTTAGATGTTTGATACATTTTCTGATACTGATAAGAAAGAGTCGTGTTTCTGATACTGATAGGAAAGAGTCGTGTTTCTGATACTGATATGTATGAACTTTGTGTGTAGTTTGGTGGAGTTGTGAGTGCAAGTTACCAGGAAAAGAACGCAGCAGATGAAGTTGGTGTCTTAGTGAAGAGTTCGACGGAGATCATAGCAACGGAAAACGGACGGCTGAAAAGAAGTCTGAATTTCTCCGGCGACAAACCGGATACTCCCATTTTGGATACCATCAACTATCCTATTCACATGAAGAATCTTTCCATTGAGGTATGTATACATACTCTCATGAAAGAACCAGACATGTATAAATTTGAATTTTGCTGTATATTGAACTGAACTTAATTAAACTAATATCAACTAATGAAGCGAATTAAAATGATAAAACTAAGCTATACTCTACTGACCCGACAATTTGTTGAGGGGATTTTTCTGAAAGCAACAGATATCTTTGTTTTAGGTTGACACGCTTTTCATGCCAATATGAATTTTCTTTGTATTCATTGTATATTTATTGCATTAATTTGATTGTATACTCAAAAATTCACCTTCCCAACTACATTTTTCAATGGTGTATTCAATTTATCTCGAAATTAAATAATTCATAATTTTAACTAGAATTTTTTTGAGCTGGCAAAACCATTCAAGTGGATTTGAAAATTATTCACGACTAATCAATCTTAAATGAAAGCAGTAAACTAAATTTAATGTCACGCATGAAATCATTTCATAATTTTTATAGTAACTTGAATGAGATTACAGAGAATTTTCCGCCATATTCATGCCCGATCATTATACCATTTTCTATTCTCATGATATTCATGTATTACATTCATTCAATAAAATTCAGAAACGGAAATGGATCCGATCGAGTAACATGAAATCAGCTTGAATAAAGGAATTTATTTTTTTGTTCGTCCAATTGATAGGAGCTTGAGAAATTAACGGATGAACTGAGGGAAGAAGTAGTGTACACGGTGTCGAAGACTGGAGGCCATCTGAGCGCAAGCCTGGGAGTGATGGAGCTTACTGTTGCCCTGCATCATGTATTCAACACCCCAGAAGATAAGATTATCTGGGACGTGGGTCATCAGGTAAATTTTATTCTATCATCAGTTGATAGTTATCTTGAAAAATTAATTGAAAAGTGTGAATAACTGACCGGGACAGAATAGTAAGGTTGTAATATATTATTCTTATAATCCAAAATATAGAATTAACGAAAATATTCTAAATTATTATATTTATTAGGAAATTTACCGATATAGAGAAGACGGTATTATCATTGAAATGGTATTTTCGATTATAGCGAATAAAATATCAGACTGCGTATGTTAGTTATAATTTTTTTGATATATGTATAACTTTTTTTTAGTGTATATACATAGTAAATGATTAAAAAAATAATTAAAAATTATCTTTAAAATCGTAAAAGTGTAATATTATAAATTAGAGTATGTAGTGGGTGGCCATTCTTCTTAAATGAATTTAGGTAGACCATATATGTCTTGCTAATTGTTTTTATTATTATTACTATATGGATGAATGAAACTAATTTAATTTGGTGTATCTTGGTGAAGACGTATCCACACAAAATATTGACAGGAAGGAGATCAAGAATGTCGTCAATTCGCCAAACTTTTGGACTTGCTGGATTCACTAAGAGGGATGAAAGTGTTCATGATGCCTTTGGAGCTGGCCACAGCTCAACAAGTATTTCCGCCGGGTTAGGTACAAAACTGATATAATATTACTTTTACGTCAACTGAGTTTGCAATGGAGATCGAAACTCCGGATTTAAAACATTTATTTTTTTCACCAAAAACACGTATTTGAAAATCATTGAAATTTATCTTAATCCATTATTGGATGTGAGATAGATGTGAGTTATGAAACATTGTTCATCATTTGAGCTTTTTCTAAAGATGAAATAGTAAATTTAGATGATTTTTGGTGCAAAACCTAATTCTATTTTAATATGACATATTAATCTTTATTTTTAATAAATATAAAGCATATTTCCAAAAGGCATGGTGTGTTAATTACTTTAGACCCTCCCAAAACATGGATATGACATTTAATTTCTATTCTCCTAAGTTTATTTAATTTTTAAAATGGTAATAACTAGATTTAGTTATCTTTCATCAAATTGTATGTTACATTAAATTAAACTGCACTACTGATATGTTCAAGAGAATGAGATCTTAATCTAGAATCTTAATTTTTATGAACGTGTGATAGTATCATAATTTTACGATATGACGGTCTCACATAATCATATTCAGTGGCGGAACCACTCATAGATTCAGATAGAATAAACATTCGAAACTCGGGCTATATATATTACTATTTTCCGGTTTCTGTGGCGAGTCTATGATGCCGAATTTCGTTTACCTGCCTTTCTACTGATTTTTTTAAAATTATTTGAACCTACTCTAACATAAATTCTTGATTCCGCCACTGACCATATTCATGATTCAGGGATGGCGGTGGGGCGAGATCTGCTGGGAAAGAGCAACCATGTGATAGCAGTGATCGGGGATGGAGCAATGACAGCAGGGCAGGCATTCGAAGGGATGAACAACGCAGGCTATCTTGATTCAAACCTCATCATAGTATTAAATGACAACAAGCAGGTCTCCCTTCCTACAGCCACCGTTGACGGTCCGGCTCCTCCGGTCGGAGCGTTGAGTAAAGCCTTGACGAAGCTTCAAGCAAGCCCTGAGCTTCGCCAGCTCCGGGAAGCTGCAAAAGTAAGCAATCTGCTAACTAAATCTTGAGTTTATTTTACTCTGTCAGAATATATAGGAAGTCAACTTTCAGGAGTAAAACGTCGGTTGTTTTCCATGCATGATAAAAAATAATGCAAGTGTTATTAGTTTCTAGCCGGAATTATCATCCCGGAGCTGCCAAACCCCATAGTTTTTGTAGCATTCATATGCTATGACATCTGAATTCGATCATTTATTTGTTAATCTCACCAGCAGTGGAAGATGTAGAAAAGTTAGTTAGCTATGGTTGAATAACATTAATAGGCTGATGGTGGTAGCGGACAAATAAGTCAAAATAACCGGAAAAAAATCCGTAGCTTAATAATTCTAAATTCGCCCGTTAATTTTTAGTATGGATGGAGGCACACCGTTTCTGAGTGTAGATCCGCACATGCTCACCGGAGTATGACGTTTACTGAAATTTTAGGTGCAGGGTAGTTTGATTGCGTACGTCTGAATTTTGCTAATGCAAATTTAGGTCATAGTGAAAAAAATCAGATCTGTATTAGAAAATTAGATCTGCACAATCAAACTGTCCCTGTACGTATTAATTTTTTTTAAAACAAAACTAAATATTTGATGGGTTATATAAGTAAAAAAAAAACACCATGTATATTATTCTAAAAGATTGACTAAAAGATTTATGCCCTATGTATATTAATATTCTATAGTCGATTTCTACAAAATAAAAGTGAAAATTGGACTATGGTTCTACCCAATTAAAGTACTAAAACTAAACTTAATTCAGAATATAAAAAATAGACGAAAACTAAACTATATTCTATTATTGTGAGATGCAGGGTGTCACAAAAAAACTAGGATCAAAGACTCATGAAATCGCATCCAAAATGGACAGTTATATGAAAGGAATGACCAGTGGATCGGGAGCTTCTCTGTTTGAAGAACTGGGACTTTACTACATTGGCCCTGTCGATGGCCACAACGTTGAAGACCTTGTTTATATCTTCAAGCAGGTTAAGTCCATGCCTACACCTGGACCTGTCCTTGTTCATATCATCACTGAGAAAGGCAAGGGCTACCCTCCGGCTGAAGCGGCCGCCGACAAAATGCACGGTTAGGGTTTATTTTTTCTGGTGTGTTTCATGGAAATATTGATTGAAATGTAAAAAATGTGCATTGAAATTGATAAAATGTGTTTTAATGTTGCAGGTGTTGTGAAGTTTGATCCTAAGACAGGAAAGCAAGTGAAGGTGGTGTCGAAAACAAAGTCATACACAACTTATTTTGCTGAATCATTGATAGCTGAAGCAGAGCAAGATGAGAAGATAATAGCTGTGCATGCTGCCATGGGAGGTGGCACTGGCCTGAACTTGTTTCAGAAGCGATTCCCAGATCGATGCTTTGATGTTGGGATTGCTGAGCAGCATGCTGTCACTTTTGCTGCCGGTTTAGCCACAGAAGGGCTCAAACCTTTCTGTACTATTTACTCATCTTTCCTTCAGAGAGGTTATGATCAGGTAAAATTTCTTACTAAGTTTCCTATTTTCTAAACATACACATATAGATCGAGTAAAGGGATGATCATGGGTTTGAGACTTGATCCAAACCATACGGGTTTAGACCCGTCGGGTCGGACATGTGTCCAGTTTTTTTAGATCAATTAGATATGGGTCGAATTTGGATCTAGATTTTAATATTAAATCCATACCTGGATCCATATCCATATTCATACCCATTTTCGTATTAATATATTACAAACATTATATTTTTAAGTATAATAAAAATATATATTTTAATTTGAACCGTCATTGACGGGGTTTTGAGAGTGTTCTCCCTTTTCCATTAAGATCAGATCAAGAGTTGCCCAAATAGACTTACATTTGTTGAGATTTGAAGAAGTTTCTACATCTAACTCTTCTCCTTACTCCTGGCGGTAACACCATACTAATATTGACTCTACAACGGTAATACTATGGTCATGATGAAGTATAATAAAAAAATTATCCGTTCTTGTACTAGATTATCTCAATTACACTAAATTTTTGAGTATGTTGATGTCAATGATGTGTATTATGTTTTGATAATTCACTATAAGTGTTAATAAGTGTTAATATTTACACTTATTGTAAAAAAAATAGATACATTTAATTCGTTTTGAAATGTTTAACATCAAAGTAACAAATATATAAATAAAAAAATTAGATCCGTTTAAGACGCATAGACCCTGTGAATTTGGGTACGGATGTTACAATTTTAGACCTTGCAAATATAGGTCGGATTTGGATCATACGTTTTATTTATGGGTTGGGTCCGATCTAGGTAAATTATATCCAGACCCGTCGCATGATCATCCTAAGTACTAGTAAAGAAGCAGAGTGACGTTGCTAACACAATTGTCTAAACGCTAATATGTGTAAAAAGGTAAAAAAGTAAAGTATTTGCTCTAATTGTGTCATATATAGAATCATTTCTACACTTTCATATGTATAAAGTTTCACTTTCACATAGGTGGTTCATGATGTGGACTTGCAAAAACTTCCTGTGAGATTTGCAATGGACCGTGCGGGACTTGTAGGAGCCGACGGGCCAACTCACTGTGGTGCATTTGACACGACGTACATGGCCTGCTTACCTAACATGGTGGTTATGGCTCCGGCCGACGAGGCTGAGCTTATGCACATGATTGCAACCGCGGCCGTCATTGACGATAGGCCTAGTTGCTTTAGGTATCCGAGAGGTAATGGCATTGGAGCTCTTCTTCCTTTGAACAACAAAGGAACACCCCTTGAGGTACACACCTAATCAAAAACAATTTTCACATAAAGAAATAAATTGAATCCTAACTTTAATTATGAAAACTAGGTTGGAAAAGGAAGGATATTGAAGGAAGGAACCAGAGTTGCTATTTTGGGGTATGGTACTATAATACAGAACTGCTTAGCAGCCGGGAAAGTTCTCGAACAAGTGGGCATTTCAGCCACCATTGCCGATGCACGGTTTTGCAAGCCACTTGATGCGGATTTGATCAGGCGGCTTGCTCAAGAACATGAAGTTTTAATCACTGTTGAAGAAGGATCAATTGGAGGATTTGGATCTCATGTCTCACAGTTCTTATCCCTAAATGGACTTCTTGATGGAAATCTCAAGGTATTTTTGTCATTCTTTAGTTTCCTGATCTCCTACTTGATGTAAGATGTGTGACAAACATCGGTATTTTATGGTACAGTGGAGGGCGATGATGTTACCAGATAGATACATCGACCATGGAGCACCAAGTGATCAGATTGAAGAAGCCGGGCTTACCCCGAAGCATATTGCAGCAACAGTTTTGTCACTGATTGGTGAAAACAGAGACATTTTACGCCTTGTCAACCTGTAAACTCCTTTCATGACTTGGGATAATGGTCTTGCCATCAACAATTTGTCGCCATCTCGTCATTGGTCATATTGTGAATTATGTATATGTTTACATTAAAAAATCATTATTATTGTACTTGTGATCCATAATGAATATATATGTTGATGATAAATAAAACATTATGTACCAATGTTTTTTGACATGAGACTGTTTTTGCATCACAACTTTAAAAATAACAGGCAAATTGTTGTGAAATTATAAGAAATAATTTTCTTACCCTTTAGAAAATGAATGGAAAATATGGTTTATCAGAAAATTTGACAAAGTCATTTGTTTTGGGACAAAAAATTATGCAAATGGAAATCATTTTAACTTTTCAAGCATCTTATCACTTATTTTGATAGCCTTTACCAACAGCTAAATCAAGTTATCAACAGAAGTAGAGAGTCAATAGATCTTTTCTAAAGCCTTACCCAAGCTCTAATTAGATGTTTTCATACACAACCATACCTTCAAGGTTTCTTTTCACCAAGAGATCTATTTTGTTTCTTTTAGTTTTGGTCTAAAGGAGTTTGATGTTCCTTCCTTGGGCTGTTGACCAGTGTGTAGAGACTTTTGAGTTTTTGATTTGCGAAAAATGCTTGTTGTACTCTAGATCTCACTTTTTTATGTCTGTCATGGTTATTTCTAGAGTAAAGAAGCTCCTTTAAAGAAGCCCATGTAAAGAGATTTAAAGATTCTTTACATGGCCTACAATCCTTGATAAGTTCAAATAGGGCTGTTCTGACCCTTATACCAATAGTAATCACCCATAGAGAGCTAATGAGCACATGCACCTATTGCTTCCATGTTGTATACAAGGTAATCACCAAGATACCGAGTACTAGACTGGGGGAGGTACTGCCAAAACTTATCAACTACAACCAAAGAGCTTTTATAATAAGGATCATTCACAACATCTTACTTGCTCAGGAGCTGTTGAGCAGGTATAATGTCAAAGTTGACCTGATTCCAAGCTGCATGATTAAAATTGATATTCAGTAGGCATTTGACACCCTGAACTAGGAGTTTTCTCTTCAACTGGCTGGATGCATTAAAGCTCCCAACTTTATTCATTGAATGGATACAAAAGTGTGTCATCATCACTAATTTTTGCATTTCATTCAATGGCACATATACCTATTGTTTTGAAGGGAAAAAAAGGGGGTTAAACAAGGGGACCATATATATCCACTGTTGTTCGTTCTCGGCATGTAGTATCTCACAAGACAACTCCAACTAGCAATGAAGAAGAAAGTAGTAGAATTGGTATACATAGCTTGATGTTTGTAGATGATTTGTTGATTTTTTTGGCTTGATGGCTTTGAATAAGAGTCAGCATGAAATCTACTGAGGGTGAAATCTACTCGTTGAATTTAAGCAGACAACATGTTTGGCCATTAATGAAGCCAAATCAGAGGCCTACTTCTCCCAAATGCCAAGTATGGAGAGGCGACTTCTGGCTATTACAATGTAGGTGGTGTTGGGAAGTTCCCGGTGAAATATCTGGGCATCCAAAAAAAGGTTTGCAATGCATGTTTCAATTTAGCTTCATTGATAAATTTGAATTTCCATTAGAAATTGTCCAAGTCATGACTTATCATAAGAGTAAATAGTCAGAAAATAAAAGTTACAATAAATCAATAAGGCTAGTCCAGTCAATCAGAGGTCTTACCTTACTCAGCAGAGGTCGGGGGTTTAAATCCCTTCAGGAACAACATTTCAAGCAATTTCTCCCTGATTCCTTTGGTCCAAATCTCCAAAAGTGCTCAATCACGGTACTGGAGCTACATACAATAGTGTCAAGCGCATGAGGCATCAGTCGGAGTAATCAAGTGGGAGTTTCACCCCACTTTAAACAGTATGGTGAGGATCTCAGCCATTCAACGCACGGGACCGGTATAATAGAATTAAGTTAGGAGTTATAGTTATATGACCCACGTATTAGATTAGTTCACTGTAATGTATTTTATATAAACAAATAGTTACAATGGAGGTTCCTCTTTAAGATCCCTAAAATGTAATTTGGAAAATTCACACCGAATATCATTTATCAAAATAGAAAAACATGTTGAGCTGATGTTGTTTAAAATTAGTGACACGTTGCGTTTAAGCAGTGGCTTGATGGATCCAAATTCCTAAACAACTCCTACATAATAATAATTAAGGATGCCAATAAATTCTCCTACCCTATGTAAAGGCAGATGTTCCCTTGACATACATTTAATTATTAAAGGCTCTAATCTCTCAACCAAAATTTTATTAGAGAGTTAGATATATATTGGCCGTAGAACTACTCTACATTGCTGTGCATATAAATCAGTTTATTAATAATTTCACATGTTGCTTAAATTTTTACCGTTAAATATAGGGTTTACGTGTTGGGAAATTTGAGTGTGCAGATTTAACTTTTACAAATGTAGATCTAATTATTTTAGTATGATCTAGATCTGCATTCTTAAGAAATTAAGAATAGATCCGAACAATCAAATCATTCATACACTTAAAATTCTCGTAAATCTATAGCACAGTTAGAATATTATAGCACCATGCTGTTGCACAATGGGCCATTGTTTATTACAAGTGTTTTATTTTGCTGATGCCTAACCTAACATGTAACATGTTTAATTGTACTTATGCATGATGACAATCTTTTGAGTTCTGATCACTTATTTTTGAGCTATTTTTCTGCTGTAAGAATATAACTCTAGCTAAGCTGATAGAAAGGATCTAGTTCAACAATCCTAAGGGTGTGTTTGGTTCGCAAGATTTTTGAGAGTCTGGATTTTGTTTTGAATTTTTGAGAGTTTGGGTTTTTGTTTGGGATTTTGAGAGTCTGGTTTTGCAAAAACCTTGTTTGGTTGGGTTGAGTTTGTGAGTATGAAACAAAATCTTTGATTGGTTTTTAGAATTTTGCTAAGTCTGGATTTTGGGAAACTTGGTGAACCAAACAAGATTTTACAAAACTAGACTTGGATAGTCCAAGTTTTGCAAAAATTTGTCCAACCAAACACACCCTAAGAGTTTTATAAGATATGATTTTTAAATCTGCAGTAGTACATACAGTATTAGTCGGATTCATGTGTAATTTAAATTGAATTTCAATTTCATTATAATCGTTGATGGAGGCTTTTCATTAAACTATAAAAATAAC
The DNA here is from genome assembly GCA_948330725.1 of Sherardia arvensis. Lineage (NCBI taxonomy): Eukaryota > Viridiplantae > Streptophyta > Magnoliopsida > Gentianales > Rubiaceae > Sherardia > Sherardia arvensis. The sequence goes on from OX415235.1 coordinate 49,931,479, forward strand.
TAGTCAAATGGTGACACTAATAGAGACTCGGAAGGAGTAATTCACTAAAATTAAATTGACACGTTCATTTTCTGAAGTCATAAGTGTAAGGTCGTCGTCTCCATCCAAATGTTATGGAAAATAAAGCGTGTTGTTATGTACACTCTAATATTTTACCTTTATAGATTAAAATACATGAATTTATAAAATGTTCTCATTATTATATTTATTAAAATACTTAACAATACTCAGAAAATTTTATTTTAATCAGGGGCGGAAGTAGGGGATACACGGGGCAGCACCCGCAACCCCCAAAATTTATATTATAGGGTATATTATTACTGTAAATCGGGATGAATGTGCGGCATAATTTTCAATTCCAACACCCTCAGTTTTATATAGCAATCCCAAACTTTTTTGTCTAGTACCGTCACTCATTGTAATTTCATATTTTAAATTACGTTGAGTAAAATATCGGATCGCGCATATCTAATTAGAAGATAAACTTACCTATGCCACTACGGCACTAGCCAACATTTCCTCTAAAGTTGAAAATGACCTTTGGTACAATGATACATCCTCCAAGGAGTCGATTTCACTGTGTAGATTCATGCCATACGTTTTTCTTCTTTTCCTTTAACCTTTTCCTTTATAAGCACTGGCTACAATGAAACTCCAAAGGCCAACTTTTATTCGGTTGTAAAGGTTAAAAAAAGAGCATATACGTTTCTCTTCTCGTGTTTATTCACCTTTTTAACGCAGCTTCAAAACCTTCAACGCAGGTTGTTTGATTATCAGGTAGTCATTCCTGTCAAAACAGTCTGTCCAACAATGGAGGACCCAGAAATTTAATGCACAGAAGACCTAACCAGACATGTAAAGTTATGAACAAACATATATAAAGGCTTTGCATGTCCCTCTTCGCGTTAGCTAGATTTCAATCAATGAAAACGCCAACTGTTTCGATCGATGATATATTTCCAAAGATTGTAAAACAAAATAGCATCATGTTGTGTGATTTGTTGTGTTCGTTTTGTGTAATATTATGTTGTTGGTATGGTTGTTTTGAATCTAAATTTAAATTTTAACACCCGTCTCGGTCAGTTGAAGTTATATGGTGATGTGTTGTGCTAATCAGTGTTGCATTGTGCTGATTGGTGATATATTGTGCTGATTAGTGTTGTGCTGCGTTGAACAATGTTGATCATGTACTGAAATAACGTGAAATACTTATGTAAAATTGAAAATTATTGAGATGATTTGAAATTTGATTAAATCAACTCAAATATAATAATCTTTAAATCAACTGCACTGATCTGAAAGGTGTTGAATAACACTGATATACTCTTTAGGTAGGAAATTGATTTTTTTTGATAATTTTATAAATACTCCTAGGCAAAAATGCTAAAATACATTATTTGCCTTTTTCATACTCCAAAGATGTAGTTATCAAAACGTTCATTTCCTAACCAAAAGTACTAAGACCTAATCGAAAGTACTAACAGTTCGTTAGTTGCATTTTTCAGATCCGAAGATGTAATTAGAACTTCATCCAAAAATATCATACCAAATATTAGTTACTAGAAACGTGTTGGACAAAGAAAGAACCTAAAAGAATTAAAGATTGTCATACTAATTAAAATGTCCCACCAAATTAAACATGAGTTATTAGCTAAGATCGTAATTTGAAACTTTATTTAAGGCAAAACAGAAACAACCATAGTGAAAAACTAAAAAAATAATATAAATTCGTACTTATGTTGGTGAATACCCTCTCAAAAAAATACAAATAAGTATAGATATATGTATTAGAAATATTTTTCTATACTTTGATATAAAGTCACACAAAAATAAAATTTATAATTTAAATTATGTTGATGTCAATTTCTATCATTTAGATAATAAACTAACATCTATTTATCATTTATCAAACAATCATTAAAATCGTTAGTCAAAATTCTAATACAATCAGCTAACAAATAATAATTATATACAATCTGACAACTAATTCTCAAATGGGGGCCTATATAATCGAATAAGATAAACGAGTGATTCGTTATTAGCCGTCATCTGATGTAAAAGTTACAATATATTAATTTGTATTCATGTTATTGGAAATGTTTAGTAACAAATAAATTTATTACTAGAGTAATTAAATTATAACATACAAATCAAACGGATATCGTTTGTACTATAGAAATTCAATCCACTAAATTATAATACTGCGTTCAAAGGATATCTACTTGCTAATTGCAAAATCACCAAAATCGTTTGGTACATAGAAAGTTTTCATGCATCCAAGTAAAATTTACTCCAACTGTAATACTAATTGATCCAACTCATTATTTGAAATCGCTAACACGTTGAATACACAAATGACGAACGAAAATTCATGTAAAATCAAGACCTTTTTAATATAATGAAGGGCAATACATCAACATGAAGTTCAAATCAAGTGTTGTGAATACAAGATCTTATCAATTTATTTTGCAATACACCACTCTCAAGAACACTAATCCGCTAGCCGCGAAAACCACCAAAATAGTTTGACAAATAGGAGTTTCAAATGCATCAATCAGTTTGTCAATCAGGATCTGCTACAATTTTAAGACCAGTTAATCCAAACGATGATTTATGTTATCTAAATTGCAGACACATTAAAAGACACCAATACGGCTTGGCAAAACTTACATTCTAACTTGTTTAACCGCGAAAATCACTAAAACGCATTGGTAAAGAATAGTTTCATATGCATCAATCAATACGTCCATCAGAGATCTGCCACAAATTTAAGACTACTTGATTCATATCTTACTCTATATCATCTAAGCTGTTGACACACTAAAATACATAAATCACGATACAAAGCACGACCTGTAAAACCAGATCAAAAACAAAATATGACATTTACAACCATATTGATAACAAAACATCAACATCAAAAAGCCTATTCAAATATATTTTTGGATAGAAAATCTATTCGATAAAATTGAAAAATAATACCAATGTGGTCATAGAAATTTAATGGCCAGTCTGAATCAAACTACTACTAACATGTACCGTTTTATTAGATAAAAATTAACTAAATTTAATTAACTGACTTTTCCCATCTTTTCAATATTTGTAGCACTATCCTTCAGAGGACAAAGTTAAAACAGTAAAAAATCGACATGATTCCTTTAATAATTGCCATAATCACTAAACTCCAAAACCCCAGCCAGAGTGCCCTCAGCCCTCATCCACCAGGTCCCACGTCGGCACAGACAATTTGACAACTACCCTTCATAAAATATCATTTCTCCCGAGTCTACCCCTCACTTATCAAATCTTTTTTATGGCCAATTCGACCTCCACGTGTCCCAGCCGGGCCCCACCAGGCAACAAGATTTTCTCCCCCACGACCCTATAGATTCAGATGTCCAGTTCTGTATTTCCATACTCTCTCAAACCACTAATACTAAATCCAGAACTAGTAGCTGAGATAATCCAAACACGGCCTTAACAAGTCAGATGAGTTTTCCGGCGGCGTGGGGGATTCCCGGCATGATTCCGAAGCCGTGCGACTGCTGCAGCTCCGCGGCCGCGCTGCTCTACTGCCGCAGCGACGCCACCTTCCTCTGCGGCGCGTGCGACATAAAAGTGCACGCCGCCACCAAGCAAGGCGGCGCGTGCCGCCACGAGCGCGTGTGGATGTGCGAGGTGTGCGAGCAGGCGCCGGCGGTGGTCACGTGCAAGGCGGACGCCGCCGTGCTCTGCTTCACCTGCGACGCCGACATCCACGCCGCCAACCCGCTCTCCCGCCGCCACGAGCGCGTCCCCATCACGCCCTTCTACGACACCGCCGAGTCCGTCGTCAAGTCCACCGCCGCCTCCCTCCTCGCCCCGCCGATCAACGCCGTGGTCAACGACGACTTCTTCGTCTCCGACGTCTCCGCCGGCTGGATCACCTCCGATCAGAAAGCACAGGCCGACGTGAAATCGATGGAGCTGGTCTTCTCCGAACAACCCGATTGCTTCCTGGACTTCGAATACCCAGTTCAGAACCATCAGTACAGCTCCGGCGCCGACGGGGTCGTCCCCGTTCAGGCAGCCATGAAGTCGCAGTTCATCTCGCCGGAAAAACCCATCGAAATCGACTTCTCCAAACCGAACATAAACTCCTTCAATCACAACTACACCGCCGCGAACTCTCTGAGCCAAAGTGTAAGTTTTTTATCCAAAAAACCAGAGCTTTTTCCCTTTTCCGATGAGTGTATTAATTGGTTTTTTGTTCACAATTTCAGGTTTCATCGTCGTCTATGGATGTGGGTGTGGTTCCAGATGGGAGTTCCATGTCGGAAATCTCGTACACATTTGGGGGAAATCTGGGCGGTGGCGCCGCAGCTTCCACGGCGGCGAGTACTCAGGCGGCGGCGCCTGGACTGGACAGGGAAGCTAGGGTCATGAGGTACAGAGAGAAGAGGAAGAACAGGAAGTTCGAGAAGACGATCCGATACGCCTCTAGAAAGGCATACGCAGAGACGAGGCCGAGGATCAAGGGCCGGTTTGCGAAGAGGACCGAAGCGGTGGAATCCGACGACGTTTTCTGCCCGAGCGCCACCGCTAATTTCTTCCCGGAGTCGAGATACGGCGTCGTTCCGTCCTTCTGATTGGGCGGGGTGGGAAATGTTTATAGCGGCTGTAAAATTTCTGTTGTAATAGTAAGGAATCGGAAGGAATATGATAATTAAGATGGAATTTGATGTTTTAATTCGAGTTTAACATCTTAATTATGGTCCATTATCGATTGTAACATGCAATAAGGATATTAACACTTCCGCTTTCCTCTTTTAAATTTTGGACAGTGGAAATGAGTTAGCATCCTTAATTAGGTTCAAGGGCTTAGATATAAACATTTTGATTATGTTGGAATATATTTTTCGTAGAACTGAAATGGAAATTAAAACGAATATATCATGAAAAATTATCTAAAATATATGTAATTTTTTGTTACTACGATTTTTTATTTTGTCTTCTAACATTTTGATGAAAAGAAAAGTGAATAATGAATGACAAAAACTGTTCATTACATAGGTAAAGAATAAGATCAAAATCATCAATAAATCTACCTTTAAAATATCCGTTATTAATATATTGTAAACGTTGATTAGTATAATTTGATACGATTGAGTTAGAATTAGATAATTTTACTACTCTGTTAGTATTAAAAGATTTCATATTATTTTTCACATATTTTGTTCGATTATGCTTTTAGTTGAAATATTCAGAGGATAATCGTTTCGGTGTCATTCATTGATTCAGAGTTGGTGTTCTTTCCTTTCATTTAAAATAAAATAAACTGAACCAAAAGTTTTTTTCATTAACAAAGTAATTAAAAGTTGGATTTTTGATAAGCAGTAGTACTAATTTTACTGGATGAAAAAATAATAATTTACTCCAAACGGATAAAAAAAAGAGGGATGGACTGTGTAGACCAACTAACTAGCATTGGGACCCCAAACGGATAATAAATATTTCCCATTATAGAAAGTGGATCAAAACGTGAACGCTGATTGGCTCGGCTCCCAACATATGTCTCTAGCCCCTTCCTTTTTCTCTTTGAAAAGTCAATCCTCACTCATCGCTGGCTCCATATATAATTAATTAATTAATATAATAATAATTTATTCCACTTCGGATCCAGCGTATAACAATAATAATACATTAATAATAATTGAAGTTTGACAGTCGATTCCCCATGCCATCGTTGAATTTAATGTATTAGATCGTGAAAGGGAGAAAAAGGCAAGTTTCTTTTTCCCATTACTCAGTTTACTTTTTTTGAGATGCAATGGAAATAATTGGTGGAATAGAACCACTTATTTTATTAATTAAAGTTTGATTTTTAATGTTCCATTTCATACCTTATATCTACACGATCACTAGTTTATTTTTTTACTATTATATTTTATACTGTCTCAGGTAATAAAAAGAGATTAAATTGGAGTTAAAATATCAATTGGCTGTAAGTGAGATGACAACAGACCATTCTTCAATATAAAAATACGTAATCATAATCATAAGAACTTCAATAAATCCTAATACTACTTTTAAACTGTAGCATCCGTAGACGTGTAGTGAAAGTTTCTAGAGAGTCTATTTATATCTTAATTAGAAAATAATTAAGATATGATCATAACAAGAGAGCAAGAATGTAAATGATAGGAGTGAGCGTCACGAAATTATGAAAGTTGGGAGTCGCCGATATGTCAGTATCAAGAGCCATGTAAATAACAGTACTTTATCACCATTTCTATGCTCAGCCTCATGATTATACTGTCAAGTTTGCCCCAATAAAATATAACAGACATTCATGTCAAGAACATCACAGATCACAGGATCTTTCTATAATATTTTATCTCCGATATATCAGTAACAAGAGCCATGCAAGGTTATTATGTTGTATTTGTTTTAGAATGAGCTTAATTCATTCCTTTTATATTATGATTGTTATCTTATGACTTCGAAAAACTGATCACTCTTGATAACATATATTAATACTAATGATAAAATATTCTGCTTATTAAACAATCTGGCAGACGTTTCCAGATCTTTCTTGTTGCTACGCGCATGATGATCGAATTTGAAATATGCTTGTCGCATTTGTTAGATTAATAAAAAGGCCACCGATACATGTAAACAAAATTTGCTTAGATGCATGTCCAAATGATCATGTCGGTAAAAAATGTGATTAAATGACTGAAATACTCATGTAAAATTAAGGTTAAAACTTGAAAAATATTATGAGAGTCATTGAGTTATTTAACCACATTTTTAGACGTACGCCTACCAGCCCTCAAAATGTGTGACAAGGACCGATGGTTTTCCGAATTCTAATTTTACAATATTTTATTTCACTCACTTGTTTCTTACGTAACATAGCATGTAATAGATATAAAATATTGATTTTCCCGTCTCCAGTTTTTTATGTCAACAAATACTTAATATTTTCAATAATATGAACGTAAGCAAAATTTGGGATTGAGTTTATAATCTAAATCAAAAACTACAATTTGAACACTATATTTGTATAAATTAATCGGAACAACAAGGTGATTTTTTAAACTTTAAAAATAGGAGTAAAACATTCAGCGACACGTATCATGACGGGAGGAGAACAAGAAAAGGCAGATAAGGGATGAAAAACAATATGAAGAAAAGAGAAAATTTAGACAGACAGCAAAGATAAGGAGACATATAGACTAAAGGTGATGTGGTCTAACCAAATTATTTGAGCATTTTGATGAACTTACATTATTTTTTAGTTATTTTATTCTTAGGAAGGCGATTGAGCCACCGTGCAATACTATATAGTTCAGTTAAGAATATTAACAAACCGGTGTAATTTTTATATAGTGAGGCATTTCATTTTCGATAATTTAGTTAATTTTAATATCATATTATACTCCATCCGTTCAACTAATAATCATTATAGGAAAGTCTATGTATATATCTCAATTCTTTAAAATTTACTAAACAAAGAATTTAGATCTGCAAATAGAACATGTGTTATGATAAAATCTGTTGCAAGTTTGATCACACAATCTGTCACTTTTCAGTCAATCTCATGGTAAAAGAAAATTTTCGACCTGTTATGATTCTATTAGGAAGGTAACTAAAGTTATTTGACACAAATAAGCGAAAATTTTTAACTCAACTAAAGTGTACAAATCTGGTATGACATGTGAAAATGGAAATACCATGGAAATAAGTTTGTGAACTATTTTGACTTATATTTCTCCGTATGATGCATATATAGACCCGACCCGACCCGACCCGAAAGTAATAAAATTTAATCGAGTTATAGAACCAGTTGGAAAACTAAGATGGATAAATAACGGTGCAACATTTCTAACATAAAACCAAAAGAATTCAAGCGCATACATACACATGATGTGCATTACAAATATATAAAGTGCAAAACAATAAAATCACTTGCTGATCTGATCCAGCCCGGCCGACCTCATGTTTCCATTTAAACTTCCCTGTCAAAATGATCGTGTTTATCCTTCACGTACGTACCGACCTCATGTTTCCAGCTGTTCGAGCACCCAGAATGTTTCCATGCTTACCCTTAAGCTATGTAAAATGGATGTATGCATGTGTTTAGGTTGATGTCTCCATAAAACTCTTTTGAACTACATTATTGCTCCAAAAAATATCAGTTTAACTTCGTGTTTCCGTGTTGGATTGTCAGACGACTGACGACACTATACAAAATATGTCATAACGGTTTAGTGCTATTTTATCTCTATATTACTTTAAATATTTCATGTTCTCGTATCGAATGTTAAGATAAGACACGGCACACAATCCGTATCCGAGTAATATAACTTTCAAACAATAATGCAAATTAGGAAAAACATGATCAGAGCTAGACAATCACACATGAGTCCATGACAAATATTCTCAAACGATTCTAATACATGTACCAATATTCTCACATGATATTATATATATATATATATATATATATATATATATATATATATAAAATGAATCAATGATCAGTGTATAGCAGAGTGGGCGGGCAGATTCATCTTCCTGAACGTGAAGATAAGGACTGAGCGGTGCAGGTTCAACCTTTTCAACATGGGTGTTCTCAAATGAGCACGTGCTGGGAGACGGAAACTCATTCCGAAATCTCCACCACTGTACACGCGCCGCCTCCCCTGCCGACGAACGATGAGACCCGCGCGCCCATCTAGCACCAGCTCCCGGTTATCGGGAGAAGTTCCGATCCTTAGATAAACTGTGTATACAAAATATTAAAACAACCAGGTTTATTATTAGCCAATTGTATCAATGTTCTACGGTATCCTTAATAATAAAGTTTCATTTATTTTATTATTAGAACAACCATATATAAATGATTGTATGTTTATGATCTCCCAACCCTATTATAATCGGTGAGATTCATAAGATCGTAGTTTTATACTAATACAAAATTTGAGATGGTACCATTCATTTCATGTATATTAACATTTGATGAACGATTGTTCTGTTTAATTTGGTTTATTTTAGTTCAATTATAGCGAAATATGTGGGAGAGAACAGGTCCTAACTAGCTACATGTGAAAATGATGCAATAAAAGTCTGTATTTCACAACATATTTGGACAGAACTAAACTGTGTTAAACTGAATTATAATATAAATAGTGATTGAAAATAGTAATGGTATGAATAAATCAAGATGAATTTTATCAAATTATATGTCAGAACTGAATTAAAATATAAAAAATTATTGAAAATAGTAATCGTATGAAAAAATCAAGACAAATTTAATCAAATCATATGTCCTTTGACCTGATCTGATGTGATATCAACTGAAAGACACACTTAGATAAATGAGAGAGAACATACCATAACAAATCAAATTTAACCAAGTATTAAACTGAAAACAGTTATCGCACGAATTAATCAAGATGTGTTCTATCAAATCATATGTCATCACAACTGATGTGACGTGATCTTAACTGAAAGACACTTAATTAGATGAACGAGAGAGAACATGCCCTAACATAAATCAAAATTAACCAAGTGACTACACACTTACCCATGGAGCTCAGCCTGCAAGGGAGTTGAACCATGACAACGTAGCCCTCAGGGTGGTTAACCACGGTCACCGGCCGTGGTGAGGCGGTGGAAGCCGCAGCTATTCCGGTTCGACCAACCCGGGGACAGAAGCTCGGGTGAACCATCATCCAGGAGCAAGGGAGGAAAGGACGATCGATATGCATGCTCATGATATATATACAGCATCATTTAGTCGGACATTGATGGTTAATAATGTGTTTAGGTATGAGGCTACCTAAAGATCTAACCTGCAGTTAGGCGATGGAAAAGGATCTTATCACTGCATGTAATGCATGTGGTATTGAGACCTTAACTTACGATTTTTCATGCATCTCTTGAATACGGAATACACAATCCGATATTTTATTCATTCTGATTCAAAATACTACTGAAATTACAATATTACCTTCTGCATATGGCTAATTTTCATAAATTTAAACTGTTTTTTTAATTACTGGCAGACTGTATTTTTCTTATTTGTAGTCGGTATTTTTTTATTATAATCATAAATACAATAATTTTATACATATATGCAATAGAATTAAAATACATGATGCACGTGTTTGATATACATAATTATAAACCATAGCATATATCAGAGACGTATTTTTCATTTTGAATTACAAACAAGTAAAACACGACCTTTAATTATAACAGTAAAATACCTGAATACGTATAACAACACCCTCAACACCATGGTTTGGTTTTCGTTACAGTGACCCATATATATGAGCAACGGAGCGATGATATGACAAAATTTGATATTAGTCAGATGCTTGAATTATTGATACAAATTAACTAATTAAAATAGTGAAACAAAGTTGGAGTATTGTACTAAAAATGGTGATTGTTTCCAAATTTTGGGTTGATTTCATAATCTTAAATTTATAACGTAGTGCCGTGTGGAAACCAATACACAACGTGTCCTTTGTCATTTATGTGTTAAATTTCAGATAAATATACCCATTTTGTATAATTATTATCGTAGTATTAAAATATTAAAATTATATATGAGAAAATGGAAGATACTATCGCGTCTAAGGCCCTGTCCAGTTAAACTACATGAACTGCTTGCTAGCTGCTAAAACTACTTGGATCTGCTTGGTGCTGCTTGCAAAAAATTGAATTTGACAGAGCCTCAATACAATCTACACCGGTGCTAATCTCGCACGTTACTCATAAAATGCCCTTCTAAACCCATCTTCCTAACCCTTCTGAAATGTTGAGATTTAGGTATAACAAGGTTATTAATTATTATCGATCAAATATTGTTTATTATAATTTATCTAATTACATTTACACCACATATGAATATTATTTCATTAATAATAAAATAATTCAAACAGCTCAAGTAGTTCCAAACAGTTCAAACAATTTTAACAGCAAACAAATAGTTTTAACAGCTCAACTGGACATAATTTGTATATCAGAAATGTTTTTGTTCTTAGAAAAACAAACCTTCTATATGCAGTCCGTAGTTTGCTTATTTGCAGTCGTATTTTTGTTAAATAATCATATATACAATGATTCTAATATATAATTGATTTGCAAGTGTATACAATAGAAGTAGTATATATGATGCATATGTCTGATATACATAATTATTGACCATATCATATATATCGAAAACGTATTTTTATTTTAGACTGTAAAGTAAACAAAATACGGAGTACGTATACCTTGCCCAAAAACATAGGGGCATGCTATACGCAATCCGTATTTTGCTTATTTTGCAGTCCAAAATAAAAATACGCCTTCGATATATATGATATGGTCAATAATTATGTATATCAGACATATACATCATATATACTATTTCTATTGCATACACTTACAATTTAGTTATATATCAGAATCATTGTATTTATAATTATTTTAAAAAAATACGGACCGCAGATAAGCAGAATACAGACTGCGCATAGAAGGGCTGAAAACATACGGGGGGGGGGGGGGTGGGGTGAAATAGAGCAAAATGGATAGTAAATAAAAAGTCTGAATCAAAGCATCATGTCACTGGGTCTACTTTTGGATCAAACTGGACCAGAGGAGCATGAACTTCACGTGTGGCATTAGACCTACCATCCCTACAACACACCCTCGCTTCTTGTGCACCACAAATCTACACTCAACTTGCACATTTTTTCACTTTGAAATTTCTTCAATTGATTTTGTTTTTGTTTTTTCGCAAAAACAAATACACATTAATTATTGGGTCTCTGTTGACATGAGATTATTTGAGATGTGATCTTTTTAATTAAATTACAATTAATTTGTCTAAACTTAGATTATCATAACGGAAAGGAGATTATTCTAACTAAATTGCAGCTAAACTAAGAAATACTGCAACTTAACTAAAAATATGTCAGTTGATCTGAGATTATTAACTAAAATTAAAGTGACTGACCTGTACTGAATTGGACAGGCCAGTGTCTTTTTTCTCACGCACTACTAAATTGCACACACAAACAAAGCATATTAAAGTAACACCAATAGTATTACAAAAAGGAATATCTAAAAATCACCATCAAACCAAAAAGAACTTGTTTGTTTCAACTTAATTAGATACATAACCTAGCAGATACTTTCTCTAAAATGCGCTATGTTTATGATGTTTAATTATTTGTTTATAAATGTAATTAAAGAAATATTAAAGATGAAGTCATAGGCTCAATTTACACACTATTAATTGTCCTTGGGTATGTGTAAGAAAAAAAATAAAAGATGGCAATCATCCATCATGATTTCATGTCCAGGAACTGTATTTAGAGAATCAATAAATCAAACTACGGTATAGAATAGAGTGTGATCAGTAGGAAATAATTTGTGTACAATTACAAAATTACATAATTCCTTTATACATATATAATTTCTCAAATTTAATCAAGTTAGTTTAAACCAAACCAATTGCAAAGTTGTGCCGTCTTGTATAGTATTTAGTTAGTTAGTTTTATGTTATATTTTTACCTCCATATATGCTTTTTTAATATACTTGTAAAGATTACATAAATTTTAAAATATGAATTTTATGCAATATAACAATGTGTCCAACATATATTTATTGGTAAAATATATGATTACTCATTTCGTGTTTAAATTTTAAGTTTAGAATTTTATCTTTAAGTACAGAAACAAAAGCGTAACCGTTAAATAATTTAAATATTAATAAGTACTAATGATGACAATAAAATTACAATTACATAGTAGTTGATCATAATATTACATAAATTGTTCAAAAACATGCTACAAATAAAGTAGTGCATGTGCATAAAATTATAAGGAAAAAGAAGAACAACAAGAATAACACCTAAGGTTTAATGTGTACCATAACTGAATTTCCAAAATCATTATGTACTTCTTCGATATCTCTAACTAAACTTTGTAGAGTAGATGAACAATATTTGACTTCAATCTCCACAAGTGTTGAACTAGTCTCTAAACACAAAGAAAGCTCTTCCAAAACTTCACAGGACCTAAATGATAACTTCTCCAGGCAAGGTAACTGATCGTCAGAAGCTGTCCACCTCTCTAATTTATAGTAATAGTCATATATCTCCAAGATCTTAAGTTTTGGGAATCCCTCTTCTTCCATCTCTAAAGTTTTCTCAGGATATAAATTCAAGTATAATTTGAGTATCTCGAGATTGGGAAGTTTCCCAACTACTGCAATTAGTTCCCTGGACAACTCAAATCCAACCAGGGTCAATTTTCTAACAAGATCAGTTGAACCAAATTCAAATTTCAGTTTACCAACCCCACGGATGCTAAGTGATTCTAGTTGACTCAAAAACACAGGAATCACGATCTCATGTGACTCTTTCATACTGCTCTCAACAATTTTACATTTAAGCTTACGGATATTTGGAAACTTTCTCAATTGCTTTTCCATGCTTCCATCATCTGAACAGAAAGACAATGCCTTCCAACTCCATTAAGCTAGATAAAATGTCACCATTTTCAGCAGGCAGAGTTAATCCAGAGACACGACACTTAACACAAAGATGCCTCAAATTTTGTAAATTCCAGAGAGTGTATGGAAATGAACCACGCACATATGACCGGAATTTTACTATGAGAGTTTCCAAGTTATAGAGCATGCCTACTGATGATGGGATCTCACACACATCGATCTTGATTGACAAGAATCTCAGCCTAGTAAGGAGTTGTATTTCACTAGGAATCCCACCAGCCATACGACCATGATGTATATCCAACACTTTGAGAAATTGATAAATGTGAATTATAAATGACATATCGAACGTCGGTGATGATTTCGAAGAACAAAAGAGCAATATGGACTGAGCACTGGGGCAGAATAACCTTGACTCCCTGAAATAAGTTAGATCAGAGTGTACCACCAATCTCTGAAGGTTGCGTAGCTCATTAAAATCTGACATCTCGTCACGACTTTGTTCCAGCAGATGGAACACGTTTTCTTGCTTCGATTTTACCAGACAAAAGTCACGTAGCAAGTCATGCATCCGGCAAGTTAAGACACCTTTAATAGATCTAGTCTTAGAAACCATGACTAAACTTCTTTCTATCAACTCATCCACGTACTCTCTAGCAACATCTTCCATTTCCTTAAATTCTCTTTTCTTGACAAACCCCTCAGCCATCCATAGTCGAATCAAGTGCTTCACCGAAATCTCTTCATCCTCTGGAAATGCACCAAGGTATAAGAAACATCGGTGTAAGTAATCAGGTAAATTCTTGTAACTTAACTCCAATGCACTTTCTGCACCAGATACACTGCTCAAACTTAAATGATCTAGAATTTTCTTCCACCTTTCTTGCTCTATTGTTGCTAAAAGTCCAGCTACAACAACAGCTGTAAGAGGTAGTCCCTTACATACTTTCGCAATTTTCATCCTAAACTCAGGATCCCAGCCTTCTGTCTGTAGTGATTTCACTTCCAGTATCTTTAAGCACTCACTGTCATCACGCAAACGAAGTAAATGGGGTTGTGGAGCAATATCAAGACTCCGACTTGTCATAATAATTCTATTACCTCTAGAATCATCTGGAAATGATGCCTTCAGGTCTTCCCATACTTGAGGGATCCAAACATCATCTAACACGATCAGATATCTCTTTCCCTTCAAACTGCGACGAACCTTGTCTGCTACATCATCTTCACTCAGCTGAGAATAATTACCGGGTTGGATTTGACTTAAGAGCTGAAGAAGCACTTTTTTCTTGTCCAGCACTTGTGAGATAGAGCACTGCGCTCGAGCCCGAAAATGGTGCATGACTGAAGAATGATTGTATAGTTTTAAGGCGAAAGTAGTCTTACCCAGACCTCCCATTCCACATATTGGGACTATACGCAATTGCTTTGATCCTCTGATTAGGCGGTCCAAAACTGAAGTTAACTCATCATCTTGAATACCAACAACATGAGTACTGCTCAATGAAGTCCAATGACTCAAAGTTGGAGTACGATTTTCGAGCTGCTTTTCACTTCCATCTTCAGAAATCTTGATTTGCGTGAACTCCTTGCTTGCCTTGGAGGGGCTGGTTTCAAGTTCAACTTGTGCTAGAAACACATCATATCTTTGCAGCAGATCAGACAATTTCCTAGTATCTACTTGATGAAGTGAGCAAATCAACACCCCTGCATCACATGTGAGAACTCCAATTTCTCCCATGATCTTCTCATCTTTACATGTCTTCAGAATGGCCCTGGAAAGTCTTAGTCTTTCATAAAGTAGTTTGAGTTGGCACTTATTTCTAGACTCTGAATCCGAGTGACGCAACACATCCCAAAGAAGTGAAATGAGAGAGTTGATGACTATTTGATCGCCATAGGGACCATCATCTGATCCACTAAATAACAACTTTGAGGTGGTCAGAGCTTGAGTGTATGCTCGGTAAAGGTGAGGATCAGAAGCCATGCGATTCACTATCGAACACTCAGATCCTATGACTTCACACCACTCAGTATAATCACCATTAAACTCGATGAAGACACGAGCTGCATCGACGACAATAGGTTGAAAGTGAAACAGCAAAGGCTGCAGTTCACCAGTCCGCTGAACAAAGGGTAAGACATCTGTCAAGAACCTTGTGTGTAATTCAAAGGCATGCATTACTTCAAAGCTCTCTGGGGGAATCCAAGTAAGCAATTCAGCCACATTTTCTAAAATGGAACCAGCAATCCACAACATTTGATCCAAATTTAGCGGACTCATCCTCTCAGACAATTCATCATCTTATTCTCTCAGTAAACTATAGATCTCATCCACAATCTCAGAGTCAATCTTCTCCTTGAGACCATATATTCTAGTAATAACATCATCAATCCTGGAAAAGAGTGATGTTTGACTCGAACAACGTTTTACCAAACGAGCATCATCACCATCCACCTCTCTAAAACATAAAACAAGAAGCATCTTCAGAGTCCTAAGCCCGATCTTCACTTTCAGTATTTTTTTCTCTGGTCTATAAACTGTTAGCTCAAATTCGGTGCTTGTCAAGGTAGAATCAATACGGGGAATAAGGGTAGCAGGGCAGGACATTGTTGGTCCAAATACAAATATACTGAAAGCAAAAAGAAATTGAAAAATGATTCCACGGCAAAAATCAATGAAAAGGAGCACCTTATAGTATTAATCATACCTTTAAGATCTGGTTATCCAGCAGTTGATCTGATCCTCTCTGAAGTCTCCTGTCTCCTCTGCAATACTGTGTTTCTTTGAGATTTGGTTTCCTCCCTTCATGAATGTGTGAAAGTGATATCTGACATTATTTTATGTTAAGTTGGCTTGAAATGATTACTTATGTCATCTTTGCAAATATTATAAGCAAAAGTTGTCTGGATGTGGAGTGTAAAGTGACTGCCTTTCGGCCATGCACTAAGAAATTTGTTGAAACAACAAGTTTACTACCATTAGTAAAAACTGATACTTTACAGAGTAAAAGTTGCTTAAATGTGTACAAGCATCTATGCTTTTACCATTTGTTGGGACCGATCTAACTAATTTTGTTGTGGCGATACACATTTACCTTTGTTTTTAAGGTAAACCACCAAAGGTGGATGGAATTTTATCAGGGATCTCTAAATCGTAAATGACAGAAAAATAACGTACAATAACTCCCTAAAAGGAGACAACAAGTGCGATTATAAAGAGGTTGAAAACCTTATTTGTATGCGAAACCAACAATATTAAATGTCGGGTAACAGCATATCTAAACCTATATTAGAAAAAAAAGATAAAAAAGGGGATAACAATAATAATGAAAGATACGGTCAGCACCAGCGGCTCTTTCAACCATTCCGGGTCAAACTGCTTGACTGCAAACCGGTAGCGATATAATTTGCTAGTTCTAATTCCAGTATGAATCGGAAAAAATGTATTCCATAAACATGAACTAATTTAATTAGTATTTGAAAAAGGATATTTTTGATATAGTTATAGTGTATTATGTAGATAAAAGCCTAATATATTGGTCATATATAAGTACCTATATATATATATGTATATTAGACTAGATTGTTAGAAACTAATCCTCCAAAGCTACATCTAGTGGAAGTTGATATCCAAAAATCATTGAGTAGTCGTCCATTTCATCGCTAGTAAATTTTGGTATCCTCCAACTTCTCGCTACTTCAGAGTCATTTCCATGTGTTAGTAGCTCCAAAACCTTTAAAATAAATAAATAAAATTCCAGAAAACATATGAATCAGAGTTGCAGAGCCATTTTTTGAGATCTACATCATATGTTATACACAAGTTTCAGAGTTGATTTTGCATATATATACCTCAGTCATGGAGGGACGAGAAGTCGAGGTTTGGCGAATACAATAGGAAGCAGTGAGAACAACCCTATGCAACTGTGTCATGCTGTATTTGCCCTCCATGTTTGGATCAGCCAGTTCGCATAATTTTCCAGATTCCATCAAAGGTTTTGCCTGTAATTAACATTTTTTTTCACTTTTTGTAATAAATAATTAAGAGATTCAAGATCTTAGATATTAGGTTAACTTTACAGAAGAAAAAAGATCTACCCAGAGAAGCAGATTTTGCTGGGATGGATCAACAGGCCTCCTTCCAGTAATGATCTCTAAAAGGAGGATCCCGAATGCGAAAACATCAGTTTTCTCATCAACAATCCCATTCAGTACATATTCTGGCGCTAAGTATCCAAATGTTCCTTCAACTGATACCACAGCATGATGAGTCCATTTGTTAGGCAGCCATTTTGCAAGCCCAAAGTCTGAAATCTGAAACCAAAAATAGTTTTCACAACTTATATTTGCAGGTAAAATACTGAAAATTCTATAAGAGATATCTTTTCAGTCACCTGGGGTTCAAAATCTGGACTGAGAAGAACATTGGAGGACTTGATATCGCGATGGATTATCCGATGTTTGCAACATTTGTGTAGATAATGCAATCCCCGCGCTACTCCGAGCGCAATTCTGTATCTGACTGACCACTCTAGAGGTTGGCATGGCTTGCCTGAAATACAAGAATTATCAAACAAATTCATAACAGTTTAATATATATCAGCATCATCCTGATATAAGTTATATTAGGCACCAATCAAATAGCAACGTGTCATCTTAAAGTAATTTATGATTGGGCCACGTATTCAATCATTACCCAGTCGGGTTTACGGTTGGATAAGTAAAAATTGATAAAATTTTAGTTGTGTGAAAGTGGAAGAAATAGTGTGACATTTCATTATCTGTCACTAAAAAGATGAAATGGAATATTTACCATGTAATGCTGAGGCCAATGTTCCATTTGGATAGAACTTGAAGATCAAATAGAGGCCATTTTCGACACAACAGCCGACTAAACTTGCAGTGTTGGGATGATTTACATGTCCTATGGTGCCCAACTCCAAGAGAAAATCAGTTTCCTTGTTTGCATTTGTGCCCTTTGTTAGGCGCTTTACTGCAATAGTGCTTCCATCTTGAAGGACACCCTTGTAAACCTCTGAAAACCCTCCTTCTCCAACAATATTTCCTGCATACACAAATGTCACAGTCTATCAGCGTGTCTGTGTCTTATCCTAATATCCGACACAGGGACATGGAATTTTGAAAGCAATATAGACAAAATAGCACTAAACAGCCATGTCATATTTTGTGTAGTGTCTAACACGGCACTAAATTGCCATGTCGGAGCAATATTACAGTCATAGATCTGGTTCTTAAAAACACACACTCTTAAACTATATTCTAATGTATGATTCACAAAATAAGGAATTTTCATTTCCCCCTTGTTTCTAATCATTTTCAAATTTTATGTATCGCGATTATGAAAATACTAATTGATAATTTCAAAGGGGTTTTAATTACCAGGGTTGAAATTGTTGGTGGCATTGTCAATTTCCTCATAGCTAAAGCACTTCAACACAGGCTGCTGCAACTTCTTAACATCATTTCTTCTTCTTGAACTCAAATCGAAAGGAGAGCGGAAGAAATCTGAGAGGATCTTCAATGGCGACATTGGCCTAATAATCTTGGGTTCAATGGCAAGAGAGTCAGTGATGCTTAATTCATCAATGCTTGGTGAACTATCACAAGCCTCAAGCACAGAACTTGGAGAATTCTTTCCCTTTTCATCATCTGATGTAACAGAGTTGCTTGTTACACTGCTATTTTCAGACCATGATGAGCTAGACTGACAAAAATCTGCTGCAAAAAGGTAATTTATATTATCAAACAGAAAGAAATGAATTTTTTTCTGAACCTAATTGTCAAAACATATTTTAAATCAACAACCTTGAAGTTTCTGGTGTCCATGTTTGCTGAAAAGTACTAGCGAACAGCCTTCGGGAGCATGCTCGCAACACTGCCTTCTGATTATGCGCGATCTACTTATCGAAAAGTGTGAATAATTGAACCAATGACAAGAATCTCATAATAAGAGGAAAAAATAGGTTTCTTACTTGCTTGACTGGTTTCTTTTGCCACCAATAACAAGAAAATCAGCTGGAATGTTTTTTGCTTCTTTGGTAAGTCCTCTTCCAATACTAGAGCCAAAACCAACTCTAGCTTCCAAACTAACCTATAAAATAAGAGATCAAACACAATTTTTTTAAAAATTCGTAAATATTGATTTATAGTTATACATAGAAATTAGTACAAATAAGTTACCTGTTTGTATTGGCAGGTTTTTACAAACTCACTCATCAAAGAGATGACGAAAGCTTTCGCTTGGCGAACTTGGTTCTGATTATTCACCATTGATTGCCATTTCCTGCTATCTTCTTTCTTCTTTGTCTCCTCTATTAGTGATTTTTACAACAAAATGATGAAAAAAAAATATAAGATCATTTCTAAACACATAATTTCGCGCTAATTGCGAATATACGATCAAAATCGAGCAATCTATAGATCAGGAAACTAACCAAGGACATGGAGAGCAATCACAGTGTCATTTGGCTGAGCTAGGACTGAAACCACCCAGTTGAGCAAGTCTCTACTTTCTTCATCATGTAGTGATATTCCGACGAGAATTTTAGCCGGCTCCGATGAAAGGATCATTTCAGAACGTCGAAATTACAAGTTTTGAGACCAGTTTTTCTTCCTTAAATGCTTTCTTCTGTGACTTCAGAAAACATGGACGTGGTGCAAGAATATAAATGCATGGGGAAATGATTGGTTAGGTACATGAAACCATATAGTACACTTGTTTAAGACGCATAATAAGAGCTTTAGTTCAGTGAAGAACTTGAAGTTGAGTACTTTTTGAAGTAGAGCAATTAAGTGTTTTTCAGGTTGGGTGCTTTGGAGGATAAGCAAAGGTAGTGTTATCATGTCTTTATAAACTGTCTTGTTGCATAAGGCATTGGTATACTATGCTTTATCAAACGAAATAAAGCAGGGTAGATATAGTCAGTACTTTGCTTATTTATTGTCTAAAATAGAAAATACGTCATATTATTTATATCAGACATATATATATATAAATATCATATATATTACTTTTATCATATATAACTGCAAATCATTTATATGTATCAAAATAATCGTATGTATAATTAATAATTTAATTAAAATACGGATTGCGTCTACCAGACCAGAAAGGAAGATAAAAAGAAAAGAAAACATGCTTTCAAAGAAAAGAAGTCAGTGGCATTAGTTTTAGTTGCGTTTGGTGGCTGGGGTTGTGTGCCACCTCAAGAGATTTTAGATCTCTTTTTATCATGACCAGATCTTATATTCTTCACATATTACTATTTATTATTTTGTTCATGCTATGTAATGTAAAATCTATAAAAGATAAACTTAAAAAGAAAAAGATCTAATGAAAGTAAGAAAACATCATAATTACGCTTCATTATTTCATTAATTTTTACAAATAAATTTCTAAAACTATAAACATGTTTATGTAATGATTGAATACGTGTCTAAATCATAAATTATTGTTTCGTAAATTATAATACATATTTAAGAGGAACATTATTGTCACTTCAGATTTAATTTGAACCCGCAGAAGTAAACTGGACCTGCATATAGAACCACCCTAAAAAAAACATTACATGGGAAACCCGTAAAAACCCAAATTACTTGGATGATTTTGGATAGTATTTTACAAATTTACTCTGTTTTATTCATGGTAATTAATTTCAGACATTTTATAGATTTTCAGACTTTAATCCTTTAGTTTTGTGGTAATTAACAAACCCTTAACCACCACATCTTCCAACTGTGTCAATTAATTGATGAAAATTAATTTTCTTATAATTTTGCTTGATTCAGCGGACAAACAAGACAGATCATATGCACATGATGCAAGTTTCCAGCTTAATTTCCTTTAATTATGCAATTTTGTGGACTGTTGTTTAACATCGTGATTTATGATGTTTTCAAAACGAAACATGGCTCATGTGATTCATGAATGACGAGTAATTCTCATGTGATTCCCGCATCAATGAGATCTTTTATCATAACCCTTGTGCAAATATTTTAAAAAAAAAACCAAAGAACCGAATATGTACTTTTTAAATTTTTCAGATTGGCCATAAATATATTTGATCATTAATAATATTTTTTGTGTGTAATTTTGTGTGATAAAGTGTTGATTATATGAAAGTACACATTAAAACGAAAAATGCTAGTTCAATATCAGCGTATTTAATTAATATCACATGATCATATTTGATTAATATAATGCTAGATTATTTTTATCGTTGACAATAATTAATTTTAACTAAATAAATAGTGACTTTTGCAGATTCAGATGGCACAGAAGAGTAGAAAAAATCGCAAGCCATGAAGATACTTAGTGATACTAACCCATGCTAGCTATAGTTTGATTTGAGGGTCATCAATTATTGAAAGATATGCTAAAATAGTTTCATCAATATATAATAGTCAAGCCTTGAAGATACTCAGTGATATGCCAGCCCAGATAGTTTGATATAATTGAAAATATTTTCTAAAATCATTTTCAGCAGATAAAATAGATAAACCTTGAATAAATAAATCCATTTGTCTCGCTTTCATCGTTTTTTTTGTTTTGGAACACTCATTTGACAAAATATCTATATATCTGAGGGGATGTTTTGTATTTGAGCCATCGCTTCTGCATTTATTATCTTCCTGCTCTCTCTCTATCAAGTTTTAATCAGGTATATATCCGATTCATCTTAAATATTTTGAATCTAAATAATTAATCAATTTTCTTATATTTCACGTCTTTACCAATCTATCTTGCAGTCCTTTTCTATGGCGGTTTCTGATAATGGATCTCGGTTTGATGGCATAGCCATGGCTCCTCCCGACCCCAGATTCCTTGTCACTGAAGCGTTCGAAGCTGATAAGAATGAGATGAAGATAAACCTCGGCGTAAGAGCTTTTCGAACCGAAGATCTTAAACCCTATGTCCTTAATTCCATCAAGAAGGCAAGTTTATTATCATCTGCATCTGTATCATATGTTTAAAACCTTTCACTCACAATTAATTTCTGTCTCAACTTCGCCATATATGCAGGCAGAATATCTGATGCTACAAAAGGGAGATAATAAAGAGGTAAGTGATATACTTTCATTCATTGGCGGATCTACGCAGTATACCAAAAATTGACGGAATAGCCTATAATTTTTAAGAACCGTAGATATTTGTAGTTATTTAATCTTATTAGTCTGTTACGGAGCCATATAGTAATGGAATAGTATATTATTATTGTGATGTGCTAATTTTTATCTATTTTAACTTATTAATTGCAATTATAATTGATGTTAGTGCTATTCAGCCATACTTACAAAAGTTTTCTAGATCCAGCCGCTGCTTCCATTTTATATAGTTTTGTTCAATTCAGATCTCTAACTAACATATGATCGTTATGTATATAATATCTTCCGATCGAAGGTTTGGCTGCATTCAACAAAATTACTGCTGAGCTTCTTTTAGGAGCTGATAATCCATTGATTAAGCAGAATAAAGTACGCACCTAACCCTAGATTTTTCCGAATGAATGAATTTCAATGTTTTTTATGAATATTATTCAATTTTCACTGTTATTTTTGATAGGTTGCTACGGTTCAGAGCGTTTCAGGGACCGGATCTCTGAGACTTGCTGCTGCTTTTATTGAGCGTTATTTTCCTGGCTCGAAAGTTCTGATATCATCACCTACTTGGAGTCTGTATTATCCTTCTTTTTAATTTCATGTTAATTTAATTGTAAGAGTATTGACTGTAATTAGGTCTAACTCTGCAGGTAACCACATATATATGCTGAATGATACCAGAGTACCTTGGTCAGAATACAGATACTATATATGATCCTAAAACTGAAGCCTTAGACTTTGAAGGAATGATAGCTGACATACAGGTAGGTAGTGCATGCATGCAAAACCTTTTTAACAACTAAGGCACCTGTTTGAGCTTATTTCTGGCTGAATTGAACTGAACTGAAATGAACTGAAAAAAAAAATAATGCTGAACTGAACTGCTTTACAGAAAAGTTCAGGCAAACAGCCCCTAATTAAGATACATGTTTTGCCTTAAAAAAAATATTGACATCATGAATTGACAAACATAACAAATATTGAAATAATTTTTTTTGATTTTTTCCCTCTCATAATCAGGAAGCTCCTACTGGTTCTTTTGTGTTGCTTCATGGCTCTGCTCACAACCCAACTGGCATAGATCCAACACCTAAGCAGTGGAAAATAATTGCTGATGTTATGCTGGATAAGAACCATATTCCATTCTTTGATCTTGCATATCAGGTAATTAGTCCTTTCTAGTTCCTAGCCAGGTATCACATTTAACATGCAAAATAGCCCTAGATTTCACCTATAATAATGATATTATAGCTATCTCAGAAAGTTTAATGTTATAAACCTAGGACTGCTGCAGTAGCGGATATAGGAATTTATATTAAGGTAGGCGATAGTATAAAGCGGGAAGACGCTACAATGACAGTTAGGTTAGAAAATATTGTTTACATGCTTGTTCAGCGGATCTGAGGGGAGGCATCGATTACTATTTCATATGCAGGGATTTGGTAGTGGGAGCCTGGATGAAGATGCATCAGCAGTACGAGTCTTTGCTGCTCGTGGCATGGAGCTTCTTGTTGCTCAATCATATGGCAAAAATATGGGACCTTATTCAGAACGGATTGGAGCTATCAATGTTGTGTGCTCCTCTGCAGACGCAGCTGCAAGGTAAAATAATTAAAACAATTCTACGATGATTTTGTTGTGAAACCCTATGATTTGATATATATATATTGAGTATAACCTATTAGTTTTTGATTAAATATAATTTGATAAAATCCAGCTTAGTTCGTCATACTATAGTTATTTTTAATACATTAATTTTTACTTCAATATTATTTCATTTGAATATATATCCGTTCACTTCAACTTAATTCAATAAATATAAATTGGGTAAAATATGGCTTAAATTAAGCTCATAATGCATGAGAACTGAATTGAGCAAAACTAAACTCGGAAAAATAGATCCTTACTTAAATAATATAGGCCCTTACTTAAATAAACTCGGAAAAATAGGCCCTTACTTAAATTTATACAAATACACACCATCCCCATAAAATAGGCCAATATATAATGTAAATTTTAGACTCTCTATTAATTTATTAAGCCATTTTCAAAATTCCATGTTTTAACAAAATAATAACCATGGCCTATATATATATATATATATATATATATATATATATATATATATATTGCAAAATAAACTTATAAGCTATTATGAAAAATTATATAAAACCTCTATTTTTAATTCTCTCAATTTTTATAAAGCATCAATGTATACATATAAAATAAGCACAAATTTGTTATTAATGTAGGGTGAAGAGTCAGTTGAAAAGGCTGGCTCGACCAATGTACTCGAATCCTCCCGCTCATAGGATTGTGGTTACAGTGGTCGAGACGCCGGATCTACTTAAAGAATGGAAAGATGAGATGGAGATGATTGCTGCAAGAGTTAAGAGTCTGAGACAGCAGCTCTATGACAGCCTCCTCGCAAAGGATAAGAGTGGAAAGGATTGGTCATTTTTCATCAAACAAGTTGGATTGTTCTCCTTCACAGGCCTGAATAAAGCACAGGTAGGTTTTAAATTTTAACCTAATTAACGGATATATCATTTCCAATCTAGTTCAGGAAAAGTACTGATTATTATGATTCTGATGTCCTTTGATGCAGAGTGAACATATGACTAACAAGTGGCGCGTGTACATGACAAATGACGGGATCATTTCTTTTGGTGGATTGTCTTCTTCGAAGTGCGATTATCTTGCAGATGCAATTATCGATTCATACCATAATGTCAGCTAGCTGGAGGGTTCACAGAGTTTGATATATATATGGTTCTATGGTGCTATTTTGTTCTGAGATATTGTGCCTTTAATATCTCATGTAATCATAAATTCATCCTCAAATGTGTCTAAGGATTCCTTTCGATGTGTTAATTCAATATTTCAATACTATGAAAGTTATGTTTGGGGTTATATTCCAATTTTCCTTTAAATATTCAATTTTAAAGGCTAATGTTTAACATCACGATTCATGATGTTTTCAAAACAATAAACATGTCTTATGTCATTTGATTATGCACAATTTTGGATGAATTTCCGTGGACAATTATAGGGCAGATGCAGTCCAATATTTACTTATGCAGTCTGTATTTTGTTTGAACTGACGTAAACACACTTATTTTCGTAAGATACAAATCTTCAATCGATCCCCGTAATTGTGGTTCTTATATCATTTTCGAGAGGGAATGCAAACAAGTCAAAGAATTAGATCAGGAAGCCAAACATATTAATTAGTTCTAGACCACTTTAGTAAGGACATGCATATTAGATAGTTTAAGTACAAATGCAGACTGCATTAACAATGTTCAACATCATGTATCAATTTTCCAATTATAAGATTAGCTACAATGAGATCTTTATTCTCAATCTTAGAAGAAAGTACCAAACCCTTAGCGGTGTATACCGATTTTTCTTGAGAATTATATTAAAATTTGACTATGCCTTCGGCGTGTCCTATAAAATATTAAACTATTAAGTATTAGTAAGTAGCATGTCACTTCAAATTTGATGTGAAATTCTTATGCATTCTTTTAAAAAAAATCAGACTTGTATCTAAAATATTGGATGAGCTATATATAATAAAATCCCCTCATTAAGGTGAGTTTATTTCAAAATTTTGTTTTATAAATTTCATTTCACGATAAGCTTATAATGATGAGAATATCTTAGGAAACTTAATACTATTTTGATACTTCAACTATTATGCATTCGATATCAATTTCATGAATATTTGGACTTTGTAAAATATTAAAATCGAAAGGGGAAAAAAAGGCTGTACATATACAAGCAAACTACTCCAAATGGTTAATTTGTAGCGTTTCATAAAGATAAGTTTAAAAAATGGTAGCAAAACATTTACCAATTAGAGGCGAGTTCGTTACATGTGTATTGTCTTAATCGGAAATGTTCGGACATTTCGATTCGATCGGGCCGGCAAAGGACGGCAGTGAATATTTTACATAGATATTCACTAAGTTTTTTGACATTTTATATATTAGTGCCATAAAATTTGAAATCTTTCAGATCTTCCCAACCCATTATTCATCAACTATGGGATCATACTTCAGCTGCTGCAGCTCGGAAAAGGTCGAACAAGGTCATGAAGGGTAAGTTCATGAACTGAAACCAACTTTTCAGTACAAATTATAACAGTTTATGGTCATTTTCTGAATTGATTTTGATAATTATGAATTGGTTAGGTTGTCATCACACACTCCTGGAAGTGCTGGTGGCGCTGGTTCAACCTGGAGAATTTTTAGTTACAAAGAACTCCATACTGCTACCAATGGATTCAGTGAAGATAACAAACTTGGAGAAGGTGGTTTTGGGAGTGTTTATTGGGGCAAAACTGCAGATGGCCTTCAGGTATAATTCTTTTTAATCATTACGACACGGAATTGTGTGTCGTATCTTATCCTAAGATCCGACCCAGGATATGGAATTTTTACACTAAACTGCCATGTCATATTTTGTGTCGTGTCGTGTCTGACACAAACATTGCAGATAGCTGTGAAGAAGTTGAAGTCTCTGAACTCAAAGGCTGAAATGGAGTTTGCAGTTGAAGTGGAAGTTCTGGGAAGGGTGAGACACAAGAACCTTCTGGGACTCAGAGGTTACTGTGTGGGAACCGATCAGAGGCTGATTGTGTATGATTATATGCCAAATCTGAGTCTGTTATCTCATCTCCATGGCCAATTTGCTACTGAAGTTCAACTAGACTGGAAAAAGAGGATCAAAATTGCCATTGGATCTGCAGAAGGATTGCTGTAAGTTTATTCTCCAATCCCTTTCTTTGATATAATATAAAAATATGTATGTGTCCAAATTTAATGGCCGGCACAATTAAGCTTTTAAAATGCATCCAATTGTTGAATAATGCATGCAAGTTAATAAGTTGGATGAGAACTAGGGGTATTTGATAGCATCTTCACAGGCATTTCCAATTATCATAAGAGGGTTAATAAAAAAATAATGATATTATTATCATAACAAATCTCGTTGTAATTATAAGATGGGGTAAACAAGATTTTGCTCTCCCATCTATATAATGTTAAGTTTAATATTTTATTCTATTAGTATGTTTTCAAATGAGCAATTATTTCTAAAGTTTTAAGATAAAATTTAGTTGATACAAGAATTAATTTTCACACTGAATTTAGGGTTTAGGGATATTAGAATATAATCCGTTAAAAAAGGATATTATTAGAATATAATAAATAATACAAAATGGGATAATAGGTCAGTGTTATTGTGTGTAAATTTCTTTAGTACCCATAATTTTTTTTTTTGAAGTGAGTAACCATAAATGTTTTTAAAAGTACTCATAAAAGTACTCAACTGTTATATAAATAACTTAAGTTGTTAAAAAAAAAATAATAATAAGTCAAAGTCAAAGTTATATCAGAGGACTTAAGTCCAGGTAAAAGTCAAAGTTAGATTTTCATGAAAACTTTTCAAAAATTCAAAAATGTTATGCAATAATTAAAGAGTGTTAGGAGGAAGTTTACTCAATTATATATATATATATATATATAGTTTCTGTATTATATAATTTTATTTTAATTCAAAAATTTTTATTCAAGAATTTGGAATCGTGCAACAACATTAAGTGAATAATGTAATAATTTTATCAAAAGATAATCAAACTAAATGCTAATCAGACTAATTGTCATATTGCAAATATAATATTTATAAAAGAGTAATACTCTTTTCACGAGTATTGTTCAGATGCCACAAAAGTCATGAATCTTTAACAAGGGATTCTTAACTAGATCCGGTTAAAACAATCGGATGTAAAGATAATCTCAATCTAAATTACAGGGTTTCGATAAAAAAAATCATTAACATTTAAAAAACTTTTACTACAAAGCTTAGATTTGAAGAATTTAAAGGTTAGTATGGAGTTTCAACACTTATTCATAAACAAAAATCATTAGTAACTGATCAAACATTGTTTCCCATTAGGATTTAGGGGGAAGAAGGTGTGGGTTTAGGGTTTTGTTAGAGAGAGTATATAACATATTTTATTGGCTAATCTACTTTAAATGTATTACAAATGTTAAAAATATACGTCCTATATTAAATTTAAAATAAACTGTTTAATTAACTTATATCATGATCAACTTAAATATTTATTCATGCCTCAACAATTACACTAATTTTTCAATTAATAGTCCACTAAACAAAGACATCTCTAACTCCACTGCAGGTACTTGCACCATGAGGTAACTCCCCACATCATCCACAGAGACATAAAGGCCAGCAACGTCCTCCTAGACTCAAACTTCGATCCCCTCGTCGCCGACTTCGGGTTCGCGAAGCTCATACCCGAAGGAGTAAGCCACATGACAACCAGGGTAAAAGGAACCCTAGGATACCTAGCTCCGGAATACGCCATGTGGGGAAAGGTATCAGAGAGCTGCGACGTCTACAGCTTCGGAATCCTCCTCCTGGAACTCGTCACCGGCAGAAAACCGATTGAGAAACTCCCCGGAGGGATCAAACGGACCATAACCGAATGGGCTGAACCCTTGATCGCCAAGAACAAGTTCAGGGACATCATTGACCCGAGGCTCCGGGGAAGCTTTGATGAAAACCAGCTCAAACAGGCCATAAACGTGGCGGCGCTGTGTGTTCAGAGCGAGCCGGACAAGCGACCTAAGATGAGGGAGGTTGTGAGCCTACTGAAGGGGACTGACCCGAAGGCAGCGACGATGCAGCTGAGGCTGCAGAGTATCAAGTATGGGGATGATTTGATGGCCCTTGACCAGACTAGTGATGATGAGAAGGACAGAAATGACGGCGATCGGGATCGCGATCGACATGAGAGAGATGAGAGCAGTGCCTATGGTGTGTTTGAGTCCATTGGGATGCAGAAGATGCATGATCCTTACAAGCGCTATGGACATACCAATGCTAATGACAGGAAGAATATAGACAGATATGGTTGATATATAGTTATTAAGGTATTATTATGGTTTATTTGAGTTTTTGTATCTTCCCTCTTTAGAAACTGGTGTGTTTTTTTTTTACAATTTTTATGAAATTTCAATTTTTTGATTCAATTTTATGAATATTCCATGTTCATTAATGAATCTGGAAATGATTGAAATTCCAAGAATATACCAAGTTTTTTGGATCAAAACTCCTTTCTAGTAACTTGTAAGAACAGAAAAGTCATGTGAAGAACAGACAAATAAACCTATAGTCAAAACAAGGAATGAGGTATGAACTTAGACACTTCCCAGGTAATTTCTTGACCCAAATGAATGGATATATGATCCAAGAATCTGAGTTCTTACAAAACGCGCTTTTATAAATTCCATGTTGTCTTGTTCTTAGACTGCAGTTTCTGCAGTGAGACTTCTAGAAATTACATGATATTTTCCACCAATAAGTACAAAATCCCAATTTTATGGACCAAATAGAGCTTTTGTAATATTTATATATGTACACTGAAGAAGCAAGGAAGTTATTTAGTTAAGAATGATCTCAGGAGTATTGATAAGTAATAAAAACCTGTTTTCCTTCGGCTTCTTCGCGTTGATCTGTTGCGCATTTCTATTTGCTTCAGTTCATGCTACTGATGAAGCTGTGTATCCATGTATTGGTATTGGGGTTGTTCTTGATTCGGACTCGTCCATGGGCAGAATGTTGAACTCTTGCTTGTCAATGGCAGTTGCAGACTTCTATTCAGTTCATGCAAGCTACAAATCAAGGATTTCTTTGCAGCTCAAGAGTGCTAAAGAGGAGCTTCAAGTAGGTTCAGCAGGTAACTTAATTAAGCTATTTTAATTTTAACTCCCTTCTGAGAATCGCGATGAATTTTTACTTTGATGCCTTCATTTCCTCATTTGCATAATTGAGTATTACCTAATGAACATGTGTGAAGGATGATCATCGGGTGGGTCTGGGTCTAGATTACCTAGATCCGGACCCGATCCGTAAAAAAAATGTCTGATCCAGATCCAGATCCGACTCATATTCGCAGAGTCTAAAATTTTAAAATCAGTAATCATATCCGTAGGGTAGTAAGGGTCTAAAACGGATATAACTTTTTATCTATAAATTCGTTATTTTGATTTTAGAGATTTCAAAATGAATATGAATAAACTCAAATGTATCTATTTTTTTTACCGAAATACATAGTGAATTATTAACACATAATACATATATATAGAAATACTCAACAATTTAGTGAAATTGAAAATAATCTAATACAAAAACGTACGCCATAGATATTATACATAAATATAATTATTATAATATATTAATATGTAATTGGATCTTAATATGGATATGGATCTGGGTATGGGTTTGATATCTTATATCTATATCCATATCAATTTTTAAAAACTTAGATCCAGATCCGATCCATATTCGATGGGTCTAAAAATGTTGGATCCATATCCGACCCGACGGGTCTAAACCCGCAGGGTCTGGAGATCATCCCTAGTGTGTGTATAGTTAACTTTTAAAAATATGTGGAGCATTATATAGATAAACAGTTTCTGTATTCCTGTCAAATGAATTTTCAGTTGTGGAACTGTTAAAGGATGAGAATACACTTGGAGTTATGGGACCTGAGTGGCTGAATGAAGCTGCAATTGTTTCAGAACTGGGATCAAGGGCTCATGTACCTGTCATTTCATTCACAGCGAAAACCCGGGCCTTTTCTTCTTCGCAGAGCGATAACTTTGTGCAGGCAGCTCTTGATGATGTATATCAAGTGAAAGGACTTGCAGCCATTTGTCAAAAATTCAAATGGAGTGAAATTGTTGTTCTGTACGAGGACACCGAGTATGGAAACCTATTCCTTTCAAAAGTAATCAAAGTATTTCAAGAAGCCGATATTCGGCTCAGGTACATTGGTCCTTTCTCAACATCATATGGAGATGTTTTAATCAATGAAGAACTAGTGAAGCTCAAGAAGATTCATTCTAGGGTTTTCTTGGTTCATATGAACAGCGTACTTATTAACAGGCTTTTTCGCCTAGCGAGTGAAGCTGGAATGATGAGTAAGGGACATGCCTGGTTAGTTACTGATATTTTATCGAATTCTCAAAACCTATTTGATTCTAATCTGATGGAAGGTGTTGTCGGAATAAGGCCTTATTTTCCTAAGTCCGAGAAACTCGAGAGTTTCAAGAAAAGATGGAAAAAGATTCAACCTGAAAGCACCACAATGGAGCTGAATATGTATGGATTATGGGCGCACGACGCCATTTGGGCATTTGCAATTGCAGTGGAGAAGATTTATTCGAATACGCCTGATTTCTCAAACCTAAGTGTTTCTAAGGTTGGATTAAGGATTTTGTCTGAACTCCAGAATACAAACTTTACAGGCCTGACTGGGAAATTTCAGTTGCTTGATGGTAAACTGCAACCTTCAGCATTTGAGATCTTCTACCTGATTGGAACAGGAGACAGAACAGTTGGATACTGGATTCCTGGAAGAGGTATATTCAAAGACTTGACCTCGAATTCATCGAAAGGACTCAAAGCCATTTTATGGCCTGGAGAAACCCTAGTGGCGCCGAAAGCTTTTCCTGTCCTGACAACAGGAAAACTGAAAGTTGGAGTTCCAAAGAAAGATGGCTTCAAGGAATTTGTCAATGTAGAAATTGATCCTTTGACAAATCAGCTCATCAATGTCACTGGTTTTTCGATAGATCTCTTTTACGCCATTCTTCAGCGCTTACCTTTCGACCTGGAATACGAGTTCTTGCCGTATACTAATCTCACTGCACTGCAAAATTGGAGCTACAATGATATGCTCAAAAAAATCTCTGATGAGGTATGCTTCTTTTCCATACTGGCCTGCTAGATGCAGACCGTATTTTGCTTATTTGCAGTCCGTAATTTTGTTAAATAATTATATATACAATCATGACGATATATAACTGATTTGAAAGTGTATGCAATAGAAGTAATATATATGATGCATATGTCCGATATACATAATTATGGGAATTGATAGGTGCAGTCCAACATTACTTTTGCAGTCTACATTTGTATTTAAAGTACCTGATATACCCTCATTTATGGGAACCACATTCACTTTTGAATAAATACTGAGGGTATTAATGTGACTTCATGAATAAATACGAACTGCATAAGTAAATACTGGACTGCATATCGCACACAACGCCCATAATTATTGACCATAGTTTATATATCGAAGACGTATTTTTATTTTGGACCGTAAAATAAGCAAAATACGGACTGTATCTAGCATATGCCCCTTTATCTAGCTAGTAAATGATCACATTTTCGGATAATAATGACTATAAATTTTTTTTGTTTCCATTGATTAAGCAGACTTATGACTTGGTTGTGGGAGATATAACTATATTGTCTGATCGAGCCTCATATGTGGATTTTACCCTTCCCTACACGGAATCAGGAGTGGTAATGGTTGTGAGAAATCGAAAAGACGCTGATATGTGGAGTTTCTTGAGGCCTCTAAGCTGGGACCTTTGGCTTACAATTGTTGTAGCCTGTCTTTTTGTAGGTTTTGTTTTAAGGATAATGGAGCGCGAAAGAAACACATCATCGACTGAGCGAAAGAACAAATCAGGAGTCTTCTTTTTCCCTGTTGCAGCTCTTGCATTCCCTGAAAGTAATGCCTTTATTCATAGTCATTTCTAACCATTTCATTTAGGGTTTAAGGTAAATTTTACCTATTTTTTCGCGAAATTCACAGGGGATATGGTGGCAAACAAATGGTCGAAGTTCGTGTTAATCGTGTGGCTTTTCGTGGCGTATGTATTGATGCAGAGTTACACAGCAAAGTTGTCCTCGATTTTCACAGTTGATCAGCTGGATTTTGTCTTCTCCAAAGACTACTACGTTGGTCACCAGTTGGGGTCTTATGTAAGAGATTTCTTGATTGATGAGCTTCAGCTGAATCCAGTGAAGTTGAAAAGCTTCAAAACGTTCGAGGAATTTAACAATGCCATGAAACAAGGTGGCAGAAAAGGCGGCATTGATGCCTTTGCCGGAGAGATTCCTTACATGAAGCTCTTCTTAAGCCAATATGGTTCTGAGTACAGAATAGCAGGACAACCTTACAAAACATCTGGCTTTGGATTTGTGAGTTTCTCTAATACATTTTTCTTAAACTTTCCGTTAAATTTGTAACAAAATGTACTGAAATTCTATATGCAGTCCAATATTTTACTCAGCAACATTGTAGTCCAAAATACCATTGAAATTACAATATTATCCCCATAATATTGCTAAATTTCTCAAATAGCATCATAAATGAGTACATTTTCATAAGTTCATACCGTATTTTGGACTATTGTTGGATGCAGTCCAGAGTATTTTACTCCTGTAGTCTAAAATACAATATAAAAGTACAAAAATGATCTCAACTTATTTGATTTTTGAGCAACTAGCCAACTTGCTGGGGCGGTAGTGTCATTTCATTGATATTTTGGACTACGCTGAGTAAAATACTGGACTACGTATATCACTTCAGAAAATGTATTATGGATTTCAGTTTGGTTTACAAACATTTTCACCTAAACCTAATTTTCCAGGCATTCCCGCGTGGTTCCCCTTTGGTTAGTCACTTCTCAAAGGCAATCCTTAACATCACCCAAAGTCCGATGATGACAGCCATAGAGAAGAAGAACTTTGGACCGGGATATCCCGATGACTCGATAAATCACGATAGTTCGAGGCTCACTGCTTCAAATTTTGGAGGCCTGTTCATAATCATCTATTCAGCTACGATGGTTGCACTGTGCTTTTCTCAGATCCCAGATGGACTAAGGTTAGCCATTATGGTACCATCTAATTTCAGAAGATGTTGCAGCACTTTTCCGGACACTGAAACCGTGGCGAGTGAAGAATCCGGCGACTCGGATGAAGAAGCTAACGGAGACCAGCAGGGTGTTTCATCGGCCGGGGAAGTTCAGGAATCTGATATCATTGTTGCTGAAGTTTCAGAGGGGCAATCTGTGAGAACTTCATGAAATGTTATGTAACTTTTGTCTAATATAGTGTAAATAAGTAAATTTTCCAAAATTAATCTTGAAATCAGTAACATTTTAAAAAAATTGTCTGATCTGTTAAAAAAAAGATTTGAAAAAGAAAGAAACTGATTGGATATTTACAAGTATTCGATCGAAATCAATATTGAACATCAAAGTAAACGTTTTGAAAATTTCTTAGAAATTGTATGGTCATTGTGTCACGCCGACATATCCCAAGATAGATTATTAACGTGCAAGTTTTCCAAACATATATAAAATCGATGTCTTGTCAAATATTGATTCAATACAAAATCGGTTGACTTAAGAGTTAATATTTATATATGTGAAGATTCATCATAGATTCTTTTTGAATCTGTATAGGTATAGGTGAAGTGCTATACACGGTTCAGGTATAGTTTAAAATATTATTAAAATTATAAAATAATTTAATAAATATTGTTAAATTTCTCAATGACATAATAGATAAAGATGTTTTTATAAATTCATACTGTATTTTGAACTAAAAAAAATTATTATTTGGATGATGACTTTATGGTCTAAGCGTAGTCATTCAACTCTTTACTTCTTTCTTCTAAATACCAATAGGAACCAGCCAGCAGTCTTTTGACCATTTCAATTGAGTGTACCTTCAATATAACTTAGAAAAAAAATAGTTGACTTTAATTGATTTTTTGCATTTTGTTCTTCGTCAATGTGTAAAGAACATCGATATGTGGAACCTGCAGCTTCAAGTTTCAGGGACCATTCTCAATGGCAAATCATCAGAACTTCTTTTTCTTCTTTACTTTGGTTTTTTGCATTGCTTTGGTGATTGCAGATGATCAAGTAGATAATACAACAACTGTCCACATTGGTGTACTTCTGGATTTGAGTTCGCCATTGGACAACATGATCGATCTGTGCTTGTCTATCGCGCTTTCGGACTTCTACGAAGCTCATCCGGATTATAAATCTAGGCTGCAACTTGACACCAAGAATGTAGAAGGAGAACTAGATGTAGACTTTGCAGGTACGTACCATTCTTTCTATGTGTATGTATGTAATATATATATATATATATATGTATGTATATGTATATATATATATATATGTATATGTATATGTGTGTGTATATATGTGTGTGTGTGAAAATCGCATTCCTCTGCTTTTGTATTGTGTGTGTGCATGTTATCAATTTTTGTTGAAATTAAACTGTGTGAGAGTTATGAAGTTCTATCATAAAATTTGTGTAGCAGTAAGTTTGAAATTGATATCAGTAAGAATATGGTGTAGCTAGTGGTCATATGTTCTTATTGCTTCCCATTGAACATGATACAGTTTTAGAAATGTTGAAGAATGGTGAGATCCAAGGAGTTCTAGGGCCACAATGGTCAAAAGAGCCAACATTTGTTGTTGAACTTGGAGCAAGAGCTCAAGTTCCAGTCATTTCCTTTACAGCGAAAGCACGATCTTATTCGCATACTCAAAGCCCTTATTTTGTGAGAACTACTCTAGATGATGAATGTCAAGTGAGAGCATTGGCAGCCATTTGTGAAGGATTTAGATGGCATGAACTAGTTGTTTTATATGAGGACACTGAGTACGGAAGTCTTTTCGTTTCTAAGCTTAATAAAGGATTCCAAGAAGCCGATATCCGGTTAGCATCCATGGTTTCAATCTCTACATCAGCTAAGGACAGTGAAATCACCGATAAGCTCAAAAATTTGATGGCAAAGCAAACTAGGGTTTTCCTGGTGCATATGAATATTGCACTTGGACAAAGGCTCTTTTTGATAGCAAGAAAGTTAGGAATGATGACTGAAGGCTATGCATGGCTCATAAGTGACATTTTATCCTATAGCCTTAGCTCTGTCGACTCTTCTTCAATGGAGAATGTTTTGGGGATTAGACCTTATGTACCTAAGTCTAAGAATCTTGAAAATTTTAGGGCAAAGTGGAAGAGAAATGCACTCTTGATGAAGCCTGAAAATACAGTTATGGACTTGAATCTGTATGGTTTTCGGGCATATGATACGGTATGGGGTTTAGCCATGTCAGTTGAAAAGGTTATGCCCTCAATGTTAGATATTCTGAACTCTAGCCAAGGAGGAAAAACGAGTCAAATTTCTAACATAAAAGTGTCACAATTTGGCCAAAGAGTACTAACAGAACTCTTGAGCACTAAATTTAATGGTTTGAGTGGAGAATTTGAATTGGTTGATGGGCAGTTGAAACCTTTAGAGTTTGAAATATTCAATGTGATCGGATCAGGCGATAGGATTGTAGGATACTGGTCTCCATCTAGAGGAATTTCACATAAGGTATTTGCAGAGGGTGATCTAACATATTCTACTTCAACAAAAGAATTAAGAGCCATTATGTGGCCTGGAGACACATTAGTCCCTCCAAAAGGTTGGGATATTCCTACAACTGGAAAGCTCAAAGTAGCGGTTCCCTTGAAAGATGGTTTCACTGAATTTGTAAATGTGCAACATGATCCTGTAACTCAAGACTACAATTTCAGTGGATTTTGTATCGATGTTTTTCTTGCTTCGGTTAATATTTTACCATTCCATCTTGATTATGAATTTGTTCCTTATTTGGGCACAAGTGAGGATCGCAACGGCAGTTACAGTGACATGCTTCATGCAATGGCTAACAAGGTTGGTTTACTCTTGCATATAATGTCTATAGCAGCAAAATGAAATGTCTCGTATTTGATTTGACACAATTTTTGATCTTTTGAATAAGGTAGACTTATGATTTCGTTGTCGGGGATGTGACAATATTAGCTAATAGATCAACATTTGTGGACTTTACGCTCCCATACACAGAATCTGGAGTTGTTATGGTTCTGAAGAACAAGAAAAGCTTTAACATGTGGATTTTTCTAAAGCCTTTGAGGTGGGATCTTTGGCTGACCATTGCCTCGGCTTGCATTTTTGTTGGTTGTGTTCTTGGAGTTCTGGAGCATCGGAGCCATGGAAACGACACAAACTCATCGACACCACAGGAGCAAGAGCTTCGTCTTTTCTTTTGGCTTCCCATTGCAGTTCTTGCCTTTCCTGAGAGTAATGGCCAAATCTTTTCATTTCTGACAGAGTACCCTTTTTGGCTTTGGATTCTCTGTATCACAGTTGTATGTGTATCACTGCCCAAGATCGTGACATGTGAATTTCACTTCATTAAATTACATTAGTACACATGTCAAGATCTTGTGCGGTGATCAATACATGACAATTGTGATACAGAGGATCAAGAGTCTTTATTTTTCGCTTCTTAATTAATTTAACTCACATTATGGTGTCTTTCTTTTGATAGGAAATATGGTGGTTAGCAAGTGGTCTCTTTTTGTGCTAGTCATATGGCTTTTTGTGACCTTCATATTGATGCAGAGTTATACAGCTAAATTGTCTTCAATCTTCACAGTTGATCAGCTGAATTTTGCATTTTCGACGGATTATAACGTAGGTTACCAACATGGTTCATTTGTCAAAGATTTCTTAATCAATGAGCTCCATCTGAATGAAACGAAGCTGAAACCCTACGCAACTGTTCAAGAATATCATGATGCTATGAGTTTGGGAAGCAAAAAGGGTGGCATTGATGCCATTTACGCAGAAATTCCGTACATGAGGCTCTTGCTTGACAGATATGGCTCTGAATACAGAATAGTCGGACCAACGCACAAGACAGATGGTTTTGGTTTTGTAAGTTCTTTTCATATGTTCCTTTTTGAAATTTATAAACTGACATTTTAATGAATGAGTGAAAGGATTTCTCAATTATTTTCAGGTGTTTCCAATGAATTCTCCACTAGTAAGTCACTTCTCTAGGGCTATTCTTAATGTTACTCAAAGTCCATCCATGGCAGGAATCGAGCGAAAGAATTTTGGACCGGGATATCCTTCAGATCTGAACTCAATCAATCAAGATAACCCTAGTCTGACAGCTTACAATTTCGGAGGGCTCTTCATAATTGTGATTTCAGCTACCATGTTTGCACTCTTCTGCTCCAAAACCTCACTAGGGCGAAAGTTTGCTTCCATGTTAATTTGGAATTTTTCGGTTCATGAGAGTGAAAAAGAAGATGATCATTCTTCTAACATCGATGCATCGAGAGGATCGTCTCGATCACGCGAAGAAGGTGAAGACATTAGAGTAATTAGTAACTCAAATGCAACACCAGAGGCAGAGCAAAATGGTGCAATTATATCAGAAAGGCAAAGTGAGTTTCAGCTACCAGAGAGGAACAAAAAACCAGATACATCAGCATAGAATATAAAATGTTTGGGGTTGCTAAACAAAATTCGAGGTTGCTGGAATTCTCTATATATCCATCTCGTGCTACAGTAATTTATAATGTAATATATATTTTAGGGGTTGGCGCCATCGCCACCCTGAGCAATCCTTGATTTGCCAATCTTAACTATGTTGTAAACAAATAGAGAACTTGGGATCTTGTTTATACCACTACTAACTTGATAAGTAAACGTTTAATATTTGTCAGGATTGTCATGATAGACTATCATCATGTCGAACCGACAAAGATTACTATCGACAATCAATCTACTACCTCGACTCCTCTAGAGTTACAAATACCTAATTAAATCAATTTTCACCAACTTGAAAGTAATAAACAAAGTTGAATCGAACAGATATGAACTTCTAAACAACTTAATTAAATGAATAAAAAGTGATTTATTTTATATTAAAAGTAAACATAGATGGATAAATTCAAAATAAGATTCATGAATCAACGATCAGGATATGAATTGAAAAGTAAGAATTTAAATATTGGAAGGGGAAAACTGATCCAGACCTTTTTAGGAGAATCCGATGCCCCTAGCTTTAGATCGTGCGGCGCTTATCCAAAACTAGATCTAGTATTATACTACTCCATAGATCCTCGGCCAAAAATGCAGTAGTTAGTTAATTAATTAAGATCTTAATAAATATTAACATAGAATCATTTCAAATGTGCATTGGATTGATGATTAATTGTTATAAAAAATACTAAATTTTGTATATTATAGTCAGGATCGAATCAGGCCCTGTCCAGTTCAACTTGTTGCAGCATATTTCAGCACAGCACAGCACTGGTCAGCACAGCACAACACTCATCAGCACAACACTGTTCAGCTCAACGCATTTAAATTCTAAATGGACACTATTTTTATGTTTTATAAAAATAATATTAATTAAGTACACTTTTTAGTTTTTAGGTAATAAACATTATATTTTTTTTTCAACTCAAATGAACAATATTTAATACTTTCAACACTATTCAGCACAAGATCAGCACAGCACAACACTAATCAGCACAGCTCAGCCCTGATCAGCACAGCACATCACAATACCAAATAAGTTGAACTGGACAGGGGCTCAGAAGTTACACGGAACGACTTCCTGCAAAAATGTGGAAATTTTTGAATTTCAAAGTTCTATATTTAGAGGGACATATTCTGGAACATAACTTATTTAAAACTAAACTAAATAAAGCAAAGAAAAAGATCGTTGTAATTTTTGTCCATAGTGAAATTAGTGTAAAATTGGTTAATTTAAATAATTTGAGATCCAATTGTGTTCATCTTATTTTAGGAAAAAAACGTAAATCAGCTAAAGCTTTTATTATGGAGAAAGTCTCCTGAAAGTCCAACTTTCCTGACTTTCCATAAGAGTCTTTAAACGTTTTAACTTATACAGTGTATTTTTTAATTTGAACTGTAAAATTTGTTATTTGAATTTTATTAATATTTTAATGTAAATTCATGAATTTTTGCATTAAAACATGTTTTACTATATGTTCACTTTGATACTATCAATGTTTTAACACAAAATAGTATCACTTGACCTTAAATATATAGTGGTAGTTCCATAACACTTAGGAAAGTCGGACTTTCTAGAGATTTTGCATTATGAGATGAGCTGATGAGATGTAATAATCTTATTCAAAAGAAGACATTAAATTTTATCAGGTCATGGTCTCTTCTAATTATTTATTTACATTAATCTATTTTATCTTATTATAGAAATAAATTTTGGTTGATTAGGTTTAGTTTTATTTACTTCTCCTTGTTTTTAATTATTTACTTTATTTTAATTTAATTTTATTTTATTTTAGTACCAAATAAATTATGGAAACAAGACATAGCCACATGATTTTATAGTGGAATAAAAATACCCCATCTCATTTCCATTGATGATCTAATCAATATGCAAGCTTTTATTTCAACCTTTCCATTTTTTAATAGAGATTAAAAATTAACTAACCTATAAGGCACCTTCTCCCCAAATAGTTCAAGAATAATTTTATTTAATGAACAATTATTTGATGAAATTTAAGTTAATGTAAAACTTATTATTTGTAATACAATAATTGTTATTCCGGTTCAATTCATAAAAATAATAATTATATTTACATAATTGAACCATCTAAATTATCTGAACTGAATTTAAATATACAACTAAATTAAACAAAAGTAAAATCAACGTGTTGAAAATAATTATATTATCTCGAAATTAAATTAAATTTTACTGAATCATATTTTATTGAAACTGAAGTGAGTGATGGGAGTAAAAAGGCCATTGGAACAATACTATAATAAAGATGTATATATATATATATATATTATAATTTGTAATAGGAAAGTAAAATACATATTTTTTTAGAATAATAATTTCAGTAAAAAGGATCTAAAAAGGAAAAAAGAAAGGGAAGGTGAGAGTGATTTGAGTCGTGGACGTTTAAGTTCCCTTATTTAAGCAGAAAAATAAGAATGCGTAGAGTAACCGCTTTGCAGAACCTATGACATCAACCAAACATCATCTAATCCACCAACTCTTATAAAACCCTCCCAACAACTGCAAAAATTCCCAGCTAATTTTCCGATCTGAGAAGAAAGAAGACGAAGAAGAGGAACCAAGATGTGCTGCGGTGGTAGAATCTGCACGATCTGCACGTGCTTGGTGCTGCTGGTGGTGGTCATCGGGTTCGTCTTCGGCTTCGGAGTTTTCCGGCACGGTTTCCAGAAGATTCAGAACTCCCTGCACGACTGTGATCCCAATTCCTCCACTTTCTGCGGCGGCGGGAGAGGCGGACGGCCGTTCTTCATTGCCCACGCGCCACCACCTTACTAATTAAGTCTGTCTTCCGATCAGTTTCCCCTAATTTCTTAGGGCTATGCTTTGTTCCGTTAAGGATTAATCGTTGTTGAAATTTCTGTGGATTTTTTCAGTTTTTTGCTATAAAATTGGTTCAATTTTCGTAGATAATTTGTTATGTATGTCATTGTGCTATGATTTAGTGCCTTTTGGATGCAATTTGTGGCCTTAATCACTGTGTAATTAGGCTGTTTTATTTGACTTGACTGTTTCATAGCTTGTATTTCGCCTATAATTGATTAGTTTCAGTTTTTCTTTAGCAAACTCATTAATTTCAGTTTTAGCTAATTAATGTGTATAAATTTTATTGATTTTACATTACAGAAGATGTTACATTACCTTGATTTTTGGTGGCCTCACGCTATACATAAGAATTAGATTCGAACCGAATGATCCAAACATATACGAAGGGTAGTACATATTCGAATTATAAAGTTATTATTGATGTTTCCTCAAAAAAAAAAAAAAAGTTATTATTTGATGTTGATGTTAATATTCATAAACGTACGTGATTCTAACCGTAAAATAGTCAGAAAGTGTGCATACATTCGTCGTCACAACAACTTATACTGGAACACAAGCTATGAATTTGAGGTTTTTTTTGAAAAACAAATTTATATCACTTCAAAATTCTGAAAAACGTACATAATCGTTTGACAAAAAAGGTGATGGAGATGTCCATGAATTGAATCTAGGTCGCTCGTCTTTGCAAAAGAATCTAAGGAGTGAGATATATGATTCTCATCTCTAGCTACCCAATACAGACCGAAAAAGAATCCATTTCAATAAAAGTTTAACACGGTGAAAGAGATCCATAACACACCAGAGGCAGAAGAGTTTCCCCATAAATCATATTGACCAAACTTAATACCTCAGACACCAATATTGCATGCCTAAATTCTCCCTCAGAAATAACTCTATTTTTTTGGAACCATATTGCATCGCACGCCATAACAATCAAGTCCTTTTGCGAGGAATCCACTAGCTTGAGGAGTTTTCTGAACCACAAATCACCACAATTTTTCTTATGTCGAGTGATATTCTGCCAAAGCCGCAAAGATGACCAAATCTCCCGTGCATATACACATTCGAAAAATAGATGGCCCGTGCTATCATCATCTCCAGAGCAAAGGAGGGAGAAAGGTGAAATAGCCATGGTTCTGCTGCGTAAATTTTCTCCCGACGGCAACGAATCCATACACAGACGCCAAGCAAAATGCATTGCTCTGTTTGGAACTTTTGTAGACCAAAGAGCTTTCCAAAAGGATGCATTTTCCGAAAACCTGACCAGATAGGGGATTCTCTGTGTGTATGGAGAGGGGATTCCGTCCAGAGAGGGAATTCTTCACTGTGTATATTCCAAAATTTGAAAGGTGCCTATTCCATCTAT
Organism: Sherardia arvensis; assembly: GCA_948330725.1. Taxonomy (NCBI): domain Eukaryota; kingdom Viridiplantae; phylum Streptophyta; class Magnoliopsida; order Gentianales; family Rubiaceae; genus Sherardia; species Sherardia arvensis. Next base: position 49,974,641 of record OX415235.1, read on the forward strand.
CAGCTCCTCCACCGCCATAAAGTGGCATTTTTTTTATAACATTCACGTCATCCACCGAAAAATAAGTGTCCAGGGCCTCAAATTCCACCACCCCGAATCAGGATTGTTAGAAACCCCGACGGGGATAACAGCCCCGTCACATATAAATCAGAAACAAGGCACAAGGCCCAAATTCTTTCAGCACATAAGTTCAGTGAGATTCCAAGATAAAACCAATTGGCAATATGTAAATTGGCACGCCAACCTTATATACTAAACTTTCAGTCACTCCGTTTCCGATGTGAGTTTGATCTCAACAAGAATCAATCAACTCAGAAACTTTATATAATGCTGAGGGAACATTGGCTAGGTATTGGACATAGAAACTCTCAGACTAGGTAGCCATGGATCAAAGCAAATACCGGTATTGGAACCCGTTGTAATAGATTTCCTGCATCCCATTCGCAATTAATCAACTCCTTCACAAATACTCCTTCATGCATGAGATGAGCTTTGTCCAATAACTACACCCACGGGCGTAGCCCAACGGTTGAGACATTGAGTTCATTGTGATAGGTCCAAGGTTCGAATCTCAACAGCGGCAGTGTGGGTCTTGCTTGCAAGGTCCCTTGTGCGCACTGAGACAAATGACGCTCAATGAGTCCTGGCTCTAGGTTACCGTGATTTAATTACCTCTCTATCAAGGCATGTGGTGTCGGACGGGTGGGGCGCTCAGAACGAGCGAATCGCCTTTTGTGATAGCTTTGTCCAATAACTGAGCTGAATAAATCAGAGTTGGGGAAATATTTAGCTTTATATACCCGAGCTAGAAATTTGAGGTCGGAGGCAATATTCAAAGTGTAGTATTAAAAAATTTTCCAGTATAAAATTTATTTATCTACACATAGAAGGAATGATATATGCCTATGTTATTATCATTAGAATCATTACTACTGGTTTATAAGATGCCAAAAATAACAAAGGTTAGCCCACTTCTTTTGGACTTTCTCTATATTAATATGGACCAAGAGTAGGAACCATTTGAAGCCAGTTTACGAAAGAGCCACAGGCCCACAGCTTATGAAGAGTGTATATTACAATAATTCATTAATATCTAATTTAAAATTAGGTTAAAGTGCAAGTCTGACCTAAAATATTTTTTATGTTTCAACTTTGCCTTCCAACTTTTTATAAGATTCAAATTTTTTTAACATCAAATAATCACAGAATATTAAACATTTTATCATAAAATGAAGCTGACCTCTCCAAATAATTGAGAGTATAAACTAATAATTTCCTTTAAAACCCATCCAAATTTTTGAACGAAATAAAATTTTGGAAATTGCTTTTATTATAAGCCTCCAACACGTCAATCAAGTTCAATAAATGGTTGCCTTCGAATGGTTGCTCTCAAAACTTTTATGAAAAAACTTGAACATAAAGTTGTATAAAAAAACAAAACTAGTATTGATAGTCATATAGATAAAAACTACTATTACATGTGTATGATTGGATTGTTATGTTTTCCTAACGTCAACAAAAAGCTAATGCGAGTCGCGATCGATTCATTTATGCATCTGAAATCATACACTCCACATGAATCTAGCTAGAGTTCGTGCATCAACATTTGTCTTAAAACATACAAATACTTAGCGAAGGCGAATATTGAATACACGCTGGTTCATCTCAAAGAAAATCCAAACAGTATTAATTATGACTTTCGCATATGGTGACGGAATGAGATGATTCTGGAAAAAGCTTACTAATTACGAAAACGAAGAGCTTTGAAATCAGATTTTGCTTCGAAAACACATATATGCAGGGACCGGAAACAGTGATTGATCAAGAAAATTATTTTAATGTAGATTCAAATGGATAAAAGAATTCAGGGTAGGTTCGCTTAAGGCCGGAAGGCTCCGCTTCTCAGCGAAAAACATTAATTAATTTACGTTTGGGTGTTGGATTGGCCTACCCGAGTCTCAACGTAGTTCCGCCAGTGACGGGAAACTGAAGAGGAATGCTTGTTCAGGTATGAATACGTCTAAGATAACCTTCCAATTTAGGAATAATTGATATAGAACTAATGACGACGAAAATTAAAGACGGATTGATTAATTACAAAGAAAGTTCAAAACAGTATCACCCGTAACTTTAGCGTACGGTGTCAGAATGCAATGATTTCTGGAGAAAAGATAAAAGCTTACTAAGAGCTTCGAAATCAGATTTTGCTTCTCTGATGCGTATCAAAATGTAACTGAAATTTAGCTTTAAATTACGATGTTTTGTACACGCATATACAAAACCTTTTGTGGCAACATAGTGGATCATGTAGTAGCGTGTAAATATCCATCTCATCTTTAAGATATTTATATCCAATGATGAGTTGCATGAAAATAAAGAACCGCAGCAACAAAACAACTAGCTACAACAATATCACTGTTTATGGTGACCGTAATGCTAGTTATTATCATGATCGAAATGATGAGAAATTAGCAACTAGCTAGCATGATATATATAGCTCGAATAAAACAAAAGAATTTTGTGATATCATCAATTTCCCAACTAAATAAATGCTAAATCATGACGCATTATGTCTTCCTTTTGCTAATGATTATTATTTTGAAGCAGAGACTTGTTTCATACTCTCTATTTGTTATCGAAGTAATAACTAATTTTATTTGAAAATGAAATAATTGTTACACTATTAAGGGTGCATTTGATTCAATTGATTTTTTGAAAAACTGGACTTTCAAAATTTGAAAAATATTATTTGGCTCATATGAATTTAGAAAGTCCAGATTTTCCCACTCCAAAGTTTGGTTTTTATTCTTCCAAATCCAGACTTACAATTTTTGTTTGAGTCTTGCAAAATCCTAACGGACCAAACAAGAATTTTGATTCAAACTTACAAAATACCAACCCAACCAAACAAGATTTTTGCAAAACAAAACTTTCAAAATCCCAAACAAAAACCCAACGGTGTGTTTGGTTGGGCAAGTTTTTGCAAAACTTGGACTATACAAGTCCAGTTTTGTAAAATCTTGTTTGATTCACCAAGTTTCCCAAAATCCAGACTTGCAAAATCCTATAAACCAATCAAATATTTTATTTCATACTCACAAAATCCAACCCAACCAAACAAGGATTTTGCAAAACCAAACTCTCAAAATCCCAAACAAAAACCCAAGACTCTCAAAATCCCAAAACAAAATCTAGACTCTCAAAAACTCTCAAAATCTCAAAAACAAAATTCAGACTCTCAAAAAATCTCTCCAACCAAACACACCCTAACTTTCTTTAATTAGATATTGAGATCGTTATAAAATGATGGACATTTCAATCATTTTTTAAACAGAGTTCTAATTTTATATTAGTAATATGATTCTGTCTATAACTTTATATAACCTCAAAAATTTATATATCAAAATCACTATAACTCATTTTATATTATCATATCATTTTACTAAAATAATATACTAATATGTTCAAGAAAATATGTATTCAATCGAAAAACCTCCACCTTAGAAAATAGAATATGTGGCTCTCTAATGAAACGACACAAACCTATTTATCTTCTTGAATATTAATAATTTTAGGCCCCTATAAATGTGTATATATAGCTTGCGTCATGGAGGTTCCTATACCATGGCTACTCAATGATATATATAATATGTTGAGTGCGAGGAAATAAAGTGTAGTATATATGATTATATTATATAATCATGACGCATTAATGTTAATCGTGTATTTTCGATTAACTTTCGATCGTATACTGAATTAGATTAAGTAATGTTGTGTCAGGTGATGTTGTGTTGCGTTGTATTGATCGTTGCTTTATTGAATGGAAGAATGTTAATGTTAATCTTATACTTTCAGTCCAGTTTAGTTGGTCAGTATAATTTTTCAGACTCTAACTTTACTTTATCTTAGTTCAGTTCATAATAATTATGACAAATATTATAAACACGACTTGACATGGTAAAACTCACCAATCGTAATTTGAAGAAGTTACTCAAATTAAATGATAAAAGTCAGTTTGGCGTATTAACTAGTTCTCACATGAATCATATGATTTAAAGCAGACGAACTTCAAATAATTTGCAATATATGACTTTGTATGTAATATTTCCTGCAAATAATTTCCTTTTTTTTTTTTTTTGAAAGAGGCATAAATTAAAATGAAATTGTAGCATGAAAGTGAGAGAGACCACTGTACTTTTTGTGCGACTGCGAAACGCCGCATGTCTGAATATGGAGTCAGGAGTATTATAATTTTGAATGATAGTAGAGTTCTTGTCATTTTAAAAAATCACAAGTTTGATACCTCACATTTTATGTATATCAGCTGAATTTACAAATTCTTGAATTTTTTATATCAATCAATTATATTTTCGACCATTAATATTTTTATTTACATGTAATTTAAATGTGATAAAATATTAATTAAATGAAAATACACATTACAATGAATCTAACAAGATATCATAATCAATTTTAACTAAATGAATCATGATTTAAATGGTATATGGAGGGAGTATTGTAACCTGTATCTTATTGAAATAAATATATTTTTGACATACATATATGATTATTTTATAACATATATAAAAAGTATATGATGCTTATATCTAATACAAATAAATATGAATTGTAATGCATATACTGAAGTCGTATATTTTATTTTTTAACTCCAATACTACAAATTAAACCATGCCTTTTAAAAGTTTGTTGTTCAACATTATTTCACTTTATTTCATGCATGGTTCATTAGTCTCAAAAATTCAATATTCAATATAGCTACACTTATTATAAAATAAAATTAAAATATTTCATTTAATTATATTATCTATCTATTTCAAAATCATGAAGCTGCGTGATACTACATGTCTCAAATGTCACGTGATCCACCTAATCCAAATTTGAAATTAAATAATTTACTGAATAAATTTAATTAATCGTGTTGCCTTTGATCACGAGTAGAAGCATACTAGCTCACATGATTCATCACATCAACTTTCCCATAAAAATATAAATCCGTTACAATGTAATCTCATAGTAGATTACAAAATAATTATCACCAAAATGGAATCTCTATTCATTCTTTACCTAAATTAAATAATCATATATCTTTTCATCAGCCAATCAATTATTTAATTTCTTCCTTTTTCATTTCCTTATCCCTTCTCACACGGAAAAGCAGATCTTAGTTTGTTAAGTATTTATTTATTTTTTTAAAAACAGAAATAAATTTATCAAACGGATCACCATTTTGTACCTGAATATATGAATTATTTATTAAAAAAGATAGTTATTGGCGTAACAGAAATGAGACAACAATAATTCATTCATTCATTCTCAATAATATATGTATTTACATTTCCTAATTATAGCAACTTTAAAATAATAAAAAAAGGCTCCATTTCCTTCTAAAATCATCAAATTGAGGCGAATAAAATCATCACAGCCGAAAACTCCCCATATTTGCTGCGGTTTCCAGGTGGGATTTCTTGGCCTTTTCATCAACTCTCCACCAACTCCAATGGCTCCGTTACAAAATTTTATGCATCACACTTTTCGGACCCCAAAATTGTTTGTAACGCCCCAAAAATCTAGAAATTAATATGAAACTCCTAAAACCGTTATTTTTTTCCAATACTTTCACGAAACCTGATGAGCTGCATCATCTGTAACAATAATGGCACCCTGCTGTTAATCATCGCCGTCAGCAGCACGAGTACTGACAGTTAAAGTCGAACTGGAACTGCTGGTACTCGTGCTGCGGAATGATGACATCCTGCCGCTAGACATCGGGGTGGCCAAACATGTCGGCTTTTGCTGACCCGCCATGATAACCAGGAACTTCTCCTCGAAAACCGGCTTTTTCTTCATTTCATCGTCTTCACCGCCGTTTCCAGTCCCTTCTCCGGCCTCGAGGTCCCTCTCGCCGCCGTCGAGGTACCCGGAGAGGCGCCAGTAAGAGCAGGCCAGGATCAGGAGAGCGAAGGCGATGAGGCCCAACATGGCGGCCAGGCCGCCGAACAGGTACGGCACCGGCGAGTGCCACGGCGACGATCGCGAAGCCGACGGGCTCTGCGCGATCGTCATTGTTTTCTCAGCAGATGTGTGGATCATCGCTGTGATTCTAGCAGCATACATTTTTACGGTCTGTTTAGTGTGTGTGACTGTGTGTTTTTGGAGGTGGCTGGAGGCTGGAGGAAAGCTCCGGAGAAGATGATGAGGGGAATTTAATAAGAAAAATGTGAAGGATGGTGAGTTATTTATAGGGGAAATGGAAAGAGGATTAGGAGGAAAGAGGTTACGTTATGGTAATAGTTTTTGCTTTTTTGTATTTTGTTTTTTGGTTTTTGGAGGAATATTATTTGGAGTACTGTATATTTACATACTGGGATCTGAGTAGGAGATGAGAGAGATGGAGTGGAAGGCAGAGGTGAATTTTTTGTTGTTTGGTGATTTGTGTCGTCATATAGAAACGGGTCTACTAATAAAAGTGATATCAAGTAGTTATTAGAAATTAATGCACTATTATTTTTTATTACTTTTATACAATGTTTATCATAAATATATTATTATATGTTATAAGAGTTATTGATAGTAAAACATATCATGATTGGATAATGATAGTAAAACAGTGATTGTTCTTATCTCATTTGTTTGGGAATTATAGTAACTTAAATTATTAAACATTCCCACACAAATTAAATAAATATATAAGATATAATGTAAGTAGAACTAATACTTAGGCCATGTTTTATCGAGATATATCAAATTAAACCGAATTAAAAGTTAAAATGTTTTAAAAAAGAGTCATATCTTTGAATTAGCTGAATTTTATTAATATAAACTTGCTAAACTTTACTGATCTATAAGTGATAGGTTTTAGAATGGGTGTTCAAAATTACCCGATTCGAGTTACCCGACCCGATACCCGAAATACCCGAATGCTAATGTCCGGGTAATTATAAGTATAAGCGGGCCGGCTACCCGGTCCGATAATTATGTTTATAATAGGGTTCTGATCCGGGTCACAAACATTGAGTTTCCGGGTAACCGAAATATCTGATTAAATATTATTATTACTAATAATAAGATGATAACAAATATTTTTGCTATGTTTAGTACTCATTAAAAAATGTTAATGTATATTCTCTTATTTAATACTTTACATATTTTTAATAACATATTTTTTTCATGTACATATTACATAGAAAATAGATGTAATGAATAATTTTGACTTATATTTACATCATTTAAGTATTTAATAAAAAAGACACAATTTCTTGTAATAATAAAAAAATTTATGGCTTAATTTATTGTGTTGATTTTGAATTTTTAAATTTTTTATGCTTACATATGTTCAAAATATAAATATAATAATTTAGTAAAAAAGTTAAAGGATAGCCAATATCCGGTTCAAATTTTACAGGTATCCAAAAATTAGGATACCCGTATTTTCGGATTAGAGTACAAGTGACATATTTATTATCATGAGGCGGGAGTATCCAGAAGTGTGGGTATCCGAAAGTGCATGTAACCGGTTATGAACACCGCTAAATTTAAGAAAACGATGATATGAATATTCTTAGATATCAATGTACATTCCCGATTATCATATAGATGTGCTGATAGACAAAAGGAAATTTAGGAATCTTAATTGTTTTGTGGATCGGTTTAGCATGAGAAAATTAAAGGTGTACATAAATTTAGATTCACCTTATATTAATATTGCGATGCTTTCGTGTGGAAGGAACGGAATGGTATAATCATGGTTTAGCAATGTGTAGAGAATCCGAGAATTTTTAAGAAAGGGAAAGAGCAGAGAAATGGTGCCACAAATATATGGTAGTGACTTAGCTATAGAATAAACTAGGCCGGAGATCATGAAGTTGGATTATTCTTTTTAGAACTCAAAAATTCAGAGTACGAATCTATAGAAATAATCTTGTCCAAGTAAAGTTGGATTATTCTAATCTAATATGTTCACATAGCTATTGACTGTCTCATTCACAAATTATTAACTAATTTAGGATGTGAAAATGTTGATAAAAATAATCACATGGTATGTTGGAAATGGAGGTTACTCTTAACTTGTGATTGTTCACAGAATAATTGGTGCGAAATGCATGTCGATATAAAATATCACTAAAAATTTCTACACTAGTGAAATCATCCTATATTTACCTGTGATTTCTTGAATTGATTTTGGGTACGTAAATTAGTGTCTAGTTCTTTGTTCTTATTTTGGCATTAGTTATTATCTTGTTATACCACTATCGTACTTCAATTCGGTTGATCAGGGTCACTAGCCAAGTTATCACCGTACCGGTTACTTCTTCAAGTATCTCATAGTTATTATATGAGTCTTCTTCACTACGCACTACATCAATAATCAAGATTTCATACCAACTTGTTCTTAGCACTTCATTTCCAATCAACTTAGTTGGATCTTTAGTTCCAACATAGTCTTCTCGCCGAAAAATGAACTCACACTTTGCTGACCAAAAAGTGGTTAGCATCTCACGTATCAAGATTCAAAACTGTATATTATCTCTGGCACAATCCTCATGATGGTAAATTACCTGACGGCAACGACATTGGGGGAGTTATTAATTAACATGCACACGATTTTAGATAGTGTAGGATCGCTCCGAATCTCCTGACAATGTTTTTCTTCACTGCTGGTTGCAGCATGTCAGATGCACATGATAGTGGTAGGAGGAGTACGCCTTTGTTGAGAGTTCTTCGTCTCTGGAGAGGAGTGCAATAAGGAATGATTTCCAAGGAAACCTTCATGCATGATGAACATGTGTGGTAGCTTGATAAATGCATTGTAGTGCTACACAAATATTGAAATTTGTTGATAATGATTTGATATGGTTAACTGTGTTGCCTATTAGTTTCAAACGAATTTTGTTTATGTAGATTCAATCCTCAACGCATGCATAACTCTTTCAAGTCGTCATTCACAACTAACCATATATACGCGCGGGGATCACAAATTTATTTTATTAGAAGACGTAGTAAGCGTCGTAAATTTAGTAAAATAATTAAAAAAATAAAATAAAAGGAGTGTGGTGCCGGCGTCGGCGGAAAGGGAGGGTGGTGGTGGTGCCGGAGGAGAGGAAGGGTGGGGTGGAGATGAGTGTTCGTGCCCTGAGAGATTTCTGGATGGTGGTGAAATTTCTGGGTTTAGGGGTTTTATAGTGGCGAATGGAGAGGTCTCTGAGTGGTGGTCGTCGGAGAGGCGTGCGGCGGAGGTGAGAGAAACGGCGGTGATTAGGAGTATGAGAATCTAAAAATAGAATAAAAATTGATTAAACGTAGGAGTACTACAGTCCCGTTGTTGATTTTTGACTGGAGGTTCAGGCACTCTATTTTCAACCGTTGATTTACTTGCTTTCAATCCGAGTTATTGAATTATAAAAATAGTTTTATCAATTAAATTTATTTTAATTACTTGCAACCGGTTTAGCCAATAATTTAACTTCGTTTCTTTATTTACTTCTATGTTATTCTGTTCCATCAACCTGCCGGACGTTTTTTCCTTCTGCAACAGGGAATACGTCGGAAAATAATGTGTTTAAAATTAGATTTAAAAAGTTATCATTAATTAGGAACATTTTGATAATTTCCAGATGTACGGCCTGTCTATAGGGTTTGGAGCTGTAATTAAGGACCCCCAAATTTTATAGCTATCGCAAAAAGTAGTATTCAAGTTATTTTCACCCTTTAAACACATAACATTTTAAAATTTATTCACGGTCAAATTAGTAATATATTAAGTATCAAATGATAATGTCCCAAAAAAAGTATATCAAGTGATGACGTTGGTTTTGAGGCCTGCTCTGGGATTGCATGATTTGGATACGCTTACGCATAAATTTATGGCAAATGTTGAATTGTATGTGGTTTTGGGCAAACTGTTCGTTTTTCTAACGAATTGCCAATTCCACATTCTAAAATTGCAGTAAACCATTTCGCATTGCGTGTAGGAAGCACTCCATTTATTTTGTGATATTTTTATTAATTTATGAATAAAGGTATAATAAAATTTCATTACATAAAATGGCTGCCCTTTATTGATGAAAACGTAGTTGCACCTTAAGTTCGTTAATTTCACTTATTTGATCATAATGATTGGGGCTTGCATGCTCAATCAGTTTACTTTGCCACCAGGTCTATTATAAGTTAAAAATTATAGTAACTATCGTTCATTGTTATAAGTTAAAAAGGGGATTGGATTGGTGCGTACGCATGCATGCAGTTATTCCAACATGATTGGATTAGATTGAACGCATGCAGACCTCACCGGTTATGGATTGGTTTAGTATGTCTATAGTTACCTGCAGTTATCTCATTCTTATCTGTACGGTTGGTTTGATACTATGGGATATTCCTATAAATACACATGTTTCGGTGCATGAAATGAACTAAACAGAAAGAAGTAAAGTTACAATCCAGAAACAAAATGTTCAAAAGCATGTTCTTGTTTCAAACCTAGAAGCACAAAGGTTCGACAGTTATATCCTGCGAGGGAATTCGTGTAACCGAGCTGTTAGGGTCGAATGATTCTTAAGGGAAAGCGAGAGTGTTTATGTGACTAAATCAATGTCCAGTTACATCACAATCATTGTTGGAAAATACTATGATGGGTTAAACAAGATAATAACTAAAGTCGAAATGAGAACGAAGAAATTGGCACAATACTTAATGTAAACCCAAAACCAACTATGGATGATTTCACTAATGTAGAATAATGGGGATACAATACATTCTCTTAAAATACAATGAGATGCCTAATTTAATCTCTATTGCACAAAGGAGAAACAATAAGATAGGAAGGAGGAATAAGTTTCACAAGCTTTTCTATATGATGATTTCTATTCTTCATTACACTACATTTATATATAGTATAATGATATTATTCTAGACCTCCTATTGATGGATGAATGTTCATCACCACATTCCCTTCCATTTCTCAGCACTATTAATTATTTCCTCTAAGCATTGCAAACCAATTATTCATAATTTACTAAATATGACAATTGAATTTAAGCCATTCAACAATTATCCTCTTATTTCCCCACAATATATATGGTGGTGTGGCGATGGGCGATGCTGGTGGCTGGAATCGGAAAGAAGTCCGTCTTTTCCAATTCTCTTCCAATGAAGGGTCGTGCTTCTTGTATCTTGCGTGAAAATAATACAAAGAAAAATTAATAATAGGATTAAAAAGGAAAGTAAGAGTAATTGCATTAATTTATATATAGTGTCTACAAGAATTATCTCATTTGTAATATCTATTTCCATTTTTTACAATATCATATTTTAGAGTATGGGATAGAGTAGCTGTTGGAAAACATAACATAGTTTAAAATGAAAATTTTAACTAAAAACTCTATTTTAGAGTAGCTATTGGATATGCTTTTAACAACTCACTACACACACACGATACATAACCACAAAATTATTTTATCAGAAAGTATAGTCAGTGTCATAATTTCAGTAAATATTTTTTAAAAAGAGCGTGATGCCAGCACCAGCACCACCAACCTCCCTTCTCGCTGATAAATGAACTCACACTTTTCCGGCCAAAAACTGGTTATCATCTCACGTAAAGACTCGAAACTGTATATTATCTGACATAATCCTCGCGATGGTAAACTACCCGACAGAACCAACATTGGAGAGTCATTACATTGACATATGCACACGATCTGAGATAGTGTTGGATCGCCCCAAATTTCCTAACAATTCTTTTCTTCGCTGCTGGTTACAGCATGCTAGACGCGTACGATAGGTGGTGGGAGGAGTACGCCGTTGTGGAGAGTTCTTCTCTGGCGAGGGAGTGCAATGAAGAATGGTTTCTAAGAAAACCTTCATTCATGATGAACGTTTGTGGTAGCCTGATAAATGCATCGTAGAGCTGCACAAGTATTGAAAAGTTGACGATGGTTTGATATGGTTAACTGTGTTGCCTATTGATTTCAGACAAATTTTGTTTATATATTCAATCCTCAATGCACACATAACCCTTTCAAGTTGTAATTCACAATACGCAAAACGATACGTAACTGCAAAATTAATTTATCATAAGACGTAACCACAAAATTAATTTATCAGAAGACGTAGTTAGCGTCATAATTTCTAGTAAAATATTTTTAAAAAATACATGAGCGTGGTGCTAGTACCACCACCACCCTCCCTTCTCGCCGGTGAATGAACTCACACTTTGGTTGTCAAAAAGTGGTTATCATCTCATGCATCAAGACTCGAAACTGTATATCATCTCTGACATAATCCTCACGATGGTAAACTAACTGACGGCAATGACGTTGGAGACTTATTATATTAACGTGCACACGTCTGAGGTAGTGTTAATTCGCCCCGAATTTCATGACAATGTTTTCCTTCGCTGCTAGTTGCAGCATGCCATGCGCGTTGATAGGTGGTGGGAGGAGTACGCCGTTATGGAATTTCTTCTCCTCCAGCGCGTATAGTAGGTGGTGGGAGGAGTATGTTTTTGTGGAGAGTTATTCTTCTCTAGAAACAGAGTGCAATCATGACTGGTTTCCAAGGAAACCTTCGTGCATGATGTACGTGCGTGGTAGCTTGATAAATGCATTGTAAAACTGCACAAATATTGAAATTTGTTGACGATGGTTTGATATGGTTAACTGTGTTGCCTATTGGTTTCAGACGAAATTTGTTTATATAGATTCAATCCTCTACGCATGCATAATCCTTTCAATTCGCCATTCACAAATCACCATACGTACACATAACAACAAATTTATTTTATCTGAAGACGCAGTTAGCGTCATAATTTCAGTGAAATATTTAAAAAAGAAAAGAAGCGTGGTGCCGGCGCCGGTGGAGAGGGAGGGTGGTGGCGGAGATCAGTGTTCATGTGGTGAAATTTCAGGGTTAAGGGTTTTATAGGGCGATAGGAGAGATTCCTGAGTGGTGGTGATCGAGGAGGCGTGCAGCGGAGGTGAGAGAATCAGTAGTTATTGAAAGGAGTATGAGTATCTAAAAATAGAATAGAAATTGATTAAATGTAATGAGTTTAAAATTAACTTTAAAATTTATCATTAATTATGGATACTTCGGTAAACTTTTAAGATCTAAGATCCGTAGATATAATTTTAGAACCTGTAATTACGGATCCCAAATTTTACAAGTATCACAGAAAATAGTATTCAAGTTATTTTCACTAGCATTTTAAAATTTGCTCATGGTCAAATTAGTAACTCAATGTTAAATGATAATGTGATTAATGTCCAAAAAAGGGTATAGCAAGTGATGACGTTGGCTTTGAGGGCCGCTCTGAGATTGCATGATTTGTATATATACACTTACGCATAAATTTATAGCATGTGATTTTGGGCAAACTGTTCGTTTTTCTAACAAATTGCCATTTCTATATTCTAAAATTGCATTATGTGTAGGAAGCCCTCCATTTATGTTGTGATACTTTTATAGCTTTATGAATGAAGTTATGATAAAATTTTATTACATAAAACGGTTGCCCTTTATTGTCGAAAAAGTAGTTGCAACTTAGTTTGTTAATTACACTTATTCTGTCATAATAATTGGGACTTAAATGCATACTCAATTTACTTCACTAGATCTATTGTAAGTTAAAAGTTATCATAATTATCATTCATTAACTTTATAATAAGGACATTATCATAATTTCAGTTTGGTAAACTATTTTAAGTACTTAAGAGGGTATTCTCATCAATTCGGATCTAATTTGGACCTACTGAAACAAGAAGTGGTGTAATTTAATTGAATTAATTTATAAAAAAACATGTAAGAATTTATTCAAGTACATGATAAATATTCACCAAGTTAATGAAACTGAATTTCCTAAATTATATTTTATTTTTTCATGAACAAATTTTATTATATTAAACTTCACCAATTAAATTGAAAATAAATGGATGAAGAGATACTTGTTCCACTTAATATCAATTCACGAATTAATTAATTTTCTTCAACTTTTCATTCGTCAACATAAGTAGGAAAGTAAAACTACTAATCAAATCCAAATATTCTAAAACTGCAAAAGAGGAAACAAATCACAGAAACTTGTCCACCTGATCATAACACTAATCTGAATGGAGATCAAATTTCTAATGTGTAATGATCTCCAGGTCTTGCCATCCCATTATACCACTTGGTGAATGGATATAGGGACCCAAATCAATGAATAAGGGAAATAACGAAGAGATAAAATTAAGATAATATTTTGAGATTTTCAACATTCTCTCCACTAATAATAATCAATAATTAAACAATTTTAACGTTACAATTATGAGTAGTTGATGATGAGTTTTTTTAAGGATCAATGCTCTATATATTTTCAAAATTGAATAGTCCAATAAATAAGGGTATATTAGGTGATTTAAATATAAATATACACAGTAAAAGTAATTAATATTATATTTATTGGCGGAAGTAGGAATTTTTTTTAGTTTACGCTCAAATGACTAAAAATACAGAGGGCAAAAATGCAGGTTCAGAACTGGCGTCTTGTCGGAGGCCGGAAATGCCCAAATTTAACCGGTTAAATAAACAGTAATATAGACTGGATTTCAAATTTTAGGATAGGTCCAGACCTACCCGAACCTGAGCGTAGTTCCGCCCCTAGTTGTACTGCACATATCAATTCCCAATAATAATAGTCTCAAATTAAAATCCAACTCTTCGATCATTTCACCTGTATAAAAAAACGTGGATTTTAGGTGCAGGGATATTTTGATTTTGCAGGTCTGATATCGACTTGAAATATCCCCGATTTGCTGATGCAGGTCTAGATAATAGTATAAAAATGAGGGTAATTTTATCTTTTTCAGATCTGCAAAATCAAATTGTTCCTACACATAAGACTGGGTATAAAAAACTACCACTTGAAACATTATCTTTGTTCTCACAAAAATGGTGATAAATATATAAATGGGGAACATTTTTGGTGATCATCTCGATGAAATTGTGGGACGTTGAGGTCCGATCGAGTTAGTGATGAATAAGAATAGACCATTAAATTGTTCAGAGGATCCCACTTCATATCGTCAGCATCCATTACAAAATGTTCCATTTCGTACACGCCAAGGACAAATCGACATTCTCAATTTCTTCACAATACGACGTCGGATATTATCTCGTACTGGTCTTTTAACATTCCTTCATAAATTAGACAAGAAGATTAGACAAGACGACCTGGGCATTCTAGAGTATACGAAAATACGAAAGATCTAGATTGCAAGATTACTTGATCTTGAACGTGTGTGTTTTAAATCGCTAACACTTTCAAAAAAGACGAATAGACTTATCCGTAATACCAAGTCAGAAATGAAAATATAATCTGACTAAATATCGATAAGAAAATTCAGATCAAACATCTACATAAGATTTATTTAATCTAATCGAAGAATAATATTTTCGGAACGATTCACACTTATTCGGTAACAGAATAATAAAATTTAATAAATAATTGTATCCCATCTCCTCGCTGAAAGGAAGACTAAAGAATTAACTAGGGTTTTGAAGGGTATATTGGACTATTGACGGGCTAGGGTTTAGGAATTAGCGTTTCCTGATCCATTCTACCCACCGTTTCGTCTCATGAAGCAGCTCTATTGATTTATTGATCTAAATATTAGTGTTTAGCTATTTATGTTTGTAATATATTAAAAAATTACGGTTGTTTGTAACTTTATAGGATGTAAAATTATTTCAATGTTACAACTAAATCGTTTAAACTAATATTGCAATTAATTTTCTTTTATTATAACAATTTCAACCACATAAAAATTTCAATTATCATATTTTTATTATTTTATTTGACCGGATAAAAAATAAAAAATGGAGTAAATAACTCAACATAATAAAAAGGTTGGAATGATTACCAAGATTTTTTTGGTTAGTAGTTAATGGAGGCTGCTAAGCGGATAAGATTAAGCGACTAATTGATGAAATCACTTTCTTTAATTGTTGACTTAAGAAGTTACCCCAACAATAACCTTGATTAATAAAATAATTGTAATAATCATGAAAGTCATCCAACAACAATCCACTGATAAAAACATAGCTACAAGTCTATAACTTTAGAATTTGTCTCTATTAAATAATGACTTAACTATAATGGTTTACTTAGGAGTCTTGCATAATTGACTACTTATCCTCATTTCTTTGCCACAATTTTAGATGCGGAAATATTTTGATTTCGTAAATTACATTTTGGGTAGGGATGTACAGCCGGGTCAACCCGGCCCGGCCCGGATTCGGAATGACCCGGAGCCGGAATATCTAAAAATCTTGGATCGGAATCCGACCCGATTGGAC
This sequence comes from Sherardia arvensis, assembly GCA_948330725.1. NCBI lineage: Eukaryota > Viridiplantae > Streptophyta > Magnoliopsida > Gentianales > Rubiaceae > Sherardia > Sherardia arvensis. The sequence goes on from OX415235.1 coordinate 49,990,991, forward strand.
TACTTCTTGAACCGGATCCGGTCCGGAATTATTCCGGGTTTAACCCGGATCGGACCGGTTGACCTGGTTTCAGCCTCTATCACATTTTTTTTACAAAAAGAGGGACTCTGTTAAGAATCGAACTATAGACCATTTTGTGACAATCTACTTACCACTACACCACACTTCTTTTTGTTAATAAATTGTATGATTAATAAATATATACGGATGTTAAATTTATTTTAAAAACAAAACACAAAAGTAATGTTTTTGGTGAGATTTGAACTCTAGTTGTATACCACAAAATGGCAAGTGTTACCACTAGAACAAGATTAATTATGTTTAATAATTGCAAATCAATGATATATAACCGGGCTCCCGGGTTGACCCGGATCGGCCCGGAACCCGGAATGGACAAAAATGGTGACCCGGGGCCCGGCCCGTAATGCAAAAAATCCGGGTCCGGATCACCAATTCCGGTCCCGGGCCGGGCCATTTTTCCGGGTTGACCCGACTCATGTACAGCCCTAGATGTAGGTCTAGATTATAATATAATAATAAATAATAAATTTATTTTTTCTAATCTTGTGAAATTAAATTGTCCTGCACGTAGGTCCTGTCCAGTTCAACTTATTTGATAATGTGCTGTGCTGATAAGTATTGTGCTGTGCTGATCAGTATTGTGTTGTGCTGAAACGTGTTGCAATAAGTTTAACTGGACAAGGACAGTAACGATGACTTTTCTTTATAGCATTACTTGAAGAGAAGTTTCCAAAGTAAAGGTACCCTTAAACTTTTAGCAGTAATTAGTTTTTACTTTTCGCCATATCAGAAAGCAAAAATATCCAACTTTTTAAATACAACACCGCCAAAAACACTCTTAACCATTTATTGAAAAGAAATGGATTAAAATTGTATTAGTTTTCTAGAAGATCAGTTCTTTCATACAACAAATTATATTCGATGATGAAACATTCGCAGTAAAATGTCTGAATCCAAATCATTTGAAAGATAAGTTGAAAACATTAGTTGAGTGACATCAGTTGAACAAAGTTAATTACAATGATATCAATATCAAATAATTAATACCGAATCCCACTTTGAAGGGTGATTGTCATTAAATTACTTGACGGATGATATAATTGATAATAAAGCTCATCTCCAAGAACTGACATTATATTTCCACTAACTAAAGTTTCTGTTTAATTAAGTTTGGTTTCAGAATATGATTGATACTATAAGTTGTGCAGCTTTAAAACTGATAATGAAAAACTGGGATACCACCATGCACCAAATGTTGCCTTCTTTTTGGCTGCTGTCTTTTCCCAAACAGCTAGCAATAGTGTTTTTAAACTATAAAATTATACAATCCTTTATGTTAAAAACAAAAACAGGTTACAAGAGATTGATTACATTAAGGCACCGGCGGAACCAGGGCTTGCCGGATGTGGTGGTGGCAACCCCAAAATTTTAGAGTTAAGGTTTAATTTACTGTAACTCGGACGGTAGTACGGTGGAATTGTAAAGGAGAGGGGAGAGCAACATCTGATATGTCAAAATATAGTTATTCAGCAACTGCATGAATACCGGTCTTGTTCCGCCCCTGCATAAACGGATAGCTATAGCAAACTTTACTAAAGACATTTGCATTGAGAAATGAGAACCAACGCTACCCGTCCTACATCATTATTGGTATATGTATTAAAAGTTTGTGACGAAAATCATAATCCGTGCAAGCAATTCAAATTTATCAACAGATGCGACGCTTGACAGCTTCAAAATTTAATGTGAAAAGACAATATCGTTACTTTTATAAATTATTTATAATTTTATACTTTTTTACATTCATAAATTACAAATAATCTGTTTTCACCAGATTCGAACTCTAAAACTTCATTAAATCCATACTATTCATCCAGCATATATATTAATAAAGCAATGCAAGCAAAGTTCTCTTAATAAATCTATAGTGGAGAGAGAACCGACTGATCTTTGCATTTCTTCATAATTTTTATATCGTCGGCTTAACAAATTAATACTTTTGCGCATATCATATTGCTACGGTTCTAGGAAAAGAAGGGGAAAAAAAGCAGCTAGTTCGTACATCGAAAATCAAGGATAATGTTGGAATACTGATGCACAATTGTAAGGAACCAAACAAAGAGAAGGGTAAAGTAACGTATAAAGAAGTAGGGTTTCAATTATTTAGCATTTGTTGCTTTTTAATTATTGCATGCTACTCAATTCTAAGGGTACTACTTATGAGCTTTTTCATTCCAATACTTAGTGCAATCATTTATGATCCGAACCGAATAAATCGATCAAATTAAATGATGTCGAATAAATCAAACAAATTAGATGATATCGAATCGAATTCAACTTGAAATAAAAATTTCAGACTGAAATAAATCTGAACCGAATTAATCAGAAAACCGACATGATCGGAGAATCTAGATTCGAATCCGACAGTTAACCGAATTTGCTCGCACTGAATTCGATTTGAACCGATCCAAAATCAACCGAAACCAAACCAAAATTCTTAATAGTAAGTCAATTAAGTATTTATTTTTGATTAGTTAAACTCAATTTGGTTGATGTTCAAAAAAGGTTAGATAAGAGATCATTTTTTATTTCAATTTAGTGATCATTTGATAAGTTGAACTCAATTTCGTCAGTCCATATGCAAATTTAAACTCATTTTAAACCCAAACCCAAATCGAACCGATTAACACATGACCGAACCTGAAATGATGCGAACCCGAATTGATCAGCTGGTAATCTGAACCGACCTATATTAACCAACAAATTAAAAGAAAATTTCACCGATTCAATCAAACCGTTTTGATCCCAAACCAATTTAACCAAACTAAAACCGACTGAACCAATCGAATTGACACCGCTAACATTACTACAAAATATTATTAAATTCTTCTGCCGCTTTTCTACATAAATATACTGTTTAAATTGCACAATTTTCTTATTCGGATGTTTTAATCCAAATCAACACTTTCATTCTTTTATAAATACATCTTTTTTTCCTTCTGAATTATCCAACGTTTTTTCTCAAATTCAATCTCCAACTCTTTTCACGATTTTTAATTTAACTTCTCCATCATCTCTGAGACTTTTACTGGGGCGGAATAATATTCTAAATGCAATTGAGTTACGAGACATGACATGACCCGATCCAATTTAGTTTCAATTTGAACATGATGAAAGTCCCATCACTGGTACCGGTAACAAGCACATATAATTCCCCATATGCACGAAACGATAAACAGAAACAAACACACTACAAATATATACCAGCAAGATATATATTGCTTTCCGATGGAAAATATGTCGGAAATGTGATGTTCCCGACATCGCCGGCCCCTGAAATGTCCTCCGATGATCCATAGCCACCCCATTCTTATCATCACACTCTTAGTTGTTCAGATAGTGATAATACTATAGACATTCCAAATTCATCTAGGGACGGATTAAAATTGTTCCTTTTGTTTGATCGGGAGTTAGATATATACAATCCGATATTTTATTTTTATAATTGAATTTAAGATATACGAAAAATAGACACAAAATATCATTTCATTCATATTTTTGAGTAAGCTCAGTAAAATATTTTATTTAATCTTCTAGTTTATTTATTTTTATCTTAAGGTATAACCCTAAAAATCAGCTGATTGGAGTTTGGACGTGTGTGGTCATATGCAGATATTTTGTGCCCAATCATATGGTTTAGTTTAGCATGCATTATTAAGACCTAATAGCCATGCCTAATAAATCAACACCTCAAGCTTTATAATATTAATTTTCATTTTTACTGAATACGCAATAAAAGTTTTACATGGTACATATATTTTTAAATAATCTTAAATTATCACAAACAATTGAAAATTCTGCATTTTTTATGTAAGCGTAACTTGAACGGATCGAACTCCATACGCACCATCTCTCACACGCCATATTCTCTCTCCACAATCGTCTTCCTCTCCCCATTTTCCATCATGTAGGGTTTTCCATCTTTTATATAAATATACATATTTAAAATCTTGAAATATAAATATATTATTATTCAAATAATAGATGTAATTAAATGGGTATAAATTTACTTTTATTTACTTCTCTTTTCAATTGTATGTACTTCAGAATCGCTTCTCATTTTCTGCCAATGAGATTAAAAAACCTTAAACAATAATTTCTCTTACAAAAATATAATTTCCCAAAAAGGCATACGTCATATATCCGTAGCCTTCAATGAAAAATACCAAAAAGGCATACGTCATATATACGTAGCCGGTCGACTATATATAGGCAAAATCGATCTACAGTGCTGCATTTCTCAAAATCGATCTTACAAAACTTGATCAAAACTAATAAAACCCTAATAAATATAATATAATATTATAACACCTGATGAGCTTGACTTGTTGAGTCATCACCATCCATGCTGGGAGAATTTTTACTTTCTTCCTCCTTATTCTTCTCATCGACAACTTCAGTAGTAGCCGTTGAGCTATTGCAGGTACAGCCGGAAGATGGTGCCCGGCTAGAAATCGGGGTGGCCAAATACGTCGGATTTTGCTGTCCCGCCATGATCACTAAAAACTTCTCTTCAAAAACAGGCTTTTCAGTTCTCTTCACTTCTCCATCTTCGTTCTCCTCACCGGCCTCGAGATCCCTTTCGGATTCCAGGCGCTCGGAGAGACGCCAGTAAGAACAAGCAAGGATGAGAAGGGCAAAGGCGATTAGCCCTAACATGGCCGCCAGGCCTCCGAAGAGGTATGGCACTGGAGAGTGCCACGGGGATCTGGCACTCCCCAGTATGGCCGGTGACGATGGGCTCTGCGCAATGCTCATCGTTTATGTATTTGTTTGAGGTAAGAAGAGAATGGGAAAGGTTGTAGAAGATCGAGTACGTTTGTAGATGAATTGTGAAAAGGAGTTTAGATGGGGTGGTTTATTTATAAGGGGTTAGAGAAAATAATTATATGTTATGTTTATTCTAATTTGTGGAATATTTTTACATATTGGAAGCTGAGTAGAGGAGGAGAGAGAGGTAGTGGAAGGCAGAGGGCATTTTATTTGTTTTTGGTGATCTGTGACATGATTGCTTAATTGATAAATGGGGTCTACGATGTTTATATATTAATTTTTCCTTTCTAAGTTCCCATCTAATTCACTTTTATCAAGGAATTTTAGCAGTTAATAGATTGAAGCAGGTCAAACAGTTTCAACCAGTTCAAGCATGTTCAAACAGCTTCAAAGATGTCAAGCAGTTTTAGAAGCTGATTTATCCGATTTGTATATTTTTTAAAAGAAATAAAATATTTTGAAATTTAGGTATTGAAAAGGTTATTTTAATTATTGTCAATGAGATATTATTTATTTTAACTTGTATATATTACATTTAAACCACATACGAATATTCATTCATAAATAATAAAAAATCATCCAAACGGCTCCAAGAAGCTCCAACCAATTCAAACATGTACAAGGAATTCTCGTAACTAACAGTCATTTCAAGCAGGGCAACTGGACAGAGACTAAACATTATAGACGGAGAATTATTATTTTTACGATTTTAAAGGAAAAAGAAGTGTAATTTGTGTGGGGTTTGAGATTGATGAGATCATGAGAATTATGATTGTGGGTGGGGTTTCTTGTGTAGTGCATGTCAATCAAGATGCGGATTTAGTTGGATTTGTAATTTTATGTTTCTTCTGTGTGAAGAGGGGACTTTATATTCGAATAACATGGATTAGCGCGTATGTATGAAATCGAAGATGTTTTTGGAGTTGAAATGGGGAAATTGAGAAATGTTCTTTTAGATGGATAGATATATAGTGCTATGGTACTATTCATTCGTCACACATTGATATGGGATGACTTGTGCTAATTGATCAAGTTTCAGCCACTGAAATTTGTTTTTGTTGCTCTTCGACCTTGATCTAATTTTTCATGTCGATATTCTGTTCTCGACTTGGTTGTAAATGTCGTGTCTTACTTTAGATTTGGGTAACAAGTCATGTGTGTTATTCTCGATCTAGTTTACAGTTATCCATTCATGATGTGTGTTTTTTAAGATATTAGAAGTTTGGAGAACATAGATCACGTTCTAAATCAACTGGTATTGTAGCAGATCGTTACTCAGTGTAGTAATTAATATATGAGTAACTCCTCTTTATCGAGTTGTTTGGTGGTTTTTACAGTTAGCTATACAATTAGGGTGTGTTTGGTTGGACAAGTTTTTGCAAAATTTGGATTATCCAAGTCCAGTTTTGTAAAATCTTGTTTGGTTCACCAAGTTTTCCAAAATCCAGACTTGCAAAATCCTAAAAACCAATCAAAAATTTAGGGTGTGTTTGGTTCGCAAGGTTTTTGAGAGTCTGAATTTTATTTTGGGATTTTGAGAGTTTGAGTTTTCGTTTGGGATTTTGAGAGTCTGGTTTTGCAAAATCCTTGTTTGGTTGGGTTGGATTTTGTGAGTATGAAACAAAATTTTTGATTGGTTTTTAGGATTTTGTGAGTATGAAATAAAATCTTTGATTGGTTTTTAGGATTTTACAAGTCTGGATTTTGGGAACTTGGTGAACCAAACAAGATTTTACAAAACTGAACTTGGATAGTCCAAGTTTTGCAAAAACTTGCCCAACCAAACGCACCCTTAGTTTTATACTCACAAACTCATCTCAACCAAACAAGAATTTTGCAAAACCAGACTCTCAAAATCGTAAACAAAAACCCAAACTCTCAAAAATTTAAAACAAAATCCAGACTCTCAAAAATCTTCCAAACCAAACACACCCTTAATGTCGCTATATGTATGACCAGCATTACAGTATTCTACTACATTTAGATTTCAAAATCTGTAAAAGTATCAATATAGTACGTTGATTTATAGATTGCGGGCTTTGGAAACATGTAGCAGGTATTTTCTATTAGCTGGTTGTCCAGGCTCCACGTCTCCATACCAGCTTGTTCAATAATTATCACGTATTTTCTTTTAGCTGCTATTTCCTTCGAGATCAAATGACCAGCTTCCCACTAAAACACCTAAAAACTATATATAGAAATCACCTAATTCAATCCGTCGTCTCACAGAGCAAAAATGGCTGAAAATTTTAACCACTCAAACCAGCACGTAGCAGTTCTAGTTTACCCATTTACCAGCCATCCCGCTGTAATTTTAGGGCTCACAGCAAAGCTAGCCAAGGCTGCTCCAAATGTGACGTTCTCCTTCTGCAACACATTCAGATCTAACACCTCCCTTTTCTCATCCCTGAAGCTTGATGACAACGTTAGGGTTTTGAACGTTCCCGACTGCGTACCGGAGGATTGTACCATTGCCGTGAAACCGTATGGCGAGGAGATTGATTTTTTCTTGAAACTGGCGCCACAGAACTACAGAAAAACGGTGGAGCTGGCGGAAAGAGATGTCGGAAAAAAGGTCAGTTGTTTGGTTGCGGATGCGCTGCTATGGTTCGGAGGTGAGATAGCGGAGGAGCGCGGCGTTCCTTGGGTGGCGGTTTGGGCGCCGATGGCATATCCTTTGTCTGCTCAACAACACACTGACTTCCTCAGGCAATCTGCTGGGGATGATGGTACGTATCCATTTTATATTGATTTTTCTTTTTCATGGCTTTGAAAAGTTATCAACTAAATCAAACTTAATTAAACTGAAATTATAGTATATTATATTAGAAATAGTATAACTAAATTTATAGCTGAACTAAACTAATTTATAAGCGCATCAAAAGTGGTTAAATCACTATTTTTGTTGAATCAAACTGATCTTGTAGATGATAATAATTTTTTAATATAGTGTAAGTTTGTTAATTGTGACTGGATTTTTTTAAAAAAATGCAGATTCATGAATATATGAGTATACACTATAAAAAGGATAGGAAATATATATTTGGTTTTGTTTGTTTCCATTTATATATTCTGAAATTAAAAATTGGCTAATTAGTACTATATTATAATAAAACACCTGTGTCAAAGGGTGACCACTCAAATATGTAGACCTGTAATATATGAGTTAGGTGGTTGGTTTATTGAGACATTAAAATTTGGTAGGTTTAAGTATAATGTTAGAATAATTCCATCCATCAATAATTAGCCAGACTTCGGTTTAAATTTTTTTATTGTATTCTTATTTATATTAGTCTTGTATAATAGACCGTCTATATTATACCAATAAGATAGACGGCCTATTTCTGCAATTAAAATAAGAAGCGGCCCCCATCCTGCAAATTACTTTTGGGCGGGTCCTTTTTATGCAATTTCCGAAACCTAATAAATATATATACACGTTAACAGTGCCTTTTTCCCCAAATTCTGAAACGAGTCTTTTCCCCTTTCCCCCAAATTCTCCAGAGCTCTGCCTTTCTGCCCGTGAAATCCTTTTCTTCTGCTTTTTTCCAACGATATATCCCCATTCTTTCGAATTGATGTTGAGATGGAGTCCTTACAGAGGTACTTCTATTAGAAGATGAGGCAGAACCAGAACCTCGGCGCTTCAACTTGGCGTTTTCCGATTGTTTCGACTCGTCTTTCCGTCGGCGTTCAACTCGTATTCCGATCGGTTTCGGCTCCTAGTAACTTCTCGTGTCTGATTTGCTGTGGTTTTGATTTGTTGTGGTTTCGATTGTTGTGATGATTTGTATTCCGATTTATACTCTGATTGCTCTGATAATGTTAGGATCTGCTGTTTCGCTGTTGATCTGTTCTGTGATGTCTATGTATGCTCTGATTGCTGCGATTTCGATTGTTGTGTTATTTTTATACTCTGATTGCTGTAATTATGTTAAGATCTGCTATTTTAGCTGTTGATTTGATGATGTGATCTTTATGTGTGTTGTTGGTTGCTTATATATGTATGTGCAGTTGTTTGATGCAAAATATATGTGTTGTGTGGTTTCTGATTATGCAGTTGCCGTGAGGCATCTATATGTGCTGTGCTGGGGTGCTTATATATGTGTGTGCAGTTATTTTATGTGTTGTGTTGTTTGATGCAAATATTGTGTTGTTGATGCAGTTGTTCGGTGTTTAGCTAGCTTGCTTTTTTGTGGATTCTGTCTTGTATGAAATTTTATGTGTTTAGCTTGAAAACTATACTGTTTAATGTGGTTTCTGTCTGCATATGAAATTTTGTGTGTTTAATTTGAAAACTAGGCTTCTTGATTTGTGTTGAAACTTGATTATTTATTGTGAAAACTGTGGTGTTTGTAAAACTTTATTTTTTAATGTGACAACTGTGATTGTGAAAACTTGGTTATTAAGGTTGAAAACTACAGTGACCGTAGATACTATATTTTTTAGGCTGAAAATTGTGGTGGTTGTAAAATTTAGATTGTTTAGATTGAAAACTGTTTTTATTGTGAAAACTTGATTGTTTAGGTTGAAAACTTTGGTGTTTGCGAAACTGTGAAGGTTGTGAAAATTTAATTATTTAGGCTGAAAACCAGAGTGATTGTAGAAACTTGATTTTTTAGGCTGAAAACTGTGATTTTTGTGAAACTTGATTGTTTAAGTTGAAAACTGTGATGATTGTGAAAAAATTGAATTTTTAGGCTGAATACTTTGGTGAAACTTGACTATACTTAACACAACATTATATAACCTAAACACTCTAGTTTTTATGTACCTAAAATCTGATGTTTATAATATGGAAACTTGTCTTTCTAACCTGAATTCTTTTGTGTTTACAAGTGTTTAAAATCCAGAAATTATATTTGCTGATTTGAGTACATATTCTTTGCGTGAACAGTGCCATGAATAGTGCGAGTGAACAGTGCCGTGAACAGTGCCGTGAATAGTACTTTTCCTAAATTTTGCAAATAGGGACCTTCTTCCTTCCATATTGTAATATAGTCCTTAGCCTATTTTATAGTTATAATATAGACGGTCACTCCAGAGACCAACTCTTCTTATTTTATAATATTCTACCTTTTTTCTAAAAATTCTTATTATGTACTTAAGTTCAAACATAGAGCACAGTTAGCGTATCAATGAAGTCGAGTCGAGTCTCGTGTTAATTAACACATGAAATTTTCTTTCGAACTATATTCATCTCTGAACAATTTCCTGAAACGTAAATGGAAGTTATTTTGTTTTAATAAATGTTACTATTATATAGACGCTTGTAGTCTAATACATAGTTGTGACCACAATTATGAAGAAATAATTTATAAGAAAATTGAGGTAGATATAAAATAAAAAGTAAAACAATTTTAATGAAGTTTTTAATTTCAAATAGAATAAAGCAAAGTAGAAACAAAATAAGTAACGAGACCCTTCTAAATAAAAAACAATTAAATAATATATATGCTTTTAATTTTGTAAGTTGAATAGCTAATTAGTTTGATTGGTTGTAATTTCTTAGATAAACTAGATGAAGCTCTGAAATCCATTCCCGGATTCTCAGAAGTCCGGCTACAAGATCTGCCCATGGGAATAATTTCCGGTGACCTCGAGTCACCCTGGCCAACCATGATCTACAAAATGGGAAAAATGCTTCCACGAGCAACAGCTCTAGCGATGAACTCAATCCAAGAACTAGAATCAGACGCTGTACTGCAAGACCTAAAATCCATGATCAAAAACGTTCTTAACATCGGCCCTGTCGGTCCGGCGAATATGAAGCCACCGTCGGACGATCACGGTTGCATTCCATGGCTCGATAAGCATGAAAAACAGTCTGTTGCATACATCGGATTCGGAAACTTCGCAACGCCATCGCCAGATGAACTGAAAGCTCTAGCAGAAGCCCTGGAAGAGACTCAAGTTCCATTTATATGGTCAATTAAAGAAAATGCAAGGAAATGTTTGCCTGAAAAGGATTATGAGATGGGAAAGTTTGTTCCATGGGCGCCTCAGATGCAAATTCTCCGTCACGAATCGGTCGGAGTTTTTGTGACTCACTGCGGTGCGAATTCAGTGAACGAGGGGATCATCTCCGGCGTGCCGATCATCGGACGGCCGTTTCGCGGTGATCAGCCGCTGAATGCTTGGCTTGTGGAGAAGGTGCTCGGAATTGGCGTGAGATTGGACGGAGATGAGTTTACGAAAGAAGGGACGATTCGAGCGCTTCAGATGGTTTTGCGTGATGAAGAAGGGAAGAAGATGAAGGAACGAAGCTTGGGGTGTAAAGATGTTGCTTTGAAGGCTGTTGGACCGAATGGGAGCTCAACTTTGAATTTTGGTTCTTTGGTTGATATCATTACCAAGTGCACTTAAATATAAATTAAGTATCAAAAGTTGTATATGACTTAATAAGTATATGCATGGACATATGTTATATGCATTTTGTACGATATTTAATGTTTTATAATATATTTACCATAATTATTTTAGATTAAAATTACATATTATGGACAGTCATTTTCATTTAATATAAGTTTTCTGGTGAACTATATAAAAATTACATGTACACTTACATTAATATGTCCGAATGGTAATTTTACTAGTGATTTGCAAATTTTTACATTAGAAAAATGATGATATACTAGAGAAATGTCTAAATATTTGTCATATACGTCATATTGCAACCTCAAATTCTATCACACTAGCCATCAACCCCATGTTAATAGCTTTGTGTTATTAGAATAATTACATTTAGTAAAAGACGTTTGTCATGTTCTCTTTTTTCTTTTTCTTTCAATTGAAATGAAAATCAATTTATTAAATAGAGAATTATTAATATGAAAATATTTTAACCGAGATTCATCTAATTACATACTTACTGAAATGAATTAAACCGATCAAGAGAAATAGCTTGTAAGCTTTCCATATAATTCAAAACCTTCAAAGTTCAAATACAAGTAGGAGGTTTACAATTTACAACTTTGATTAAGCAACTTTGTGTTAACATTTGCCCCTGACTTTTAGCTCTGGAATCCATACCTTCTCTTTAGTGAGTTGCAGAATCATTTGCTTTCTCATGGATCCCATTCATGTCTCCCCCACCACCTGCTGTCATTCATCATTCAGATCTGACGAACAAGATCTTCAGCCCCGAAGCAAAAGCCAGTTCCTTTAATTCTTCATGGAACTGATAGATTCCCAATATTTTCTGCTCTTTTCTCTAGGTGTGTGATTTTTGATTCACCAGAGATTAACTAGAAATATAAAGAACGATTTTCGTATCGTCCTATAATTTCCAACAAAAACCCAAAAAATAGTTATAAAACCTGATGGTCTTGATTTGTACTTGAGTTCTCCTCCTTGTTCTTCTTCTCAGCATCACTATCTGTACTGCTAGAAGCAACAGTACTGATAGTACTAGCAAGAGACGATGCTCTGCTAACAATCGGGGTTGCTAGACAGGTTGGCTGTTGTTGTCCAGCCATGATCACCGAGAACATCACTTCCAAAACCGGCTTCTCGATTACCTTCATTTCTCCATCTTTACCACCATTTTCGCTCCCTTCACCTGCTTCTAGATCTCTTTCAGCCTCCAATCGGCCGGAAAGACGCCAGTAAGAACAAGCAAGGATGAGAAGGGCAAAGGCGATGAGCCCTAACATGGCCGCCAGGCCTCCGAAGAGGTACGGCACCGGAGAGTGCCATGGTGATTTCCCCACCATGGATGATGAAGGGCTCTGAGCAATGTTCATTGTCTTTGCAGCTGTTGTGTGGATGATTGCTGTTATCTTACCAGCATCCATTGTATTTATATATATGTATTGTTTTTGAGGTGTGGTTTTCTGCTGTGTGACTGTGTGTTTTTCAGATAGGAGAGCAAGGTTTGTGAAAATGAGGATTCACCAGGAGGTTTATTTATAGGGTTTTGGTTTGTTACTGTTAAGGGATACTGCAGAATTAAAACTTATTGGGAGCTGAGTAGATGAGATAAATGAATTTTAAATTTGTTGGTGTGATTCATGTCATAGTTCTCAAGATTAATGGGGTCTACTGTGTTTATGCTATCTGTACTGCATCAGAAACAAGTGATATAAAATTTGTAGTCGGTATTTTACTCAATATAATCTAAAATATTATTGAAATTAAATTATCGTTCCTAATAAGTTTCCCCATGAGCATAATAAATGAAGATATTTTCATAAATGTACAGAAATTTATAGCATATTTTGAACTGTAACAGTATAAGATCGGACTTGCATATAAGAGACTCTATAAAATGGAGAAACCACTTGCTATTGAAAAACAGATGAAGAGTAACTTCTGGGGTTTCGTATCAATGAGATCATAGATGGGAATCATGATGGTGGGTTGAGTTGGCTAATGAAAAATAAGATTCGGATTTAGTTGGATTTAGTTAAGCAATGTTCTGATGTTGTAGAGTGATGAGTGATGAAAAGAATATTTTCGTTTAGCGTGTTACGCATGGATATGTATATATTCTTAGAATGTTCACAAGGCACAAGTCATGTGTATTTCATTATTATTTTACACATTTGAGTGAATGAACTTATAAGCTAGCCTTAATATAAGTGAAAATAAAGATTGCAAGGCCATACATAAAAATAAAAAATAAACATTGAACTGAATTATTAGAGTCTCATTACTCCAATTTATTTTTTCTAACTAAATTGAATTGAATTTAATTAAAAAATATTGAACTTTAATTAAAAAGTATATTGGGTAATAATTCAAACGAGGCCCTGAAAAAATTTCAGGTTGATCCGGGCCGTCGGGTCGGGTCGGATCAACATGTGGTTCGGGTTCGGATCAGAGTTCCTTCATAGTCTGGAACTACAAGAAGGGAAGTGATGGTATTTGCTTCTATTTTCTTTTATTTTTAGGATTCATTTTGTTTAATTTTTCAGTTATTTTGATGTGAGTAGGTTTTAATCTGATTTGGTTGTTTGAGAAATTCTAGTTACACACTCTAGTAATATACTTTTCAATTTCAGCCCCTCAAAATCAACCTATTTGTATAATTCCGATAAATCCGGTCAGATTTGATCAATTTTGAGTCCTAGCTGCGGTTTAGGGAAAATTAGTGAGAGTTTGGGTTGATAGACTCTAGATTTTGAATTTCCCAAAGAAGATGAATTCCATTCATAGGTCACCTGCTTGATTTCTCATATACCTAGTTTTGATTTATACTGGAGAAGTCAGATTTGATGAGATTATTATAGTGTGATCGGTCTAGGTAGAATTTGAAAATCAGTTAAAGATTTAATTCATATTTCTATTTGGATTTTTCCGATTGGGGAAGTATATGTGTGTGAAATGGAGGTGAAATAAAATTATTTCTTAAATTAAGTAACAATGTTTAAAAAATAAAACACGTGCATGCACGCGCCGTTCAGCCGTTGCATGTAAATTCATGCGCCACCGAAATCTCTTCCAGCAATACTGAGAGTTATCTGCTGGATTGGTTTCCTTTTATTTTTTCTAGTTTTAATTTATTTCATTTCTTTTGTTTCTTTTTAGTTTTGCTTGAATAAACAGGCACTAGTGGCATAATTATATATTTAATATGCATGGATAGGGCGTGTGTTGTATGTGCATTGATAACGGCGTGTAGGGAAAGTTCCCAATGTGTTTAGGTAGCCAATTTTTGTTTGTCGCGAATAAACGGAAAGCCTTATATGCCTCCATTTTTTATTTTACATCGGACCTTTGAAAATTCATTACCGATCCAAATAAAAATATGTAAAATATTGTAGTTAAATAATTAATTACATCAAAGATCACGAGTAAAAATTCTAGAGTTAAGTGTAATATAAAATGGTGATACCAGGCCCAAGCCCAAATACCTCTTGATAGTATGGGCTTGGCCCGTCACAAGATAAAGCTAGTTTGGCAGTATCCGGATTCGTACAACTCGGACAACGACACACACTAGAGGACACTCGGAACATGGACCACTTGGGAAGCATGGGTTATTGTATAAATAGTGCCCCTCAGCACTATTCCAAGTAAGTATCTTCTCACTATTCAAGTGATTACCCCTTTTCTCTCCCGAGATCCATCTTTCATCATCACGCCGGAGGGTCTACCCTCGGGTATCTCCCGGGGTTCTGTCTTGCAGGACCAGGTATTGGATTAGGGATCAGGGGCCTATCCGGACCGACCAGGCAGGCAGCATCATAAAACTAACCTGAAAGTGACTGGCAACTTGCATGCGTGTAAGGCCAGAATCACTCCTCGTCAAATATCTCTTTGTTTTGGATAACACTCTATAAGATATTTTTATGACAATCGAATCATGCATTTAGGTTTTAGTACAACGCATCTTTTCTTGATACTTGTGATCTAGTTTTAGCATATATACATCCAAAGACCCTAATCATTTCATAATCTCTTTTGGGCATAGTAGTATGTGCAAACAAATTGCACTTTCGAGATTGATTTTCGCGCTATGCATGGTATCCAATTATCACTTGAAACTCACATGAAACTCATTTTGATTCATATATTATTTTACTTTTTTCTGAAAAATTCACTTATTTATTGAAGGTGCAAGAAGGTACAACTTCTCTACCACTCTAATTAGCTTTTAACATATCAAGGTTATGTGCGGTCCTTGTACCGTGCGATCTGTGTAGCCGCACGGCGCCACAAATTCCCTAGGGCTCAATGAATTAGTAACTCATAATCATCAGGTATTGAATATGCATTCTGATAGTAATGATCAGTGAATCACAGTGATTATCAAAATTTAAATTTTGCCGCACGATAACTGCTCAAATCTGCATAAAATGATTCAAATTATCAAAATTCACTTTTTGGTTTGGTAATATAAACGTAGTTAACTAAATGAACTGATATAATTTTAATTATATATGTACATATAAAACTATAACAAATTTGAATGGGTTTATCTTATCTGAACGGAACTGAAATAAATTTAAATACATTTATCTGATTTGAACTGAATTGAAAAAATATAAACATACTAAATGAATTTATAATTAATCGGATTTTGGATGACCTCCTCCCCAGGGAGGAATTTTAAGATCGTAACTTTTCCCTTAAAATAGCAGACAGCATGTTTTAAACAAAATTCTAAAACAGAACACAAAAAAACAAACATGTTTTGAAAAAAAAAAGACAATCATTGATGTTTCCTGTGCTCGGCCAACCATCAGATAATCAGTCCATCAGCTTCAGGAAAACCGGACGGTTGCTGTTTCCTTTGTCCGGCAAACCGCGGCCGCACATTGAGCAAACCGATTGGTCACCAGTACCAATCGGAACTTCTTGACTGGTATCCGAAAGAAAGAGATATTTGATTTTCTTGATTTTTGCGTTATGCATGGTATCCAATTATCACTTGAAACTCACGTGAAACTCTGTGATTCATATATTTTATGTTACTTTTTCTGAAAAATTCACTATTTATTGAAGGTGCAAGAAGATACAACTTCTCTACCACTTTAATTAGCTTTTAATATATCAAGATTACGTGCGGCCCTTAGACCGTGCGATCTGTGTAGCCGCACGGTGCCACAAATTCCTTAGGGCTCAATGAATTAGTAACTCAATTATTAGGTATTGAATATGCATCCTGATAGTAATGGTCAGTGAATCACAATAGTTATCAAAATTTAAATTTTACCGCATGATAACTGCACAATCAAATCTGCATAGAATGATTCAAATAATCAAAATTCACTTTTTGGTTTGATAATTAATTTTGTTCCAATTTCACTTAGTGTAATTTTGATTTTGGTAATTCGTTCTCTACAACTATTTATTATTATTTTCAATATCTATTATAACTATATAATAACTAACTTTCTATCTCGCGATATTGTAGGAGGTGATTCCATCTTAAAATAGTATAAAAATAAATACTCATTCAAAAAGACAAGTCTATTGTATAACGTGCATAGCGCGGTTTTTCCAGGTTAAAAATCAATATAATAAAATGTATATCATTCATTTCAGAGTACAACTAATTCATATAAAATCAACAATCACTGAAAATTATCATTTATACAATAAAAAATAATAAATAAATCATTCAATATTTGTAATATATTTATATTGGGAGGGGTTCCATTCACTCTCTTATTTTTACTCAAAATTTTACTCAAAATCCTAACCACCTAACTAGGTTTAATCTTACGGTTCTCCTTTTCACACTTATCTTTTCCTTTTTTATACTCATCTTAAAATTAAACTTCTATTTTTCACTATCTAGCTAATTCCTTTTCCCTACCACCTTTCCCTAGTTACTCTCGTTCATCCATCATCAGTCCACCACCAGAAAATTATCTGTGAAACAACCAAAAAAAATAAAACAATCTAAGGATAGTGAATTCAACCCAGGAAAAGTTCACGAATATTAATCACTTGAAATCATTCCTCAGTCGGAGAATTCCCTTATTTTTTACTCTTATTTTTCTCCTCATAGTTAAAGAAAAGTTATATTTGCAATTCTCAACGCCTATTTATAAATCCAACATGAGAATTCCAATTTTACATTGCAATAAATTTTCAATGAAAACTCATTCACAAATTATATTTAGTTAAGGATATTTTTACCATTGTTCCCAATTAAGCATCAGGTTCTAATTCTCTAAACTCTTTCATGAAGATATTAACTAGTCTACATTCAAATTATGAACAAAAATAAATTACTGTAATGCAACATATATTAATTAAGGCCATGCTATCTTGCAAACCAAATTAGGGGAAATAAACTATGCTAATCACTGGAAACACAGATATCAACGAAGGAATCAAATATCTAATTTGGAGAAGGTTAATGAAAGAAGGAGATTTGTCTTCTACCTTAAAAAAACAGTGGACAAATTAAATGAATGGAATCAATTTAAATAGTTTCACCATGTTTTTTATTTAATCAGGTTTCACCATGTTAAATTAAGAACATATTGAAAATAATTGCAGAGGGGATTATTTCGGATGAAAGATAAAGGGTAGAAATGTACATGGAGAGAAAATAGGAAGGAAAAAAAGAGTGAGAAAATATAGAAAGAGAGAATAAAGGAGGAAATAAATGAGCCGTTGGATCAAAATCAGTTTAATGGTTAAGATTTTGAGTATAAAATTGAGTGAAAATAAATGAGTTAACGGAACCCCTCCCATTTATATTATATGTAAGATATTAAATAAAATGTAACTATTGAATTGAAATCATCTAGCATTCAGTTTGGTTGGTAAATTAAACTATATATGTTGAAAATAACTAAATTAAACTTAAAAATGTTGAAATTAAGAAAGAGCCAGATTTAGTCAAATTTTAATTACCTCATACATGTATACATAATTAGTGGTCGAGAAAGTATTATTATAACCTGTTAATGTTTTTAATTTGAATGGTATCCTAATCTTTTAGCTTGTACAAGGTTCCATGTAGTTGCTCCAATTGATAATTTAATTTGCAGCCACATGAATCTTGTATATGGAGGGGATTAGGCAGAAAGTGAGTGAATAGATTCTATATCCATTACAAACAAACCACAAATGGATTTCTGAATATATGATATGGTCACATCTTATTATATAATTATATATTCTAATTATATATTCTAGCTAGCATATTTTTTATTTTGTCAACTATTCCTCTTTATTAAAGATCAAGGTTAGATTTGTTTTGTTATGTACTCTATGTTGAGCCAATTTCACATAGGATAATATTGTAAATCTCATAAAGCAGTTTTCATGATCACTTTTACTTTTAACAAATAAAATGTAAAAGAAATATTAAACTAGTATATAATATTAATTAGTATATTATTAATTAAGTAGCTTATCTCATCATATTTTATCACTTCTTTGTTTTTAAATAACAATTATTTTTGGCAAATTATGATGCTTCTCATTATTTGATTAGCATGATTAGTTTTTTTTACATGAAAATCATTACTTGTGCCTTATTTGGTTTCTATAGTTGATCGATCAGCATGCAATAATGAGAAGCAACATCGATCATTTGCAATATATATATTGCAAATGATCGAGAACTATTGCAAATGATCGAGAACAATTTGAGAATAATCAATTAATTTTTATAACTTTATTCCAAAATAATATTTTAATTCCTTTAATAACTTTAATAACCATAATAATTCCCTTAATAACTTTATTTTATAATCAATTAAATAATACAACAACGAAAATGATCATTTGAGAGTAATTTGGGAATTATAGAGTGAATTTATTATCTCCTTTAATCGGATTTATAGAGAATCAAACTCATTTGTCGATGTTTTAGTTAGATTAGCAAGTAAGGAGAAGAAATTCATCTTCTACACATTCATCTCTTCCTAGAAATTATAGGACTATTTAGTCTGGAGTGCAATGAGTATTCCTATGTAAGAGTCTAATTATTGTACTCATCAATATAGTATGATACTTGCACGTTGATAATTTTTAATAGTAGTGAGGGTAATAGAATTCATTCCGCTGCATAGTGGTTTTAATTTTTTTTTAAAATATCACCAATTAGTTAAAAAACTTAGTTTTTAATTGTCTTTTTACAAATAAACTTACTCGTACATATAATTTCAGTTATTTCTTTTATTCATATTTTTTAAATTGTAGAGTTGAGGCAGTTGGCTTATGAGCTATTTGAAGTTATAATTTGTCATCATTCAATACAAAAAGTAGCATAATTAATCGATAAAGATCCATTATTACCTTAATAGAAAAATTTGAACATCCATACAACCAATTAAAAGTTGGAAACAACAATCAACACCCCAAGATCTCCCATGTGATAGGAAACACAAGTGCAATGATCTGCAAACATGATAAATCAAGAGTGAAAAAGTTACTGTTTTTTGCAACATAGCATCCTAATATCTCCCAAATGGCACCAGTGCAATGGTCTGCAAACATGATAAATCAAGGGTGAGGAAGTGCTTGTGATACGTAAGCACCATAATCAGATGAACAATTCTCCCAATCTGAGCTATATCCATGCCCATAATCTCAAACCATCCTTGAAAGCTTCCATATTTCCCCACCAATCTCTGTGCATGTACTTCTTTTTTGCATTTTCAGCTCAATATCGACAATCGTATGACCCCATGTGGAGATTGGGCTGAAGAAGAGCATCACCTTCGTTTTAAATATCCCAAACACAACTAAAGAAATCGAAATAAGTGATATGCAACAGATTCATACAAGACACATTATCCATTCCAAGAAGTGAACCAGCCTTTTAGGGGATGGTGGAGCACTATCTCCAGTCTCGTTAGTGTGATTAGCACCGATCCTTTGATTGGCTTGTTCCACTTGGATTGGCGGTCCTCTAATTCTAACTACTTGAGTAGGTTTGGCAGATAATTCATTTATCTTGTCTTCGGTCGTGGGTAGCTAACATCTCAATTGCAGCTCTTGAAACATTCCTTCAATAGTGACAACGGGAGTTAACTCCTCTATTCTCTGGTTCGCAGCAGCCAACTCAGCTTGCCATTTCTGAATGTGATCCTCTTGAGTAAACATAGCATATAAAATCTCAATATTCTTATTGACTTCACTCAACACGCGTTCTAGGTCACCTATATATAATTGTTCAGTGGATAAAAATTATTTCACATTAATTATTAGATCTAACCTCATCCAATAGCAGTTCTTTCTCCATGTCTCTCATAAGTTGTTTAGGAGCTATCAACGGTAATTGCTCTTAGTGGGCTGAGTCGCTTCCACAAACTACACTAGATGAGTTGCCTTCTATTTGTCAATTCTTTTTGCCACAATCCTTTTTGCCACAATTTTAAAGCAGCGTGACCTTTTATTTCTTGTAGGTACGCAAAATTCATTTCAAATTAAAATTAATCCGTACATTTTGAATTGCTTATTTCACCTTCCCATAAAGGCCTATACTATAGTAAATTACTTGCTTCCTATAATTGACACCCTTCGACGTACGGAATTATTAGAGTAAAGTAGGATTAGATTAGATCGATATATGTATGATTCTTGTACTATATTAAATGATTGTAGTGAACGTATCAAAAAACAGTAATCGACACCCACTAAAACATTGTCAGGTTAAAGTATCATATTTATTTTATATCATCGTGACATTCTCAATCATAATAGGAACAAGTTAGTGGCAAAATTGATGATGGTTAGTCTCACCCTTATTGAATGTTGGTGGCTAAGAAATAATTGTCTTTTGAGATGTTAAAACTGAATATAATTGAAAATGATCTATCAAATTCAATTATACGGTAAATTCTTCTGTTTGGCAAAGTTTATTAAACGTACAACATGTTTATTGTTTAAAAGTATAAAAATAGTATTTTGTAAGAAATTAAACTTTAAAATTTGATGAACCACCAAAATAATATTTTATTGCACAAAATAAACGTATTTTTTATTCAAAATTAGAAATTTGTGAGATCGACTTTTACTTCAAAGACATAACATAAGCACAACTTCGTCAAACACATTCTAAATAGTCTTATCGGCATAGTTCAAATGAAAATTTCATCGGATATAATTATAATCTCAACAAATTTTCAACAGCCATAGGATTCATTCTCTCCGATCTAGTTTCTAACACATATCCTTTCCCAATTGCATATTGTACCGACTGTAGTCCGATAATGGAGCACACATCTGATTGTTGATGGGTGACAACACACAGGATCCTCTTCTTCTACTTGGATAATCAGAAGCTTTGATTAAAAAATGACGGTAAAAAATTCTAGTGGCGCATTAACTCGTGGTGCTAATTAAACGTCATTAAATTAAGCTAATCCTGCACTGTTAAGCAAAGACATCCATTGGCCAAGTAGGCTGATTAGATAGACAGCACTCACACAGATCTGTGTGCTGATTGTGGGGAACTCGCTATCAGATCAGAGAGAATGGTTCCATAATGGTTGCTAATTAATTATGCTTATAATATTATTAAACTAATTATTATTCCATGATCCCACCATACTTTACATGAACAGTAATTAATTGTGGTGGTAAATCGTTTTGATTTTACATCCAGAAGATTTGATGCAAAATGTTTGAATAAATTAAAGTTAATCTCGCCTATTAGATTTACATACGTCGACGAGAATATGTCTGTTGTGTACATTATTTTTTCCACTAACACACGTGACGATCTGAGTAATATTGATGTTGGTAAATATTGACACTGAGCAAGATATATATTTTTGTTGGTTGAAAAATAAATTAAGAAAATAAAGTTTTTTTAATGAAATTTAGTCTTGTGTTAATTTTCAGTAATTTCGGCTTTAATTTACTTTAGTTTGTCGTCAAAAGATTCAAAGATTAGGATCAAATCTGTTATTTACTAAACCCTATTACAATTTGGATAAAAAGTATTTACAACTTGGTCATATTAATTAGTCTGTGATGTTGCAAATGATGTAGATCTCTGATTAACAAGTCTACAGTGTTTAAGATGTGGATTGTAAATGTTATAGATCCCAGATTAATAAGGTCTATTGTAGTTGAGATGCAGATTTATTGTAAAGCGGTAGATTAAAATTTTTGTGTTGCTTTGATTTCTTTATAAAAATAAAATTGTGTAATAACTCAATTGCGTTCTAATAAAAAAATCTCATTAATTACTCCCCTTTACCCCGTGTAGGAATGAAATCCATCGGGATCTATTAGATAAATCTATTAGTGTTTTACCGATAGAACAATGATCAACTAGATCTAAATTTTGATTTAAATTAAAAACAATTATTTTTAGCTATTTGCACCTCGATGAATATAAAAATACGTAAAAACACACATATCAGAAAATAAAAAAATTGCATTGCGCGCCAAGTATTGTGAAAGATAAAATATTCTTAACCCTAATTATGTTCTACTATTGGTGGCAAAATACATGGTAATTTTTACCCAAAAACATTGCAATATTTTTCTCCTAACTGAGGTAGCTAGCCTTGCTCAATCTTCATCAAGAAATCAGTGGGAATGGCATAATCATTTTCTTAATTATCAAAGAAAATTAAAATACACTCCATTCACCAGGCTCCACCTCCTCCTAATTACTCTAAGTTTATCTCGACTTTCCGGTGCGATTTTTGGCAAAATTTCCTGTAACTGCTGCGTTCTTCAGGTGTAAAACACCTTTTCCCTCTTCCAAAATCCATCACAGCCGTTCAATTTACTCCTGACTTTGATCGGTGGCTTGATTTGTTGAGTCAACCTGGCTAGGGTTTTGCTTACTTTCTTCTTCCTTCATCTTGTCTTCTTGATTACAGGTGCAAAATCCACTGATAGTACCACCAGAAGACGGCGTCTTGCTGTAAATCGGGGTAGCCAAACATGTAGGATTTTGTTGTCCAGCCAAAATCACCAAGAACTTCTCTTCATAAAACACTGGCCTTGCCATTTTCTTCATTTCATAATCATCTTCGTCACCATTTTCAGTCCCTTCACCAGCTTCCAGGTCCCTCTCATCGCCTTCACCCCGCCAGTGGGAGCAACCCAGCATGATGAGGGCGAAGGCGATGAGAGCTAACATGGCGGCTAGGCCTCCGAAGAGGTATGGCACCGGGGAGTGCCACAGCGATCGCGGCACCACAGTTGATGAAGGTGGCATTGCTTTCTCAGAAGATGTGTGAATTATTGCTGTAACCCTACCAAAATCCATATTTTTGTGTTTGTGCTTAGGGATGCTACTATGTAGGTGTGTTTTTTTTTGCTAATAACAGGAGGTTTGAGAAGTGAATTGAGAAAGGCATGAGAGGTGATGGTTATATTTATACATGAAATGAGAGGAATGTGGTGATGTCAGATTCTATTCTCCCTAGTTTATCTGATTTTTTAAGTTCAGTTCAATTCAAATTAATTGAATTCAGTTCAGATAGATCGGCTTAATTCACTTATATTGAAATATTGCTTGATGAAATTCGACATAATTTAATCACACGGTTGCAATTTTCAATGCATAAATTTTACTTTGGTGTAATAAAACTAAATTTGTAATAGTTCCGTTCAGCTGGCGAAATAAGATTGTAGAATACTTGAATTAGGGTCAGATTAGGTGCTAGTTCAATTTATTTTTGCAGATCTAATTTTAATTTGAAATGCCCCGATTTTACTAATGTATGTCCGCTGTTTTGAAATAATAAAAGATGATCTTGTCCATTCTGGATCTGCACAAATAATTTGGACAGTTATGGAATTATTATATGTTGTGTGTTGGAGAGTTGAATATTGCAAATTGGGAGCAGAGTAGGAAGGCAGTAGAGGTGATTTTAGTGATTGTTTTATATTGCATCATAAATAGGGTCCTACTGTCTATTATATGTTTATGCTTTTTCCTTGCATCTAACAACATGGATATATATTGGAGAATGCACTAGCAATATAAAATTTAAAAAAATAAAAATAAAAAGTGAGGAAATATCTATATATGGTGTGTTTGACATTTTGATGAGATGGGAATCATAATTGTCTGTTGAGTTGTGTCTGCATATATACTAAACAGATGCCATATTGATTGGATTTGCATTATATGGTGACGTAGTGACGTTTTAATCATGAGAACATGAATGGAATATTAATATTGTGATTCTGGAAAGATTTGACACCATATTTACATGGGAAAGCAAAAGAAACACAGACAGATATGCAAATAATTTGTGAGATTGTTGATCTGGAGAAGCAATGAGATAATGAAGAGTAACTAATGCCGGTCGGGTGACTTGAAATAATGAAGAGTAATTTTATCTTTTCCCAACTCTGCATCAGTAAATTAAGTAATGAGATAATGAAGGTAACTAATGCGAGTTGGGTGACTTGAAATGATGAATAGTAAATTTATCTTTTCCGACTTTGTATTAGTAAACTTAGTAATGAGATAATAAAGGGTAATTAATGCGGGTCAGATGAGTTGAAATGATGAAGAGTAACTTTATCTTTTCCGACTTTGCATTAGTAAACTGGTCATGCTGCTCCTGCAACTAGAAACCCTTTGTATACATATTACTTAACACCAGTAAAAATCTACAAAGTGGCTCTGAAAATCTGCTAACAATACATTCCATGTTATTGAGGTTGAGTTTGAGTACCTTCTGCACTATTAGTCACATGCTCATTAACTCCACTGAGTATTTCCCCTGATGCATCAACATTTCTACTCATCTCTTGTAGCTGAATTTCTCCTTCTCCTGCTGAATTAGTTACATCAGTTTGAAGAGATGCATCCAAGTTATGTACACCAGATTGAGATGATGTGGTATCCGAATGGATCGATTGATTTTTCCCATTGCTGACTCCATTAGTTAGACGGTTTGAGAACCAGAGGCCACAGTTTGATGCCGCAGAAGCGAATCTTTGTCCAGCTGGGGTTCTGGAGCAGACTAACGCAAAGATGGTGGCTAAAATAACAATTATGAAGAGGCCTCCAAAATTCAGAGCTGTTAGACTAGGGTTCTCTTGATTGATTGAATTCAGGTTGGCAGGATATCCAGGTCCGAAATTCTTTTGCTCGATTCCCGCCATGATTGGACTCTGAGTTACATTCAGGATTGCCCTGGAAAAGTAACCCACCAGAGGAGAGCCCATTGGGAATGCCTGAAAAGTTTCAAATTTTTTTTTTATCAAGCAGATGAAATCATTTCATAAAAGAAACCTGAAATTGCATAAATTACAAATTTCAAGATACACAATCTTCACTATAGCAAGAGTATGAGAAAACTCACGAATCCAAACCCGCCTGTCTTGTGTGTCGGCCCGACTATTCTGTATTCAGAACCATATCTGTCAAGTAAGAGCCTAACATAAGGCAATTCTGAATAAATGGCATCAATTCCACCCTTTTTGCTTCCTAGGAGCATAGCATCATGATACTCTTGGATAGTTTGATAGGACTTCAGCTTAGACTCGTTGAAATGAAGTTCGTCAATCAAGAAATCCCTAACGAAAGATCCATGCTCATAACCTACATTATAATCAGTTGAATATGCAAAATTCAACTGATTAACTGTGAAAATTGAAGACAGCTTTGCAGTATAGCTCTGCATCAATATGTAAGCCACAAAAAGCCATATAATCAACACAAATACCGCCCACTTATTGGCCACCATATTCCTTTCAGGGAAGGTAAGAACTGCAATGGGAAGCCAAAAGAAAATGCCAACTTGTTGTTCTTGTGGTGCCAATGTGTTTGGGTCATTTTGGCTCTGATGCTCAAGAAGTGCAAGAACGCCGCCAACGAAAATGCAGGCTGAGATAATTGCCAACCAAAGATCCCAACTCAAAGGCTTCAGAAAAATCCACATATCTATGCTTTTTTTGTTCTTCAGGACCATAACAACCCCTGATTCAGTATAGGGAAGGGTAAATGTGATGAATGTTGATCTATTAGCCAAGATCGTTACATCACCCACCACAAAATCGTAAACCTGCCTTGTTCAGAAGATAATAATCTGTCAAAATAAATTTCATAAATTAAAATCTCAAGGAAGGTATAAATGTATGCCTTACTACACAAACCTTGTTAACAATTTGATGGAGCATGTCATTGTAACTTCCAATATCACCCCTGTCCAAATAAGGAACAAATTCATAATCAAGATCCAAGTACTCGCACTTGCGTAAATACTCAAGTGAAGCAACAAAAATATCAATACAATATCCACTGAAATTGTATAGATGAGTCAAAGGATCTTCTTGTACATTTACGAACTCAGGGAAACCATCTCTCTGGGGAATCCCTACCACATATTTCCCGATCGTTGGAATATCCCAACCTTTTGAAGGTACTAATGTGTCTCCAGGCCACATTATGGCTCTTAATTCTTTTATGGAAGTGGAATATGTTGGATTAGCTTCTTCAGATACTTTACTTGATATTCCTGTCTTTGGAGACCAGTACCCTACTGTCCTATCACCTGTTCCAATCACATTGAATATTTCAAACCCTAGAGGTTGCAACTGACCATCAACCAATTGGAATTCGCCGTGTAATCCAGTAAATTTTGAGTTCAAGAATTCAGCAAGTATATTTTGGCCAAATTGAGAGACTTTTATACTGGAGTTTTGATTTCTCTTTCCCTCTAGGGATGAATCCTGAAAATTGGACTTCAAAGGCACAGCTTTTTCTATCGCCTTCGCTAAACCCCATACCATATCGTATGCTCGCAAACCATAAACATTCAAGTCCATACCTTCAATTTCAGGCTTCATCAAAGGTGCTTTCATTTTCCACTTTCCCCTGAAACTTTCAAGACTCTTGGACTTAGGCACATAAGGCCTTATCCCCACCACATTTTCCATTGATGAAGAATCGATTGAATTCAAAACATTCGATAACATGTCACTGATGAGCCATGCATATCCTTTACTCATCATTCCAGCCCTTCTGGCAAGAAAAAAGAGCCTCTCTCCAAGTGAAATATTCATATGCACCAGAAAAACCCTAGTTTGCTTCGCCATTAAACTTTTCAGCTTGTCGGTGATTTCACTGTCCTTAGCTGATGAATCTATAGCAACCATGGATGCTAGCCTGATATCAACTTCTTGGAATGCTTTATTCAGCTTAGATACGAAGGTGTTTTCATGCCCAGATTCCTCATGTAAAACAACTATTTCATGCCATCCAAATCCTTCACAAATAGCTGCTAGACCTTTCACTTGATACAAGTCATCTATACTCGCTCTAATGAAATTAGGGGTCAGTGACTGAGATAAAGCTCGATTTTCGCCTGTAATGGAAATAACCGGAACTTGAGCTCTTGCCCCAAGTTCTACAACAAATGTGGGAACTCCTG
Source organism: Sherardia arvensis (assembly GCA_948330725.1). Classification (NCBI taxonomy): domain Eukaryota; kingdom Viridiplantae; phylum Streptophyta; class Magnoliopsida; order Gentianales; family Rubiaceae; genus Sherardia; species Sherardia arvensis. The sequence continues at coordinate 50,018,623 of OX415235.1, forward strand.
ACCATAAAGGACCCAGAAAACCATGGACATCACCATTTTTCAGCATCTCTAAAACTGCATTAAATTCAAAGGAAAGTTGAGCAGCTTAAAAATTATTATTTTCCTGAAAACTACAATATCAATGATATGAGAAATTTATAGCACCATGATTTTGAGCAAAGTGGATGTAATCAAGAAGCTGTGACTACAACAAAAATGTGTATGAATGATTTCCAGGTAATTATTAAACAAGAAAGTTACCTGCCAAATTTACTTCCAGCTCCCCCACTACATTTTTGGTGTCAAGCTGCAACCTTGTTTTATAATGTGGATGAGCTTTATAGAAGTCTTCAAGGGCAATGGAAAAACATACATCTATCATATTGTCCATTGGTGAACTCAAATCCAAAAGCACGCCAATCGGAACAATCGTAATGCTATCTGTCTGATCAGAAGTATCATGGTTTCCATTAATCTTTGGGTTTATGAAGACAAAGGTAAACAACACAAAAAATATACAGTTCCTGAGTTCTTGCATTTCGCGGGTGAAATTCAATGGCTAGGGAGATAAGTTGTTACATTAAGATTTTCATACACACTGGCAAATGGCAATATTTATGAGTGCAGTATAAAGATGAAATGAATATCAAGAAAGGAATGGTAAATTCCAGGGAACTTACAATTTAGCTTATGAATTCGCTCTTTCGATGACTTCATGTGCTTATGTATTTTCTTAAAGAATCCTTCTTGGTATATCAGAAAGACAAACTAACCACAATTTCTGGGAAATTCCAAAACGTTACTAATTGCCAGCTATAGCTAGATAGAATCTATTGCTTGAGTTATAGCTGTACTTTCTGGGAAATTGAATTTGAAATCTGTAATATATATTATTCAGATTACAGCAACTAAAAATCATCTACTGGAACTGTGTTTATGGCCATTTGCTGCATTCCATGCAGAAAGTCCAAATCCAATAGGCAATTCCAAAGCTATATATTTGTCATCTTCAATAGGTCTAATTTTTCAATATTAAACAGTTCAGAAAGTAACTGATATAATTTAGAACTGGCCCCTATATGAAGTATCTGAACAACTTCTCCAAGATGGCCTGGCAGTGGCAGATTCTTCCTCGACAGATATCATATGATTGCATATGATATCACGGATGGCAGTTGAACAAACCAAATCAAACCATGAATTAATAATAGAAAGTTATATTAATTGTCTGGATAACTTACGAATATAGAGCCGTCCACAATTACAATATGAAGAAATTAAGCAAGCAATGCTATAATTTGACCTAATAATAGTACATCGTTGCTCATCTATGTTAGCTGAATTTCACCTTCACTTCGCGAACCATTTGCATCGCTCTCCTCCGACACAGAGCTACTCTCTGTGCCAATGCCCTCATTCGGGTTATTTACTTTAGAATCGTCACTTGGTTCATCACTGGATTCTGATTCTTTCTCACTAAATGAATGAACTCTTCCTCTACTTTCTCCATAAATCAGAAAACTTGAGCACCGGTGGCCGGAGTTTGACATTGCAGCAGCGAGGCTTTGCCCGATCCAGGTCTTGGAGAAGAAGAGAGCAAATATGGTAGCTGCAATCACAATGATGAAGAGGCCTCCAAAATTATAAGGGGTCAAGCTTGAGTTCTCTTGATTGATTGAATCTAGGTCTGAATTAGATCCAGGACCGAAATTCTTTTTCTCAATTCCCGTCATAATCGATTGATTTTGGGTGACATGAAGAATCGCCCTGGAAAAGTACTTCACCAGGGGAGAGTCCTCAGGAAATGCCTGGAAATGTTTAAAATATGAGTTTCATAAATTCTGGAAATGATGAGTTAGGATTTAAGAATATCGATGTCACCTATAATAAATTCATATCATCTTGCAAAATAACAGCCTAATATTCAGAAATTCCAGTTACATTATATATGGAAACCCTAATGTGGCAAACTTAGCAAAAATGATGTTGATTTGATTTATATTTTCTATTTTTTTATCAATCAAACTTAGCATTTCAAATAAGATGAGTAGGTTAATCTTCTATCAGGAAAATTGTAAAGAGAAAGGGATTGAACTCACGAATCCAAGACCGCCTGTCTGGTATGTTGGTTCAACTATTCTGTAATCAGACTTATGTCCATTGACAATGAGCTTCACATAAGGGATTTCTCCATAAATTGCATCGATGCCGCCCTTTTTGCTGCCTAAGTTAATAGCTTCATGATATTGTTTGATTGTTGTGTAGTTCCTCAACTTCGACTCGTGAAAGAGAAGCTCATTGATCAGGAAGCTTTTCACAAAAGTACCACTCTGGTAACCTACATAACAATCCCTTGTAAATGCAAAATTCAACTGATCAACAGTGAAAATTGATGACAATTTTGCTGTATAGCTCTGCATCAAAATGTTGAAAACAAACAGCCATATGATTAACACGAAATTCGACCACTTGTTAGCTACCATATTTCCTGAAAAAAAAAATTAAGGTATATAATCAGCACAGCTTTTGTTAAAGTGGAGTGAAATAACAAGAATATTTATCAATGTGTACTTTCAGGGAAGGCAAGAACTGCAATGGGAAGCCAGAAGAAAAACCGAAGCCGATGTTCTTCCTGTGCTGGTGCCAATGGATTTGTGTCTTTACTAGGTATCTGATGCTCCAGGACTCCAAGAACACCACCTATGAAGATGCAAGCTGCTGCAAATGTCAACCAAAGATCCCACCTCAAAGGCTTGAGAAAATTCCACATGTCGAGGCTCTTTCTGATCTTCATAACCCTAACAATCCCTGATTCAGTGTATGGAGGAGTAAAGGCGACAAACTTGGATCGACTAGCCAAGATCGATATATCACCTATCACAAAATCATAAGTCTTTCTTATTGAAAGACAAGACAAAAGGTTATGTTAGCAATGTAAGCAATAAATAAGCAAATGTGTGTTTCATTTCAAGTACTAAACAAAGTACAAACCTTTCTAGTCATTTCATGAAGCATCTCAGTATAACTCCCGCTACGATCTTTGCTTGTGTTCAAGTAAGGAACAAACTCATAATCCAGCTTCAAGTTCTCGTGCTCGCTTAAATAGTCCAATGAAGCAAGAAATATATCTATAGAATAGCCTGTGATATTGTATTCATGAGTTGAAGGATCTTCTTTCATGTATATAAATTCAAAAAACTCTTCTTTCTTGGGAACCCCTACTTTGAGCTTTCCAGTTGTAGGGATACCCCAACACTTTGGAGGGTCTAATGTGTCTCCAGGCCACATTATGACCCTTAGTTCTTTTGTTGAAGTAGAATATGTTAGATCAGAACCCTCCGCAGATACTTCACTCGATATCCCTCTAACAGGAGACCAGTATCCTACAGTCCTATCACCCGATCCAATCACATTGAATATTTCAAACGCTAAAGGTTGCAGTTGACCATCAACTAGCTGAAACTCTCCAGTCAAGCCTGAGAATTTGGTGTTCAAAAGTTGTGTTAGAACTCTTTGGCCAAATCCTGAGACTTTAACATTTATGTCACCTCTTTGGCTTGAATTCAGAAAATCTGCCATTTGTGGCCTGGCCTTTTCAACTGCCATTGCTAAAGCCCATACAGTATCATAAGCCAATAAACCATAAACATTCAAATCCATCACATGGCTTTCAGCATCCCTAGAGAGTGCATTTCTTCTCCATTTTGCCCTAAACTTGTCGAGGCTATCGGATTTGGGTACATAAGGCCTTATCCCCAAGACATTTTCCATCGAAGAAGAATCGAAAGAAGTCAGAAAGTTGGACAAAATGTCAGTGATGAGCCAGACATATCCCTTTTCCATCATTCCAGCCTTCCTAGCTAGGGCAAAAAGTCTTTGTCCAAGTAAAATATTCATATGCACCACAAAAACTCTTGTTTGCTTAACCATTAACCCTGTCAGTTCCTCTTTGATTTCACTATCCCTGGCTGATGAAGAGATGCCAACCATGGATGCTAATCTGATATCAACTGTTTTAAAACCTTTATTCAGCTCAGACACAAAACCAGTCCCATATTCGGTGTCTTCGTATAGGACAACAACCTGATCCCATTCAAAGCCTTGACAGATGGCTGCTAGAGCTTTCACCTGGTACATGTCAGCTGGAGTTGTGCTGACAAAATAAGGGCTTAACTGCGAATGAGGAAAGCGGCGGGTTTTGGCTGTAAAGGAAATGACTGGAACATGAGCTCTTGCTCCAAGTTCTGCAACAAATGTGGCTTCTTTTGACCACTGAGGTCCAAGAACACCATGGACTTCCCCATTCTGTAGCATCTCTAAAACTGCATCCATGTCAATGGAAATAACATTCATATTATGAAGAGTTGAAAAGAATACAAACTAACAACTAAATAAACAAGTAATTAACAAATAAACAATTTAGTGTGCCTACATATATTTCATTTTCTTAAAAATTAAGCATAAAAAATCTATAAGGTAAACACATCAGATAATTGTCTGCACTATTCAAATGCACATTCATTTAGGGGTTTACAGATTTTTGAAGTGATAATGGGGATAATTTTTATTTTTAAAATATCATGGATACATATCCGATCCCTAAACCTAAAGTATGGTATAATTCGCTATTAAAATAATAAAGAGAAAGTCTCCTGTGAGTCCAACTTTCCTGACTTTCCATAAGAGTCTTTATACGTTTTAACTTATACAGTGTACCTTTTAATTTGAACTGTAAAATTTGTTATTTGAATTTTATTAATGTTTTAATGTAAATTCATGAATTTTTGCATTAAAACATGTTTTACTATATGTTCACTTTGATAATATCAATGTTTTAACACAAAATAGTATCACTTGACCTTAAATATATAGTGGTAGTTCCATAACACTTAAGAAAGTCGGACTTTTTAGAGAGTTTGCCAATAAATATCAATCGAATCGTTCACCTACTTTAAAAGTGTACAATTAATACTTGACTAAGACATACCTTTAAAAAACAACAAAAAATTACTGACTAAGACATAAATTATTATAAATCTAGGATATATAAATTTTTATAACTTTATATAGGTATATGTTTAAAAGGGTTTAATAAAGAATACAAATTCTTTGGTAAAATTGTCTCATCACTAAGTTACGATGAAACGGTGATTTCTCACATGTTTATTAAAAATAATTTGTGTATTTATAATATTTGTTATTTTATTTAATTAGTTTATACATAATTTCTAAATAAATAAAATTGAATAATTTTAGAAAGGGAATATTACTCAATTACTAATAAATTGAGTAATAGCACATTATACTAATTAATCACAGAAAATAACTAAAAATATATATTTACAACATTTGTACATTACTTAAAGGGAAAGATTAAAAAAACATACAAACATGTGAATTAGATTCATAGATATGTGAAATAAATGTATACTATTGAATGTTTTCCATCATAATCATAAACTTATAATAGAATGGTTTTGTAGGAAATTTTAATTCAAATTAGTAAATTTTTGCAAGAACATAAAACATTTAAGTAAAACCTTTTTTTACATTTGAGTAAATTAAATATTTTTATTATTTTCAATTCAGTTTAATATATTAAAAAAAGTTAAGTTATGTTCAATTCAAATAAATATATTAATGCTTTCGGTTAGTTCAGTTCTTATAAATATTTCAGTCTAGTTCAATTCAATATATGTATTCCTATTTTTCAGTCAAGATAAATATATAAAATTATTTTAATTATGTTCATTTCTGTAGATAACATTTTTCACCAAAATCTGTTATATATTTACCAGATACCATATAAACCATTTTAAAAATATTTCAGTTCAGTCCAGTTAAATATGCTTATATTTTTTAGTTAGTATTTAACTTTATTTAAATGCATGCAATCCAGTTCAGTAAAAGATACAGAGAGTAGAATTGTCTTTGATAATTTATGATTTTTAATCAAATTCAAGGGCTTTATGATATTTTCAAAAATTTCCGTTTGTGCCCGGCCAAGTCTAAGACTTTTTTGTATCTCATGATTATAGATTTGCATTAGGACTTTTAGATAACCTGGAATTATAAGCAACTTACCCAATAATTTAGGGTTACAGTACGACTTTTTAAAAAAAAAAGAAAAAAACAAGAACAAAGGAAATTTCTTGCAGAAGATCTGGTTGTATCATTTAGAACAGAGAATTACATACTCTTCCATCAATATTAATCTAATGGATAAAAAAGAGAGATGGCCATGGCAAGCAAATAAGAAAAGTATGCACCTGCAAAATTTACGTCCAGTTCCTCTGCATTTTTGGTGTGAAGATGCAACCTGGTTGCATAATGGGGATGAGCTTCATAGAAGTCTGCAACTGCAATGGACAAACAGATATCTATCATATTGTCCATTGATGAACTCAGATCCAGAACTACTCCCATGTAAACATTTCTGGAATCGTTTGTCAGATTTGCAGCAGCCACCGACTTTTGTTGCAGAAGAAGCAGAATTATTATCAGACTGAAAACTGGAAAGATGAAAGGGCTTGACATTTTCATTTTCGGCTTGAGCTGTTTTCAATAAAGTCGTATACGTGTACGAACACTTTATAGAGAATCTAAGATGTCAATGGCATGGCTTGCACACTTATGAATCTATACGCGCTCTATAACATCCAATCAAATTTTTCAATTTAATTTAATGTTTTAATCAACAAATGACCGACAAATTAATATTATCTTTATCTTTTATCGTTGAAATCGTTATATAACAACTTAGTTTATTAAGCGCATTGTTATATGCAGTCTAGTATTTACTTATGCATTCTGTATTTATTTATAAAGTGACATTAATTAATATTCTAAGTATTTATTTAAAAATAAATGTGATTCTCATAAATAAGGGGCATGATCAAGTACTTTAAATATAAATACGGACCGCAAAAGTAATGTTACACTGTACCTATCTTGTTTTATGTACTGTTAAACATACAGTTTAATATGTGTGCCATCGTAAAATTAATTATGTGAAATTTTAGTTAGGACAAAGAAAGTAGATTGTTTAAATTGTTGGTGTGATGTATAACAGGTTTAAATTGAATACATATATTGTTATCGATCCAATTAAAAATTAACTAGTCAAAGTCAACGATCAGATTTTGATGTTTAGTACTTACAAAGAATAAGGCATCAGTTATGATGAAATTTAACTTTAAAATAATATAATTATTGGTTATGCTGATTCACTAACCGGCCTAATACGTATATTGTAGAAAAACAGCGACTGCTTTAGAATAATTCAACATTTCTTTACCAAGAAATATACATGAATATTTGGAGACAGAGACGCTGATAAATTTGCAAGTGAAGTGATCTCAATTTTATACTATATTTCATTCACTGATTATAATACAGTTGACCTAAAATATTATTTAATAATAAATTTGATTATGAACGATTTTGTTATGTATATTAACGAAATTTATAGGTTTGATGTTTGAAAAATATATGACACAGTAATATACCTCCTAATACTTCAAATTTACTATAAAAATTGTAATAAAAAGTATGATATAAAATAGAGCGTCGAACTCGTCTTGAACTAATATTAAATTTATGATCGCAAAATGTCCAATATATACCCCACACGGTATCTGCTGATTTTAACACAATACTAAACGGCAGTTAGACCGAGAGATCCCCAAGAAGAAAAAGTTGTTAATTTAAATGAATAAACAACTTCATTTTTGTAATTTATAGAATTTAGTTGGTAAATAATATAAACAAAATTGTTCTGTTCTGCTATCAGGTGGTAGATTCCTCGAAAGCCGAAACGTAGTTGGTGATAGGAATTTTATAGTATTGAGAGTCTCTTCATTCATGCATATTGGTAGACTCTTTTGTCCCAAGTTTGATTCCACCAAAATTGTCTAAACTCCCGTCACTGTCCAATATATAACTTAAATAAAGATTTTAATGGTTAAGTTTTTTTTGATTAATCTAAAATATTAAAAAATTACAATTCCAGAAAATATGAATCACTGAGTATGGTCTTCATTGTCGAGGCATTAGCAGATTTAGGAATTAATGTTAGGGTAGATGATAGTATGAAGAGAAAAGATGCTACAGTAATAGTTAGGTTGAAAAATATTACGCGCAAACTTGTTCGGCGGATTCAAGTTCAAGCAGACATTTGAACTAATTTAGGTATGAGGTACGACCATATGCGTACCTTGTTTTCTTTCTCTGTTCTCGACAAATAAACCCTGAATGGTATTTTGTCATCCAGTGATGGCTGTTTAGAGGACCTTTTGTGAACAAACATGGTATATTCTGATAATCCTAGCCATTCAGGGATTCCTGGAAATTTATGCAGTACAATTTTATAATTTTGTCATCAGATCTACGTACTTTAAATTAAATATAATTTTGTGTCTATGTCCCAAAATTCCAATTCTATAGTTGAATTTATCTAAATCTAACATAAACTAAGCACTATCTCTTCAAGAGAAATATTTGGGTAAGGCGAACTTATATGCCCTGTCAACTTCAGCTTATTTCACAATAATCTCAGCTACAATAATCCCAGTTCAGTTGGAATATTCTCAGTTCAGCCAGAATAATCTGAGTTCAGCTAGAATCATCTCAGTTCAGCAAGAATCATCTCAGTTCAGCCTGAATAATCTCAGTTTAGTTAGGAATAATCTCAGTTCAGCCAAAATAATCTCAGTTCAGCTGAAATAATCTCTGTTCAGTTAATCTCACCCAAGTTGACATGGACATAGTAAGACAAAAGTTTAATTGTTCGTGTTTTGGGCCCATATTAGAAATTAGACCCATTTTTAAATACATAATAAATCATGATTGACCATAAGTTCAATTTATCTAATTGTTTGTCTTTCGTTAATGTGTTGGCTACTTTATTTTTTTAGCAAACTCGTCAACGACGGTCGTGTTTATGGGTTCCCAACCCTTACATACATGATCAGATCGTCAATTACAAGTGATCCTATTCTATTACTTTCCTACTTGGTTTGTCTTTCTTCAATGTGTTAGCTAGGCCGGCTAGTAAATTTTTCTACTCACACATAACTCTATATTATCTTGAAGTGAAATCTCATAACTAATGCCTTCCTTGTAATCAGCAACATATTTACTATGATGCTATAATCATATAGTACCTGACATGCATCAGCAACAAATTTACTATAACTCACATTTCCTGGGATACATTGACAATAACAGGATTAGATTCATGAGCCTCTAATGTACTCATCATGTTGCCATCCTGGTTCTTGTTCACTTCTTCACTACTAATCACGCTTCCGTTGGTCGATTCCGAGCCTGCAAATCTACTGCAACATCTTCTAAAACTTGGTGACACCATGATGGCTAAACTCAGTCCATCTGGGATCTGAGAGAAGAACAATGCAACCATTGTAGCTGAGTAGATGATTATGAAAAGGCCTCCAAAATGCAGAGCTGTAAGGCTCGAATTGTCCCGATTGATTGAGTCATTAGGATACCCTAGCCCAAAGTTCTTTTTCTCTATAGCTTCCATTGTGGGACTGTGTGCTAGATCAAGAATTGCCTTTGAGAAGTGACTAACCAGTGGGGAACCACTTGGGAAAGCCTAAATAAGTTCAAGAAATGAAAAGATTTTACATGTTAGAGACCTTAGATTATACACAAAACAGCATAAAACAATGGCCTGATGAATGAAACTCACAAATCCAAAGCCAGATGTTTTGTAGGGCTGACCGGCTATTCGGTATTCAGAACCATATCTTTTAAGGAAGAGCTTCATGTAAGGTATCTCACCGGAAATGACATCGATGCCACCCTTTGTGCCTCCTCGTTTCATGGCATCGTGAAGTTCCTCGAATGTTTTGAAGCTCCTCAGCTTTGATTCATTCAAGTGAAGCTTATTAGTCAGGAAATCTTTTACATAAGAGCCTAATTGGTGACCAACAAAGTAGTCTTCTGAGAAGACAAAATCCAGCTGATCAATAGTGAAATTTGATGATAACTTTGCTGTGTAACTCTGCATCAATACATATGCCATGAAAAGCCACACAATCAACACAAACTTTGACCATTTGTTGGCAACCATATCCCCTGAAAAATATGCAAAATATTTCAAGATTTTGAAATGATACATTAAAAATAGCAAGGAAAGATTATGATTAGATGGAATTTACTTTCAGGGAATGCAAGAGCTGCAACTGGGAAAAAGAAAACCCCGACTTTCTGCTCGCGCTGAGAAGTTGAAGAGTTCCGTTCGCGCTCAATTATTCTGAGAACAAAACCTACAAAAACACAGGCTACAACAATTGTCAGCCAAAGATCCCAACTCAAAGGCTTCAAGAAAATCCACATATCGGTTTTCTTTCTGTTTCTCACAACCATTACAACTCCTGATTCAGTGTAGGGAAGAGTAAAATCCACATACACAGCTCGATCCGCCAAAATGGTTATATCTCCAACCACAAAATCATAAGTCTGCGATATCCAAGGGAAACTGTTTCATATAACAAAGATGAAGTGAGTGTATAATTCAACCTTTTAAATAAAACACTAACCTTGTCAAGAATTTTCTGAAGCATGTCATTGTAGCTTCCATTCTTTTGTCCGGTGAGATTCATAAACGGCACGAACTCAAAGTCGAGCTTGAAAGGCAAGAACTTCAGTGAAGCGAGAAATACATCAATCGAAAATCCACTGATATTGTGCTTTTTTGTCAAGGGATTGAATTCTACATTGACAAACTCTTTGAAGCCTTCTTTCTTCGGAACACCGACTTTCAGTTTTCCAGCCGCTGGGAAAGGAAGAGCTTTTGGTGCCACTAGGGTTTCTCCAGGCCACATAATTGCTTTGAGTTCTTTCGGAGAATTTAAATCGCGGGTTTTGGATATTCCTCTTTCAGGAATCCAGTATCCAACTATTCTATCACCTATTCCAATCAGGTTGAAAATCTCAAAAGCTGAAGGCTTCAATTTCCCATCAACCAATTCAAACTTCCCGGTCAGGCCTGTAAAATTTGTTTTCAGGAGTTCAGGCAAAAACCTAGGGCCAATATTTGAGATCTCAGATATATTCAGGAACATATTTTCTACAGCCATTGCTAAGGCTGAAAAAGTGTCATATGCCCATAATCCATACATATTCAACTCCATTGCATTAGTCTTCCATCTTGCTTTGAAACTATCTAGTTTCTTGGATTTGGGTAAATAAGGCCTTATTCCCACAACACCTTCCATCAAATCAGAATCTATGGAGGATATAGGGTTCGATAATATGTCGGTAACAAGCCAAGCATGACCTTTGCTCATCATTCCAGCTTTGTTTACCAGAGAAAAAAGCCTGTTTCCAAGTAAGGTGTTCATATGCACCAAAAAAACCCTAGAATGGAGTTTCTTAAGCTTTTTAAGCTCTCCCTTGATATAAACATCTTCATTTGACATTGACAAGGCGCTTATATAGCGTAGCCGAAGATCCATTTCTTGGAACACTTTGATTACCTTGGAAAGGAATAGATTGCCATACTCGGTGTCCTCGTAGAGAACAACTATCTCATTCCATTTGAAGTTTTGACAAATGGCTGCAAGACCTTTCACCTGATATACATCATCTAGGGTTGTCTGCACAAAGTAATTGGTTTTTGAATGAGAAAAGGATCGGCTTTTCGCTGTGAAGGAAACAACGGGTACATGAGCCGTTGCGCCAAGTTCTGTGACAAATGCAGCTTCACTGAGCCACTCTGGCCCCATCACACCGCGCACTTCTTCGTTCCTAAGCAATTCCATAACTGCAAATTGCATTCAAAGTATACTACAGAAATCTGTTTTGTAAATGTGTAAGAAATTATGAGGCTTGATTAAGAACATCATTTGGAATAGTCTAAAAATGCATCTGTTTCTGTGTATCACCATAATTGGAGGAGAAGAATGACCAAATGTGATGATACATGAGAAGCTTCCAGAAATGGCAAGAAGGCCAAATTTAAATGGAAATGATTCAAATGAAGAAAGAAACTTCTAGCAAGGTGATAAATTAGCCTGATCCCCACAGGTACAAAGTTTCTGAAGGGTTTTTTTCGCGCCCGGTGGGAACAGACAGTAGACCATATTTGTATATTTGGCCGAAGCGGCCTTAATATTTTTTGATGGTGCCTGGATGGAGGAAATGAAGGCACAGGTGAGACGCGACAAATTTAATTTCAAGACACTTTGAATGAGAATAAGTGCATGAAAATGAGATAAAACAGAACTGATAACTTAAATAAATACCTGCTGAGCTCACTTCCAGCTCCTCCTTAGCATCCTTGATCTCCAGCATAACCCTTGTTCTATAGTTTGCGTGAACCGAGTAAAAGTCTGAAAATGCCATGGATAAGCAAGAGTTCAACATTTTGCCCGTGGACGAATTCAGGTCAAGAACAGCTCCAATGTGTATGGAGGGATGGACAGCGTCCGTTGCATGAACAGAAGTAACTAAGGATATGAAACCAAAGAAAAGAAGGATTTTCATTCTCAGGAGTTAGGAGTATACTAATCACTTTTAATTGGTGCATTTGCTTATTACTGTTCCATATCATCTTGGATATATATACAGATAGCGTAAGCAAGTCGATAGTTCTATAGTAATTTCATACTAATTGGCAAGCCTGGAAGTTTCCAAGAAGATTCAAATATGACTACAAAAGAAAAACCTCAAACCACAGAAAGATACTTTTGTTATGATCAATAAGGCAAGAACAGGTATTGAATGAGACATACAATCCAGATTTATGTTTCTTCATTGTCGAGGTATGACGATATGTGTACCTTGTTTTCTCTGTTCTTGACAAATGAATAAGACAAGAAACCCTGAATGATATTTTGTCATCCAGTGATAGAATGCATTATGTTTTAAGGATCTTTTGTGAACAAAATTGGTATATTCTGAGAATCCTAGCCATTCAGGGATTCCTGGAAATTTATGCAGTACATTTTCATAGACAATGTAAACAATGATGACAAATGGCAACTTCTGATTTCCCTCTCTAACCTTTTCCACATATTTACAACAAACCATTTTTAAACTATATGGCTAAAATGTGTCTTACCAAGGTAATATTTACGGGACAGCGTCACTTATAAGACCGTCTCGCCAAAATATTTTTCTTTTTCTGTATCTTTTTGATATATTTTGTATCTGCCACAGCATATAATGCCCTAATACTACTATTACAAAAGGAGAGGTTTTCAATTTTTATAATTACTATGTCATATTCTAAACTAGATTTTTGCATTAACTTCCTCATTTACTAACTGGTTTGTCTGTCTGAAACATTAGTGTTGGTTCACTGACTTGCTGATTTCTTGCTGCAATACCTGAATTGCCTATCTGCCTGGATTCTTGATTACTATGACTACCAGAACCCTGAATTTCTTCTTCTTCATCACTGGATGAATCTCCATTTCCATTGTCATGATCTCCATGATCATTAATGGAGTGAACCCTAGAGTCGCTTCTTCTAAAAGATCGGAAAAAGAAAGATTTCTGGCTGAACTTTGCTATGGATTCAGTGACTTTTATACCAATTGGAGTCTCTGAGCAGACTAATGCAAACACCAATGCTGACCCGATTATGATGAAGAGGCCTCTGAAATCAGAAGCTGCTAGTTTTGAGCTTTGTGAGCTGATTGAATTGATCGGATCGTTGGATGATGAAGAGGAAGATCCTAAGTATTTCTTCTCAAGGACTGTCATGTTTGCGCTCTCTGTCACAGCTAGGATCGCCCTTGAGAAATGAATCACCAATGGAGAATCTCGAGGAAATGCCTGAAAATTACATATATATTGTGAGATGAAATGTAATTTTCAGGACACATCGTGAAAAGAGTCGTATTTCTAATGCTAAAAAATATGATGTGCATGTGATCACTATAACAGCATTGATACTAGTAGCGAATCCAGGATTATAATAGGGGAAGACATTGTTAAAAGACAGATATATGTATCAGATAGATCCAATTCAGCATTAGGGTTTACTCTAGTAGTCCAAAATACAGTGTATAAGTACAAAAATGACCTCAGCTTATTTGATTTTTGAGAAACTAACCAACTTGCAGGTGGCGGTAGTGTCATTTCATTGGTATTTTGGACTACGCTGAGTAAAATACTGTGCAGTCAGAACATTTTTTCTTGTGATCATCAAAAAATATTTTGTTCTTGCAAAAATGTTTTCATATATACATAATCAAAAATGTTTTCAAACATGTTATCAAACAATTCAGAGAGGAAAATCATGAGGGAATAAGTACTTACAAAGCCAAATCCATCTGTTCTGTATGTTGGTCCAACAACTTTATACTCAGAGTTGTACTTATCAAGAAACAGCTTCATGTAAGGGATTTCATCAAAGATGGCATCAATTCCATCATTTTCGCTCCCTTTAGTCATGGCTTCGTGGTATTCCTCGACTGTTGCATATTCCTTGATTCTAGACTTATCGATGTTGAGATTCTTCACCAGAAAATTCTGCACAAATGTATTAGCTTGACATCCCACATACTGATCTCTTGTAAACCGGAAATCTAACTGATCCACTGTCAGCATTGCAGATAGATTCGCCGTGTAGCTTTGCGTCAAGATGAACGCCATTAGCAACCATATAACCATCACAAATCTTGACCATTTGTTTGTGACCATATTTCCTGCCAACACAAACAAAAACAAAAATAATTGGAAATGATATCTTACAAGGACAATCTAAATCCTTTGGACTACGCTGAATAAAATACTAAAGTGTTTTATGCAGTCCAGTATTTTACTCTTGTAGTTTAAAATACGGTGTAAAAGTATGAAAATGACTTCAACTTATTTGATTTTTAAGAAACTAGCCTACTTGCAGGGGACGGTAGTGTCATTTCATTGGTATTTTGAATTATGCTGAGTAAAATATTGTACTGCGTACAGCACTTCAGATAAACAACTTATAAATAAAAACCAACTTATTTTGTAATTAAAAAAAACTTATAAGAGAGAAAAACTTACTTTCAGGAAAAGCTAGAGCTGCAATAGGGAACCAAAAGGGCAAGCCTAGACTGTGTTTCTTCTGTCCAATGGAGGCAGAATTTGTAACAGGGCGGCGCTCCAATACCCGAAGAACAATGCCAATAATTACACAAGTAGAGAATATCAGCAGCCAAAGATCCCACCTGAAAGGCTTAACAAAGATCCATATATCCCTCTTGTTCTTGTTTTTAACCACCATAACAGTTCCTGTCTCCGAATATGGCAGCGTAAAATCAACATATTTTGAGCGTTCGGCCAAGATCGTCATGTCCCCGACAACCATGTCAAAAGTCTACTTCAAAGAGGGAAAAATACATCAGAAACTTTCTTCATCAGTCATCTCAGAAGGAAAAAAAAGGTGCAAAATTAAACTTACCTTGTTTGATATTTCATATAGAAGATCATCGTATGTATCGCTGCTGCTTATCATGCTTTCAAACGTGAAAGGACGAAAGTCATAATCAACCGAGAAATCTAGGATATCCAATGCTGAAAGGAAAACATCGATAGAAAAACCAGTAGCATGAACCTTTCCTGTGTGAGGATCTATGGAAACATTTACAAACTCAGTAAAACCAGTTTTCTTAGGAACTCCTACTATTAGCTTCCCAGTAGAAGGTATAGCCCATCCTTTAGGCTTATTTGGTGAATCTCCAGGCCACAAAATGCTCTTCAGCTCCTTAATGTTAGTTGAGTATCGAGAAATGCCTTTTGAAGACAATTTTAGCGCAATGCCTCTCTCAGGAGTCCAGAATCCTATAACTCTTTCGCTCGGAGAATAAACATTGAATATCTCCAGAGATGAAGGGTTTAACTGACCATCTGTCAAGTTAAACTCTCCACTTAAGCCACTAAAAGTTATGTTCTGAAGCCCAGAAAGAAGCTTTGGACCAAACTGAGAGATTTTAAAGTTTAATACCTCATCAATATTGCTGGAATTCGCCTTCAGGAAAGCGGGATTTACAGGTCCAATCTTTTCAATGGCTATTGCCAGTGCCCAAACCGTGTCGTATGCCCACAAACCATAAACATTCAAATCTGTTTCAGTGCTTTCAGGGCTCTTCAAAAGCATGTTCTTCTTCCACCTGGCTCTGAAATTCTCAACATTTTTCGACTTAGGTATATGAGGCCTTAATCCGATGACACCTTCCATGGATTCAACGACATCATCAGGAATCGAATTCATGAAATTCCCTAAACTGTCGGTTACAAGCCAGGCATAACCTTCACTCATCATTCCAGCCTGATTGGCAAGAAGAAACAGCCTGGAGCCAAGTGCGGGATTCATATGAACCAGAAAAACCCTAGTTTCATTCTCTTCAGCTTCTCCAATTCATTCCTGATTTCATGGTCTTCAGCTGAAGGCGAGAGAGAAACCGTGTATGCCACCCGAACCTCAAAGTCCACAACTTCATGGAAAACGCGCGTAATCTTAGCAAGAAAATGAGCACCATAATCCATATCTTCATACAAAATGACAACTTCTTGCCATCCAAACCCTTTGCAGAGAGAAGCGAGCGCTTTCGCCTGGATCCAGTCGTCCGGGGTAGTCTGGATGAAGTAATTAGGGCTTTGCTTAGATGAAACAGTTTGGCTTCTAGAAGTAAAGGATATAACCGGAACCCGCACCGAGCTCGCCTACAAACTTGTCCTGTTTTCCCATTTCAGGGCCAAGAATGCTGTGAACTTCATCATTCTTCATCAATTCAAGTGCTGCAAAAAACAAGAGATTCAAACTCAAGAACTCAAAAGCGGAATACAAGAGATTTTACAATAAATGGGAAAGAAAACTTCAAACAAACAAACCTGCAGATGCAACATCTAGTTCCTCCATGGCATCCTTCCTGTGGAGAATCAACCTTGACTGATAATCGGGATGAACTGCGTAAAAATCCAAGATAGCCATTGAAATGCATGAATCCACCATAGCTCCCACAGGGGACTTGGAATCAAGAATCAGGCCAATGTGGACTGATGTGAAATCAGCTGAAGCAGCTTTTTCCATGTCACAAAAGGAGATGAAGAACAGGGCAAAGTGTTCCCAGCAAAAACAACTTTTGATTAATTATAGAAAAGAGAAATGTGGCATGAACTCATTATTTAACTTGTATTATTCCTGGAAAATCTTGACCATTTCAAAGATACAATTTGGAGATGCATGGATACGTGCATAAGAAGGTTGCGGTCAGTTTGAAATTTCCCAGAACTTACACGTAGTTAGGTCGACACCACACGACGGCGAACATTATAAGTCGTTCTCAGAGAATATTGACAAGTCTTGCACTCCACAGACTGTAATGAATATACTACTGATCTCTCTCACATCCCAATTTTTGGGAACTTTTTCACATTTCTTAATGTAAGATTTTGATCATTAATATTTTATTATTTTGAAAATTAAAAATTTGATATTTATATATTGTGCATTGTAATAATTTTAATCATGTCATACTTATTAAAGTTTGATAATGAATAATATATAAAAGTCAAAAGTGAATTACAGAATGAGACGGATGAGTAATTATAAACGATGAAATAGCTAAACCAAATGTTACTCATCCACTTATTCTAAAACATTTTTCATTCTGGTCTATTCACTTTAATCCGACACTTTCATATTTGGTAATATTTCAGTTATTTTAAACCATCATTTTACTTTTTATCATTCCCGATTCATCTCCATCAACTAACTTTATTTTTTACTATAATTAAATTTAACTGAGTTTTATCAAATTATATCAAATTAATGCGATGCTTTAATTTAATAATAATTCACAATTCCGTGTATCAATACTTTCTATAAAAAGGTTGATAGAAATAGTTTATTTTAAGCACATATATATATCCAACCGGTTAATCAATTTTTATATAATATGGGAATGGGATCTAGAGAGAGGGTCAAAGACGTAGCAATTTCCATTTTTTTTTGGCGGAGTTGCAAATGTATCAAATGTATCTGTCCCAACATCACATCCAAGTTCCAAAAGTTAATGAATTTGATTGAATCTCATACTAATCCGATGCGCCAAAATTAGTATCCTCGTGATTCTCCAGATTTCCCTATCCTTTTTTGACCAAACTCACATCATCCGTGAATCACCCTTTCCGGCCAGGACGAACCGATTATTTTTCTGAAAGATGCAATTGGCTAGAGTTAAATCACACACAATAAATGTGAACTCAGCTGGTTTGAGTACGATTATCACATATGATATATATCTATGATTCCACAATTTTATAGATATTGAAAGTGAAAGATCAAATATTATTTTCAATTTCTTTCGTTTAAGAAAAATCACCCAATTGCATGTACAGAGCAAATTATAAGAATCACCACTATCAAACTCGTTTAATCAAAATTAATTGTACAGCACTGAAGTGCCTTTATGATGAGATGATTGAGATCCGTATCTGTCTCACCACCAAATCCCATAATCACCGATCAACTTTCATGAATCACCTGCAACTGCAATATGGTAGACCAAATCAATTAGCGATTCCAGAATATTGGGTATACTAGTCAAAACATTACTCCAAAATTACGGTATTCTTTATTTACATCAGAGTGTGAGTTTTCCACTAAATTAATCTCATAAATGTACCATTGGGTTGGTGTTATTAATTAGAAAAGGACCCGACCTTATTACTACGTAGTGAGTCGGAGTGGTGATCGCGTGAATTTGAGTTGTTTATATTATCGGCGGCCGGCGCCGGACGGAAAAGAGAAAAGTGTAGATTTGCACTGAAACACACGTGAGTAAAGAACGCATGCATGCATCTGACCATTACTTTAACTTTTTTTTAAGAAAAACATCTTTCTCACTCATTACTTAGGAATTATCATGATATCTTTAAGTTTATAACTTAAGTAGGGTAGGTTCTTCCCATACCAACTTTATTTGATTGAACTTAATTAAATTAAATTAAAACATTTTATTATAATTTTTTATTCTTTATATCAGCTTTTTAATTTATTTAAATGTATTTAGTGCACTCAAAAAATTCTATAAAAAAATAATGGGTTTTTAAATTACAATCATTCTTCCACTCCAATAATGATTTTCAATATTGAGTTTTCGAGTTCTCTTACATTTTCATTTTCATTTTCAGTCAACATATTCACATTTTCATTTACATGTTCGAGTGTATTTTGCTTGTCATTTTTGTACCTCTTTGTCAATCATAGATGTTATGATGAAAATTATGTCAATATCAAATCTTGTATATAAGAAAATTATTGAGAATTTTAAAATAATATTTGATAGAATATACTCGACATTAATAGTTGTTGAGGAATAAAATCCTATAAATCTTATCGGAAGAATATCTCTGACCGACTATTATAAAATAACATACCTAAAATTATAATTAGCTTTACAACTATGATAAATGCAAGCAAAAATTATAATTTGGTTTACATTTGTCCGCTAGGCTGGATAGAGAAATCGAAAAAAAAATTAAATGTGAATGTGAATATGTTGACTAACTTTGGTTTGTTCTATCTTGCCAAATATTTTTGTATATGTCACTACTTACCAAAATGTTTTGACAACAAAGTTGAAAATAAAGCACCTTTATAATATTTAAAAAAAATTTAAAAAACACCTTTGTAATGTAAACTATTCTTCATTTACCAAATTGATAAATAAAAACATCTCGTATATTTATTAAAACATCATAAATATCTACATCTTTAAAAAACATCATAATATATATATATTATATATATTGAATAAATATTATTAGAACTTGCATGTGATATATATATATATATATATATATATATTGAATAAATATTATTACAACTTGCATGTGATGTATCTGGAAATATATTTATTGATGATTATAAGCGTGACAACCGTGAAAAAAGATTTGTTGAAATTATAATAAAATTAAAGATCATTTCATTACCATATGAGTTAATGTCCAGATACATAGAATTAAAGCTAAAAAAAACGCCCAAGATTATGGAGACTTTTTGTACCCAGAAACATCTATAAAAACAAACATCCAAAGCACCACCTCAGAAACATATCAACCTATCTTCTATCATTCACCAAACTATTTCCAATGGCGGACACCATCAATGCCACCAAGAAACGCTCCGGCGCCGACGACCACAAGACGAACAATTCCAAGAAACTCGCTGTGATGAAATCCGCCGGAACCGCCGCCATCTGGGATGATCCGGCGGATTCCCTCGCCGGAGCCCGCCACGAGTTCGGCGAGCACGGTGGCGTGAACATGTCGATCGAGGCCTCCGCCACCTTCACCGTCATGGAGCCGGAAACGATGAGAAGAATGTTTTCCGGCGAGCTCGGCCCTGATCGCGATTTCTTCATCTACAGCCGTCACTTCAACCCAACGGTCCTCAATCTCAGCCGTCAGATGGCGGCGCTGGAGGGCACCGAGGCGGCGTACTGTACCGCCTCGGGAATGGCGGCGATCTCCGCCGTGCTCCTCCAGCTCTGCAGCTCCGGCGACCACGTCGTCGCATCCCACACGCTCTACGGAGGCACCTACGCGTTTCTTCGCCACTTCCTCCCACGCGCCGCCAACATTACGACGACGTTTGTGGATATCAAGGACATCGCCGTCGTGAAGGAGGCGATGGTGGAGGGAAGGACGAAGGTGTTGTATTTTGAGGGCGTTTCGAATCCGACGCTCACGGTGGCGAACGTGCCGGAGCTTTCGAGGATTGCGCACGAAAAGGACGTCAAGGTGGTCGTCGACAACACTTTTGCTCCAATGGTTACTTCGCCGGTGAAGTTAGGCGCCGACGTGGTGGTTCACAGTATATCCAAGTACATTAGCGGCGGAGCCGACATCATTGCAGGTAATTTTCTCAAATTTGTTGAAACTATTAATTTATATTTGGATTATAACATTCGAGTTGGTTTTGTTTTGTGGATAAGGGAATGTTTGGATTGTGTAATGATAATAATATAATGCATATGATGTGAGGCTTCGTTTATAAATTCTATCATCTTTGTCATTGTGACTAATTTTTCAAACACGTTTCTTTTTCACTAATAAAAATAGGGAAATTGCAAGGAAAATTTTAATATTGAACTTAATTTGATCCTTTTAATTTTATATATTTATCTAGTTTTTCATTTATAAAAAACTCCAATCTTTTTTAATAATGGTGATTTATAATTGGGCTGTTAAAAATTAAAATCCTGAATCCAACACTCTTCTGATCAAAAGAACATGGTGTGGGTCACTTTGTTTTCAGATTGCAGAAAACTTATAAACACCCGTGGTTGAACACTCACATGATGTATGTATGCTTGGATTTGTTTGTATAAATTGTCCTCTTTTGAAACGTGTTCGGTGATCATAATATCATAAAATACATTTTCCACCATTTTTCC
Source organism: Sherardia arvensis (assembly GCA_948330725.1). Taxonomy (NCBI): domain Eukaryota; kingdom Viridiplantae; phylum Streptophyta; class Magnoliopsida; order Gentianales; family Rubiaceae; genus Sherardia; species Sherardia arvensis. The sequence continues at coordinate 50,040,024 of OX415235.1, forward strand.
ACAAATCACTATCCAGAAGACTTGTCAAAATTTGTACATGTCGAATGGCTATCACTATTTTTCACACATCTAACACTATTTTTCACACATCTAATTAATAATTGATTACTAATTATTACTATTTTCGACACTTACAAATAGTACTTTCTTTTAAAAATTGTAGATGTCAAATATGCTAGTTATTTCATTACGTGTCACAACTTACAATCTCACATATATCATCATTATTTTAACTTAGTGTCAGGAATATCAATTTCTTATACATTATCATCCACTAAAACATATATCATCATTATTTTAATTTAGTGTCAGAAATATCAATTTCTTATACATTATCATCCACTAAATTAATAACTGTGTATATTTATCTACATTATCTTTTATATATCACAAATTACAACGTCACATATATTATATCTATTTAATTTATAAACATCTTATTTATGAAGCAGGTGTTAGGAATATCAATGTCTTACAACATTATCATCCACTATATTAGCTACGTCATTTTTTATAGATTTTGCATGTGAGATGTGACGAATTTGTGGAAGAGAAAAGCAGCTTTCTTTCTTTCCATCTATTTCTTCCACCTATATGTATATCATGAATTGATTGATGTTTAGCTAAAGTAAATTAAAGCATGTGGTGATATGATTTGAACTTTTCTCACTCAAATGTTTACTCGTACATACTCTACAGGAGCTGTGTGCGGGCCAGAGAAGCTGGTAAACTCGATGATGGACCTTCATCAGGGAGCTCTGATGCTGCTCGGGCCTACAATGAACGCCAAAGTAGCATTTGAGCTCTCTGAGAGGCTCCCCCATCTGAGCATGAGGATGAAGGAGCACTGCCGCCGCGCACTAGCTTACGCCACCCGCCTGAAAAAGCTCGGCCTCAAGGTCATCTATCCCGGCCTTGAAGACCACCCCGACCATGCCCTCTTCAGATCCTTGTCCAACAAGGATTACGGCTTTGGCGGGATGCTCTGCGTAGACATGGAGACTGAGGAGAGAGCTTACCGTTTCATGAACTTGCTTCAGAATCACACTCAGTTTGGGTTCATGGCGGTGAGCTTGGGGTATTACGAGACGCTGATGTCATGCTCCGGGAGCAGCACAAGCAGTGAGATGAACGCCGACGAGCTGAAGTTGGCCGGAATCTCGCCGGGACTGATCAGGATGTCGGTGGGGTATAGTGGAACCCTTGAGCAGAAGTGGAGCCAGCTGGAGAAGGCGCTTGCAAGGATGGATGATAAGAGCTTGTTCCCTATGTGCTGATTAATGTCACAGTATGGTTATTGTTTTTATGTTGTGGTTTGGTTGTTGTTTAATAATTCCGATTTGGCTATGGATTAGCATATGATCAACCATACTTAATTTGTCGAGAACCACTTAATTGTGGCCCTTGTTTTATGGTTTGAATGTTGGTGCTCGAAACCATGCTTTTGTGTAAGGTTTTTGAAATTGTGATTTTGTGTTGGATTCTTATCATTTCATGACTCCACTTCTAATCAGGTTGGACTTTTCCTCAAACGCTCTCTGCAAAACGCTCCCAAGCCCACCCCCACCTTCGTCCAGATCTCACGCTGGGGAGGCTCCGGCCGGCGCCCCTCGCCGGTCGGAGGTGACCTCCCCTCCCCCCTCTTCCCCTAAACCAATAAAGGTCTAAACCACCCCTCTTTCCCCCCTCAAAACCCGACATTTTTCAACTACGGCATTTTCCGGCAACCTCCGTTGCTCATTTTTCGACCAGATCCGCAACCCCCAAGTACAGATCTGGGTCTTCCACAACCGCCGGAAAAATCAGAACGTGGTGATTCAGCGATAAGCTCGATGCGATGCCGGCAAAGCTAGGAGAGGGAGGAGATAGTCACGCTGTTTGAAATGGAGGAGGTATCAGCCGCGAGCCAAGCGCAACCGTTAAGAATTCTTGGGAGCCCTAGAATACTGTACATTGGTGAAGAGTCTAGATTTAGGGGAGGAAGAAAATCTGTTTGTTTTTTAATAAGTTGCCCTGGTTTTAGTACTGGTAGTTTAAGACAGAGAAAATTTAGAATAGTTGTATGTTTAGAAACTTCTCTAATCTCACAAATCGCCTCCACTTGTGGAGAGTCGCACTGATTGCCTCTTTTTGGGAGTTATCTGTATTTTATTTCTGTCATTTCACGGTCTAGGTTCATTGAGAAACTTAATAGTATTCAGGGACAGTATTGTAATTTCATGATATTTTGGACTACACTGAGTAAAATACCGGATTGCGTACCTTACTTCAGTTTTTCTACTCACATAACTCTATAATATCTTGAAGTGAAATTCTCAGCATAACTAATGCCTTCCTTGTAATCAACAACAAATTTACTATGATGCTATAATTATATATTACCATGACATGCACAGCGACAAATATACTAGTATTCACATTTCCTGGGAAACATTGACAATAACAGGATTAGATTCATGAGCCTCTAATGTACTCATCATGTTGCTATCCTGGTTCTTGATCTCTTCTTCACTACTAATCACGCTTCCGTTGGTCGATTCCGAGCCTGCAAATCTACTGCAACATCTTCTGAAACTTGGTGACACCATGATGGCTAAGCTCAGTCCATCTGGGATCTGAGAGAAGAACAATGCAATCATTGTAGCTGAGTAGATGATTATGAAAAGGCCTCCAAAATGCAGAGCTGTAAGACTCGAATTGTCTCGATTTATCGAGTCATTAGGATATCCTAGCCCAAAGTTCTTTTTCTCTATGGCTTCCATTGTTGGACTGTGTGCTAGGTCAAGAATTGCCTTTGAGAAGTGACTAACCAGTGGGGAGCCACTTGGGAAAGCCTAAAAAAGTTGAAGAAATGAAAATATATTACATGTTAGAGATCTTTATCTATACACAAAATAGCATGAAACTATGGCCTGATGAATGAGACTCACAAATCCAAAGCCAGATGTTTTGTAGGGCTGACCGGCTATTTGGTATTCAGAACCATATCTTTTAAGGAAGAGCTTCATGTAAGGTATCTCACCGGCAATGACATCGATGCCACCTTTGGTACCACCTCGTCTCATGGCATCGTGAAGTTCCTCGAATGTTTTGAAGCTCCTCAGCTTTGATTCATTCAAGTGAAGCTTATTAGTCAGGAAATCTTTTACATAAGAGCCTAATTGGTGACCAACAAAATAGTCTTCTGAGAAGACAAAATCCAGCTGATCAACTGTGAAATTTGATGATAACTTTGCTGTGTAACTCTGCATCAATACATATGCCATGAAAAGCCACACAATTAACACAAACTTTGACCATTTGTTGGCAACCATATCCCCTGAAAAATATGCAAAATATTTCAAGATTTTGAAATGATACATTAAAAATAGCAAGGAAAGATTATGATTAGATGGAATTTACTTTCAGGGAATGCAAGAGCTGCAACTGGGAAAAAGAAAACCCCGACTTTCTGCTCGCGCTGAGATGTTGAAGAGTTCCGTCCGCGCTCAATTATTCTGAGAACCAAACCTACAAAAACACAGGCTACAACAATTGTCAGCCAAAGATCCCAACTCAAAGGCTTCAAGAAAATCCACATGTCGGTTTTCTTTCTGTTTGTCACAACCATTACAACTCCTGATTCAGTGTATGGAAGAGTAAAATCCACATAAACAGCTCGATCCGCCAAAATGGTTATATCTCCAACCACAAAATCATAAGTCTGCAATATCAAAGGGAAACTGTTTCATATAACAAAAACAGTAACAAAGATGAAGTGAGTGTAAAATTAAACCTCTTAAATAAAACACTAACCTTGTCAAGAATTTTCTGAAGCATGTCATTGTAGCTTCCATTCTTTTGTCCAGTAAGATTCATAAACGGCACGAACTCAAAGTCGAGCTTGAAAGGCAAAAACTTCAGCGAAGCGAGAAAAGCATCAATAGAAAATCCGCTGATATTGTGCTTTTTTGTCAAGGGATTGAATTCTACATTGACAAACTCTTTGAAGCCTTCTTTCTTTGGAACACCGACTTTCAGTTTTCCAGTCGCCGGGAAAGGTAGGGCTTTTGGTACCACTAGGGTTTCTCCAGGCCACATAATTGCTTTGAGTTCTTTCGAAGAATTCAAATCGCGGGTTGTGGATATTTCTCTTTCAGGAATCCAGTATCCAACTATTCTTTCACCTGTTCCAATCAGGTTGAAAATCTCAAAAGCTGAAGGTTTCAATTTCCCATCAACCAATTCAAACTTCCCAGTCAGGCCTGTAAAATTTGTCACTTATAAGACCGTCTCGCCAAAATATTTTTCTTTTTCTGTATATTTTTGATATATTTTGGATCTATCACAGCATATAATGCCCTAATACTACTATTACAAAAGGAGAGGTTTTCAATTTTCATAATTACTGTCATATTCTAAACTAGATTTTTGCATTACTTTCCTCATTTACTAACTGGTTTGTCTGTCTGAAACATCAGTGTTGTTTCCAATCTCAGACATCTGAATATGAGGTTCACTGACTTGCTGATTTCTTGTTGCAATGCTTGAATTACCTAGCTGCCTGGATTCTTGATTACTATGATTACCAGAACCCTGAATTTCTTCTTCTTCATCACTCGATGAATCTCCATTTCCATTTCCATTGTCATGATCACCATGATCATTAATGGAGTGAACCCTAGAGTCGCTTCTCCTAAATGATCGGAAGAAGAAAGATTTCTGGCTGAACTTTGCTATCGAATCAGTGACTTTTTTACCAATTGGAGTCTCTGAGCAGAGTAATGCAAACACCAATGCTGACCCGATTATGATGAAGAGCCCTCCGAAATCAGAAGCTGCTAGTTTTGAGCTTTGTGAGCTGATTGAATTGATCGGATCGTTGGATGATGAAGAGGAAGATCCTAAGTATTTCTTCTCAAGGACTGTCATGTTCGCACTTTCTGTCACAGCGAGGATCGCCCTTGAGAAATGAATCACCAGAGGAGAATCTCGAGGAAATGCCTGAAAATTACATATATATTGTAAGATGAAATGTAATTTTCAGGACACATCGTGAAAAGAGTCGTGTTTCTAATGCTAAAGTATGATGTGTATTTGATCCCTAAATCAGCATTAATAACAGTAGCGAATCCAGGATTATAATAGGGGAAGACATTGTTAAAAGACAGATATATGTATCAGATAGATCCAATTCAGCATTAGGGTTTACTCTAATAGTCCAAAATACAGTGTAAAAGTACGAAAATGACCTCAGCTTATTTGATTTTTGAGAAACTAGCCAACTTGCAGGGGGCGGTAGTGTAATTTCATTGGTATTAAGTAAAATATTGGACTGCGTATAGCAGTTCAGTGTTTTTTCTTGTGATCATCAAAAAATAATTTGTTCTTGCAAAAATGTTTTCATATGTACATAATCAAAAATGTTTTCAAACATGTTATCAAACAATTCAGAGAGGAGAGTCGTGAGGGAATCAAGAAACTGAGAAGTACTTACAAAGCCAAATCCATCTGTTCTGTATGTTGGTCCAACAACTTTATACTCAGAGTTGTACTTATCAAGAAACAGCTTCATGTAAGGGATTTCATCAAAGATGGCATCAATTCCATCATTTTCGCTCCCTTTAGTCATGGCTTCGTGGTATTCCTCGACTGTTGCATATTCCTTGATTCTAGACTTATCGATGTTGAGATTCTTCACCAGAAAATTCTGCACAAATGTATTAGCTTGACATCCCACATACTGATCTCTTGTAAACCGGAAATCTAACTGATCCACTGTCAGCATTGCAGATAGATTCGCCGTGTAACTTTGCATCAGGATGAACGCCATTAGCAACCATATAACCATCACAAATCTTGACCATTTGTTTGTGACCATGTTTCCTGGCAAACACAATCAAAAGAAAAAATAATTGGAAATGATATTTTACAAGGACAATTAGATTGAGTAAATAAACCCACCAATGGTGGTTCTATATGCAGGTCAAATTTACTTCAGCAGGTCCAAATTAAACCTGAAGTGACAATAATGTCCCTCTTAAAGACGTATTATAATTCATCTTAAAGACCCTAAACCAACTTATAAGAGAGAAGAACTTACTTTCAGGAAAAGCTAGAGCTGCAATAGGAAACCAAAATGGCAAGCCTAGACTGTGTTTCTTCTGTCCAATGGAGACAGAATTTGTAACAGGGCGGCGCTCCAATACCCGAAGAACAATGCCAATAATTAAACAAGTAGAGAATATCAGCAGCCAAAGATCCCACCTGAAAGGCTTAACAAAGATCCATATATCCCTCTTGTTCTTGTTCTTAACCACCATAACAGTTCCTGTCTCTGAATATGGCAGCGTAAAATCAACATATTTTGACCGTTCAGCCAAGATCGTCATGTCCCCAACAACCATGTCAAAAGTCTACTTCAAAAGAGAGAGAAAAACATCAGAAACTCTTCATCAGTCATATCAGAAGGGAAAAGAAGGTGCAAAATTAAACTTACCTTGTTTGATATTTCATACAGAAGATCATCGTATGTATCGCTGCTGCTTATCATGCTTTCAAACGTGAAAGGACGAAATTCATAATCAACCGAGAAATCTAGGATATCCAATGCTCTAAGGAAAACATCTATAGAGAAACCGGTAGCATCAACCTTTCCTGTTTGAGGATCTATGGAAACATTTACAAACTCAGTAAAACCAGTTTTCTTAGGAACTCCTACTATTAGCTTCCCAGTTGAAGGTATAGCCCATCCTTTAGGCTTATTTGGTGAATCTCCAGGCCACAAAATGCTCTTCAGCTCCTTAATGTTAGTTGAATATCGCCCAACGCCTTTTGAAGACAATTTTCGCACAATGCCTCTTTCGGGAGTCCAGAATCCTATAACTCTTTCGCTCGGAGAATAGACATTGAAGATCTCCAGAGCTGAAGGGTTTAACTGACCATCTGTCAAGTTAAACTCTCCACTCAGGCCACTAAAAGTTATGTTCTGAAGCTCAGAAAGCAGCTTTGGACCAAACTGAGAGATTCCAAAGCTAAATACCTCATCATTATTGCTGGAATTCGCCTTCAGGAAAGCTGGATTTACAGGTCCAATCTTTTCTATAGCCATTGCCAATGCCCAAACCGTGTCGTATGCCCATAAACCATAAACATTCAAATCTGTTTCTGTGCTTTCAGGGCTCTTCAGAAGCATATTCTTCTTCCACCTGGCTCTGAAATTCTCAACATTTTTCGACTTAGGTATATGAGGCCTTAATCCGATGACACCTTCCATGGATTCAACGACATCATCAGGAATCGAATGCATGAAATTCCCTAAACTGTTGGTTACAAGCCAGGCATAACCTTCACTCATCATTCCAACCTGATTGGCAAGAAGAAACAGCCTGGAGCCAAGTGCGGGATTCATATGAACCAGAAAAACCCTAGTTTGCATTCTCTTCAGCTTCTCCAATTCATTCATGATCTCATGGTCTTCACCTGAAGATGATAGTGAAACCGTGTATGCCACCCGAACCTCAAAGTCCACAACTTCATGGAAAACGCGCGTAATCTTAGCAAGAAAATGAGCACCATAATCCATATCTTCATACAAAATGACAACACTATTCCACCCAAACCCTTTGCAGAGAGAAGCGAGTGCTTTGGCTTGGATCGAGTCATCCGGGGTAGTCTGGATGAAGTAATTAGGGCTTTGCTTATATGAAACAGAATGGCTTCTAGAAGTAAAGCATATAACCGGAACCCGAGCTCTCCCACCGAGCTCGCCTACAAACTTGTCCTGTTTTCCCATTTCAGGGCTGAGAATGCTGTGAACTTCATCATTCTTCATCAGTTCAAGTGCTGCAAAAAACAAGAGATTCAAACTCAAGAACTCGAGAGCGGAAAACAAGAGATTTTACAATAAATGAGAAAACTTCAAACAAACAAACCTGCTGATGCAACATCTAGTTCCTCCATGGCATCCTTCCTGTGGAGAATCAACCTTGACTGATAATCGGGATGAACTGCGTAAAAATCCGAGATTGCCATTGAAATGCATGAATCCACCATAGCTCCCAAAGGAGACTTGGAATCAAGAATCAGGCCAATGTGGACTGATGTGAAATCAGCTGAAGCAGCTTTTTCCATGTCACAAAAGGAGATGAAGAACAGGGCAAAGTGTGCCCAGCAAAAACAACTTTTGATTGAAAGCATGGTGGATAAAGCAGTTCTTTATGACTAGCTTGAATTATAGAACAGAGAAATGTGGCATGAACTCATTATTTAACTTGTATTATTCCTGGAAAATCTTGACCATTTCAAACATACAATTTGGAGATGCATGGATACGTGCATAAGTAGGTTGCGGTCAGTTTGAAATTTCCCAGAACTTACACTAATTAGGTCGACACCACAGGACGGCGAACATTATAAGTCGTCCTCAGAGAATATTGACAAGTCTTGTACTCCACAGACTGTAATGAAAACTACTATCTCTCACATCCCAATTTTTGGGAATCATTTTCACATTTCAATTTTGATAATTAATATATTTTATTATTTTGAAAAATAAAAATTTGATATTTATATATTGTGTATTGCAATAATTTTAATCACATCATAGTTTTGATCAAAGTTCGATTATAAATAATATGTAAAAGTCAAAATGTGAATTACAGAACGAGACAGATGAGTAATTATAAACGATGAAATAACTAAATCAAATGTTACTCATCCACTTATTCTAATACATTTTTCATTTTGGTCTATTCACTTTAATCCGACACTTTCATATTTGATAATATTTCAGTTATTTTAAACCATCAATTTTATACTTTTTATCATTCCCGATTCATCTCCATCACTAATTTTATTTTTTATTATAATTAAATTTAACTGAATTTTATCAAATTAAATTATTATTAAATTAATTAATTGAACTGAATTAAACTAAATTAATATAAAAATAAAAAAAGTAAGGCCTGAAACAATGTAATGGAAAGTTTTTGTGGACAAATTGAAAGAGCATACCATAAAATATAATTATTCAAATTCAACTCGATCATTCTAAATACACAAAACTAAGTTGTAGCCATTTAGGATGTATTTGGTTCGCAATGTTTTTGAGAGTTTGGATTTTGTTTTTGAATTTTGAGAGTTTGGGTTTTTGTTTAGGATTTTGAGAGTGTGGTTTTGCAAAATTTTTGTTTAGTTGGGTTGGATTTTGTGAGTATGAAACAAAATTTTTGATTAGTTTTTAGGATTTTGCAAATCTGAATTTTGGAAAACTTAGTGAACCAAACAAGATTTTAAAAAACCGAACTTTGATGGTTTAAATTATGAAAAAACTTGCCCAATCAAACAGATCATTAGCCATTCGATTCTTATCTTCTAACAGCTAAGTAAATGACCCACATCTTTCGTCACCATATGATTTTTTTTTTTTTTTTGACAAGGTCATCATATGATTGAAGGTCGAGTTTCGTCGTAATATATGGGTTGAACTATGAGCCGCAGAGTTTCATAACTAAAATATCTAATTGAAACAAATAAGCAAAATAAGAAATAAACAAAATATTAAATTTAAAAAGAATGGTGATGATGATATTTTGAAATGTGGCCGACTTAGAATATACTATTAGGTAGTAGTGGTACCAATCACATTGTCAATTGAATCAAAATCAACGCTATTAACTATTCTTTTCCGTCACACAAAAATGGGAGGATTTTTAAGCCACAAGCTACGAAGTCCTAGCTAGCTGCATCTCCGAAAGTTTGAAAATGAAGCGAGATACGATGAATACATGTACGACACGCACCACACTCATGTAACTATTCATTGCAAAAATTCTTATTAGAAGAATATAGTAGTTTCGAATTGTATGGTACATGATGTTTGTAAATTTGAGATTTATATATTGATGAAGCGGGAACAGTTATAAGATTATAGAGAGAATTACGATGAAATAAGAATTTGATATTTGATCGAAAACTCTCGATTAGTCTATGTGATAGATTGGCAAATTGTTCAAGTATCATTACCAGTGAGAATGATATCATCCACGTAGGCCAACAAGTATAATAGAGTAGACCCCGTGAGAAGTCAAACAATGACGTGTTAGAGGAACTACACCGAAATCCAAGTTGTCAGAGATAAGTGATGAACCGATCGAATCAAACGCGAGAAGCCTGTTTAAACCCATAAATGATCTTATGTAGGTGACAGACATGATCAGGTCGAGTTGGATCTCTATATCCAACAAGCAGAGCCATATAAATCTGAGTGTCAAGAACATCATTAAGAAAAGCAATCTTACATCAAGTTTATATATGTAGAAGCCGCCGTCTCAAAGTAGTAATGCAAATCAATGTGCACACCATTGCATTTTTTACCACCGGACTGATAGTGTGACCAAAGTCAAAACTTGTAATATAAGAGTAACCTTGAGTAACAACCCGAGCCGAGCCCAATAGCAACTAAAATGGCAAGTACCATTCTGGTTCCTGATAACCATCTGATTTTTGCAGTGAGGAGGAGAATCTAAGTCAGCGGTAGAGTAGGAATCAAAATCAGAAGAAGTGATATGGTGGTGGTAATAAAGTATTTTGTATCTACCACAACATATATGACCAATGCTCTAATTACTACTATTACAAAGGGAGAGGAGTTCCAAATTTCTTAATTACCATGTCATATTCTGAACTATATTTTTGCATTAGTACTGTCCTCATTTACTAACTGGTTTGTCTATCTGAACATTAGTGCTGTTTATAACCTCAGACATCTGAATTTCAGGCCCACTGACTTGCTGATTTCTTGCTGCAGTACTTGAAGTTGAATTACCTAGCTGTCTGGATTCTTGATTAATATGATTACCAGAACCCTGAATTTCACCTTCTTCATCACTGGATGAATCTCCATCTCCATTTACATTTCCATTGCCATGATCTCCATGATCATTAATGGAGTGAACCCTAGAGTCGCTTCTCCTAAAAGATCGCAAAAAGAAAGATTTCTGGCTGAACTTTGCAACCGAATCAGTGAGTCTTTTTCCTATTTGAGTCTCTGAGCAGAGCAATGCAAACACCAACGCTGACCCGATTATGATGAAGAGTCCTCCAAAATCATAAGCTGCTAGTTTTGAGCTCTGCGAGCCGATTGAATTGATTGGGTTGTTAGATGATGGATAGGCAGGTCCAAAGTGTTTCCACTCAAGTTCTGTCATGTTCGCGCTTTCTGTCACAGCTAGGATCGCCCTTGAGAAATGAATCACAAGAGGAGAATCCCTAGGAAATGCCTGAAAATGACATATTGTGAGATGAAATGTATTCTGCAATCAAATAATTCAGATTCATGAACAAATCAAGAAACTGAGAAGTACTTACAAAGCCAAATCCATCTGTTCTGTATGTTGGTCCAACAATCTTATACTCAGAGTTGTACCTATCAAGAAACAGCTTCATGTAAGGGATTTCATCAAAGATGGCATCAATTCCTCCATTTTTGCTCCCTTTGGTCATGGCGTCGTGGTATTCCTCGACAGTTCCATATACCTTGATTCTAGACTTATCCATGTTGAGATTCTTCACCAGAAAATGCTGCACGAATCCGTTAGCTGGGCATCCCACATAATCATCTCTTGTAAACCTGAAATCAAATTGATCCACTGTGAACATTGCAGATAGATTCGCCGTGTAACTTTGCATCAAGATGAACGCCATTAGCAACCATATAACCATCACAAATCTTGACCATTTGTTTGTGACCATATTTCCTGCCCAACAAAAACAAAAGCAAAATATAATTGGAAATGACATTTTGCAAGGACAATTAGGTTGTTATTGAGCCAAATAAAGCAACTTATAAGAGAGAAAAACTTACTTTCAGGAAAAGCTAGGGCTGCAATAGGAAACCAAAATGGCAACCCTAGATTGTGTTTCTTCTGTCTGATAGAGTCAGAATTTCTCACGAGGTGGCGCTCCAATATCCGAATAACAATGCCGATAAATACACAAGTAGAGAATATCAGAAGCCAAAGATTCCACCTGAAAGGCTTAACAAAGATCCATATATCCCTCTCTTTCTTGTTTTTGACAACCATAATAGTTCCTGTTTCCGAATAAGGCAGCGTAAAATCAACATACTTTGACCTATCAGCCAAGATCGTTGTGTCCCCGACAACCATGTCAAAAGTCTAATTCCAAAGAGAGCAAAAAAAAATCAGAAACATTCTTCCATAAAAATCATGTCAAGGGAAAAAATGTTTAACTAAACTTACCTGATTTGGTATGCCATATAGAAGATCGTCGTATGTACCTTTGAAAGGATGAAATTCATAATCTACGGAGAAATCTAGGTTATCCAATACCATATGGAAAACACTTATACAGAAACCAGAAATATCTAGAACCTTTTTTGTCTGAGGATCTATGGAAACATTGACAAACTCAGTAAAAACAGTTTTCAAAGGGACTCCAACTCTAAGCTTCCCAGTTGAAGGTATAGCCCATCCTTTAGGCTTATTTGGTGAATCTCCAGGCCACAAAATGCTCTTCAGCTCCTTAGTGGAAGTTGAATATCGCGCAATGCCTTTTGAAGACAATTTTCGCGCAATGCCTCTCTCGGGAGTCCAGTATCCTATAACTCTTTCGCTCGGAGAATACACATTAAATATCTCCAGAGCTGTAGGGTTTAACTGACCATCTTTCAAGTTAAACTCTCCACTCAAGCCACTAAAAGTCATGTTCTGAAGCTCAGAAAGAAGCTTTGGACCAAACTGAGAGATTCCAAAGCTAAATACCTCATTAATATTGCTGGAATTCGCCTTCAGGAAAGCGGGATTTACAGGTCCAATCTTTTCAATGGTTATTGCCAGTGCCCAAACCGTGTCGTATGCCCACAAACCATAAACATTCAAATCTGTTTCAGTGCTTTCAGGGCTCTTCAAAAGCATGTTCTTCTTCCACTTAGCTCTGAAATTCTCCATCTTTTTCGACTTGGGTATATGAGGCCTTAAACCAATGACACCTTCCATGGATTCAGCAACATAATCAGGAATCGAATTCATGAAATTCCCTAAACTGTCGGTTACAAGCCAGGCATAACCTTCACTCATCATTCCAACCTGATTGGCAAGAAGAAACAGCCTGGAGCCAAGTGCAGGATTCATATGAACCAGAAAAACCCTAGTTTGCATACTCTCCAGCTTCTCCAATTCATTCCTGATTTCATGGTCTTCAGCTGAAGGCGAGAGCGAAACCGTGTATGCCACCTGAACCTTAAAGTCCACAACTTCATGCAAAATGCGCGTCATCTTAGCGAGAAAATGAGCACCATAATCCATATCTTCATACAAAATGACAACTTCATGCCACCCAAACCCTTTGCAGAGAGAAGCGAGCGCTTTGGCTTGGATCGAGTCATCTGGGGTAGTCTGGATGAAGTAATTAGGGCTTTTGGAATGGCTTCTAGAGGTAAAGGATATAACAGGAACCCGAGCTCTCCCACCGAGCTCTGCTACAAACTTGTCCTGTTTTCCCAATCCAGGGCCGAGAATGCTGTGAACTTCATCATTCTTCACCAATTCAAGTGCTGCAAAAACAAAGGTCTTTTAGTCACATACTGAAAAATATAGGGTGTTGCTATATGCAGTCCAGTATTTTACTCTTGTAGTCCAAAATACAGTGTGAAAGTACGAAAATGACCTCAACTTATTTGATTTTTGAGAAAATAGCCAACTTGCAGGGGGCGGTAATGTCATTTCATTGGTATTTTGACTATGCTGAGTAAAATACTGGACTGCGTATAGCACTTCAGAAAATATATTGAGCAAGGAAGAAAATAACCCTAGTTTGTTACTGTCACAAACCTGCCGATGCAACATCTAGTTCTTCCATGGCATCCTTTCTATGGAGAATCAACCTTGACTGATAATCGGGATGAACTGCGTAAAAATCTGAGATCGCCATTGAAATGCATGAATCCACCATAGCTCCCACAGAGGACTTGGAATCAAGAATCAGGCCAATGTGGACTGATGTGAAATTAGCTGAAGCAGCTTGGACATCACAAAAAGGGATGAACAACAAGGCAAAGTATGCCCAGCAAAAACAACTTTCGATCGAAATCATTGTGAGCAAAGCAATCAAAAATATGGAGTTGATAGCTTGAAGAGTAGAAAAATATGAGGCATGAACTCATTATATAACTTGTATTTTTGTTCACTTGACCATTTCAAACAGATTGCTTAAAATCTTGACCATTACAGTAAGCCCTACAATACACAATTTGGAAATGCAAGAATACCAGTTTGAAACTTCATAGAACTTGCATTGCATTTAAGGTTAGTTCAGGACCAGTAGTTAACATGCAAGTCACCATCAGACTAATAATATACATATTCTTTGGAGATGTTAATATTTTATTTCTAATTATTTCACTTATTGATGTTATAACACACACATATATATATATATGTGTGTTATTAAAATTTATGAATCGAATGTAATATTTAAAAAATGGATCAAAAAGTATGAAATTGGGTTATACTCTACAAACTTCTAGATCCTGATGAATAATGATATTATATTGCCATTTTTCATCTACACTAAAATTGATTAAAATTACGTAATATTCGAAGTTACATCAACAATTATAAAAGGATTAAAAGCAGAGGTACCCCCAAGTTTATAAGAAAGTGTCAATGTATCCCCGATTAATTTAAAAGTGCTGATGTACCCCTATAATTACATTGAATAAAGAAGTGTACTTCTAAAGCCAATTTTCAAACAGTATTTTGAACTAAAAGACAAATGTACCCTCACTTGTTAGCCTATTTTTTTCCCTGTGGGCATAAAAAAAAATCCAAGAAATTAATATCATTGAATTACAGAATAAATGCACAGTATTATTGAAAAAATTAACTTTTATATCCAAAAACACAACAAATTGAAAACATTGGTGAATTTACCATAATCTCGCCAACTCTATTATCTGCTTTGGTAATTTGATCTAGTCACGCAAATTATTACTAGGTGTGGCGGTATCAGTCCCCCGGCTCACACTAATTTCTGGGCACGGTGGTTTTGGTCCCCTCGGTTTCAAACGCATTCATCCGATGAAGTAACGGAGTATGGATTAAGATTGCCTTGCTTAACTGTGTGTGAAGGTAAAAGGAAAACGAGAATTAGATGAATAATTAGGAGGGGAAGAAGGTTTTTCAGAAGTTAATGAGCTAAATCAGATCTCGGAATTCGATTGATTTGGTTGGGGCATTTTCGTTCTAGAATTTTTCTTTTTTATCATTAAATAATAGTGAGAGTATTCTTGACATTTTATATTTGGGAAAAGAAAATTCTGCCAAAATTATACATTTGAGGGTATATTGGCACTTTTAAAAAATATAGGAGTACATTAGCACTTATTTAAACACCTAAGAGTACAACAGCATTTTTTTCATTATAAAATTTTAACTAAATAATTGAAGTTGAGATTTGGTGACGGTCCTGTTCAAACTCCTAATTACTTTTTTTGTTCGTTTATGAGCCACAAGTCTTGGCCAGCAATTTCTTATGACCATTTTTAAAGTTGAGTGCCATCAGTATTTTGTCAATGTAATCCGTTTTTATAATGATATTTATAATAATATGAATATGCATATATTTTTATAAAATTATAATATATTATCTAAAGTATATTAAATAGGAAAAAATTGTAAAATATAAAGAGTATTAACAAAATTTTCAAATATCAAAAAACAGTTGACTGTATATAACAGCACCATGTACCTTTTAAATAGTGATGACTATTTTGATTCTAGTATTTACTTTACATTTCCATAATATGTATGACTATCAGTAGATTTAATTATTGCATAATTATATTGTATGTTAAATGCAGTATAATAATTTAACAAGGTGGTCATTATTTATAAACTATTGAAAGTTCATGGTCAGGACTTAATATATCAAAAATTATCATTTGTTTTCACTACCATATAATGGTCATGTTCTGAGATTATTTTTTATTGAACTGAATCAAATTGAATAAAAATAAATATAACTGAAAGTTCATGTATTAAAAAATATGACTAGTGTGATTAATTAATTTAACTAAACTTCATTAAATTATATTTATACTGAATTAAACTGATTTTAATTAAACTACAAATAAAATCAAGAGAACATAATATAGATGTGGTAATCAAAGTTCTAAAATTATTACTGCGATTGATTTAATTCGTTAAACTAGTTCACATAAAACTGAAAAAACAGTCACATTTTACTTGTCTATTCAATTGAAAAGTCATTCAGATAATCCTTTTCATAGTATTCCAAATACCAAACCGAGTAAGAGTATTGGAATATGTTTGTTAGGAAAGACTGAAAGACAGAGTAGCAAATCCCGCGTGAGAAGGTCTTTGAATTCCCAAGGCTTCTAAAATTTCATATCTTCATGCGTTTCAGTTTATACGGTGTATCTTTTAATTTAAATTGTATATTTTATTACCTCAAAATTTTAACTTTCTAAATTAAACTTTTTTAAAATTTTTGCATTAAAGATATTGTGCTATATATTTGCTTTAAAATTATCAATATTTTAACATAAAAAGGTAGTATTTGAATTTATATATACAGTGATTGTTTCATAGCATTTACGAAAATTGGTTTTTCAAGAGACTTTGGATTTCCCGACGGATTTATTTTTCTGCATATTTCATAAGAAATGCTCTTTAAGTTTAATCATCACCCAAAGAATAACTTAGCACAAAAGCACAACCTAAATAATAAATCATTAATCTCAGAACTTGGTATTGTTACAGCAATTAGCCCTTAGTAAGAGTCATCACAACCCTTTACAAGAATGAGGAGGGAAGAATATGGCCTTAGCCAGCACCAGTAGCCACCATAGGGTGAAATTCCAATCACGAATTTACAAATAGGATTACAATTACACAGGCTGCCGTTAATCAGATTGTCCTTCCGGCAAAACGAATCCATCAAATTCTAGTCTCCGTAGACCATAACTGACTGAAAAGGTACCTTCTTGATCTCAAGAAATGTCGAGAAATCTTTGTCAATTGGCTGCTTCCATGGCTCCCCGTCCATCTGCATGTAAGCTTCTTTCCACTCTCCTCCCCTCAGCTCAAATCGGATAACAGAAGCCTGCAAATCACTCGTTTTGGGACCAACTTTAGTTTATATAAGGACTGCGTGTAATTTGTTTGTGTACATAGCAAGGGAAAAAAAACATTTACTGTACCTGAGCGATATGTTTGGCGGAGATCAGCTCGGCCATGACCATTGAAGCATGCCACCCGTGCTTCAAACCAAAAATTTCCAGCAGACCATCATCAGCGTGGGCTTCTACAAAACCTTTCTGCAAAGCAAGACACGGTTCAAATGACTTTGTCCATGCTGTATCTTACAAGGCTAAGTAATAATGTGTAGTGTAAAATTCCCACACATATGTTCGTTCTTAAAATATGAATCCATAATACTTATATATTAACTACAGAAAAATGACAGTGAAAATTCTATTTACCTTTTCCAAATAGTCGGGCTTCAAATTTCCCCAAGGATTTCTACCACTTCCATAGCTTGGAAGATTTAAAGCAACTATAGACCTAACACTGGAGAAATAAAGAGGCATCAGGCAGAGAGTGCAGATGATGTGATACATTTCAAAGTCCAGTTATGTGCATATGATCATAACAATCTTCGTTTCTAACATGGCACTACAACTGACAGAGAGAAGTATAATATCAGACAAAGAAGATCGTTCAACGTTAGTCATTTACTTCTCCAAACAAACATACTCGCATAGTTTAATGCGTTCGTAAAAAGACTCAAAATGGAATATTTTTGTAAGCTTGGAAAAACCTTCCCCATCTGTGTTCTATTTTGCAACACTGTTATACAAAATTTCTGTTTAACTCCCCCACACCACTGCTCCTTTATATATTGGACAATTGTTCATCGACCAATCCTTACAGATAAGATAAATAAAGAATGATACTGGGCTCCCAAATCACCCAGAATATTTAATTCAGAAGTAGACATGTACCGAGAGATAAAACAAACCTAGCAGGAATAGGAATTTGTTCCCAGCCGGAGCAATTGACCTTTTTAATGTGTATCCTCAAAATATTCTTCAGTCCCCTACATTGAGTGATTGAATGAGAAAGATCAGTATGACAGCTTGTTTTACTAAATACGGAGTGGATAAAATGAAATAAAGCAAAAAGTATGGTTCAAGGCACCGGGCCAAAAACTGAGGCAATAAAAAGGACACAAAACAAGTCAAGATACCTCAGACTAGGATCACTGCTACATGGAGTAAAGAACCACCCCTGCTTGCAGCTATACCCAGAGTAAATCAACTGCAGCTCAAAGATACAGAATGAAAGATCAAATTGAGTCTATGAAACGAGGTTAAGCCACACATCCTAACGGTTTTAGTTTAATTTATTTTTAAATATAAGTAGGCATAATAACCTGACCAATAATAGCTTTACTATCTCCTTATTAATCACCAATTATTATGGTGGAGGGAAAAGCAAATATGAAAATGAAAAGCAACAGAATCAATGAATTCACTAATTCGAAGAAAAATAATCCCCTGATAAATATATTCAATAGTCACCAACCTTGTTTGATAGAGGACCTTGGGCAAGATAAGGCTTTTCATTGCGTAAATGATGAAATCCATAAGCAACCTGCGCATCCATTCCTGTATCAAATGAAAGGGTAGAAATTTATTGAAAGCAAACATGGGCCAAATCTTAGACAGTAAAACCCTAAACAATGAGGTAAGTTACTAAAACTAAAATATACTTTTCAAGACTTCTACTTTCTTTTCTTGTTTGTTGTCTTCCATGTTAATATAAGTGCGTCTTTGATAAAAAGGGAGAAGAGGTTTTGATTATAGGGAGCTCCTAAATTATTAATTTTAGATGATTACTATGTAGAAAACAATACTAATGAATTTTCAATTTAAATTACTTACCTATGCTAAAGTAATTATAGAACACCCCCTGGTGACAAGCTACCTTCTCTGGCTTCTCTCCTTCAACTTCCAAGCTCTTGACAACAAAAAGAACAATCTGGTATCAGTACAAATTACACTAAACTGAGAACTGAGAACTGTGAACTGGGAAGAAAAGGTTAAGCTGCCTAATTCAAACCAGCTGCTTTACAATACAAACAGCATTATGATTCTTGGGAAAAATATTACTCACTCTAGAGCTCCATAATAGAGGAAAACGAGGATAAACAAACAAGAAAAAAGAATGCATTTTTGTCAAAAGAAATTGAAATATACTCAAACTTCAACAGAATAATTGCAAATATGTTTGCTACTAGAGACTTCAGTGAGTGGTAAAATGAAAAACCACCCACATTACAGAAACCAGTTTATAACCTCGTCAAGAGATATCTCCTCCTCGCTGTGCTTCAACGAATAAGGTGTCTCCAATTTTTCCCCATCAGGCATTGAAAGGACAACTTGCCAACTGCAAATGGATTTCGTTAACTTTCTTTAAGAGATTTTTTTAAGAAGAGCAATAATGAGAGGTTACAGTAGTCATCATTTTATTGTTGTATTTAGCAGGGAAAAGAAGAAGAAAAAACAATATCCCACCTATCAAGTCGGCAAGTTGGAGCAGATGAAACCTTGTCAAGAGTTCGTTTAATGGATGATTTCCAATTAAAAGGGAATGAGCCCCCCTGAGAAACAGATCAAGACAGACTCTTAGAGAGGACAGAGGAGAAAAACTAGAGCAAACATGGAGTAAAGCATACCCAGCCAAAACTCCGAGAAAGATCATTCCCTGTACCAAGCGGAACAATAGCTGTTGGTGGGACTGGCTCTCGAGACTCATTATGCAGCTCACCAAGGCAACCAAGCACCCATCCTACAGTTCCATCACCACCTGCCACCTGCCAAACTAGCCTATTCAATTAAAATTCGGAACACGGGTATCCATAAACAGTGCTTGGAAAAATGAAAATGCTATAACTTTGGCACAGTCATATAGGAAAAACAGACATAGATTCTACAAAGTGGTATAGGCCTAGATTTTCATACCACTATCCTCAGCTTCTCCCGGATCTCCTTGGCGCAGGCATCCCCTTTTTCAGAAAACTTTTCCAAGCAACCCAAGCCATACTGAACAAATTCATGGGGCTTCACTTGATTAAGGTCATACACCTGAGCATGTAGGATAAGGAGCATTTATTCAGAGCCAGAATTACAAACTAAGGAAATGAAATTCAGAAACAAAACCCATGTGCATATACAGAGTGGTCAAAAACCAGACCAAAGCAAACAAAATTAGTAGTATTAATTTACTGCAAACATGTACAATCAAAAGATAATTATGATGTCTTGAATTAACACCTGCCAGAGATACAAGAAGTCACTATCCAGAATGCTTAATGGAAAGACAAGCCAAATACGCTACGCTCTCATTTCAAAGACTATAGCGATAAGGCCTCCAATGGAACTGAAACTGATCAAAATTATACTCAGGCGGCAGAGGAATCCACTCTCTAACTAAAAATAAATTTCATAAATTATAGGCGTATTCTAGTATGATGTTCTAACTACAGATAAACTCTATTTCCATGTAAGCAACATCATAAGATGTAAGTCCAAATACAAAATGCACCAAGAACATTCATAAGAACCCACAAACAGATG
This sequence comes from Sherardia arvensis, assembly GCA_948330725.1. Classification (NCBI taxonomy): domain Eukaryota; kingdom Viridiplantae; phylum Streptophyta; class Magnoliopsida; order Gentianales; family Rubiaceae; genus Sherardia; species Sherardia arvensis. Next base: position 50,060,689 of record OX415235.1, read on the forward strand.
GAACTCAATGTCTAGCAAGAATTGAACTTTTCAACTAAATTTACAACATTTTTAGCCTTAAAATACACTTAATCAAGTGCTCACCTAACCATCCAACAAATCATTTCCCCAAACTTTAAAAAACAAAAAGAAAGCACACAGACACACAAATCACATGAAGAAAGACCATCATCATCAAGTCCACAGCTTTACTACCGGGCCCCACAAAGACATTCACTCTGCTCACGCAAGCAAGGAAATGATGAATGGTTCAGAAAAAATCACCTGTTCTTCACCCATCAAGCTCTGCAGCCGAGCTTTAAGCTCAGGGCCATGACGACCCCCGCTCTTCGAATTGATAAACACCACAATTGGCCCCTCCGGCACCACGATGGGGTCCACTCCGGCGACATGAGCGGCGTCGTAGAGCACCTTAGTTGCGGCGCAATTGACATCCTTGGCGGAGATGGCTTCCTTCATCGCAATCCTTATGTATTCCGGGATGCTAATCTTCTCCCGGAGCTCCTCCTTGTTGATCCGCACTCCGGCGAGAGTACACCCCTTCAGGGACTCGATCATCGACGACCTGCCGGAGTTCAGCGGCTGCTTCGACGACGCCTCCCCCGACGAGCCCATTGATGCACCAAATGATGATCAAATGGAGAAAAATCCCCCTTTTATTTCAATTCAACGCTGCTGTTTACACATGTATATATATACGTATATGTGTATGTGTATATATATAATATGTGGTGAGGGCCGGCTGTTTTGACGAATTGTGTCCGAGTGGGAGTGTGAGTGCGGTGGCGCGTGGGGGAGATGTGGCGCGTGGGGAGAGAGTCCGAGATACTTGGATGTGTGGGATGATAGAGTTTGCGAACTTTTGAACTGTAAACTTTGTTTTTTGTTATTTGTTTATTTTTTGTTTTTTGGAGTTTGAGATTTATGGAGATTGGTGGAGGTTGGAGTTTGCCACCCTTTTTTATTTGTTTTTATTTAATATCTTAGCTGGTTTTTGTATGGTAAGATTTTATTGACACCGACAAATGATTTCATAATGGCACATATGCCTTTGCTCCTTCCGTCTCGATCTAACTTGTAAAACCGAAAAATACGTTAACTTAATCGAATCGAATAATATTGAACTAAATTTAAACGAATTGAAATGATCTGCTATTTGAAGTGTAAACACCTATTATTACCTAGTAATGATATTTACGAATTTATTAACAGTTTAATATATATCAGGATCATCCTGATATTGGCAATATCATGCACCAATTAAATAACGACATATCATCTTTAACTAATTTATGATTGGGCCACGTGTTCAATCATTACCCATACGGGTTTAGGCATTCTAATTAGGGTTTTAGAACTTTACTAAAAATATCTTAACCAATTAAAACATTATAATTGTACACGTGTCATTATCTTATTGGTACCTGATAAGGCCTATATCAGGATCATCCGGATGAATGTTTTTCTCATTTATTAATAATAGTATAATATATATTGAATATAATAATAAAATTTAAAAAATCAAATAATGTCAAAAGAAATCATTTTGCAATTAAGTTTGAGATAGAAAATATCCCTTACTTCCTTCGTCCCAGTCGAAATTGAAAAAAATTTTCATTTTTGATAGTTCAAATTCAAGTTCACTTTGCTCATTCATTTTCTCTGATTCACCCACTTTTTTCTCAAAATCAATATTTACCGAATACTTTATAATTCTTAATTCGGTTTCAACTTTTTCTCTCATATGCTCTCAATAGGATGGAGTAAGCAGTGGCGGATCTAGGGGGTTGTCGGAGGTGGCGGCGGCAAACCCTAAATTTTAGGAAATAATTTGTAATTTACTGTAATTTACGGTGGTGCGGTGAGTGATGTGAGGCGCCGACAACCTCAATTTTTTTAGCATAGACCTGTTTAATAACTTTTTGAATTTCTTTCTGATTCTGTCACTGGAAGTCAGTGTATAAATGTTTTTTCGTAAAATTTGAAACAAGATTGTAGGAGTGGTTGATCGTGATACTTCATGTATCTTTTGGTACTGTATTCAAATGTTCAATAATTTATTTTCACCTACCAAAATTGACAAAAAATGTAAAAATAAATGATTTCTTGTAAACTTAACCCAAGCGAAGTGTGGTCTGCTTTAAATTAGAAGTGAATGTGTGTCAGATTTGGCAGTTGCTTAGACTGTTTTACTTGTCTAAGCATGGGTAACCAGGTGGCTGTTCTTCTTTTCTATTTTGATTACTTTAAGGGTGGGCCTCAACATCATGTAACATGACCTTTATTATTCAATGCTTTGTCGAGGTCCAAGTGGCCACACGCATCATAACTAATGCGAAGCACGGAAGGCCCATTACCCGTATACAGAAGTATACAGTCGGTTTTACGATTTGGACATTGAATTCATTTGCTCCGACGTCTAAGTTTCGAGTCTCGGCAGGTGGAGTGTGGAAATTACTTTCTTGTAAGATTTCTTGTGAGCGCCAAGACAGGTGACGTTTAATTGGTCTTAGATTCGGGATACCAACTTACTTCTCTATTAAAACCAGTGGTGCATGTCGGTCGAAAACTAATCAAATCGAATGATATTAAAAAGATGTGGACCGAATTAACCTGAAAAGTAGAGATCGCATAAATAAACCGATTCAAATCGAACTCGATCTGAAAATTGATCTGAAAATCTAGATACTAACCTTACCAAAATCATGTAATGTGACCTTTTCTATTCAAAATGTGAAGCACGGAAGGCCCATTACCCACATACAAAAGTATACAATAGGATTTCCTTGACTGAATTGTATGGGTTAAGCATGAAGCGTGTTGTTTGAATAATAGTGACTTTTACGATCCAACAAGAATTCTGAATTCACATCAAATATTGCAGTATGGGGTTATCTGATTTCTTCCGGATTTTCTAAAATATTTTAATACTTTAAGATTTACTTTGACATTTTAAATTATGTTTCTATATTATTCTATGAGAATTGATTTCGTGACTTGAAAAAAATGATATATTCACATATAACTTACTTATATTATCACTTTATTAGAGATAATAACATTTTAATACTATGTCACTCGTATACTAGACAGCATATACATCATAACAGTTTACAAATCAAAATTGAATTAATTTTTAAAAAATTCAGATCTATAAATACACCCTAATGAATAACACGAGGGTGAACGAGTCATTTTCCAAAAGATTTTGAAACCACCATTTTGTTGTTTACACCCTAAATGATTAAGTATCCATTTCAGATAATAAATAAAACCCTTCTCCTTGGACCATTTTTGGATCTGTTCGTGTCATTTTAATTTGTGTGCCCATTTCCTATCTTCTTAATAATGTAGTAGCTAGTATCCATTATGAATGAATAATAAAAATTAAAAAACCACACTGCTCATTATTTCTTCTTCCATGGCTGTGGAACTGAGCTTCAAATCTGCTGCAATCTCAGTGTTTCTGAGCATAATATCTTACTGGTTTTATAAGATCTTGGATTGGGTGTGGCTGAAGCCAAAGAGGTACGAAAAGATCCTTAGGGCACAGGGCTTCAAGGGCAACCCTTACCGGCTCCTAACCGGAGATCAGCAAGAAAGTGCAGCAATAATCAAAGAAGCTCTGTCTAAACCTATCGGCTTCGATGAAGATCTCAGCAAACGTCTCATTCCCCATATCCGCAAAACCATTGAAACCGACGGTATATATAATAAACTTGTTTCGATTTGTGGATTTATATGATCGTGTTGCTGATAGAATGTAAAACCCGCACTGATGGCGTAAAAATATATATAGGGAGCAATTCTTTCATGTGGGTGGGAAGGATTCCGAGGGTGCATGTTACAGATCCAGATCTTGTACGTGAAGTGCTGACAAAGTACTATAAGTTCCATAAGAATCTTCATGATCATGATCCGATTACCAGACTTCTTTTGACTGGAGTGGGCATGCTAGAGGGGAAGCCATGGGTTTCTCGAAGGAAAATCATCAAATCTGCCTTCTTTTTTGAGAAGTTGAAGGTGAAAATCAAAACTTACACCTTTTAATTTATTTTTTCTGAATCTAATTCGAGGGATTTTAGGTATAGATACATTTTGATTTTGCAAGTTTTTTTTTTCAAAAAAAAAGAAATAGTAGAACTCATTTCATTAATAATTTAGGGTCATTACATCAGAATTCTAGGATCTGACCGCATATCGAGTAGCCTGAAACGACTATTGTAAGAAACCTAACTAATATTGTAAGAAACCTAACTAAAATGATATGCCTTCCTAAAACATAACAAAACTCGCTATTTGGCTCACATATGGATTTGAGCCTCCCTTATTTTGCTAGACTCACACACAACAATTAAGTCGGTTCGTGATCCAATCAATCCAACTTCTGAGTTAATGATCGCATGTCATTCGACACCTTGCTATACTCTGATATTTTGCAAGTCTGATATTGACTTAAAATTCCGTAATTTACTAATGTAGGTTAGGCCATGGTGGTAATAATGAAGGGTAATTATGTATTTTCCCGTTCTACAAAATCAAATTGTCCCGCACTAACCTAAATTAACAAATTTGATTTCAGAATATGCTGCCTTCTTTTTATGCGAGCTGCATTGAAATGACAAACAAATGGGATGAAATGATCCCCGAGGCCGGTTCTGCAGAAATTGATATATGGGAGGATTTGAGAGCCTTATCTGGTCAAGTTACTTCAAGAACTCTGTTTGGAGAAGAATTTCAAGTACTCGGTAGCACAATCTATAAACTTCTCCAAGAACTTAACTTGCTCACAATGGAAGTCATTCGCTCTGTCTACATACCGGGATGGAGGTACGTAACGCATTATAACAGTTTATGATTATAGTGCATTATTTACTATGCATTATAACAGTATAACAGTTTATGGTTATAAAGAGTCGGTAATGCATTATAACAATTTATGGTTATAATGCATTATAACAGTATGCTTATAATGCATTACCGACTCTTTAACTATTTTAGTAGCATGTTGTTATTTGAAATAAATTAACAATGATCCCTATTTTGATGCTAGATTCCTGCCAACAAAAAGGAACAGCAGGATGAGAGCAATAGACAGAGAAATAAAGGAGAAGATTGTACGAATCATCAACGAAAAGAGGAAGAAAATTGTGTCCGAGGAATATAAAGGGACTGATTTCTTGACCACCTTGCTTGAACGCAACCTTGCTGAGATAAAAGAGTATGGTAAAACTGTGGAGATGAATTTTGAAGAGATGATCAAAGGAGTGCAAGCTCTTCTTCCTGGCTGGGCAGGACACCACTGCTGGCCTACTCACCTGGACAATGATCTTCATGTGTAGATTCCCCGAATGGCAGCACCGCGCTAGGGAAGAAGTGTTGCAGATTGTCGGGGATGAGAAGCCGAGCTATGATGCAATCGCTCATCTCAAAACGGTTAGTAGCTTATCACAAAAAAACGATGAATCAAACAACCATCTATTCATTTTGTGTTCATGTTTACAGCTGAACATGATCTTATATGAAAGCCTGAGACTGTACCCGCCAATCGTGGAACTAACTAAGGTGGCTCGAGAGGACACACAGCTCGGGCCTTACTTCATCCCAGCCGGGACTCATCTGATCATGCCCCAAATGGTTCTCCACTACGACCCTAAATACTGGGGCGATGATGTGCTCGACTTCAAACCCGAGAGGTTTGAGGAAGGCGTGGTGAACGCTACAAAGATGCAAGGGGCTTATTTCCCGTTCAGCCTCGGTCCTAGAATGTGCATTGGCCAAAACTTCAGCCTCATGGAGTCTAAGATGACGCTGGCGCTCATTCTCCGGCGCTACTCTTTCGAGCTCTCCCCTAACTACGTCCACGCGCCGTTCCAGGTCATCATCACTCAACCCCAGCACGGCGCTAAGCTCATCGTGCACCGACTTTAAATACTGGAAATGACTAACCTAAGTTGTATCCGAACTGCTTTAATCAAAATTGGTACAACAATTTGCTTAGTCTAGGTTTTTGTTTAGTGACTAAACCCTAAAGTTTACAACTTTGTATAGTATGCTTATCAAAACTACAATTTGAGCTCTACATATTAGAACCAGAAAAAAAAATGTCTCTTGCTTCAAAATTTGGATGCTTAAACTAAAGATTCAGACTTTACCGTTGCATAATTGGTCATTCACACTTGGTTTTGGTTTTGAGATGTACAGCTGACTTTCTCGACCAGAACGCCTCTGTTGCAGCTGATTCTGTATGAAACGTCAAGGCCTTCAAGAATGAGGTGATAAATGACATTTTCTGGAGAGGTTTCATTGTTTTCTTTTCCATTTTCCACGCTATTAGAATCTGTCCTTGTTGTGAAAGTATCGTGAGGTCGGGTTCTTTGGGATACAGATCGTATATCCCAAGAAAGAACTTGCTTGATCAAACCAGTAAATTCATCTTGTGAGGTATATAGAGACCGCCTTTCCTGTATTTGGGAGATTGCAGAGTTCTATTTAGCAGATGATATTGTGCAAAAAAGGCTGCACGTAGAATAGCAAACAAAATAAGCCTCACCACTATATGCCAACAATCAGCTAGAGTGTCGGCGAAACCCTGAGCAAATGCGACAGAAGCTACTGATAATAAGTTGTCCTCCTGTAAAACCCCATTTTCACTTATCACACTTCAGTTCAGTTCAGTTCATCAAAAATTTAGCTTAGTTTAGTCCTACTATTACTATTTTTCCCTACACTTATTTATAGTTCGGTTATTTATAAATCAAATAAGAAGAACAGGGCCTAAAAGAGAGTCGTACCTTCACCCATTTGGGGACTGTTGCTTGAGCTATGCTGTCACAGTAGGGGAGATACGGTTTGATATCCAAGACAGGCTGTGATTATTGCATCGTATGAAAATCAATTGTGCATAGAAAAGAGAATGGAAAACACTAAAGACAAGTACCGAGAAATCTCACAGTTCCATCAACCAGATCCACACCAGAAAAGAAAACTTTGTTTCCCTGCACTTCTTCCACCTAAAGCATAAATAAGGACAAAAGACCATTAAAAAATTATCGTTCGGGGAAAACCAGAAAATACGTTTAAATTTGGACAATAAGAAGATAAAGTTGCACCTTTGCCACTGTGAGACCAATAGGACAGGGCCGATGAGGAGATCTGGTGGCAAAGAGTCCCATCTTCTCACCTTTCAATTTTGGCACTTTTACCTATTCATTGCATTTGCACAGACTTTCAGCTAATAAGCCCAGACAAGTAATGTGAAAAACACGGTGATTGCTGAAAAATAAATAAAAAATACACAACGTGGAACCTTGGCTTTGAGCTTTGAGCGGGATGGATCCGTCCATATCTTTTCCAAATTTGTGTTGAGGTGGAAAACATACAAAATCCAGCAATGTGAGTATGCTTCAAGACCTTCGAGGGATGCAGGAGGAACTCGGATTGGGTCAAACTTTAAGCATGCCTTGGCAAGAGGTACAAGTAAAGGCTGTCTCGGTGTCCCATTTCTACAGAGCGAAAAACATATATAAATCAAAAGAGTGTGAGATGTGATACAGATTATAACGAAGCGATATTTTGAGCATTATATATTTCTGAGTGCACCTAAATAAAACCATGCAGTGCCAAAGCAAGCCACAAAAGTGCAACAAATATTCCACTAATAGAGGAGCAGAAACAACTGAAATAAACAGCCAATTAATTAGCTAATCCAAGCAGCCAAATAAAACAGGCAACAACTAACACCTAAAAACCATTTGCCGAACAAGAAAGAAAAGGTTTTGCAGCTGAAAGATCCGGTTTAGCATAAGCATTATATAAAAAAACAATAGCACTGACCATTTTTGGGTTTTAGTCCCTATAGAGCATACTGAAGTTTAGGTAAAACTAATCTCTTTTCATTATTTGAGAGAAATGGCTAAGGCTTCATCTGCCAATGTACCATTGTACTGACAATCAAGGTCTAAAAGGCTAGCAAAGATGTTGAACTAGCACCATTTGATTAAACACGATAGGCATCGATACTGAATTTGCACCATTTAATAAAACATGCTAGGACAGAAACTGAACTAGCACCATATTTCATTAATTAAAGTAAAGATTATACAAGTTTAGACCTTATTTTCTCTCCTTCGATATCCGTGTTTTTCTGCTTAAATGTTTACTTCTAAAAGTCCCCAGATTCGAAGGCAACCAATGCAATATTATCACTAAGATCTTCAATCACACTTGAACAGACAAAAAAAATCCTTGAATACAGTTTGCTCTTTAACCTGGACCGCACTATATCGATAAAAAACCCTCTTATGATTGGCTGCACAAATCCAAATAGCATGCACTTATTGCAGGCACAGAATGTGGTTATGCTTCGATAAAGGAAAGACGAGAGCTTTCTAGATGTCTAAATCATATATTATCCATTGACTTTAAACATATCATGTGACAGAAACACAGACTCAGACATCTCATTAGGCACCAGGTTAATGGACATAAGAAGTAAGGACGATCTTCCATAACTTTGCCAAATGACATAGATTGCATACACTGAGCAAATAAGTCAAAAAATCAACTGAAAAAAGAAAAGCTCCTTAGCTTAGAAGAATACTTGCCTCGTGGAAAAGCAGGACTGGATAGTGCCAATTGGTGCCATGGGATATATATTTGCATCAACAGTTCCATCATTTTGACTTAACAGTGCCTTTCGCAAAGCCTGTGCCATTAATCATGAAACTGAGAGAATGAGAATCCCAATCAAACTTACAAGAACAGTGTTCAGATAAAATCACTCTCTAGTTAACGAGCTGCTCATACCATCCAAACCATTACAATAAACACTAAGGAACCAATTTTCAGAAGCCACAACCATAACTATCCCAGCAAAAAGAATACGAACAAATAAAAAAACTGTATATAAGTTAAACCCCATTGCAGGACCAAGAAAATTCAACACAGAAACGCACATAAACCCCATACCTGTTGAGCTTTGATTCTCCCTTGCCTCTCAGCAGCACACTTTTCCAAGGCATCATTGAGGGACGCTTCCAGTTCTTTAATTTTGGCTCTGGCATCCTTCTCACCGCCCCTTGACTTTCTTCTCCAATAAAACACTGCAAATCACAAAAAAAAAAACCATCTTTCAATCAAACAAAGAACCTTGCTTTATGGGATTCTAAAAAAAAAGGTGTGAAAATAGAGATTACCAGCTGAAGCAAGAGTGAGTGAGAATGCCAGCCATTTGGGATTCATTAGGACTGCCATGAGCTCCGAGGTACAATTGTTTACTTTTCTTTTTGAGGGTTTTAAGGGTTTGTCTAATTGCATTTAAACCCCCTCTTTTCTGCCCAAAAGATTAGATCCAACTCATATTATTATATTCCCTCCTCTCAAATGCTCTGAATCATTGCCAAAAACAACTCCAGAAGACTGGTTCATCTAGCTGGGTGAGTTTACACTTTTCAATATCAAAAATCTGCATTTTAACTCCTAAATTTACTGTTTGTGGCATAGAATGTGAATGAATATGCTTCCAGATTAGAGCTCTTTGGTGCCATAGAGATGTTTGTTTCTTTTGAAAATAGACGAAAAGCGTGTAAATATAATATTCATCACAAGTGTCTTACACACAAAGAAGAACGTGCGGGAAAAGAGGAATCTTTGGTTTAAATATTTCAAGTTTGACCTTAGATGAACAGGCAAGGCTATGATTATGTAGCTGCTGCAAAATGGTACAGTCTATATTATAGGTCATTGTGCCAGTTAATCATTAGTTCATAGTAGACATGAAAGAAGGAGTTCAATCTGTCCTCTTGTTGTTGCTGGTGTTTTTGTTCTTCAACTTCTCTCATTGTCATGGTTCATTTCCTGGTAGTGGAAGCAGTCTGAGGCCCCTATTCAATCTGGTCAGAAGGAAATTCGAGTTTCATAAGCAGGAAAGGTATGCAATGTTGATCCTGTTTCTCAGTCTTTTGTTTTAATCTTTGCTCAGTCTTTAGGTTGAAACTTGGATTGTGTAGTAATGGATATTCTAGAACTAAATATTAGTGCCACTGCATTTGGTATAGGAGCTTGACTTCGACATCCTTACTTAGTTGATAGTTCTATTTGTTTATATTTGCAGTAAAGATCATAGTCTACAAGCTCGTGATAAAACCATAGCTTGTTCGAAAATGACAAATAATAGTTGCCCTTGGGTTCCAGTTTTGGAGGAGTTCACTTTTCAGGCTAATTCTGCACCCTTCAGTAGCTGCCACGCTTCTACAATTGTTGAGGTGTGCTTTAAAGAATCAACCTTTTGTTATCCTTCGGGACTTCCTACTTAGAATGCTGTTGTATGATGATCTATAGGTTGGTAAAGATCACTTTTTGGTAGCGTATTTTGGTGGGACATATGAAGGAGCTCCCGATGTTAAGATTTGGATACAGACATATAAGGTAGTGATTCCGCTTCATCTACTTTTGCTCATATCTGTCAAGCTAGTGATGTAGTTATCCTGTAAAAATGTTGGTTTTACAGCTTATAATGCATACCTTTTAGGGGCTATGATAATTGATTTGTATTGGTTCCGGAACTTTGTTTGTGGACAAGTACTAAAAACATGGTAAATTTTGCTTGGACAGGATGGCATTTGGCACCCTCCTGTTATTGCTGACGAACAATATAATGTCCCAATGTGGAATCCGGCACTATTTAAGCTTCCCTCGAATGAGTTGCTCCTTTTCTACAAAATTGGACAAGAAGTTCAAAAGTAAGCACCAAAGGTTTTCTCATATTCTCACCAGTAAGTTAAGGGGATAAGTTTGCAAACATTATGTGATAGGATTCTAAGGCCATGGAACTTGTTTCTTGCTTTACAATTTACATGCTTTATGCTAGTGATATGAAGACTGAAAATGATGATTATGGGGTTTGAAATTTTATCGTCTTAGAGTATCAAGTTTTTTTCGTCTTTCTTCGTGTTTTATTTAGATACAAACACATACCAGTGGGATTTTTCTTCTTCTTTCCCTTTTTTACCACTCATTTTGTTCGACCGTCTACTTATTTCTCCTTGCACATTCTTCTACCTAAAATAGTACGGCACTTCAACTCAAATACATTCAAAAACTATTTAAACCATCTTAAGATTGTTTTTTGATGATTGATCTATCAACACCAGATGGAGTGGATTCATGAAACGATCTTATGATGGAGGTGTCTCTTGGCAAGAGAGGGAGCAGCTTCCTCCCGGCATTTTAGGACCAATTAAGAATAAGGTACTGTCAACTTTAGCTGCTACTATGTGTCTTGTGTGTGTGTGAAGGTGTGCTTTCTCACTTCATAGAACACTTGATGTTTCTTTCAGCCTATCTTGCTGGAAAATGGGAATTTGCTCTGTGGATCTTCAGTAGAGAGTTGGAATTCTTGGGGTGCTTGGATGGAGGTAGTTTAGTCTCGATATCTGGTTTTTTCAGGCTATTTCAATCCCGACTTCGTATATCTGACATAACCTCAAAACAGATAACTGCAGATGCAGGCAGAACCTGGAAGAAATGCGGGCCGATACACATAGAGAACAATACTCTTGGTGTGATTCAACCAGTGCCTTATGTGACACGGAAGGGAACCTTGCGCATGTTGCTGAGATCATTTTCCAGCCTTAATAGAGTTTACATGTCAGAATCTGAAGACGGAGGCCAAAGTTGGAGCTTTGCAAAGCCTACAGAACTGCCCAACCCCAACTCAGGTAAAATTCTTTGATGCAAAAAAGTGCATTTTAGATGAAAACTTCTATTTTCAGATTATGGACTAACTTGGAAGATATTGGTTAGGAATCGACGGGGTCAAGCTGAGGGATGGACGATTGTTGCTGGCGTATAATACGGTCTCAAGGGCTGTCCTAAAAGTTGCAGTGTCCCCAGATGACGGGGACTCGTGGAAAGAGGTCGCACAGCTAGAGGACACCCCGGGAATGGAGTTCTCTTATCCAGCGGTCATCCAAACCAGTGACAATCTGGTTCACATCACATATACATATAACAGGACTCAGATTAAGGTAACAAAAAATGGTTTTCAAGATGTTCTTTCATTCTCTTCCTCGAGAAATTTTGAGTAAATTCTTAAGATTTCGATGTCCTGTTTTTTTACAGCATGTTGTGCTCAATCCAGTCTGAGAAAATTACAGGCCGTGCGGCGCAATGATTCGATAGTTAAACCGTTTTCAGATGATCAGTCACCACTTTTGTACATGTTCTTGTGTTCAAATTGTGATAGTGTAAATCTACAGTTATATGTCTCTTCATATTATCAATCATCCCTGATCATGCACTTATCAAAATAACAGTATTAGCTCAAGTCCTGGCCTTTTCCCATTACAAGCTTGAAAAAATTCGTACAAAATATTGAACCTCGACAATAGGATAATTAATTTATTTTACATTTATTTTTAATCACTTACTCGCAACATAATAAAAGTACTTTGTTTCATATTATATTTAATTTAGTTTATAATCACAATTAATTTAATTAGCATGTAATTAAATAATTTTTTGACCAAACACTTAAATTAGATTGGATATCATTTCTATTTTATTTTGAATCGTCGCTGGACAATTAATCGATATTTTTAAATAATTCTGTCGTGCAAATGCGTGCTTTTATTTAAATTTCACATGCACATTAAATATTAATTAGTAAACCGTCAGAAATTTAAATCCCTACATGTTACCCGGCCTTCGTTTAACCGTCTCATAATCGGTTCGTAGCTATAGGCTTGCAATTTACAAATAAATACAGGCATATGCTTAGATGATGATGATCGGTCAAAACATTACATAACAAGAACCGATACACGATCTGTAAATCAGATGCAACCAAATCCAGAACAAAATAGATCAAGAAAGATATACGCATTTCAAAAATCACCAACCATTTATTTTGATGATCTGTCATAACATTACATAGCATTTTGCCAATACATCATTTGAAAAATTGAAAAAGGAAACAGATAACAGAAGCAGAACCACAATGAGAAGCCGATAAGGTGAAACCCTACCGACAAATTGGGCCAACACTAGGATCCTCAGCAAGTTCACAAGTATAATAATCACAGCATGGTTCAAATATCTCACCCACAATAGGTACTTTCGGAAGCAATGGGTCTTGTACAAGATTGCAGGGATCATAAGTTTTACCGCAACGTGCTTCAAAACCTATGATTCTTGCAGGAATCTCCACAACTAAAACTGCAGAGGTAATTCACAGATTTATCATGTTCAGATCTTTTTAAACTCGTTCCTGAGATAAAAATACACTAATTAAGAAGAATATATCGAAATGAAGGAGTATTAATTAATTGCACTTACAGGATGCAACCATGAAGAGCGTGAAGAGGGCACTGATCTGCTTCTTGTTAGCCATTTTCCTTTGGATGTGGTAATTGAAATGTGAAGACTGTAATTTGTAGCCAAATTTCACATGGGAAAGGGTACTCGTGTCGATTTTTATATTTATAATATTGAGTTAATTCGGGGAATCATGCAGTGCTGCGTACTCATCACTGAAGTCAGCTGATGAATATGCTTCTTTGATTTCAAAACCTTTTTTTTTCTTTAGAAAGGTCTTTGATTTCAAAACTTTGATCATACTAATTTCTTTTTAGTTAATTAATTTTGAGCATGAATTTACCACTTTTTATTAAGACTATAACAATATAGTAGCTCAGTTCAATTTTGATTCAATAAAAAAATATTTAATGAAATTCATATTATTTTAGTCATGCTGATAGTATTTTTTCAATACGTTAATTTTCACTTTGTTATTAAGTGTACGTAATTCCATTCATTTGAGTAATAAATATGCACATGGTCAATAATAAATATGCACATGGTCAAAAACCATATCGGAAACATTACACGACTTTTTACAATCAAATCGAGAATAAAATATCGACTTAAAATCCCATATCAAGAATCGCGCGTGCACATAAGATCTAATCGAATAACGAAACCAATATGGACAATTCACACTTATTCAACACAAATAAATAAACTTAATGAACTGTTTCTTATGGGAGAATAGAAGAGATGATTTTAGGGTTTCTAAGGCTTTTATTTTATTAAATATTTTTGGGTTAGAATTAATGAGTTTAAATAACATTTTATGTGAGTGTGTGATGCAAAATATCGACTTCAAAATCCATATCAAGCATTGTGTAGACAAGATCTAATCGAAAAACAATATTGTGGGCAATTCACATTTACTCAACAATAAAAAAAATAAACTTAATCCGCGGTTGCTAATGGAAGATCTGTCATAACATTACATAACATTTTGCCAATACATCATTTAAAAAACTGAAAAAGGAAACACATAACAGTAGCAAAAACCCTCCATTATTCTTAATTTTGCATTTAGACCCCTGGATCATAACACGTACATGTGTTACGTGAATGTGTGATTGTGGCTGGAGACTGATATTTTTGACACTCGTGAGGGCATGAAGATTACACCTTACCCGCCTCAGGGTTGGGCCAAACTTGTTTATAATAGGAATGTTGAATGCGTGCTTCGAAAAAAATGTGCAAAAAATGTGTAGTTTAATCAAGAACTGAGAATGTACATTATTTATGTTATAAATATCACGTGCATGCTCCGAAAAAAAATATATGAAAAGAATGTACGTGCGACTAATTCATGATTATTGCGATTAATTCTTGCAGTGTGATTTTGCACCTCGAATGAATGATGGTCGACAGTGCAAACTTTAACTAATGACGTTACAAATCACAAATACAAAACTTACATTTGCTCTGATATTGCAAGTAGTGACCAACAAATGTGGTGTGATTTTGCAAATCGAATGAATGAAGGTCGGCAATGGAAACTTTGACTAATGACGGTTATAAATTTGGGGCATGGTGCGATCGCCCGTGTCGCACAAGGCAAAGGTGTGACTTCAATTCATTTTTATGCAGTTTAATTTTGATGGGATTTGATTTAATACGATATATTCAGTTTAGTTTACTATTATTATTTTCAATCAATTATTTCCGTTTCACATGTTGTAGGTCATTAATTTTATATAATGCTTCCTCCTTTATATATTGTTTTTTATATTGAGTTGTTTTTAAACTTTCTTTGATTTGTTTTCAGAACAGACAATGCAAGCGGATAATTCTCCGTCGGAAGTGTCTTCTCCGATGGCGATTGCACCGCCGCCACCTGCAACAACCATTTCATTTACCATCGGTAGAGAGCCAATTACGCATATAATTCGTAACCGCGATGATTTTTTTCGCCATTTTAAATATTTAGATTTTTATCCTTGCTTATCCGAGTTAGATTTGGGCCGGACCTATTTATAGTGTGCAAAACATGTGCAATTTAATACATAACTAATAGTGTACATTAGTTATATAAAAAATGTCACGTGTGTGCTCCGGGAAAAAGAACATGCGAAACCCGTGCAGTTTAATCTGAAAATGAGAGTGGACATTATTAATGGTAGAAATGTTGGGTGCATACTCCGATGCTCTTTATAATTTGCTGTTATATAACACATACAGGTTATTGATTCCACAGTTAGGTTTGCATGTGTGTAATTGCTTAACTGTAAATGCAAGAAAAGTTTCATAAGAAAGCGTTTTCTTCGAATAACCGCTTAATGATTTTACCTTTTATGGTAGTTCATTTTGTTACAATGTGTAAGGCTAGCCTTAACTTTATGAAAGAGAGAAACTTATTTCGTAAAGTTTATAGATTTAGATAATTAGTTGAACTTTTTGAATTTAAAAAAGATATATTAGTTTAATTAACTTTATGAGTATTAGTTAGTTTGGCCCGATGTTAACATCGATCGGTCTCCTTAAATTCAAATAGCCACATGTTATTTCCTTAAATTCAGAATCTGTTAAAAATTGGCCTTAAAGCCTGATCAGAGATCATAATGTTATGGATTAGAGTGCTGCTGGAAAACTATGTCCTTGATTTGTCATTAGGTGGTATGAACTTTCGCGAGTGAAATACCGAATTGCATGAAACACTTCAGATTAGTAATCAAAAGATGAATGGAATATAAGATCACGAGCATACATTAATGAGCAGCATGTTACTCACTATTTTATTTATACATTTATTACAATGAACTAATCTAACCCCACTTACTCGCTTCTTCTATTTTTGATACATTCACTACATCGACCTAATCTAGTACAAGGATTCTACAACTATCATAATCTAACCCTACTCTATGCGAGATCCTCACCATTCTGCCCGGTTTTAATGCTCCCCTGCTCTGAACACCGTCGATGCAACTCATGACTCTTGATCAATCACTTCTGAAAATTTTAACTTAAAATATTACCACTCATGTCTCACCAAATGCACTCTTAAATATTGCGCCTGACCATCTGACCATCCATAAACGAGGCAAGTCTTATGAATAACTGAACTAGTTCAGTTGGTTATGTGTCACCCACCTCTCCTTTCCTCAATCCAATATAATACAGATATCATGTAATGGTTGTTAAAAGAAAACTTTTATGACCTAGGGGATTGACTGCAGTTTGGTGTAACCGTCTGTATCTTTTTACTATGTGTTAGGAATTATGTGGCTATTTTTCTTATATGATCACTACACTCACTCGGTTATTAAATGCGATGGACCTCACTGAGTTTAAGGAAGCTCACTCTAGTTAATCAAGCCCTGCAGGTGAACAAAAGAGAGTGAAGACTAAAGATTGAAGTGTTCGAAGCCTTTACATCATTTGAGTTTAGATCATGGACGATGAATAAATCTTTCGATCATTGACCTCAAGTTTTAGTTAGCCATCTCTTTTGAGAATGTAATATTCCAATCCAATATAATACAATATAATAATATTACTCACTATTTAATTATAATTGCACGCTTCCGCATATTTAATACTTGCTTGATCTACATAGGGAGTCCGACTTAAAGTGGACTTATTGTAACACTCCCTCTTTCCTGCTAATTAGCGAGTCAGTCGGGATTGGGGTGTTACATCAACTGATGTTAAAGATGCGTCCTTGATTTCAAAACTTAATATATCATGTAGTAATTATGTTTAGTTAAGGAGTTTCAATCAATTTTCAGTTTCTTTCAAAAAAGATTTTGAATAAATTTGAATGCTGAAATTTGTTAATGAGAACTATATTCTAAGTATAATTTCTTGTATTCTAGAATGATATTTGTTCTATTTTATGTCTATTTTAAATTAAATAAAATAATAAATGAGATTAGATCTATAGTGATAGTCCATGACAAAAGGTAAAGATATACCGTTTAAATTTTAAATTCTGGCCAAACAATATAATCGATGTAATTAAAACAACATTAAAATTCTCAAGTATGATGATCATGATATGGGTTTTTCTTTTGTTTAGAAGCCTTTGTAATCCTTTAAACATGATCGCCAGAATATATTATCAAGATCGTGCTTAGGGTATGTGTTTAATATATAAATACAATTTTCTTTTTTTTTCCCGTTTGATACTACACTCTACCGTATATTATAGTTGACGGAAAACCGATTGATCTCTCAATGCATCTTCGTCAATTAATATTGCAAATTGCATTAATACATTACACATTCAGCTTCAGCTGCTAAGCTACTCCTACGCCTACGCCGCCGCCGCCGCGATGTCTTCCTCCAAGGGCAACTCTTCCGCGATGTCTTCCAAGGCCGCCGCCGGATCCTCCAAGGCTGGAGGTTCCTCCACGAAAGCAGCTCTGAGCGCCGCCGCCTCTTCTTCCTCTGGATCTGCGGCCCAGACTTGGGATGATCCGTGGAAGAAGCGGACGCCATCACCGCCTGCCCCACCTGAGCCTGAGTATGATTTTTGGTGCATGTGGTGCGGTGAAGTACATTGGACAGATGAGGCTGACGCGCGGCTGTATTTCGAATCAAATCACAAGGCAATTGAGTTCAAGGATGTTCAGAATCCCGCTGTTTGCAAGAGTTGCTATAACCGATTCAAGGATCGTGACGATTTGATCAATCATGTCGCGCTTGGATGCCCCTCCATGTTTAGCAAGGAGTGATTCCACAACTGTCTGGCTCTTACCTAACACATCATTTTGAAGCATATTAAGATGGAGTTTGCGGAATTCTTTATCAGCAATTTCATTTCATTATGCGTGAGTGTTAGTGTAATAGAGTAAATTAGCGTGAACATGTAATCACCGGAGTTATTAACAATGATTTGTGCGATTGATGGAGATTATAATATATTTATTAGGAATTGAAGACAATCATATTTCTGTTGTTTCTGCAATGTGGTGATTATTAATTTGGTTCCGGTGTAAAAAAAAAACATTAATACATTACATAATAGTTCCAAAAGTCAATACTTACTTAAGCATCAGATCGATAACCAACCACACACCGCCCCGTCTGACCTCGTACTATTCTTAGTAGGTTTTCAGGTTTTGACCTAATCTGCACTGCATGATTAAGCACCGGGTAATCGTGACTTAATCAGAACATAAGCCCATGCATGTTGGTCATGTAATTCAGATCATATTTATTGTGGACTGGTATAATTTTCCATACTACGTACATGTGTTACGTGAATGTGTGATCGTGGCTGGAAACTGGTGTTTTTGACACTCGTGAGGGCACGAAGATTGCGCCTTATCCGCCTTAGGGTTGGGCCAAACTTTTTTGTAGTAGAAATGTTGAATGTGTGCTTTGAAAAAATTGTGCAAAAAATGTGCAGTTTAATCAAGCACTGAGAGCGTGCATTATTTATATCAAAAATATCACGTGCGTGCTCTGAAAAAAAATATTAAAGATGTGCTTGCGACTAATTCATGCTTCTTGTGATTAGTTTCTCTCCGGTTAATCATTAGTAAATAATATTTACCAAAAATTAAAGCGCAAAAAATACAGTATTCCCAACGAGAAGCAATTAGTTCATCTCCCCACACGGGAGATGAGGCAAAGAAGGAGATTTGCTTAAGTGGTCACGCCTCTGCTGGAATTATAGAATTTTAGAGTGATTATTATTCAGTTTAGTTTACTATTATTATTTTCAATCAATTATTTCTGTTTCACATGTTGTAGGTCATTAATTTTTATATAATGATTCCTCCTTTGTATATTGCATTTTTATATTCAGTTGCTATCAGGACAGACAATGCAAGCGGATAATTCTCTGTCGGAAGTGTCTTCTCTGATGGCGATTGCACCGCCGCCGCCGACAAGAACTTTTTTTTACCATCGGTGGAGAGCTAATTGCACCAATGTAATTCGTAATTCTTAATTTTTAGATTTTGTCCCTGCTTATCCAAGTTAGATTTGGGTTGGACCTATTTACAGTAAAATTGTACAATATTTGATGCAGAACTAATAGTGTAATTACTTATATTAAAAATATCACGTGCGTGCTCCGAAAAAAACATGCGAAACCCGTGCAGTTTAATCTGAAAATGAGAGTGTACATTACAGTAAAATTGTACAATATTTGATGCAGAGCTAATAGTGTAATTACTTATATTAAAAATATCACGTGCGTGCTCCGAAAAAAACGTGCGAAACCCGTGCAGTTTAATCTGAAAATGAGAGTGTACATTATTTATGGTGGAAATGTTGGGTGCATGCTCCGATGCCCCTTATAATTTTCCGTTATATAACACGTACAGGTTATTGATTCCAAAGAAAAATTCATGCACAGTTAGGTTTGCATATAGTGTAATTGCTTAATTGTAAATGCAAGAAAAGTTTCTTCGAATAACCACTTAATGATTTTACCTTTTATGGTGTATTTCACTTTGTTACAATGTGCAAGGCTAGCCTTAACTTTATGAAAGGGAGAAACTTATTTCTAGTTTATAGATTTAGATAATTAGTTGAACTTTTTGAATTTAAAAAAGATATATTAGTTTAGCTTTATGAGTATTAGTTAGTTTGGGCCAATGTTAGCATCGATCGGTCTCCTTAAATTCAAATGGCCAAATGTTATTTCGTTAAATTCAGAATCTGTTATAAAGTTTCCTTAAAGCCTGATCAGCGAGCATAATGATATGGATAAGAGTGCTGCTGGAAACTATGTCCTTGATTTGCCATTAGGTGGAATGAACTATCGCAAGTAAAATATCGAATTGCATGAATCACTAAATCAAAAGATGAATGGATTATAAGATCGTGAGCATGAGCATCATGTTACTCACTATTTTATTTATACACATTTATTGCCATAAACTAATCTAGTATAAGAATCAAGCAGATATCCTAATCTAATCCCACTTACTCGCTTCTTCTTTTTTTGATACATTCACTGCTGCGACCTAATCTAGTACAAGGATTATACAGTTACCATAATCTAACCCTACTCTATTCTACTGATTGCATACGCTGAGTGGGCGAGGTCCTCACCATTCTGTCCGGTTTTGATGCTCCTTTGCTCTGAATACCGTCGATGCAGCTCATGTCTCTTGATCGAGCACTTCTAGAAATTTTAACCCAAAAAGTCAGATCTCTTAAAATATTGCGCCAGAGAATTTGATCATCTGACCATTCCTGAGCGAGGCAAGTCCTCTGAATAACTGAGCTAGCTCAGTTGGTTATGTTACTCACTTCTCCTTTCCTCAATGCAATATCATGTTATTAATTTGCACATGGTCAAAAACCAGATCGGGAACATTACACGACCTTTATAATCAGACCGAAAATAATATATCGACTTGAAAGTTCATATCAAGTATTGTGCAGACAAGATCTATCGAAGAATAATATTGTGGACAATTCAAATTTATTCAACGACAAAATAGATAAACTTAATCAGCGGTTGCTTATGGAAGATTAAAAGAGATTATTTTTTAAGTGGTTAGAGTTTCAAGGTTTCAAGGTTTTTTTTCCTTAGATCTTCTTTGGGTTAGAATTAATAAGTTTAAATAATATTTTGGTTTAATTATATTTTGATAAAATAATTAGATTTCATGTTTACTTACACTTTTTGTAATAGTCATTGGGCAGTATGCAAAGATGAATGGTATTTTATAATACATATATCAGTGAAAAAACTGTGTGAATTCATTGCAAACATCTGGATCGATGATCTGATCAACCCAAATATCAAAACAAACATCACACATTAATCTTTATTCACTTTCCTGGAATCGAGCTCCAGCAACGATACATTCATCTTAACATTACATCGATTTAAATTAAAAGAAAGGGAAATGCATTGGAAACAACAGTGAGAAGGTGGAATGAACAAACCAAAGCCTGCATGAAATTGGAACCCTAGAAATTAACACACACTTCGTCACCCGGAGCCATAACCTGACAAGTAAACCCTTCACAGCATGGCTCTCGAGCGCCCCAAAAATGTGATTCGAACCAAGTCGGTGGGACGGTGCTGCAGTAATCATTAAAGCGACCACAATCTGCTTCAATCTCCTCCACAGCTAAAACTGCAGTGGCAATATATGGTTATTGATCCATGGTTGTTTCACGTTCAGATCTGTTTAATCTCATTCGTAATGAGATTAAATAGATATAGTGATGAAAATAGGGTGTGGCCATACGCAGTCTGATATTTTACTTTTACATGAAGTCCAAAATACGGTATTAATTCCCAAAAATATCCGCATTTATTATCTTCATTGGGAAATTTAACAATAATCAGGGGTGGTATTGTAATTTCAATGGTATTTTACACTATACTAAGTAAAATATCAAACTGCATATAGCACCTCTGTAAAAATATAGTAAAAATACAGTAAAAAAATATTGTAATGTAGTTTAATTCACTTACAAGATGCAACCATGAAGAGAATGAAGAGGGCATTGAACTGCTTCTTGTTAGCCATGTTTAATTTTCTTCGGGGTGTGAGAATTGAAGTGTGAAGAGTGTAATTATTTATAGCCAAATTTCACATGGGAAAAGGTACTAAATTCGATTAATATATTTTATTTTACTATTGAATTAATTCAGGGAATCATACAGTTCTGCCTACTCGTTTAACATAGTCAACTGATGTTAAAGATGCTTCCTTGATTCCAAAATAATGGGGGTGTTTGGTAAAGTGCCTTTTGGGCTAAAAAGTGCTGATTTAATTAAAAAGTACTGATTTGACCGTCAAACAACACTTTTAAGTGTTTTGTGAATGAGTTTGAAAAAGTGCCTTTTGTACTCAATAGGGTACAAAAAGTAGCATTTTCTACTCAAATGCTCAATTAAATACATTTTTGCCATTTCTCCTCTATAATAATTATGCAAAAAGATAGAATATATAATCATGTAGTAATTATGTTTAGTTAAGGAGTTTCGATAAAGTTTCCTATTCTTTCAAGAAAGATTTTGAATAAGTTTAAATGAGAGAAAAATTATTATGAGAACTATACATTTCTAGGTATAATTTCTTGTATATTAGCTTGAAATGCAGCAAAATAATAAATGATATTAATTAGATATGTATAGCTGAGTTCAATAAAATTTAGGAAAATTGAAATTCAAGAGATGCCGCCATATTTAATTATTATTTTTAATAAATTTAATTTAAAATTTGAAAATTCTGGCCAAACAATCACTGTAATTAAAAAACATTGAAATTCTCAAGTACGATGATGATCATGAAGTTTTTTCTTCTTGTTTTTGAAGAGTTGACCGAATTCCAAGAGGTTGTTAGAAGCCTTGGTAGTCCTATAAACATGATCGCCAGAATATATTATCAAGATCGTGCTTAGGGGATGTGTTTAATATATAAATACGATTTTATTTTATTTTCGTTTAATACTACACTCGACCGTATATTATATTATAGTTGACGGAAGACCGACTAATTTCTCATGCATCTTCGTCAATTAATATTGTAAATTGCATTAATACATTAATCAACTCGGGTGTTTGTTAGGGATAAGTAACTCTTGTTAAAATTATACACCAATTTTACGGTAATGGCCCAAATCTAAGAGCAGTTCAATTAGCCCACAATTAACATAAAGCCCGAAGTAGCGCAAGCCCAATTCGTGACAATGGTTTGACCCGATCATATAGAAGAAGGTTACAAGAGGGCTGACTTCCGTACGGGTCAACAGTACTCCTTTCCCAAACATAAAATACTTGACAAAACTTTCGCCCAAACAGTGATTAGTAAAATCCCTACCAAGCCGACATGCGTTCAACGCAATCCAGGATGCATTACGAGAGAGATTCTCGAATTTGGTTAATGGACACACGATCACGGGTACCGGCAACCGGAGCGAGTGGCCTCACGGGCGGCCACTGCCTTTCAACTATATAACCAAGGGTTTAAAATCTTGGAGAATAAGTTTTCACTACTCTGATAACTCAAATAATAGTTCCAAAAGCCAATACTTACTTAAGCATCAGAGCGAGAATCGGCCACACACTGTCCCCGTCTGACCTCGTACTATTCTTAGCAAGTTTTCAGGTTTTGACCTAATCTGCACTACATGATAAAGCACCGGCTATTCGGGATTTTATCAGAAGATAAGCCCATGCATGTTGGTGTAATTCAGATCCTATTTGTTGTGGATTCTGTTATAATTTTCCATACTACGTACTGTTATGATCCAGGGGTCTAAATGCAAAATCAAGAATAATGGAGGGCCTTTGTACAGATTTGGGGGAAAATTCAGTTAATCTAGCTGTTAAGCTATCTAACAAAGTAACTACCAAACCACCACAATGATCCACCCAGGATGCCTTCTAACTACTCAAATTCAGTTATATATATTGATCTAAGAAAATGTCGGTAGCTCCATTTCCATTTTCCCGAGAGCTGCCCTCCGTCTTGACTTTGATGTGCTTTTGCCCAAATTGCACAAAAGCCCTCCATTATTCTTGATTTTGCATTTAGACCCCTGGATCATAACACATATGTCATGTGAATGTGTGATCGTGGCTGGAGACTGGTATTTTTGACACTCGTGAGGGCATGAAGATTGCGCCTAATTACCCGCCTCCGGGTTGGGCCAAACTTGTTTATAATAGAAATGTTGAATGCGTGCTTCAAAAAAATTGTGCAAAAAATGTGCAGTTTAATCAAGAACTGAGAATGTACATTATTTATGTAATAAATAACACGTGCGTGCTCCGAAAAAATATGAAAAGAATGTACGTGCGACTAATTCATGATTCTTGTGATTAATTCTTGCAGTGTGATTTTGCAACTCGAATGAATGATGGTCGACAATACAAACTTTAACTGATGACGTTACAAATCACAAATACAAAATTTAAATTTGCTCTGATATTGCAAGTAGTGACAAAAAAAATGTGGTGTGATTTTCCAAGTCGAATGAATGATGGTCGGCAATGCAAACTTTGACTAATGACGGTTATAAATTTGGGGCATGGTGCGATGGCACGTATCGCACAGGGTAAAGGTGTGACTTCAATTCAATTTTATGCAGTTTAATTTTGATGAGATTTGATTTAATATAATATATTCAGTTTAGTTTACTATTATTATTTTCAATGAATTATTTCCGTTTCACATGTTATAGGTCATGAATTTTTATATAATGCTTCCTCCTTTATATATTGCATTTATATATTGAGTTGTTTTTAAACTTTTTTTTATATTCAGTTGTTTTCAGGACAGACAATGCAAGCGGATAATTCTCTGTCGAAAGTGTCTTCTTTGATGGCGATTGGACCGCCGCCACCTGCAAGAACCATTTCTTTTACCATCGGTGGAGAGCCATTGCACCAATGTAATTCGTAACCGCGATGAATTCTTTGTCGCCATTTTACATTTTTAGATTTTTGTCCTTGATTATCCGAGTTAGATTTGGGACGGGCCTATTTATAATAAAATATTACAAAACATGTGCAATTTAATGCAGAACTAATAGTGTACATTACTTATATTAAAAAAATATCACGTGCGTGTTTCGAAAAAAAAGCGTGCGAAACCCGTGCATTTTAATCTGAAAATGAGAGTGTACATTATTTATGGTAGAAATGTTCGGTGCATGCTCCGATGCTCTCCTTATAATTTGTCGTTATATAACACATACAAGTTATTGACTCCAAAGAAAAAGTCATGCACAGTTAAGTTTGCATATCGTGTAATTGCTTAATTGTAAATGCAAGAAATGTTTCTTCGAATAACCGCTTAAGGATTTTACCTTTTATGGTGTAGTTTACTTTGTTGCAATGTGCAAGGCTAGCCTTAACTTTATGAAAGGGAGAAACTTATTTCGTAAACTTTATAGGTTTAGATTATTTGTTGAACATTTTGAATTTAAAAAAGATATATTAGTCTAACTTTATGAGTAATAGTTAGTTTGGCCCGATGTTAATATCGATCGGTCTCCTTAAATTCAAATGGCCACATGTTATTTCCTTAAATTTAGAATCTGTTAAAAAGTGGCCTTAAAGCCTGATCAGAGAGCAAAATGATATGGATTAGAGTGCTGCTGGAAAACTATGTCCTTGATTTGTCATTAGGTGGTATGAACTGTCACGAGTGAAATACCGAATTGCATGAAACACTTCAAATTAGTAATCAAAAGATGAATGGAATATAAGATCACGAGCATACATTAATGAGCAGCATGTTACTCACTATTTTATTTATACATTTATTACAATGAACTAATCTAACCCCACTTACTCGTTTCTTTTTTTTATATATATGCATTCACTACATCGACCTAATCTAGTACAAGAAATCTACAGGTATCATAATCTAACCCTACTCTATGCAAGATCCTCACCATTTTGTCCGGTTTTAATGCTCCCCTGCTCTGAACACCATCGATGCAACTCATGACTCTTGATCAATCACTTCTGAAAATTTTAACTTAAAATATTACCGCTCATGTCTCACCAAATGCACTCTTACAATATTGCGCCTGACCAATTGATCATCCCTGAACGAGACAAGTCCTCTGAATAACTGAACTAGCTCAGTTGGTTATGTCACCCACCTCTCCTTTCCTCAATCCAATATAATACAGATATCATGTAATGGTTGTTAATCCAATATAACCCCGATTGTTGCTGGCGTATAATACGGTCTCAAGGGCTGTCCTAAAAGTTGCAGTGTCCCCAGATGACGGGGACTCGTGGAAAGAGGTTGCACAGCTAGAGGACACCCCGGGGAATGGAGTTTTCTTATCCAGCGGTCATCCAAACCAGTGACAATCTGGTTCACATCATATACACACAGTGCCGTTCATTGACATGTGCAGTACGTGCAGTTGCACTGGGCCCCAAAATTTTGGGGGCCCCCAAATATTTTTTTACTATGTATATATATTTTAGGATTTTTTTCCTTTTTAAATATGGTAAATAAATAATTAGTTCCTAAAAATAATAAATAAATTTTGTAAATCTCAAATAAATTTCAAATTTGTGAGGTTCCATAAAAATAATTCGTCTATCTTCTCTATCTTCTCTACGACTCTGCACGACAGGTATAGTATAGCCGACAAGCACGATGGTGATTTTTTTAATCCAAAAAATTTACAATTCTCTGAATATGCTCATGTTTGATGAAACTAAAACAAGGTAATCAATTATTGATGTTTCTATGAATTTCGTTATTGCCATACTTTAGCAATTCGGAATACATACGTTTTAATTTTTTGTGTGTGGTGCTTGGATTTTCAAGATAAATATGATGATGCATGTGGAGGCTATGGGTATGACACAATTTAACATTGTTTCGCTTACATTCTTAATACATCTGTTCGGTGGAGAGCTATAGTAACATAAAGGTGCATTGTGTTTGAAATTTTTTGAAAATATAAGTGAAATTTTGAATATTTTTATTTCTCGTTAAATTATCACATTCATAATGATTTTTTATAAATTTTATCGAATGAGTGTATTTGGGGCCCAAAATTTCCTTTTGCACTAGGCCCCCAAATTTACAGGGACGGCTCTGCATACACATATAACAGGACTCAGATTAAGGTAACAAGTAACTGGTTTTCAAGAAGTACTTTCATTCTCTTCCTCGAGAAATTTTGAGTAAATTCTTATGATTTCGATGCGTTTTTTTACAGCATGTTGTGCTCAATCCAGTCTGAGAAAATGCTAGTTCTGCAGAGATGATTTACAGGCCGCGCAATGATTCGATGGTTAAATAGTTTTCAGATGATCAGGCACCTCTTTTGCACATGTTCTTGTGTTCAAATTGTGATAGTGTAAATCCACAATTATGTGCACTTATCAAAGTAAAAATATTAGCTCATCCTGGTCTTTTCCCATTACAAGCTTGAAAAAAATTCGTACACATTACTGAACCTCGACAAATTATCAAGCAACGTCAATATGAACATCGGCAAAACCAACATGCATACATGAACATTGACTACAATGACATACATCTCTATTATTGTAACAATGAACTAAGGAAAGTAGTGACATAATTCTCAAATATTCAAGTGAAAAAACTTTAGGGTGTGTTTGGTTGGACAAGTTTTTGCAAAACTTGGACTATCCAAGTCCAGTTTTGTAAAATCTTGTTTGGTTCAACAAGTTTTCCAAAATCCAGACTTGCAAAATCCTAAAAACCAATCAAGATTTTGTTTTATACTCACAAACTCAACCCAACCAAACAAGGATTTTGCAAAACCAGACTCTCAAAATCCCAAACAAAAACCCAAACTCTCAAAAACCCAAAACAAAATCCAGACTTTCAAAAATCTTGCGAACCAAACACAACCTCAGGTAAAGTGTGAGTTTTCACTAACAGCATTTATTTGCTGTTATTACATTATTAAATTGATTTTTACGAGCAATTATTTGCTTCCTAGAATCCTTCCCAACAATCGGGGGCTGCGATGTGGCCATCTTCCATACTTGGAGTTTACAAAACTATACTCCTTAAGGGGTCTTAATACTTTTATGGGAAAATATTGATTTATGGTAGTAGGATATTTTATTATTTTTTATCCCTTACTCATACCATACCATAGTAAAGAGTACTCTGTTTCATATTATATTTATTTTTTAATTTAGCTTATAATCACATTAATTTAATTAGCATGCAATTATATAATTCTATGAGCAAACACTTAAATTAGATTGGATGTATAAATTCTAGTTATTTTTAATCGTTGTTAGACAACCTCTTAATCGTTATTTTTAAATAATTCTGATGTGCAAATGCATGCTTTTATTTAAATTTCACATGCACATTAAATATAATTAGTGAACCGTCAAAATTTAAATCCCACATGCACCCGGCCTTAAGTTAATTGGTCTCATTATCAGTTCGTAGCTATTGGCTTGCAATTTACAAATAAATACAGCAATGAATCGAGGCATATACTAGATGATGATG
The DNA here is from genome assembly GCA_948330725.1 of Sherardia arvensis. NCBI lineage: Eukaryota > Viridiplantae > Streptophyta > Magnoliopsida > Gentianales > Rubiaceae > Sherardia > Sherardia arvensis. The sequence continues at coordinate 50,088,960 of OX415235.1, forward strand.
ATCAGAATCGATACACGATCTGTAAACCAGATTTAGAATAAAATAGATCAAGAACGATACACGATCTTTACGATCATGTCAATAACAAAACATCGATTTGAAAAATCAGCAACCATTTATTTTGATGATCTGTCATAACATTACATAGCATCTTGCCAATACATCATTTGAAAAACTGAAAAAGGAAACAGATAACAGAAGCAGAACCACAGCGAGAAGCCGATAAGATGAAACCCTACTGACAAATTAGGCCATCATTAGGATTATTCGGAGCTTGTTCACAAGCATACCCATCACAGCATGGATCAAATATTTCACCCACAATAGGTACATTCTCAAGATTGCAGGGATCATAAAAGGTACCGCAACGAGGTGGATAATTTATTACGATTCTCGCAGGAATCTCCACAACTAAAACTGCAGAGGTAATAATCCTTATATTGAAGATTAAATGCATGTAGAGATAAAAATACACTAAGAATATATTGAAGAATGAGTATACTTACAAGATGCAACCATGAAGAGCATGAAGAGGGCACTGAACTGCTTCTTGCTACCCATTTTTCTTTGGATGTGGAAATTGAAATGTGAAGAGACTGTAATTTATAGCCAAATTTCACATGGGACAACTGGACAAGGTACTCGTGGCGATTATTATATTTATAATGTGGAGTTAATTCAGGGAATCATGCAGTGCTGCGTACTCCTCACTGAAGTCAACTGATGAAGATGCTTCCTTGATTTCAAGACTTTGATCATACTAATTTCTTTTTAGTTAATTAATTTTTAGCATGAATTTACCATTTTTTTGTTAAGCCTATAACAAAATAGTACTCCCTACGTCCCAACCAAAGTGTCTTACTTTCTATTTTGGGATGTCCCAACCAAAGAGTCTTACTTTCAATATTTCCTCATTTGGCAAAAAAAATAGAGTCTATTGTCCATTTTACCCTTAATAAATCTCTATACATTTTTTGAATCACATACTTATTGGGGTTAAAATAATCTTTTATCTTTTTTTTTGCCATGTGTCCTACTTCCACATCATTTTTCTTAAAAATTGAGCCTCCGTTCCCGCGGACACTTTGGTTGGGACGGAGGGAGTAGTTCTGCAATTTAATTCAGTAAAAAAAATAATAAAATTCATATTAATTTAGTCATGCTGATATTATTTTTTTCAACACGTTGATTTTCACTTTATTATTAAGTGTACGTAATTCCATTCATTTGAGTACTGAATATGCACATGGCCAAATATCATATCAGCAACATTACACGACTTTTACGATCAGATAGAAAACAAGATATCGACTTCAAAATCCATATCAAAAATCATGCATGCAATATCTAATCGAAGAACGATTCAGTTCACTCTTATTCAACAAAACAAATAAACGTAATCATCGGTTGTTAATGGAAGAATATGAGAGATTTTAGCGGCTAGTGATCGTGTTTATGGAACAAAATATCGACTTCAAAACCAAGGCTATGTCCAGCTGTCCTTTGAACATGATCGCCAGAATATATAATCAAGATCGTGCTTAGGGGATGTGTTTAATATATAGATATGATTTTATTTTATAATTGTTTAGTAATATATACACTCTACCGTATATTAATTATATTATAGTTGATGGAAGACCGACTAATCTCTCATGCATCTTCGTCAATTAATATTGCAAATTGCATTGATACATTAATCAACTCGGGTATTTGTTAGGGATGAGTAACTCTTGTTAAAATTATACACCAGATCATCATGTAGGATTCAATTTTACAGTAATGATTAGCTCAATCTAATTAGGTCTGGCCCAAATCTAAGAGCAGTTCAATTAGCCCACAATTAACATAAAGCCCGAAGCAGCGCAAGCCCAATTCGTAACAATGGTTTGACCCGATCGTATAGAAGAAGGATACGAGAGGGTTGATTTCTGCACGGGTCAACAGTACTCCTTTCCCATAGAGGAAATACTTGACAAAGCCTTCGTCCAAACAGTGATTAGTGAATTCCCTACCAAGCCGACATGCTTTTAGCGCAATCCGGGACGCATTACGAGAGAGATTCTCAAATTTGGTCAATGGACACACAATCACGGGTACTGGCAACCAGAGCGAGTGGCCTCACCGGCGGCCACTGTCTTTCAACTATATAACCAGGGGGTTAAAATCTTGGAGAGTAAGTTTTCACTACTCTGATAACTCAAATAATAGTTCCAAAAGCCAATACTTACTTAAGCATCAGAGCGAGAACCCCGTCTAACCTCATACTATTCTTAGCAGGTTTTCAGGTTTTGACCTAATCTACACTACATGATTAAGCACCGGCTAACCGGGATTTTATCAGAAGATAAGCCCATGCATGTTGGTGTAATTCAGATCATATTTGTCGTGGATTCTGTTAAAATTTCCATACTACGTACTATTATGATCCAGGAGTCAAAATGCAAAATCAAGAATAATGGCTTTGCAAGAAAAAGTCCACAGTTAGGTTTGCATATCGTGTAATTGCTTAATTGTAAATGCAAGAAAAGTTTCATAAGAAAGTGTTTTCTTCGAATAACCGCTTAACGATTTTACCTTTTATGGTAATTCATTTTGTTACAATGTGCAAGGCTAGCCTTAAATTTATGAAAGAGAGAGACTTATTTCGTAAAGTTTATAAATTTAGATAATTAGTTGAACTTTTTGAATTTAAAAAAGATATATTAGTTTAACTTTATGAGTATTAGTTAGTTTGACCCGATGTTAACATCGATCGGTCTCCTTAAATTCAAATGGCCACATGTTATTTCCTTAAATTCAAAATATGTTAAAAAATGGCCTTAAAGCCTGATCAGAGAGCATAATGATATGGATTAGAGTGTTGCTTGAAAACTACGTCCTTCATTTGCAATTAGGTGGAATGAACTATCGCGAGTAAAATACCGGATTGCGTGAAGCATTTCAAATTAGTAATCAAAAGATGAATGAAATATAAGATCACGAGCATACATTAATGAGCAGCATGTTACTCACTATTTTATTTATACATTTATTACAATGAACTAATCTAACCCCACTTACTCGCTTCTTCTTTTTTTGATACATTCACTACATCGACCTAATTTAGTACAAGGATTCTACAGCTATCATAATCTAAGACTACTCTATGCGGGATCCTCACCATTCTGCCCGGTTTTAATGCTCCCCTGCTCTGAACAACGTCGATGTAACTCATGACTCTTGATCAATCACTTCTGAAAATTTTAACTTAAAATATTACCGCTCATGTCTCACCAAATGCACTCTTAAAATATTGCGCCTGACCATCTGACCATCCCTGAACGAGGCAAGTCCTCTGAATAACCGAACTAGCTCAGTTGGTTATGTCACCCACATCTCCTTTCCTCAATCCAATATAATACAGATATCATGTAATGGTTGTTAAAAGAAAACTTTTATGACCTAGGGGCTTGACTGCAGTTTGGTGTAACCGTCTATATCCTTTTACTATGTGTTAGGAATTATGTGGCTATTTTTCTTATATGATCACTAAAATCACTCGGTTATTAAATGCGATGGACCTCAATGAGTTTAAGGAAACTCACCCTAGTTAATCAAGCCCTACAGGTGAACTAAAGAGAGTGAAGACTAAAGATTGAAGTGTTCGAAGCCTTTACTTCATTTGAGTTTAGACTCATTTGATTTTAGATCATGGACGATAAATAAATCTTTCGATCATTGACCTCAAGTTTTAGTTAGCCATCTCTTTTGAGAATGTAATATTCCAATCTAATATAATATAATATAATAATATTACTCACTATTTAATTATAATTGTACGCTTCCGCATATTTTATACTTGCTTGATCTACATAGGGAGTCCGACTTAAAGTGGACTCATTGTAACACTCCCTCTTTCATGCTAATTAGCGAGTCGGTCGGGATTGGGGTGTTACATCAACTGATGTTAAAGATGCTTCCTTGATTTCAAAACTTAATATATCATGTAGTAATTATGTTTAGTTAAGGAGTTTCAATCAATATTGTCATATTCTTTCAAGAAATATTTTGAGTAAATTTGAATGGTGAAATTTGTTAATGAGAACTATACATTTCTAAGTATAATTTCTTGTATTTTAATTAGCTTGATGTTTGTTTCATTTTATGTCTATTTTAAATTAAATTAAATAATACGTGAGACTAGATTTATAGTGAATTCCACGACATTTAACGAAGATATACCATTTAAATTTTGAAAATTCTGACCAAACTATATAATCGCTGTAATTAAAACAACATTAAAATTCTCAAGTACGATGATCATGATTTGGGTTTTTCTTTTGTTTAGAAGCCTTTATAATCCTTTAAACATGATCGCCATAGTATATATTATCAAGATCGTGCTTAGGGTATGCGTATAATATATAGATACGATTTCATTCTTTTTCGTTTAATACTACACTCTACCGAATATTATAGTTGACGGAAAACCGATTGATCTCTCAATGCATCTTCGTCAATTAATATTGCAAATTGCATTAATACATTAGATAATAGTTCCAAAAGTCAATACTTACTTAAGCATCAGATCGAGAACCGGCCACACACCGCCCCGTCTGACCTCGTACTATTCTTAGTAGGTTTTCAGGTTTTGACCTAATCTGCACTACATGATTAAGCACCGGCTAATCGTGACTTAATCAGAAGATAAACCCATGCATGTTGGTGTAATTCAGATCATATTTATTGTGGATTGGTACAATTTTCCATACTACATACATGTGTTACGTGAATGTGTGATCGTGGCTGGAAACTGGTGTTTTGGACACTCGTGAGGGCATGAAGATTGCGCCTTACCCGCCTCAGGGTTGGGCCAAACTTGTTTATAGTAGAAATGTTGAATGCGTGCTTTGAAAAAATTGTGCAAAAAATGTGCAGTTTAATCAAGAACTGAGAGCGTGCATTATTTATATTAAAAATATCACGTGCGTGCTCTGAAATAAAAATTTAAAGATGTGCTTGCGACTAATTCATGCTTCTTGCGATTAGTTTCTCTCCGGTTAATCATTAGTAAATAATATTAACCAAAAATTAAAGCGCAAAATATACAGTATTCCCAACGAGAAGCAATTGGTTCCTCTACCCACACGGGAGATGAGGCAAAGAAGGAGATTTGCTTAAGTGGTCACGCCTCTGATGGAATTATAGAATTTTAGTGTGATTATTATTCAGTTTAGTTTACTATTATTATTTTCAATCAATTATTTCTGTTTCACATGTTGTAGGTCATTAATTTTTATATAATGCTTCCTCCTTTGTATATTGCATTTTTATATTCAGTTGTTATCAGGACAGATAATGCAAGGGAATAATTCTCCGTCGGAAGTGTCTTCTCTGATGGCGATTGCACCGCCGCCGCCAACAATAACTTTTTTTACTATCGGTGGAGAGCTAATTGCACCAATGTAATTCGTAATTTTTAGATTTTGTCCCTGCTTATCCAAGTTAGATTTGGGTCGGGCCAATTTACAGTAAAATTGTGCAATATTTTATGCAGAACTAATAGTGTACATTACTTATATTAAAAATATCACGTGCGTGCGCCGAAAAAACGTGCGAAACCCGTGCAGTTTAATCTGAAAATGAGAGTGTGCATTATTTATGGTGGAAATGTTGGGTGCATGCTCCGATGCCCCTTATAATTTTCCGTTATATAACACATACAGGTTATTGATTCCAAAGAAAAAGTCATGCACAGTTAGGTTGGCATGCCGTGTAATTGCTTAATTGTAAATGCAAGAAAAGTTCAAGAAAGCGTTTCTTCAAATAACCGCTTAATGATTTTACCTTTTATGGTGTAGTTCACTTTGTAACAATGTGAAAGGCTAGCCTTAACTTTATGAAAGGGAGAAACTTATTTTGTAAAGTTTATCGTTTTAGATAATTAGTTGAACTTATTAAATTTAAAAAGGATATACTAGTTTAACTTTATGAGATTAGTTAGTTTGGCCCAATGTTAACATCGATCGGTCTCATTAAATTCAAATGGCCACATGTTATTTCCTCAACTTCAGAATCTGTTAAAAAGTGGCCTAAAAGCCTGATCAGAGAGCATAATGATATGGATTAGAGTGTTGCTGGAAAACTATGTTCTTGATTTGCAATTAGGTGGAATGAACTATCGCGAGTAAAATACTGGATTGCGTGAAGCATTTCAGATCAGTAATCAAAAGATGAATGAAATATAAGATCACGAGCATACATTGAGCAGCATATTACTCACTATTTTATTAATACATTTATTACAATGAACTAGTCTAGTATAAGAATCATACAGATATCCTAATCTAACCCTACTTACTTCTTTTTCTTTGATACATTCACTACAGCGTCCTAATCTAATACAAGGATTCTACAGTTATCCTAATCTAACCCTACTCTATTCTACTGATTACGTACACTGAGTGGGCGAGGTCCTCACCATTCTGCCCAGTTTTGATGCTCCCCTACTCTTAACACCGTCAATACAGTTATTGTCTCTTGATCGAGCATTTCCGTAAACTTTAACCTAAAAAATCAGATTTCTTGAAATATTACGTTTGAGGAGATTTGACCTTCTGACCAACCCTGAGCGAGGCAAGCCCTCTGAATAAGTGAGCCACCTCAGTTGGTTACATTCTCCTTTCCTCAATGCAATATAGTACAAATATCATGTAATGGTTGTTGAAAGAAAACTTTTATGACCAAATTAACGAACTGTTTTTATGAGTTTCGATCTATTTTGAAACAAACAATTTGTTAAACTAATAAAACCGAAACCTAATCAATTAAAGGATTGCTTTCAAAGTTTCCTACGTTTCTCATCTGATCCTTTTACACGCCCGTCCAAAAGAGAGGTTAGTGATTCCATTGGCCGATTTCTGATGAAAAAAGTTGAATCCTTATGTGTAAAGCATGTGAATCCAAACCAAAAAAAACACAGAGAAATAGTGGAGGAAAAGTCATTCCATCTTTTGCATTGTTTCAAAAGGGGCTTTTGTTATCTATCTATTTAGTAATGCCTATTGTTAGGAAAGTGTAAGGATACTTTTTTGTGACTTAAAAAGTATTATATGGATGAGTGGAGAAGAGATGCCATGGATTGGAAGCTTCTGCATTTTCTTCATAGTCGGAAAGCAACTCCGACTTGATTAATCAAGTGAACCGGCCGGTGATGCTTCAATCATCAAAGGCATTGCATATTTTTATAAGTCCATTATGCATACATAACATTAGCAAGCAAAGTGAAAAAGGAGTGACAAGGTCGGAATACGATATGATTCGCCAGTATAAAATCGAAGGGTTAATGTGTATGATATACTGAAATTTACCGATGAAAAAGAGAAAACTCTCTAAAATATGATGATATACTGATTGGATAATTTGTGACAAGAGGTGTATAAATGCTATTCTTAAACTCGATGCCAAAAATTACAAATATTAAGATAGAAAATAAAATTGGAAGGGTATTAAAATCTTTTTTGAAGTCTTAATTATCTCAAATATCGGATATTTATTGATATGTTTTCTTTTTCGTATGTAATATGTTTTCATTCAATATCGAATATTGCCAGAAACTTCTGCACTTTTCATTAAATTTTTTCTCACGTGCGTGCAGGTATTCTAATGCACGTATAATTTTAACTTAAAATGTTCTCAGTATTACTTATGCACATATCTAAGATATAGTGAAATAATTAAGAATTATTTTATTTTTTCTGAACGTGCAATTATTAAATTAGACTTGCACGCACTCCTATGAATTCTCTAATTTTGGCACACTTTCATTTTTTAAAAATTTCACTGATAATGTCACTTTTCATTTATTGTAAATTTAAAACAATATCCACCACATAATCTACTTTTCTATTTTTATATTCAATCTCTATCATCAATTTTCCACTTTCTTAAAAAAATGTGTTCTTTCTCATATGATATTTCAAGGAATCGGAGATTAGCGCTTTTTTGAAAAAAAAAATTTTTTAAAAAACTATTTGGGATGGAATAATTCCACAGTAGTCCATCTCAACTTTTCAAATAAGTTCAAAAAATCTTTTGAAGAATGATGACACAATACTTCACAAATTGTGAAAAGGGGGAACCAAACCAATATATTGGTCATATTTTGCTTGATTGGTGCGTCTGCCTAATATATGAATGATCAAAAGCAAGCCCACTTTCTCATAATATACACCAATTATTTTCGAGAACAAGTAAAAGGAACAAGAGGACATACTTTCAGCGTGTCCATTTCCTTCGAGTACAAAGAAGCTACTCAAACAAACCACCTTTTGGTGCTAGAAAAAGAACGGGAGTGATATATGTAGTTCGGAATTTTGCTCATCATGTTCTTAAATATCATTGAAATTATAAAATCATCCCTTAAGTATTACTAAAATTTTCAATGAAGATAATAAATAATTATATTTTTATAAATTCTTTCTGTATTCTGAACTACAAGAGTTAAATATCGGACTGGATTATATATGACAATTTGAAAAAGAATGGCCCTCAATTCATTCTTCTTCCCAGCTGTTCTACGCATATATGTTTGCTTAAAGCTTGACCTTCATTCCATGATTATGTACACAATCATATGGTAAATGGAAATTTTGATCTTGTACATATTATATGGATTCTAAAGTTTGGAGTAGTGGTTGCACTAGAAAAAAGTATGTTTGAGCCTTTTTGTCTCATGACTTCATTTTATTCAAGAATAATACTTCATCAATTATGGATTGAAAAGGTATTAGAGTGCTCATTTAACCTAATAAATTAAATAAGTTTTCAGCTGGTACTTTATAAAATATTAATTAGTTCAAAATAGTGTAATTTCTATGCATTTCAATAAGTGTTATAAATCTAGGGAGTGACCATGTTATTTGGGATGTCGATCCAGTATTGTAGCCAGTATACATTCAGCAAGTCAGAATCTGGGACTTTCTGAAAGGGCTGCTAGTTACAACCATGATCCTTTTAGACCCTTTTTTCAGTATTAGAATTGATAGGCTAATACCGGTCTTTTGATATGGTGTCACCGTCATTGATGCAGAGAATGTCTAGTAGGTTCATATTTTCAAAAAAATTCTCTGTATGGAGGAGGCTCATAGATAGACATGATTTTAGATTCTCCTCCTAATCTCACAAACTGCCTCCATTTTGAAGTTTATATGTACTACGTAGTTACTTTCAGGGTGTGACGAATCCACATATTTCACTCCACCAAGGTGTGGTTTAATTTCTTTCTAAATAAAGAATTTTGGGAGGGTAAGAATAAAAACATAAACAAATCAATAATGAAGAAGATGATAAACATATTGGTAGAGAGTAGTCAAAAAATCTATCATAGATCGTGTCTTATTCTTAATATGAATCTTTATTTTTTTCTTTAAAGATGTTAGAAGTTTTAAAAATATAAATCATACTGGCGAATTAAGTGATATTGCCGTTGTAGCAGATCACTACTTGACGTAGTGATTGATTTACTAGAAATGCGAGAATTAAACCCAAGCTTCAATGGAGTTTATGGTTATCGGAGGTAGGGCAATTGTTGCTCAATGCGCAATCTTTTTCTGGATAGAAATGGAAACGCAAATCATGTTGTTCCATTATTGGCCATGGAAGTGGGACTCGATTGCTTTCTCTCTTTCTGGACGATATCGAAGGTGCAAACTAATTCACAGCTCAGTTTCACTGTTGTGCGTGCGTGTAGGGTTTAATTTGTGCTTGTTTTTCCAACGGACAAAATCAACTTTTGTAAGCCTTTGTCCTCTCCATTTGAACTCACTTGCCAATGGAAGATTACTCGTGAACAAAAGAAATGATTCTGGAAAAAGAAAAAAAAGAAAAGAATATATATATATATATATATATATCATATCATGTGATGAGGAGTGTTTTGTTTGCAATTGAAAAAAGATCATCTATCATGCTTAAGGTGTGGCCAATTTGGCATGCATTCATGAACATATTCTTGTAAAGAAAGACCACTTTAGAAGGTAGTAAAAATCACGTCGGTGCTTGTTTTCGACAATGAAACTAGGGTTTGAACAACTAAATAGATGATCTTGCTTATTAAAAAAATAACTTTAAACGGTACAAAAATCGGAAAAAATCTGTTGATAAGTGAATATTTTAGATCTATTCAATTGAGATGTAATAAACTGAGATTAACTACGCGATGTAAAAAATTACCATCAGTAAAAATTTATGAAGAAATCAGTTGTAATCATATGCAAGAAGCTGCAACTGGAATTAGATGAACTGATATGAAATTGGACAAGACTTTACTATATGTTTCAAAGAAGGTTTTTTACATTTAGTTCATGTCCAGTTAAGCTGTTACTTATTTGAGCGGCTAACGGTTACTGTCACCTGCTGCTCAGCTAACTTTTAAAAATGTGTAGTAAAGTTGTACTGTACATGACCTTCATCGTTTTTTCATGTGATTTTACATGCTATAACTTGTATATCGTTAGATCTTGCTTAGAAGCAAAACAACAAATCTTGTGTGTGGTATTTTCATCATTTACCAAATCGAAGGACCATTGCTAAAAATGACGTCACTTTAATAAAAGTGGATGGGCAAATATACCCAAAACTTGAATTAATCATAAATCGATATTTCCATAATCAAAAAAATAAACTGTCAATTTATGCATGACAATTGCAGGACTAATGTGAAATTAATCAGTAGTTATCTATATATTGCAGGCCTTCTAGATCAAGATTAGTTGATTAGATACCTTTCTACAAGTCAAAATCGATGAATATTTAATAGCTTGTACATAAGATGAATCAATTATTCAACTACATATTTAACAATATCATTAGAATTAATGATTAATTAATAACTAATTTATTCATAATTATCTTGCTTACGTATGCCAGCTCATGCACGGGCAAAAAGTTTGGATTACCTAAGCACGAAAGGTAATTCTAACATCTGATTAATTAATAAGAATAATAGAACATCGGACTGAACTGATTGCGAGATGAACTTCACCGGCCGGAGAAATATAATTTAAAAAATAATGTGGAAAAGTAGTTACACATAAATTAATGAAATAGAGTTCTTATTAGTAGTTGATTATCTATATTTTCCACATATTTAAATTGCAGGATCTTTCCAACATACGTCAGAAACTTTTTAGCATAAATAAATTCCTTATAAGAAGTCGCATAGAACCTTCAATTCTTTAGAAAGTGTCAATTAGTATGGAGTTTAAGTTTCAATATAATTTAAGGTTTTCTTAAGTGATTTCACAAAAATTTGAGCGATCTGCAAGAGTATCTCTGCTTTGAACTTGACACAATCTAAAATAATGCAAATGATCTTAATTATCCATTAGTGACGAAAGCGTTGGCAGCAAGGAAAGCAATACTTTTCGCTTAGAGTCTTCCATTCCAGTCTATTTTTCCAGGAACTCTTTGAGGCTTATTCAAATGATTTGGGGTGATGTTTCCTACTCCATGAACATAATCTCACTTGTTGATAATATTCAGAGTTTAATAGAGCACTCTGCTTTTCAGATTTTTTTAGGTTTTTCAATATGAAAATGTCCAGACACACCTGATTACTCGCTTTGTTAAATACAGTGCAATTCTTTCCAATTCTCGGGGTTTACCTCCAATATTTCTTGTATCAAACTATTCCGGATATTTTTTAAGAGAATGAAATGACAATATACTACTTTTTCCCTAAAAAAATCAAACTCTTAATTGCTCCAATCTATATTTTCTATTATTTTTCAATTCAATTCAATATTTTTTAATTTAATTCAGATCAATTCAGTTCAATTGGAGTGGACAGAGCTCATCAAACATCCACATCTCATTGTGAACAACCCCCACCACAAGGCCAATAATCAGGTAAAGAAAGTACGTAACGCTTTTATTGAGTTTCACATTAAAAAAATGCAGGGAAAGGGGACAAATGTGCAAGCAAAAGTTACGTGAAAGGTAATTAATGTGAAAAGTTGAAAGTCACCATCTGCTTTTTCTGAACCTGCTTTCCTTGGCCACTGAAAAAGGCTATGGACTCCATTTCACGCCTCATTTTTACCTTTTTGTCCCACGAGATTTTCATTTTACACTCCTTCAACATCTCGCGGACACAAACTTTGCCCAACAAATTACGATTGTGCCACCTTTTCCCTCTCCTTTCATTCAAAAACTACACCACAAAGCAACATACTTTTTGAAGCAAATCCAATGGTCTTACAATCATGTAAATTTTATATTAATTTTAATCTACTCATTTTTCCACTTTTTACGATTAGATCATGTTCAGTTCAGTTTATTCTTAACTAATTATCAATGATTATGTTGAATAAAAATGTATTGAACTAAACTGAATGGTGGTGAGAGCCGCTGAAATATGAATGGAATAAGTTGTTAAACTGGAAGATCTCTGAAGTATTGTGAATATGGTGAAATTGATATGAAGTTCAATGTTAATGCTGTCTGCAAGTGGCCCGAAGAGATCCCTTCCGACTCCTGCCTATCTGTGCCTGCAAGAAAACGTCTCGGGGGTATTCGAAGGTAGAACCTCCGGCGTCATGATGAAAGATAAATTTCGGAGAGAAAATAGTATTTACTTGGTAGAATCTACAGTGTAGTTAATTAGAATAGTGTCATGGTGCACTATTAATAATGTTCCCTTCATCTCTTCCGATGGTCCATCCAGTCCGTCCCCAAATATGTCTACAGTATCGGATGTCATTATGGGTTTGGACCTAATTATCCTTCCCATATGTTGAGTATGGGATCGGATATCACCAAATATGTTGAACTGAACTGAATAGTATTTAAGAATTGATTGAAATGCATGTTACAAGAAGGTGCATATCGCGATATAATGGAAAGTGAGGATAAAAGTCGTGAAAGGGAACAGACGGTCAAGATGATCACCTGGCTAATGCATCTAACCGGTAGATCGATGTCAGTAGAGGCCTGCTTTTTTGGACACGCATCTCTGACGGAAGCAGGGGAATTTTGCTCGGACAACTCAACAACTGCGACAGCCTTTAGCTCAAAAGCTTCCACAGATTATTCCAATACTACTCTTTAATATTGAGTGAGAAAATATGAGAGCAAAATAATCTCTGTTCATATATTTTTACTGCTAAATGCAATCGATATTTAATTTATTTACGGTATATCTTTTTATTATTTTATTATATAATAATATATACAGATGGCAAGGTAAAAATGAAAGCAGAAAAGTCCAAAAACTTGGTGAAAACCAACTTTCAAATGTCGCACCAAGTGGTATGAAAAGCTACAGAAAAGTTGAAAAGTCAGGAATATCCTGCATCACTGCATGCATACTACTTTTTAAGCATAGGCCGGTCAAAGAAAACAGAAAGTACTTCAAATTACTCATGATTTTTACTGTCGAATTAGATGGCCAAATAATCGAATTTATTTAACCATAGATTTAGTTAGACATACACTAGTAACCTACACGCCGTAATTGCTAATTAATTAATAATAATTGATGATAAATAACACGTTTAAAATATGTTTTACAGCATCAATTAGGCAATGATAGGGTTCGTTCGTGATAAATGTGTGAAAATTGGAAGGCCATTCGATTGAATTTTCGACACTATTTAGTCATATCAGAGAAAATGTACTACACTAGCTTTAGGGATGGAAATTAGACCTAAAAGGATGCGCATTTGGGCATTTAAATTGATGGAGTAAAGTTTCTAATTAGAACATTGAGCCAAAAGGGTCAAAATGGAGATATGTTGGATTTGTTGTGGAGAGTTTATAATTTTTTCCTCTCGATTTAGACTAAAGCGATGTTTGATAAGATATATTAAAATTTAAATTTTGTGTTGTGAAATTGATAATGATTATTGCGGTTGTGTTGAGATAGAAATTGTATATTTATGGGATGGACAGGGGAATTGCAGCGCTGGTCTTATCAGAGGAGGGAGTTTTTATTCGGGCGATAACGTGAACATGCCCAGGAGTAACAGACCTTTTCTATGCAGAGACGTTAGCACTTAATCTAACGGTGGAACTGGTGGAACACCTGCGAGCTGATAAACCCGTAGTTGCGGGAGATTGCTTAACCTTGATACGTTCAGTTAGGGAGTTGCATGACCCACCGATTTGGTGTAAGTACTTGGTGCCGACTATACGGAGAAGGATGAATACTCTAAACTCTGGTTTACTTCACTGGATAACAAGAATTAATTATAACTTAGCTCATCAGCTGGCTACTTATGCAAAATCTAGTGTAGAGGAGAATAGAGTTTGGGGCATTGTTCCAACCTTATTTTTGTCAAACAATTTTGGACGTTTTTCAGGAGTTTGAATGAGATTTCGTTTTTTACAAAAAAAAAAAGAAAAAAAAAAAGATTGTATATCAATTAAGCCCTTTCAGAGTATTAGTTTGAAATATGTGTATTTCTTAATTGTCACGTCAATTTTTACACCAGTTTTTACACCATTTCTAGAGATCGCTCAAATAATAAGGACTTTTGCCCATTCTAAATATATTAACAATTAATTGTTTGTACATCTTTTGGGAAAAAGTAATGATAAATAGATGTCCAAGATATATATTTGTGTTTTATTTATCTCATACAATTTTATTTAGAAATTATTTCGTCTAATATATACGCTAGAATAATTTTAACTTTTTTGTTGTCACATCACTATTGGCGTTATCATCTTATGTCTAGAAATTAGTCCATTTGTCTATTGGAGTATAAACACAACTGCCCTTTAAGTTGACATCGTTAATTTCCTAATATTTTGTTTACACTTCAGAAAATGTCAAACTTATGAACGGTAATAAAATGTATAATAATCTTGAGACATGATGACAATTAATATGCAGATTTATGCATTTGGATCTACAATGAGGCATATACAAAATTACTGTAATCCTGTTTTATATCATAATAATTTTCAATGAATTTAGATTTATCAGTGTGTCTTCTTCAGTAATGATATTTCCGTGAGGTTAAAGTCATTGAAGTTTGCTTCACCCAACTTTATAATAATGTGTGGCAGTCCTTCTTCCAATATTTAATTGTCAAATATTTGTCCAAGTCAAACTTTTATCACAAAATTTCAGAAATAAATATTTGAGACTGCAATTGCGCGTCAAGTAATAAAGGAAAAGTTAAAAAAAAAACATGAATTCATTCTATTTTTTAAAAATAATAGGTGAGTTGCACTTCATTTCGATCAATCACACACATCATCAATTGTTCTATTTTCTAAACTTAGCTATGTCCAGTTAGATTGAGATTTACTGAAAAGTGTTGAAAATATGTATTAAAAATCTACCATTTCAGTTGAAGAAAAAAAATCTGAAAAAATAATAAGATTAATTTAAACTAAACTGGATGCGAGAACTCAAGATCGAATGGAAGCAACTTATTAATGTCGACATTTGAATATGTTGATGAAATAAATTGTTAGGTCGTATTCACTCTCAATCTGGCCTTTATTTATTGTTAGGTGCTTTGAACTAGTTTTATTTTGGATTTATGTTGTAATAATCTTTTATTAAAGGAAAGAAAAATCCTATTACATGATCACGTTCAGTTCAATTTCATTTTAATTTGTTTCTTACAATTGTAGGTAATTGTAATTTATTGTTGACGCAGCTGAGATATCAGTTAAGATCCGCCAGCACGAATCTGAATTAGTAAGAAGTCGCTGACGCTGCCTCCTTGTCCGGTTGTTATTGAAATCCACCAAATAAGAGATAACACTCTTGAAAATATATATTATTGATAATCGAAAACTGTTAATTAATGAATACAAAATTCCTATAAATACTAAGAAGAATTCTCAAAGAAATTCTAACCTAAATCTAGAACAGAATATTAAAAACTTATTTCTAAAACTGAAAGGGAAATAATAAACTAATTATGAAAGCCTTGATAATCGATTCTTTCGACGAAAGGGGCGTTTAGACGAACACTAACATCGATCGCGAATTCGTCCTACATCAATTGTAATTGCAACCATTTTCATCTAGATGAGTTATAAGAAAAATCTAATAATATGATCATGTTCAATTCATTTTCATCTCAGTTTATTCCTTATAGTTATAAGTAGTTGTAATTTTCTTCCACCAACTGTAAGTTATTCAAAGTAACCGCATTTTCTTTCAACTAACTGCTAATTTCTTACCGTCAAATGCAGTGGAGGAAGTAGAGGTTGCACATGGTGACACCATCAATTTATAGTCTATATAAGTGTAATTTAAAACAAAATGTAGTACGGTATTAAATTACGACAAGTTCCAATCATATTTAACAACTCCAGATATATTTGTCTGTTCCGCTGATCAATCATCCAGATGAGTTATCAGATTTGCAATGTACTACGTATGTTCAAAACATTGTTGACTGGCGATTCGCATCACTTGCAAACAAATCCTCAAGCCCTCAACCGACTTGGCCGTGGACGTAGACCGGGTCAAGTTTTACCAACAACAGTCCGGCAAAGAAAGGGGAAATAATTGAGTGGTAACTATCATGAGCCTGACAGTAACTTTTTTACTGATATTCCGTGAGGTCATGAGAAAGCAAAGATGAGATGGTGAAAAGTTGAGAGTGTCTCGATAAACGCGTAAAAGGCAAGTGAGAGCGTGCGTTCTCCAAAGGGAATATGATGATCGTCCTCATTCTTTCTTCTTTTTACCTTTTGGTTTCTCTGCATCTTTATACAAAGTGGTACTCAAATTAAAGGTGGTAGAAACATCGAGGACTTGTGAGCTATTTGTGCCGACATGATTTGCACATTGGAAATATACTCCCAATTTTCCAAATCAAATAATCCATCCGTTCTGGTCGAATCTGCGGAGAAAAAAATGAAACTCAAATTTTTAATTGTGAAGTATTTGGTGGAAGTTGAATTTAAAAAGAAAGTGGGTAACATGAATTGATGAAAATAAAATATCATTACCACAAAAAGAATGTGTGCCCTCAAATTGCGACATTCAAAAAAGAAAAATATGTAATTTCGATTGGAACGGAAGAGTACTCCCTCTATCATAGGGCTTTAAACGAGTCGTGCCGAGTCAAATGCGAATAGAGTATGTTTCAGTTCGACTTCGAATAAAATTTGTGTATTAGTGATCGACCTCAAACTCGAACAAGGTAGAATATTTTTATTCATACTCGCCTCGAATGATTTTTACCTAGTTGGAACCCTATTCATAAGTTCGATCAAATTCGAATTTGAACTCCAGTTCGAGCTAATTCAACTACACAATAATTAAATATTTAATTTTGTTATATAAAATGTAAAATATTATTGTACTCTTTTGACTCAACGAACCTGATTTAAAAAGATTGATAGAGTACAAACCACTTTAAAAATGACCAAAAATTGGATAAGATCCTGAAACAGAGTAATGCTTCACGAAAATAATTAGACCTATTACTTACATATATCATTGATTACTTACAAATGAAGTATGCAACTAGATTAAATTCATATAAAATAAAGTATGAATAAATGGGAAAAAATAGGATCTTAATACTTCATGATTTTAAGGTGATTCGTGACCCATTATAGTTGAGTACTAGTAAGAATGTGCATTGATGATGAAATGAGAAAATGACCAATATCTTTTTTCACAGAATTAAAAAAAGACCATATCTAAGTTGATTTAACAATTAGTAACATTTTTAAAAAAAGTGACTCCAAAAGATAGCATCGATAACTAACAAAAAGGCAGTAATAAACTAATCAGGAAGTGCTTAATTATTCTTGTGCTTCTAAAAGCTGTTTCTCAAAAGCTTTATAAAGCCTTCCCAATGATATTGGACAATTGAGTATCATCTCCACATTCCACCTAAAGCTTAATCCAATCTCAACTTTCTACACAAATTTTTTGGGTTCTTTATTCATCCATTTTATCCCCTAATTATGATTTTGGCTTTCCACAACATTGAATTCTTAATTCATGAATTATATATTTAATAATTGTGAGCTTGAAGTCTAACTTGAATTTGACCGAGCTTGCAAACAGTGCTCGAATCAATTAAAAATCAACCGAATCGAGCTTGAACTAAAATATTCTAAATTAAATCAGTTCGAGCTTGATCACGAACGCACAAATTTTATTCGAGTTTGAACTAAAAATATTCCAGATCAAACGAGTTCGAATTCAATCACAAACAAATTTCACTCGAATTCAGATTGAACATGCGTTGTTCGCGTTCGGCCCAACTTATTTACAACCCTACATACAAATATGATGAATACAATTAATCTTATTTAAACGCGCTCTTTTATTGCAAGAGGGATATAGAGAATGAATTCTTTTATTTAAAAGATGAATACAGACCAAATCACGAATTCTTAACTAAACCATTAGCAAATTAGAAAATATTATTACACACAATTAATTTCACTAATCATGATCTATTATATCTGTAACACCACAAACATTAAATTGTGTATCATCTAACCAATTTAAAAACACAAAATTAATCAATTAAATCACAAGAAACAAGAATTGAAACAAAATCCCAAATCACGAATTAAATTTTTTTTAAATTAAATTTCTAACTTAGATTGGGAATCAATCAGAATCGAACAACGACCACCCCTAACTACATGTAGATGAGACATTAGCCAATGAATAAGTTTGATTTCCTTTTTCAAAATAATATAATTGGAAAAAAAAATTCAGCCAAGTAAGATTCCCAATATAATTATTTTCAATCACAAAATTAACCATCGCTTGAATTGCCAGTTATCTGTTTAATTGTCTCAATCAAAATGTACAAACAACTAATTATATATCTGACTTTTCCTTTTTAATTTCACATTAACATTTCGTAAACCATGAATTGTCAATCGCTTCAGCTATACATGCGTACTTTCCGTCACAGAAAAAAATTTGCAGTACTCTCCAACACACGAATTTAACTTTAAATATATTAGGATCAATAAAAATTTGATATTAATATATTATATGTTCAAATAATTTCTATTCTCATGACTTTAAAATTTATAATTTGGTTTGATTTCGTAGAAAGATATTTATGAAAATTTCTAATTATCTATAATAGGTAAAAATTTAGGTTTTAAAAAATTTTCACGAGTATTTGGAGTTTCTTAATAGAGTAAATTTCCACATTTTTTGTCGACCACACTATTTGTGAGAGTTTAGTTCATATCATTTTTAAATTCTTATATATTCTATTTCCAACCAAACAAACTCACAAAATCAATCGCTGACTCACAAACCATGTAAAAAATCTGAAAAGTGGAAATAAAACAGGTAAGATTTACGTTGAGATTCATATTAGGATATTTTCAACCTCACTAAAACATTAAGTAATTTCAATATAGAATCATGATTCAATACACGGAGATCTGGATGTCCCAGAATTATACCACTCAATCACTGAGGAGATTCGAGCCGAGTTTGTGCAATGAGACCTCAATTTACCATGCTGGATACTTGGTACGAAAATACGGATGCCCATCTGATAGCTAGCATAGGGAAAAATAATAGTTCGGATTATGTACAATTGAGTTATACTTCACAATTTCTCTTATCAAACATTGTTGGACGTTTTCCAGCACCCTAAGTATGATAAACACCTTTTCCTTTCAAAAAATATATAGAATCACGATTCAATCTCTCTGGTCTCTTATTATAAAACTGTCACATGCAAAGACGATTTTTCTAAAATTCAAAAATCTTAATCAGAAAAATGGGCACTAAAACGGGTAAGATCCACCTTTTATTTCATTCAACACGTCTTAAATATTGTGGCATTGAACAGAACCAAACGATATGACGCACGAAACGTACAAATAATCAAAGCAGTTGAAAATGTGTTTGCCTTCAACATTAATATTCTTTCTCCACATAATAATAGGAGAGTCGTTTTGGCAAAAAGAAAGTCAAGGAGTAAAGCAAAACAAAAATCGAAAAGGCGATAGCGATTTCAGGCATGCTTGCCTGGGTTGCGTGTGAAAAGCGGAATTTTTTTTGGTTCAAAGGTTAACTAAAAGCGGTTAATAGCGCATGAACCCCACGCTCAAAAGCGTGCTTAGCTTCACCACAATCGATTCATAAATTACATGCCTAACTCTGATTTACTAATATATCTCTGATTTTTCCTATGATTTATCAGTGCAGGTTTAGATCATGATGAAATTAATAAGAATAAAGTAATTTTTTTGAATAAGTAATTAATAAATTGAACATGCTCGTAGCAGCAAGTCAATCGATTTTGAGACGTTATTCTCTTCATGCCATGTAAATAAAATAAAATAAACTAAATTAATGAATTAAGATAAAATAAAGACAATGGTCTAATAAAAACTTTTCTAAATAATATAAGATGAATAAATAATTGTTTGAATTTGACTCATGAGCCCTATAAAAATCGAGTTTAGATATGAACAATTCCACTTTTTATAAATTCAAAAGGTTTAAATTCAATCCAAGTCATCTCATTCATCATGACAAACCAAGGATGGAAGCCTTTTTTCTCTAGTCCATGCTTGAGGAAGATGGTCTTTTAGTTTGAAAAGTATGAAAAAAAGCAAAAGCTTCGAGTAAAATTGAATTTATAATATACCTTACTTCTAACAAAATCTCCATATTAATAAAATTGTACATGATATTCATATTATCTCGATAAATCCATCAAACTTGTAGCATAAATGATTTCAACTCAAATGTGTTATAACTGCTGTCCAGCTCAGCTTCTTCCAAGAAATTTTAGCGGATAGCAGTTTCAAATAGTTCCAAACAGTTCAAACAGTTTTAGCAGCTGTTTTCATCCGATTTGTATTTTTTTAAAAATAACTAAAATGTTTTGAAATTTACGTTTAAAAAGGTTCTAATAATTGTTGTCAATGAAATATTATTTATTTTAACTTGTCGTTACATTTAAATCATATATAAATATTCATCCATAAATAATAAAATAATCAAATCATTTTCAAGCAGTTCTAACAACTAACAAGCAGCTCAAGCAGCTCAACTGATTCTTCATTTCACTCATTTTCTTCTCAAATTCAGTCTCCATCATTCATATCATAATTTTTAATTTACTTTCAATTTATCTTTAACATCTTTCATTGAAACGGAGGGAGCAGCGATACTATTCCTTTAAAAACTCTTTGAACAAAGAAACTAGGGGGAACAAAAAGGTAATAGAAGACAAATGAGGAGGTGAAAAGGCAGTCAATCTTTAGTGATGACTGATGAGAGAAAGAAGGCAGGGAAAGCAAAGTTTGTGTGTGTGTGAGATAAAAGTAAAGGTGTTGTAGTCCTGGAAATGTACTCATGAATCTCCTCATCATCTCCCAAAAAGACTCATTTTCATCTTACTTTACTTCCATCACCCTTTCAACCACTCCCCTAAACTCGTTATCTTCGCAGCAAAGGTTATTTATATTGCAGAATCATCACGTCGGGGTTTATACTTTTTAATTAGCAATGTCATTAGGGGTGTAAATGAGCCGAACTGTTCACGAATGGTCCGTGAATTCATTTAAAATTCGAACTCGTGTTCGAATTGAGCGATTTCGATTTGAATTCAAACTCGTTTATATATATACAATCTCAAACTCGTTCATATATATATGATCTCAAATTTGAACATATTTATAATAATATGATAGTTTCGTCGAACTGCTTGAACAAAACGAGTACAATTATGTACGTACTATACTTTGCATATTACAGAATAAAAATTAAATAATTAATCATTGTGAGTTCGAGATCGAATTTGATCGAACTTACAGATTAACTAAAAATCATTCGAGTTCGAAGTCGAATTAAAATAATTTAACTCGTTCGAGTTCGAACTTGATTATGAATATCGTTGTTCGCGTTCAGCTACGAACCTAATTATCACCACTTCATATGACATCAATTTAGCCTTCTATTTACATCCTCATATTTTCTATTTGTACTCTTGCTTAATGAAAACGGTTGTTTTATTGTTATTAAATTAGAAATGTTTACTCATCCCTAACCCAAATATTCTCTATCAATGCTACTACCGCTCTATAATAGTGGTATGTCATTTATATGTTCACTTGTTTGATACTTGCAATAAATTTTATGTATCGATAATAAATGATTGATTGTCATAATGAAAGGGATATACTAGTACTGTGTATTTGGTGTTTAATTTACATTTTTATTCCAATCAAGCAGCCCCTGTTACCTTTCAACTTGATTATTTAATAAAAGTAATTTAATTCATATCCTATCAAATTATCAATTCATAGACTAGCAAAGTAATACCATCATTTCTACATCCGTATCCTCCCTTGTAGAAATACATTTTAATAAATGTAAGTTAAACATAGAGTGTGGAATAAATATTCATAAAAATTTGTTTGGTCATGCAACTCTTGTTCAGTTAAACGGTTAACTGCTAGCTGCTGACAACTGCTAGCACCTGCTATCAACTAAAATTTAGTTGTCGTGGGCTGAAATCATGTTAAAAACGTTGTTAGAATTCGAATACGATATCAACACATTCATACGTTCACAAACTTTAATATTTAAAAAGAATTGCATTTAACAAAGGTCTTCATTGAGAATGAATTTAGAATTGCATTTGAACAGTTGAAAAGTACTTGAAGAATGCTAAGAGAATGTCTCAAATGGAAAATCGTCACCAAATTCAAATATTTTGTATGTTTCCCGCTTTACAACTTCATTCAAATGCTAGAGTTTGAGATACATGTTGTACATTACGAGCGTACATATTTTGGTGTTTGAATATTTTGTATTCATGTTGTATTTGAAAAAAATACTCTAACAACAACAGGTTTGGGCTCAGTGAAAATGACTTGATGCACTCCGATTACGAGGGTCGCGATAAATGAGATTTTAAAGAGTTCAAATTATGATTCGCCACACATCAGAGTTTAAGGTACTTAAGTTACATTACTATTATTTTAATAAATTATTATTTACTTTTAATTCAGTACACACACTCAGGGCCTGTCAAGTTGGGTTGAAATTAATTTAATTGAGATTTGTTTAGTTTAATTGAGATTAATTTAAATTAACTGAGATTAATTTACCCGAACTGAGATTTTTCTGGTTGAACTGAGATTAATTTAACTGAAAAGAGAATATTATGTATAAAATAAGGGCACGTTTGCCTGAACTTATTTCATGTTGAACTGAATTTTACTAAAGTGAAAATTAATGTATCAATAATAGAATCAGTATGTCTAATTTTACTTGAATTTGTTCAAAATATAATTTCACTAAATAGAACTTAATTAAATTGAACTGAACTACTAATAAGGTCCACAAAATAGGGCCTAAGGGGAGGTCTACTTGAGCTTATATCTTACTAAGCTGAGCTGAGCTGAGCTGAAATGAACTGAACTGAACTGAAGTGAAAATTAATGAATTGAAAAATAGAATTAGTATTTCTAAATTCACCTGAATTTAATCAAATTATATTTTAAATAAATTGAACTGAATTGAACTAAACTGAATTGAATTGAACTAGACTGAATTGTATAGAAGTGAAAATTAATGTATTAAAAATAGAATCAGTATGTCTAAATTTACTTGAATTTTATCAAATTAAATTTTGATTGAACTGAACTGAACTGAATTAAACTGAACTGAATTAAACTGGACTTAATTGAACTGAAGTAAAAATTAATGTATTGAAAAACAAAATCAGTATGTCTAAATTTACTTGAATTTTATCAAATTATATTTTGATTGAACTGAATTGAAATGAATTGAATTAAACTGGGATGAGTTGAACTGAACTGAACTGGACTGAACTGTTCTTATAAACTCCGGCAAACAGGCCTAAATCGTTATGTTTTATATCCAATTGAAATAAAGTTAAAGTAATTATTTTATTGAATCAAATTAATCTCAGTTTATTCTAGTTGAACTGAGATTAATTTAACTGAACTAAGATTAATTTAATTGAACTGAGATTTATTTAGTTTAACTGAGATTAATTTAACTGAACTGAGATTAAATTAACTGAACTGAAATTAATTTAACTGAGATTATTTTTCAATAATCTGAACTTGACAGGGCCTCAAGGTGTATTTAAAAATACACACGTACACACACTCAAAGTGTAATTAAAAAACACACACATACACACACTCAAGGTGTAATTAAAAAACACACATACACACACTCAAGGTGTATTTAAAAATACACACGTACACACACTCAAAGTGTAATTAAAAAACACACACATACACACACACACACACTCAAGGTGTACTTAAAAAACACACACATATACACACTCAAGGTGTAATTAAAAAACACACACATACACACACTCAAGGTGTAATTAAAAAACACATACATACACATACTCAAGGTGTAAATAAAAACACACACGTACACACACTCAAAGTGTATTTAAAAAACACACACGTACACACTCAACTAAATGTGTATTTAAAAATCACACACACACTAAAGGTGTAATTAAAAAACACACACGTACACACATTCAAGGTTTATTTCTAAAACACACACATACACACACTCAAGGTGTATTTCTAAAACACACACATACACACACTAAAGGTGTAATTAAAAAACACACACGTACACACTCAAGGTTTAATTAAAAAACACACACGTACACACAACACTCAAGGTGTATTTATAAAACACACACATACACACACTCAAGGTGTAATTAAAAAACACACACATACACACACTCAAGGTGTAATTAAAAAACACACACATACACACACTCAAGGTGTAATTAAAAAACACACATACACACACACACTCAAGGTGTAATTAAAAAACACACATACACACACACTCAAGGTGTAATTAAAAAACACACATACACACACACTCAAGATGTAATTAAAAAACACATACATACACATACTCAAGGTGTAAATAAAAACACACACATACACACACTCAAGGTGTATTTAAAAAACACACACGTACACACTCAACTAAATGTGTATTTAAAAATCACACACACACTAAAGGTGTAATTAAAAAACACACACGTACACACACTCAAGGTGTATTTCTAAAACACACACACATACACACTCAAGGTGTAATTAAAAAACATACACGTACACACACTCAAGGTGTATTTCTAAAACACACACATATACACACTCAAGGTGTAATTAAAAAACACACACATACACACACTCTCAAGGTGTAATTAAAAAACACACACGTACACACACTCAAGGTGTAATTAAAAAACACACACGTACACACACTCAAGGTGTAAATATAAAACACACACACACTCAAGGTGTAATTAAAAAACACACGGACACACACTCAAGGTGTATTTCTAAAACACACACACACTCAACTCAACGTGTATTTAAAAATCTCACACACACACACACTCTCTCTCAAGGTGTATTTAGAAAACACACACGTACACATACACACTCAAGGTGTATTTAAAAAACACACATACACAGCCACACTCAAGGTCAAGGTGTATTTCTAACACACACACACATACACACTCAAGGTGTAATTAAAAAACATACACGTACACACACTCAAGGTGTAATTAAAAAACATACACGTACACACACTCAAGGTGTATTTCTAAAACACACACATACACACACTCAAGGTGTAATTAAAAAACACACACATACACACACTCAAGGTGTAATTAAAAAACACACACATACACACACTCAAGGTGTAATTAAAAAACACACACATACACACACTCAAGGTGTAATTAAAAAACACACACATACACACACTCAAGGTGTAATTAAAAAAATACACACATACACACATTCAAGGTGTATTTCTAAAATACACACGCTGACACGCATACACACTCAAGGTGTAATTAAAAAATATACACATACACACACTCAAGGTGTATTTCCAAAACACGCACACATTCACACACTCAAGGTGTATTTCTAAAACACACATACACATACTCAATGTGTATTTAAAAAACACACAAATACACACGCTCGAGGTGTATTTGTAAATCACACATACACACACTCAAGGTGTATTACAATACATACTCTCGACGTAGCTTTGAAAAAATGGAGAGAGTTAAAAGTATGGTGGCCGAGCGGTCGTGGTGATATTCAGCCGGAGCAATTGCGGGATATGCCACACCAATCAAGTCGCTCATTAGCGGTTACGGTGCAAACGATGTCGAGATCAACCAGATTTCTCGAGACAAGGAGGTCGAGCAGGATTTATCGAAACTGGTCGGTCAGAATCCAGCTATTCTCGTTATGTTTATCAACAGATTTTTGGTCGGAGAGGTGCCGATGAGGTGACACTTCAACTCGCTCCTCCGGCAAAGACTCATGAGGGCTGGTTATGGGTTTAATTATCTACGTACTAAACCCTAAAGTATGGGTATTAATATATAATAATGGGTAAATTGTTATTATAACCCCATTCTTTTTCAATTTTATTTCCCTTTTTTCATCTCAAAGTTTGAATCTTGTCTGAAATTTTGAAATAAAAAATGTTTTAAAAAATATACACCTTTTTGTTATATTTGAATTTGTAATTTACCGTTTAATTTTGACTTTCAAAATGAATTGATAAATAATTAATGATAATAATAAATGTAATTTTATTAGATTTGTATAATACATGAACTTGTGTAATTTTAGTTGAGCCTGAGGAAATAATAATATTTTCGATCTATAGGAAACCAAAGTGAAACTGTAATCACGGACTTGTATATAGATGGATATCATGAATTTCAAAATCATGATTCCCATTTTGGAGATTTTTTTCACTCAATATTTCCACCTTCGAAATCAATATTGATAAGATCCAAATAAGTGACGTTTCCATGCTAAAAATAGGAGTCGTCGTGATTTTGGTCAGGATCTATGATTCTAATTGGCTTACTGAAGCGCTTCAGAGACTAAATTTCTATGAACATTAATAAAATAAACTGCATGAAAACTAGAAATTAAGGAGATAGTGTCATTGATGATTGCAAGAAATTCAACTGGTACAGCTCTGTTGCTTAATATAGCTTGTACCTCACCAGCTAGATCCGACCATACTACTAGATTTTGAATTATAAATCCTGAAGCTGAAAAAAATAGGGTTGATCGAGCGAAGCACATGAAATGGTGTATTCATTGGTCGAGCAGTTACGTACTCTTAGGTTATGATGATGTGGTCGACAGATATGGATAATCAAATTTCAAAGATCATACTTACTGGTCAAGAAATGATCCTGAAATCTCTCGTCTCGGGTATTATATTTCATCACAACTTAACTTTATTATTATTTTTGATCAGAACTTTATAATTTTTGGTTACATTGTATACCATAGATCTTGGCTGTGTGAAGACTGTTTCAGAAATCATGATCGAACATTTTAGGATTGATGTACTCTATATACATTTTCTTCTTTAAATATGTACTTCCAGGACATTTTGTTATGTAGGAAATTCTCTTCATGAATGGCCAAATCTTGATGAATTGTAATAATTTATAATTTGTAACACAACCTAACAAACAGTGAGGCGATTAAAAAGGCTACAAAAACAGAAGGCAGAAAAAAGAAATGAAAAAAAAGATAAAGAAAGGACAGAAAAAGAAGAGCAGGTTTATACTGCCCAGAAAGCATTTCTCAGAAATCCTTGCAACTGAAAGTACTCCTTCCCACCTTTTATTATTTCCATAAATTCTCCCCCCTACTTTTTCTCTCACATCTAATCTCATAGGGAAGTACAGACCAACCAAACACTGCTTTGCTCCCTTTTGCCACCTCATCACTGTTATTTTCTTCCAATCATTTCGAGGTAATTTTCTTGTACATTTTCACCACACATTTCAGTTCACTTCGATATATCAACTCATTTTCACCGACTTATTCTCTTATCGTTCAATTCAGTTTAGCAATATTTAGTCTGGGACATTTCAGTTCAACACTCTCCAGGTTTAGCTGAAGTCGACATACAGTATAGCATACTTGAAAACTTTTAGATTTTAATTCACTTCAAATTTGTTGGAAACGATGCTCCTGATTTAAGATCATGTCTAATTCACCTTATTTTTAACACTTTATGTCACATTTCAGCAGTTTATTTTCTCATATATCAGTAGAATTCAGCACCTTTTAGTTCACTGCTGAACTATTACTTGTATTTTTCCTATGGTAAATGATGAATTAAAAAAGACTAAAAGATGAATTATTACAAGAATATGATTTGAATAGTACTTGTTATTTCAAAAGGCAACTTTCTGACTTTTTCTCTCACACACAGTTGTGTCACACACTCCTTTTCTAAAACACCCAAACACACTTCTAAATTAAGGAAAATAAAATAAAGAAAATAAAGACTTGGTTTGGTTTATTGGATCTTCCTAATTGCCATCATCATCATCCCTTCTTTTTTTCCCCTCTCCATATTTATATAAACTAAATAAACAATTTCATCTTTGATTATTTATATATGTAGGCTATAGAGAGAGTTGATATTTTTCCCCTTTCCGGCCTATTCAATGCGATAGAGACGGTGAGTTGAGCTGTTTGTGTGTATATGTTCATCTCCACCTTTTCATCATCATCATCATCAACCCCCCTTCTGCACAATCACAGACACAAGATTCTCAAAACCCAGAAAGAAATGAGACGCAAGCACAGATATCATATCATCACGTCCCTCTGAATTACCAGCAACAAGAACCCAGAAAGTTTTGATTTTTATTTTTTCAGTTTTTCTGCAAGTTTTTGGTTAGGATGAGAGCTGGGTTGAGTACAATCCAGCAGACGCTCACGGCGGAGGCGGCGAGCGTGCTGAACCACTCCATAGCGGAAGCCGGCCGGAGAAATCACGGCCAGACGACGCCGCTGCACGTGGCGGCGACGCTGCTGGCAGCGCCATCCGGGTATCTCCGGCAGGCCTGCATCAGGTCGCACCCGAACTCATCACACCCTCTCCAGTGTCGCGCGCTCGAGCTCTGCTTCAGCGTGGCTCTCGAGCGGCTCCCCACCGCTCAGAACACGGCGATGGAGCCGCCGATCTCCAACGCGCTGATGGCCGCGCTTAAGCGAGCTCAGGCGCACCAGCGTCGCGGCTGCCCGGAGCAACAACAACAACCGCTGTTGGCCGTGAAGGTTGAGCTCGAGCAGCTTATCATCTCCATCTTGGATGATCCCAGCGTCAGCCGGGTGATGCGCGAGGCCAGCTTCTCCAGCCCCGCTGTGAAAGCCACAATTGAGCAGACTCTGAGCTCGAGCTCGCATCCTTCTCATCAGAGCAGCCATCTTAGCGCGTTTGCCGGTCCCCGGCTGCAGAATAACGCAATTCATGCTCCGATGATGCCTAATCCGTACATAAACCGCCGCCTTATGGAAGGCGGAGCTGGTGGCGCGGGGCAATCCGGTGGTACTGGTTCGAGAGGTGAGGAAGTTAGGAACACACTGGAAATTATGAAGAGGAGCAATAAGAGGAACCCTGTTTTGGTCGGTGATGTGGAGCTGGAGCCGGTGATGAAGGAGGTGTTGAGGAAGTTGGGAAATGAAGGGTTTCTGAAGGATGTTACGGTGGTTTCTGTGGAGAAGGAGCTCGGCGGGAGCTTCGAGATGATCGGAGAATTGGGTGGTTTGGTGGAGAGCAAGATGAGTGGAGATGGATGCTTGATTATTGACTTGGGAGACTTGAAGTGGATGGTGGAGCATCCTGGTGGCGGTGGCGCTAAGGCGGCGGTGGCGGAGGTGAGGAAGTTGTTGCTGGGCGGCTCCGGCGAGGAGAGTGGCCGGAGAAGAGTGTGGCTGATCGGAACTGCATCCTGCGAGACTTACATGAGGTGCCAGGTCTATCATCCTACAATGGAGAATGATTGGGATCTTCAAGCTCTTCCCGTATCTCCCAGATCCCCCATTCCCGGGTCGATGTTTTCGAGGTGTGTTTTATTCTCTCTATCCTTTACTAATTATGATCAGCCTTTTCTTCTTGTTCTTACTCTTGAATGTTTTGGTTGATTGGCCTAATGCAAAAAAAAAAAAAAAAAATTAAAAAAATCAGTTTTTAAGTTAAATTTGGAGAAATTGTAGCAGTTTCTGGTTATATATGATTTGGATGTTGAAAAATGAATGGTCTTGTCCAAATTTGCAGTCTTGATTTTGAGTACTAATGTAAGTTTTGGTTCATTCTTCCTTTTGCTTTTGTTTTTTGGATTTGACCTGGTTGTTTATTGTATGTACTGCATGTATTCTTGTGCTGTTTCTGTCTTCTTATTGTTTTTGATTGTGTGTAGGCCTATGGTTGAGAGGATTTCACCGGGCAAAACCTTCGAGCCTTTGAATTCGTTGAAGAAGATGCCTGTGATGAACCCGGCTTTGTCACGGGGCATCACTGAGAACCTTGATCCGTCGCGAAGACTGTCCTGTTGCCCTCAGTGCTCGGAGAAGTACGAGCAAGAGCTTAAACTTGCGACGAAGGATCTCGAGAGTTCATCTCTCGAGAACAGACCAGAACCTGCTCGGAATCCTCTGCCCATGTGGATGCAGAATGCCAAAGTTGCTAGTCCCGATGTTAGACCGACGAATCCATCTCAGGTACATTTTGTTTGTATTGACTGTCGTATAAATTCTAGGAAGGCGATTGAAAAATGAATTCTGAATTCTGAATTAATATGTTGTATTGTTTTCAGAGGAGGGATCTAGAATTGCTTACTAAGCAGAAGACTAATGAGTTGCAAAGGAAATGGAACGATACATGTTTGAGGCTGCATCCAAGCTTCCATCAAAATGTTGTTTCTGAAAAGTTGTCTTCCCCGGCTATCCCTGCTATGAGGTTCTGCAACCCGATACTTATGCGGCAGCCTATGCCATCGAGGTTGCCTAACACGAGGATACTCGGAAACAGCACATTGCAACCGAACAGAAATGAAACCGCTGCTCAGCCAATAGAGGTTGTTGCATCTCCTCCACGTAGCCCTGTGAGAACAGAGCTGGCTCTGGGGCGTAAGGCTAATGAACCAGCAGCAGCAGCTCCTGAGAAGCCTGCAGAATCAGGAGGAGAGCGGGTGAAGGACTTGCTGAGCTGCCTCTCCTCTGCTCCTCAGACAAAGCTTTTTGAGAAGTTCGCCAATGCATTAGATGCTGATACATTCAAGAAGCTCCTCAAGGGCCTCATGGAGAAAGCTTGGTGGCAGCAAGATGCAGCCTCTGGTGTAGCCTCGGCTGTGACACGATGCAGATTAGGTAATGGTAAGCGACGAGGAGCTGAGACAAAAGGCGATGTCTGGCTGTTATTCACAGGTCCTGACAGGATAGCGAAGAGGAAGATGGCATTTGTTCTTTCAGAGCAAATGTGTGGGACGAACCCCGTTATGGTATCGCTAGGTTCACGACGGGAAGAGCGGGACGCGGCTTTCCGTGGTAAGACCGCCCTTGACCGGATCGTGGAGGCGATTAGGATGAACCCGTTTTCAGTTATCTTGTTGGAAGACATTGATGAGGCAGACGTGATTATGCGAGGGAACATCAAGCGGGCAATGGAGAGGGGCCGGCTGACCGACTCACACGGCAGAGAAATCAGCCTCGGAAATGTCATATTCATCTTAACAGGCAACTGGTCTTCAGTTAGTAATGGCAGCTCAGCCGATGAGAAGAGATATGCATCGCTGGTGGCCGGAAATTGGCAGCTGAAGCTGACAGTGAGTGAAAAGAATAATGCCAAGCGAAGATCAAGTTGGATGCACGATGGAGGAGCCGAGAGGCCGACAAGGAAGAGAATACAGCAAGCAAGCTCTGGTCTGTCATTCGACCTTAACCTAGCGTTAGGAGACGGAGAAGATGACAGAACCGACGGCTCACACAACTCAAGTGACCTCACAGACGACGATCAGTATAGCCTTGAAGCTAGGCAGTTCTCAATCACATCAGTGCCTCATGAGCTAGTCAATCTAGCAGATGATGCAATCATTTTCAAGCCTGCAGATTTAGCTTTCATTCGCTCTGAGATCAAGAAAACCATAGCCACAAAATTCTCCATGGTTTTGGATGACAGGGTTTCCATTCAAGTAGATGAAGAAGTTGTGGAGAGAATACTAGGCGGGCTCTGGCACGGGCGAGCCAGCCTAGAGGAA
Organism: Sherardia arvensis; assembly: GCA_948330725.1. Classification (NCBI taxonomy): domain Eukaryota; kingdom Viridiplantae; phylum Streptophyta; class Magnoliopsida; order Gentianales; family Rubiaceae; genus Sherardia; species Sherardia arvensis. The sequence goes on from OX415235.1 coordinate 50,121,086, forward strand.
TGGGTGGAGAAAGCTCTAGCGCCGAGCTTTGATCAGCTCAGCGCTCGGTTACCTTCCACGACAATTGCGGGCAAATCAGCTCACCTCCAGCTCGAGCTTGAACCCGACTCGAGTTTGGATAGCAGAGATGAGCTGCTGCCTAGTAGAGTTGCAGTGATGGTGGAGTGACTGTGACTGTGAGTGTGAAAATTCCTTTATTTTTCAGGGGGTGGAGGTGTACATATGCAAGTGTTTAGGGGGTAAATTGAAAAGAGTGGGAGAAAAGAAATGAAAAGGGGTGAGATTGGAGATAAATTAAGCATGATTTTGAACTGCTCTCACTTTCTTCAAGTCACTTTAGATTACTATTTGTTTAGTGTTTGTTCTTTCATATAATACTACTAGTAGTACTAAATTTTGTCCTATTACATCTGTAATACATCAATCATTTATTCTTCCGAATATTATATATATCTAGATCAAGAATAATTTATAAGATCATAAAAAGGCTTGATTTGTTTTTGGAGTGAGTTGATTATGATCTTGATTCTCTCGAACAATCATAGTTCAACATGAGTTTTACACGTGGAAAATTCAAGTTTTATCTCATTTCATTTTACGATTAATTCTTGTCTAGTTTATCTAAAATAAATCGAGTAATATTAAATTGAAAAAGTGTCAAGAATGAGCAGAATTGAACAGAAACGCCTTAATTGACAAAGTTACTCGTGAAAAGAAAGCATGTTGAGTTGTGAAAAATAAGGCATGATGAAGTACGTGTGGTGAATAATGCAAAAGTGGAATGATATGATGGATGCATTTTAAGTGGTAAAACGGAATGGTTGTAAAGCCGTTTTTCTTTTGCCGCCCGTAATAATCATAAGCATAATGTCAAGTTTTGTGGGGCGGTACCGTAAACGTCTAAACCGTAAAGTAAACGTCTCCCATCTATGGTTTACTTTGAACAAACGGCTACTTTGTCGTTCCGACATGTTTAGTTGAGTTGAAATTATATTATACTGAGATACGTTCGTATTATAAAAAAGAATGTTGATGTTGGGTGTTGCTGAGTTTAAAAATGATGAAATGAATTCAAATTTGCTAATTTGAACTCAGCTAAAGTGAACTAGATTGCAAACGTTTTGAATGAATTAGTTCAGTTATGCATTCAAATGAATGCATAACTCTCATTCACATTATATTCAATATAATTATTTTTTAAAAAATATTTTTATTATTATTGATAACAATTTCTCTTAATTAATTTAACAAAAAAGCACCGTCTAAATATGAAACGTGCTAAAATGTGTTAAAATATATTTTTGAAATGTATTGCATCGAGCAGTATTGCTGATTCGGGCCGCTATTGTTATATTTTGCCGATCAATACATACATTGTCCTATCTTATACCGTATACTTTCTTTATTTAGTTAGATCAGTTCATTTTCCTCCTCTAATTCCAGCCGTTTCACATTTGAAACCGAGTATTGAAATAATCTAAGTTTTAATATAAATTTGTCAGCCTTTCTCAATGCAGAAGTAACCAATCAAATGCTAAAATCATGAATTGGGTTTCCACTTAGAAGAGACATGCATGATGGTTGGTGAATTTTGAATTAATAAATGGATCTGTAACGCTGGGATCGAGCACTGGTGGTGGTGAGAGAAGTGGTCGTACAAATCAACGGTCAAAAATAAACTTTTTGCATTGATGATTTGAAGGGTGTGGGTGGGGCCCTATGGAAAAGAAGGGTAAACTAGGGTTAGTATGAACACACGTTTTAACATGTTCAACCGACCTCTAGGTAGGCCTGAATTTGGCCATTTGACCTCTATAGGTAGGAGAGTAGTATTACATAAGCAACATACTTCTTGGATAAAATTTATTTGATTCTTAGTAAATAATAAAACTAGATGAGAAATTATTATTAATACTAATTATATATATGAAATTAGTAATAATAACAACAACAATTTAATACATGAGAAATAATTCGTTTAATCTCACTTTCTTCCTTCAGTTCTTTTACTAAAACATTAGATGCAGTCTGATATTTTACTTATAAACAAACATAATCGTATGATCAAATTAGTATAATTTAGAGGATCATTTTGGCAATCCCACATATGATTTTTTGTCACAACATACGAATATAGTTACTTGGTTCATGAAGTCAATCTTATCAGTATATGTTCAGTTCAATTTATTTTCAATATTTTTAGCATCAATAATTAAATTCTTTTGTAATATTCTTTGTACACCAATAGACTCCGTGCAGTTAAGTTCAGTATTTTATAGCACCGATACTGATTGGGCTCATCACCATTTCAGGTACAAAATGATAGAATAGCATTACTAATAACAATAAAATTAATATGAATGATGGATATGAATACATAAAACATGACTAGATGGAAAATAAAATAAAATTGTGAAGGCAATAATGATTGAAAACTAGTCAAAAATCAAATAGAGTTGGGAACTCTAGCTACTATATACGGCTACGCCCACACGGTTTTGCAAATACAAGGTCCTAATTAAATTCAAATCCCACAGTTTCTTTCCCGCGTTTCTGTTCTTTCTGTCTCTCAACTTGAGTTCCATAACTACAGTACAGACCGTTGTTACTTTGATTTTTAAATTTTTTTACTACGGACCGCAGTTAAACTTAACGTAAGCCGATTAAAAAATAAAAATAAGAACCATAAATTATACTGCTGCGTATATTTTTACATTGTTACCACTTACCAGGACTGACAGTAATTCTCTTTGTTGCAGCATAAATGAAGAACATGCACAAATTACATGCAAACTTCAGAAGTCAGAACCATCAATGGCTTCCCTTCCACATTAACTATTATCAGTACTTCTTTCCCATTATAGGAACTGTAAATAAGAATCATCATGTTATTTTCATCAAGATTCAACCACCGTATCACATATAAACCAGATTTTGAACCCCACCATTTATTTTCTCTTCTGCATCACTGTCACAGGACTGTTTACATAAGGCCACTTTATTTTTCGATCGAATGAACCTTAGTTATATTACTGTGGCGGAATCAATCAAAAATTTATATTACGATAAGTTTAAATGACTAAAAATAATTTCGACGGCATAGGCTCGCCAGAAAGTTGGAAAACTTCAAATTTGATCAGAAGTCAGTAATATAACCTTTGTTTCGAATTTTAAGGTATGCAAAAACCTACTCGGATCCGTGAGTGGTTCCACCACTGATTACATGATCAGAATTTGAAAACATTCAATTCTATCTACTTCAAATTCTGATCAAGATCGGGTCAGATCTTATAAACTCTAATATGTTCCATAAAAGACCATTTAAACATCATCACCCATCGTGAAAAGCTTGCATAATTTAAAACTAGAATCAGCCGACGTCCCTTTCCCCCTTCAAATAAATGAGAAAAATACGCGTGTACATGAAATATATTAACTTCAACATTTACGCACACAGCTACTCACCCAAAGTGCAATGATTAATTTTATTCCATTTTTAGATAGTAAATAAAAGCATTTTTGAATAAAATGGGTCATAGTACGTTTCGTTCATAACAGCACTCAATTTCTTTACTTTAATAGACTCTCATCCAAAACAATACAAAATGTTCAACAACCGCAATGAAAAATGTATATAAAATTCAATTCAAATTTTCCATTTGCATGAGACGTACTCAAATGACTGACAAGAATTGCAGTTAGAAACCACGCATTTGAAAAATAAGAAGCACACATTCATTTGTATGTTCACATAGACAGTACTTAATTGAGTGACGTGACTTGCATTTGCCGAGAGATACTAATCGTATCACATGAATATTTTACCCCATTCAATATGTAGTAAGGAGCTCTAAATGTAAGATTGATGTAGTTGATATCATATAATTAACTTCAAATTATTATGATAAGGTTAACAATTCTATTACAATTCCTTTCTAATTAAACCGCCGCTGATGGGGTTTTGAGTGTGTTTTCCCCTTTCCATTACGAATAAGATTAGTTGTTAAATATGCATACAATTTATTGAGATCAGGAGAAGTTTTGAATGATATAACTAGATAACTCTTCTCCGTACTATGGCGATGGCGGTAACACCATAATAAAATGCCGGAAACAGCATGTCATGACACTCGAAAACATTGAAATTATCTGAACTTATATAGTATCTATAACTTTCAATGCTCGAACTATCAGTGATAATTCAAAGCAGTGTACACATTTATTTCTTGGTCTAAACACTCAATTCTATTTCAATTCAATTTCATAATCCATCATACTCGAAGAAACCGACCTTATGTTCAAGCAACTCCTATGACCACTCACAAGTAGGAGAGACAAGTGATGTGTTTAATGCAGCCATATCCCTGGGATGAAGAGTAGCCAAGCACATCGATTCAATCCGCCAAAGGCCACGCCCTACATAAACCCCACCGCAATTTATGCCAACCCAAACAGATTTGACCCCTTCTCTGAATCTAGACAATCTAACTCACGATGGCCAAAAGCTTTTATAAAAAACGTAGTTATAAGCAATTTGATATTTTAATATTCAAATTTAATAGACGTTATAAATTTATGAAAATATTTCTGTTAATAAATTTAATAATATTTCAAAGATAATATTATAATTTTAATAATATTTTAGTATATGTTGAGTATATATCAGACCGCGTATAACACATACACATAATCAAGGACATGAAACAAATTGCTGCGATCGTAGTTTTTTGCAACAATTTGCTTGATAATCACATGAATACATTTATTTAGCAGCAAACGTTGACCTTGTTCCTTCCATGTCTTCATTATATTTTCTGAGAGATGATGATTCCTTTCAATCCCAAAGTTACCTCAAAGAGATAATATTTTTTTAGGGTAGCTCTGCTTTAAAAAGTTGTTTTGATAAGGTTTAGTTTAATAATATATAATTTTAATAAATTAAATTTTATTTCTACATACTTAACGAGTGTTAAAAAGTGCTGAAATATGAAATTTGAAATATATTAAGAAAATATGAGACTGTTGAGAATAAGTTTGGATTAGATACTGCCTTAGTTCAATAAATTTTAGCTTGGTATAATTTAGTTCAATTAAAAATTTGAAAAGAACATGTGCATAGTGATCATGTCCAAATAAACTAAAATGAAAGGAGTTGAGAATAAGTTAGTAAGCCAAAAAAATTGAATATGCAAATAAGTTATAAACGTTTAGTGTTTATATTTAAGTATATATCTATTCTTAAAATAACATTAATATTCTTAATATTTAATTACAGTGTATTATTATTTGATAAAATGAAAATTATTGGTTCGCCACCGTTGAAAAAAATATGTATATATATTCTCCTGGTTCCTATCTTGGGAATCGGAAGAAGTAAGCCGCCGTACTTTTTGACGCGTCTCCGTCATATTTTTGGCAGAATTCCGGCAGGAATGCGTTAAAAGTTCAACGTTCAAGAACACAGAGTTTGTAATTTTGTCCCTACCTAATGCAATCAGGTCTAGCTAGCTATACCTTTACTGAATTTCAGGTGCTATGTAAGATCTATTTTACTCATCAAAGTTTAAATTATCGTTCAATATATTAATGAGTTTTCACATAAATTATAAGGCTCTGTCATCTTCTTGCAAGCAGCAAGCAGCTCCCAATAGCCCCCAGCAGCCCCAAATAAGTCAAGCAGCTCCAAGCAGCTCAATCAGCTTACTTCATCCGACTTAAATTTTTTTTTTAAAAGAAATGAAATGTTTTGAAATTTAGATAGTAAAGAGATTATTTTAATTGTTGTTAATGAAATATTGTTCATTTGAACTTGTCTAATTACATTCAAACCACATACGAATATTCATCTATAAATAATAAAATAATCCAAACAGATCAAGCAGCTCCAAGTAGCACCAAGCAGTTTTGGCAGCTATCAAGCAGCTCCAATCAGGTGAACTTGACAGGACCTAAGTCGATATTTTTATAAAATTTATATTATATTTTAAATCACCTATGGTGCAGACGTGATATATATGATATGCGGCCGAACTAGCGGGAGATGGCAGATGGGTGATTGGGGGTGGTGAAGTCCAATATTGCTACTTCTGGAAATGAGGTTGCTTTTTTTATATGCTAAAAATAGAAGTGCATATATATAATTCATAAACATTCTTCCCATACATTTCTAATATTGGATGGAAATTTGTATTAAACTAATGAATCACACATACATTGTATGATACATGCACTCACTCAGAGGAATGATATTCTGTGATTAAGTAAATGATAAATATTATATAATTGCAAAGTTCAAACACAAAAAACTATGTATGATTAAATATCTTATACTTTCTAATATAGGACATAATTATAATAATACATAAGAGATAAACTGTTCTCATTCAGGTGAGGATAAACTGTATGACAATATGGGTGGGTGACATAAACAATTTAATAACAATAATGACTTCAAATTTCTATGCTTCCTCTGGTTAATTTGAAAGATATATTTTTTTTCCCGTAAATATACTCAATTTTCACATAGGCCATGTGAAGCTGCTGAAATTAACTGCAAAAAACTACAATCAGCTGTAAAAAGCTGCAACCAGTGAAATTTTTCTAATGAATCAGCTATAATAAACAGGAACAAATAAGGTGAAATTAAGCTGAACTGGACAGAACATATATATTTAAACCTATATTAAACCAAAGATGTAGTTAAAGATACCAACAGTTGAATTTTTTAGAAACCATAAAATGTTTTTTGTACAAGTTAAAGTAGGATTATAATTATAATTATTTGCATATTTACTAAGTATTCTTAATAATAAGTTATAATATTTCATAGAATATATTTGTTCATGCAAAATAATCTTCTGATATCCAATGAATTTTTATACCACAGATATATAAGTAGATCATAACAAGGCACACCTCCTATAACCAACTCATTAAATCTAGCAGTATGAAATCTGTCTTGCCGACTGGATTATATATCATCAATACTGCGTGCTTTATCTGGTTGTTTGATTAGGGCAAACATGCAACTAGTTCTTCTGCACCATGCGAATCTGATTCGAATCCACCTTTTCAGAATAATGACAAACCAACCACCCTCCTTAATTATATCCAAACCTAACCCGCAGGCTACAGCCACACATGCATGCTTTCGTTTTTGCTATAATTTCATGTTCTTAAATATATTGAATTGAATGTTTCAACTGAAATCTGAGTTTGAAAAGAAAATGAAATATTGTTCTTAACTCAGTAGACCACACTAACAAGATTCAAATTTATTGTACATATAAATGTGCTGAATCCAAATTTGATCACCTGTTTAAACTGCAGAAAATTAATTTTGGATTGTATTTATCTATTCCAATTTGGAATTTGGATCACACAGGCAAGCACGTGGGGACTTTTGGTGCTAAATAAGCACGAGGTTATTAGGTCAAGTTTGTATATTTAACCTTCCATGCTAGCAGTAGCAGCTAGACTCGGAATCGTTGCAGATCTGTTGATGAACATCTGTTGTATATGTACGAAGTTGTTCTTTCTCATCTGTAGTTGACGTTATTGCATTATAAGATGCATCAGTGGGATCTAGGAATTAATATTTGGGTAGGCAGTTGTATAAAGCGGAAAAAACGCTACAATAATAGTTAGCCCGAAAATTACTGTTCCCAATATTATTCAGCGGATCCGAGAACAGATGCTAGACATAGATCCGCCGCTGAGTCCTGTTTAATGATAATATGCTTGGATGTAATTAGAGGAGAATAATATAGCCATGGACTTGTTATGTTAGGATCTAGATCCTGGATCGATCCTACTATATGTATAACTCAAGTATATGTATTATTATATCTTATTACACCTCACAAGAATTGGAGAGGTAAATTTGATTATATTAATTTTAAATTTCTATATCTTAATATGAATTATAGGTTAACCTTGAATGAAATAATAGTTGTACAACAACATTTGGACTTGTAGCAGACAGCAATTAATCATTTGCTGGACACAATAAATAGGTGTAGGCGCATCCCTCCCATAACTTGTAGGATCAATTAATATTGATGGACCAAATTAAAGTTATGTTAGGTCCAATTTTTCTGAGCTGGGCTGGAATTTTAAATCATGCATCTGCACAGTCATCATAATATATCTGACGGACGGTACATTCTCATTTTAGGACTATGGATATCATTGGTCTAAGACCCGGTCCATGGGCCTGATGCGGGTTGAGATTCATCCAATTGAGTATCAGTCTAATTTTTTAGACTTATTAGATATGAGTCGGATTTAAATTTAGATTTTTAAAAACGGAAGGATACAGATATAAGATCTCAATTCCATACCAGGATCCATATTCATATTCAGACTCATTTACATATTAATATATTATACTTTTATGTATAATATTTATGCCGTACGTTCTTGTACTAGATTATTCTTAATTTCACTAAATTGTTAAGTATGTTTATGTGTATTATGTATTGATATTTCACTATTTAAAATCTCTAACACCAAAATAACGAATTTATAGACAAAAGTTTAGATCCAATTAAGACCTTAAACCCTGTGGATATTTGTACGGAGATCTTAAAATATTACACCTTGCGGATATTGATCGGATCCTGATCAGATGTTTTTTTTTACGGATTGGATCCGGATCTAGGTATATAAGACTCAGATCCGACCTTTGATCATCCCTATACAGGGCACTCATGCAAATTCACAGAAGTGAAAGAGTTCTGCTTCAGATGATTTTGTTTATACGAGTTCAACATAAAATTGTTTAAAACTATCTACCATACTATTATTGATAGCAAATAATGGTATATTCTCTTATTAGGTCATGTCTATTTCAATTAAAACTAAATAGTGCTGAACTAAATATACTGAATTGAATTAAACGATGGTGAAAGCTACTGATTTGTGCTAGTATAATAAGCTACTATAAATTTAACTGACAGATAAACTGAACTGAACATTGATAGTACACTAAATTGAAATACGCAGGGCCATAGTCTTTTAAATGGTAAGTTCTTTACCATCAATATGCATTCTCTTGAATTCTTTCTTTAAAGTATTAAACATTTTTTCTCAAAAATTGCGTACTTCTTTTCCTTTTTAATTCTAATTCAAATTGCACACTTTTCTTTTATGATAATGCTACTTCATTTTCGTCAATTCATTTAACTCATTTTCTTGTTAAATTCAATATCCACCATACAGTTCACAATCTAAAATCCAACTTTCGTTTTCTCTCTCTACAAATTCGAGTGGGATGGATGGAGTAATATATTTCGATTAGTTTTTATGTACAAATAAGAAGAATCGTTTGAAAAAAATGACCTCATGATCTTGAGTGGAAGAATCAAAATAAAATAAAATACAAATTTGGCAAGATCAGAGTTTGAGACTTATCATCCAGGGTTTCCATTGCGTATGTCATCTGTTATATCTAATTAGGGAGCAGTTATGCGAATCAAAGAAGAAACAAGATCATTTGAAAGTTTCATGAGTGTTTAGACCAGTCAAACGATGTATCTGAGAAATCATTTTTTATGAATATTCGATGCAAGATATTCGTTTGTCGCACGATTCTCTGATCTCATAGCTCACTTCCTGAGAGGAGACATATCACAGATTGCACAAGTTTCCGTAAAAGATCTTTAGATAACCAAACAGATTAGAATAATCAAAGACTTTAAGTGATTATTTATGCTCACTAATCAATGTGGATTTGGTTAGCACACATCTAAGTGGTGCTGCAGAGAAAACTAATTCAAGTTGATCTTTTTTTTTTCTGCAGAAGATTGATTTTTGCCTTGCTGGTTGGGATCAATAATGCATAAGTATATATATCCTGTTGGGATATTTCGAAGGCAGTACACAGACTCCAATGATCCAAATCCGTTAATCAATAATCTTCGTCACAATAATTAATTTCTTCAAATAAAATCTTCTTCATAGTTAAATGTGTACAGTAGATCTTTCCCATATGCTTGGGATTACTTTCCACCCGAAAATATTTGGAGGTTATTGAGTGTGACTGAAAATTTCATTTCAGTTTAAAGAAGAGGTTGCGATAATTATACTTTATTTAAAATGATAGTTGGAGTTGCCTGTGCCGTCTCGTGCAACTTTCTAATTACATCACTGACTATTAGTATCAAGTGATCATGAAGAGTAAAAGTTAAAAAGTGATTGCTAGTGTAGTTTTTGAAAAGTATTCAAATATTGTGATACAATTTTTTTCATTTTTTAATTGAGCAAGTAAATCAACATATACAAAATTTCATCCTGTAAAATTTGTAACTCTACCTAGTAATCTAGAAAGTTAATCGTAATTCGATATTCTATAATGTTTTTCATTTGATCAAACATGCTACCGAAATAGGATTTCGAATGGAATAAATGAAAAAGAAAGAGAGACAAAGTGAAATTAGGCCTAAAATGAGGGGGGAAATGTAAATACAAACAAATATGGAGTACGTGAGGCCTTCCAAAGTTTTCCAGCTGAAACACCGCCCTTTCTGAGCAAGAGGCTGAGGGATAGATAATGTTGATAATGGGCAGAGAAGTGTGTTCCTTAAATTTCAAACCTTTGATTCCAATTCCAGTTTCCAGAAGTCCCCAACGCCTTAACAATCCCAGTTATTACTGCAGAAGGAATCCAAGGAAACTGCTCTCAGTTTCAACATGCAGAGCCACTTTAACTGTACCTACCAATTCCCCATCATCAAGGTATTCTTCTTTGTTTTCTTATCCAAAAATCTTTCAGAGTTGAATTTTGCTCTCTAGTTTGTAATGGGATATGTTTAATTTTTTGTAAAGTTGCCATTTTTAGTGTGTTTCTAGCACATAGTGTCAATGCCTGATGAGCTTGGTAATGGGATATGTTTGATTTCTTGTGAAGTTGCCATATTTTTAATGTGTTTCTAGGCATATAATGGTAATGCCTGATGAACTTTGGAAATGGGATATGTTTAATTTCATATGAAGTTGCCATTTCTTGTAAAGATTGATTTTGACTAAGATAATGTGGTGTTATGGTGAATCTTTCTTGTCAGTTATTGATTTTTGGCTGCAGAGGATGTGATGAACTTGTATGATTCGTTATTTAATAGGATTGCGTTTCTTTCATTTGGGGCGTGGAAGTTATGATTGTTTGTTGAACTAGGACAGTACAAATGGCATTAGGATTATGTAAATGAGCAAACTTGATGATGAGTAGTTTAGGTAGAATGTTACTCTCTATCTATTTAAGCTGCATTCCTGATGTCTTGGTGATGATAGATAAATATTGGGGAAGAGTTCCTCGCTCTTGTGATGGCTGGAGCTTGGTCTATTAGAACTAATAACATGGTTATATCATTCACCATAAGTGTTAGGATGAAATGCAATTTTAAACCATGGAAAGGCAAAGCTTGATTTGTTTTTCTGCTGGTAAAGTAAGAGCATCAGTTGCTGATGCTTGTTCTTTTTTGATGCTTCGGTATAATTTATTGCATTTATTGCCTGTTGCATTGACACCGTCTTTCCTTCAAATCAGAAAATTTGACTTAGATGCTGTTTGCATCTTGAAATTCTATGAATGTAGTACTTCTCAAAGATGAAGAGTGTGTTTTATTTCCTTGAACTTTGACAAGTTTGACTTGGAGTCTTGTGATAGTTTTGCTAATTGTACGTCTTACTCAAATTGCAGTCAGGGTTCCATATTTGATCCATTGGGAATCAATACAGAAAAACCATCAGCTCTGCAAACTACACTGGATAATGCCTGGAGCTTTCTTTCTCAGACATTTGAGAGTACTTCTGGTTCTAGGAAAGATAAATCTTCATCATATAAAGGGGTTGCAGGTTTGTTAATTGCTTATAAACCTGGCATACCATATCATCATGTTTTGTAGCTGCCCATGATTGGGATTCTTTGACATTGTCAGCTGCGATAGAGGATACTAGCATTGACGTGGGAGACTTTTTCAAGGGCCCGTTGCCAGGGAAGTTTCTCAAACTTTTGGGACTTTTGGCACTGTCACGACTTGGAATCTATATTCCTCTTGGTGGAGTTAACCAGGAGGCTTTTGTCGGGAATTTGGACCAAAATAGTTTCTTGAGCACCTTGGATTCATTCTCTGGAGGAGGTATTGGCCGACTTGGTATTTGCTCCCTTGGAATTGTACCATTTATCAATGCACAAATCGTGTTTCAGCTTCTCAGTCAAATCTATCCCAAGTTGCAAGAATTACAAAAAAGAGAAGGTGAAGCTGGTAGAAAGAAGATTCAACAGTATACTCGTTATGCTTCAGTTGGATTTGCCATCGTACAGGTAAATGGTTGTTGTGTATCTGGGATTTATTTTTTACTGCTTACGGCTACCTAAAATTTTGATTTAACCTTCCTCTCTGCTAGAATATATCATTGCGTGCAATTATCTTTTTCAATACATTGCATTAGGATATAACCTTAGTCACTGCACTCATGTCGTATTCTTCTTCTTATAGTCATAAATTTCTGCAGGCTATTGGGCAAGTATTAGTTCTCCGCCCTTATGCTGATGACTTCAGCACTCAATGGGTTGTTTCTTCTGTTGTATTATTGGTTCTCGGCTCGGCATTTACAACCTATGTTGGAGAACGGATAACTGACTTAAAACTTGGAAATGGAACCTCTCTTTTAATCTTCACAAACATCTTGTCTTACCTACCAGCATCGTTTGGAAGGACCTTTGCGCAAGCATATCAGGATGGTAACTATGCCGGTCTGATTGGCATCCTTGTTTCTTTTGTCCTTTTAGTCTTTGGTATTGTTTATGTACAGGTAACCTACTACTGCCTCTATTCTTTTATTACTTGGTTTTAATTAGTGAAGCAGATCGTGTAATATTCTGAAACAAATTTACAGGAGGCTGAGAGGAAAATTCCAATTAATTATGCTAACAGATATGCTAGTAGAACTGGAGGACCTCAAAGATCTGCATATTTGCCCTTTAAGGTTGGTCTATTTTAACTGTACGATTTATCCATGCTAAGCATGGAATTAGATTGTACTTAAAGTCCAGAAATTGATAATCTAATCTTCGGTCTTGTGGCTTTTAATATTCTGTGTACAAGGTAAAGAGAACATATTAGGATTATCATAGGCTGTACTAATGGAATGAGAAAATACATCAACTTGATCTATAGGGTTATAAAAAATTCGCTTGATAATTATATTCTTCTTTCTAGACGAAACCTTCCGCCAAAACACTGCCTATATTCTGTCATATGATTTGTGCTGTTGTGGACATCAGTAATCTTTCCCTTTTTTTATAACTTTTGATCTTGGTCCAGGTGAATAGTGCTGGAGTGATGCCAATTATTTTCTCCACATCTTCATTAGCTCTTCCTGCTACTCTGGCTCGGTTCACCGGCTTAGGTGTGCTGAAGAATGCTGCCGTAGCTTTGAATCCTGGAGGTACGGTGAAACTTGCCATGGTTGCATTGATAATTTTTTTTGCCCCTTAATTCTGCTCATACCCATTTGACTTAACAAAGACATATTCATAACTTTTCTTAAGTAACGTTGTTTTCTTCTGCTCATAATATATTGTTCATAAGAACAAAATCTTCAAAAGCAAAGGAAATGGAATTAAGGGGTGCTATTGATAGTATGTGGCTGGCAAATAAGGATGACTTCTAAATTATAAACTAGTGGTACACATAATCTGATGTTTTTAGCTTTGAGGTGTGTTCACATGCTTTTATATTCCCTCAAACTTAAGTGATTCTTAATGCCTGCCACTGACAGGAGTTTTACATTTTATAGGTTCTTTTTACCTTCCAACGAATGTCCTATTGATTGCCTTCTTCAACTACTATTACACCTTCCTACAATTGGACCCTGATGATGTGAGTGAACAGTTAAAGCGACAAGGTGCCTCAATCCCACTTGTTCGGCCGGGCAAAAGTACAGCTGCATTCATTAGAACGGTATGCATGCATGGCTTACTCTCTTTTGGTTGCTCATCTTAGTTGACAGAAGCAAGCTCGGTTCCTAAAACGAGTTTCAGTGTGAAAAGATATTTCAAATTAATAAGCTTTCGCCATTGAAATCTCAGGTCCTCAGCCGAATATCAGTTCTGGGATCTGCATTTCTGGCAATTTTAGCCGCTGGTCCTGCCGTGGTTGAGCAAGTTACTCATCTGACTGCCTTCCGGGGATTCGCAGGCACGTCAGTTCTTATTCTGGTTGGTTGTGCTACAGACACAGCAAGAAAAGTTCAGGCAGAAATAATTTCACAAAAGTATAGGAACATAGATATATATGATGTCGATGAGAGGTACTGATCAAAGCTAACAGCTTAGTTTACACCTCAATGCTCCATATAAGTTCCTTCTGTAGTCTGTCAATGATTTAAGTCGGAAACTTTTACAGAAAAATACATCAGCAAAAAGTGGACAGTTTGTGTAAATGTTTGTTATCCTGTGAAATTCATATTCATTATCCCTTTCAAGAATTAAACCAGATTCAGTAATTATATTAGTTCAGGAGACATACAACACTCAATTAAGCAAATCAGCGACGTTTGTTAGGAGATGCACGCTCGTAAAGATCAATCAAACTCACCCCTAACCTCCCTAGACTCATTCTACAAACCATACTGGGGTGACTACTTAATAAACTATAGGTTGAGTTCAACCTTTTACGGTTACATTTCACATATGATACAGACAAGGGTATTGAGCCTATAATTACTATAAACCTGGAGGTGTCTGCAGCTAAAAATCTCTAATCCTCCGGCTCAGCTGAGAAGTCGGGTTCTTCTGGTTTTTGTAACTTGGGTAGCCCGGCTGCGCCTTTTTGCTTCTGAGCTAATCCCCTTCTTGTGTTTGCTGCAAATCTAGAAGCTAGTATTGTGACTCCTAGGTTGGATTTTGCTGAGGATGGGTTTGATCCCGAGTCGGGATCCTCGCTTGGTTCCTCCTCCTCGGGTTCACTATCACAGTCTTCTGTTTTTGCATTGAAGGATTCCATGGCTAGAAGATCTTTTGTCATCATCCTCCTCTTGTGTCTTCTCCAAGCAGCCTGTATGAAGCATGCAGCCCATGTTCTCCAGTGGTGAGAGTAGAACCTGAATGTATGCTGCAGCTTCTTGCTGTGGAGTCTCCTGAACTGATTTGCAACAAACTTGAGATCCTCGGCTCTCAAGGCAAATGCTTCGACTTCAATAAGTGACCTAACTGTGCGAGTTGAACAAGGCAAATTAGTGGTTGACTTGGGAAGGAGAGCCCATGCAAGCAATTCCTCCCCACAGAAGTCTCCAGGATGAAGGATGATGCTGTTGAAAAAGCCAGTTCGCCCACCATTAGTTGTGGAACTCTCGAGCCTTCCTCGAATCACAAAGAGCATCTCAGTTACCGGGTCCCCCTCACGAACAATGTAAGTGCCCTCGGTGCACAATGAGGATTCTAGTCGTTCACAGATGGCATCAAGCAACTGATCATCCATCTGTGAGAAAAATGGCACCTGAAATAAAAAAAACGAGCAAGAAAACCATCAAATGGAGGTCAGAAATTCCCGAAAACAGAACATTCATCGTCAAGGATCAAGATGGTCCAAAGTAGAGTTGACAAGGTTGCAATGATAAAACAGAAATTGAAATTGACGATGAAGTCTTACTCGGCGAACTAGATCCAAGCAAAGATGGCGCTGGATGTCACGGCGAAGATCAGCTGGCAAGCCTCGAAGAGTGGCTTCTTCGTTTACTCCTCGAGTTGCAACCCACTTATACTGAACAAATCGTCTGACACGCTGTCTTATATCTTCTGGAAGTTGCCGGTGTCGCATCCACTCTTCAGTGTCTCTACGCTTAAGTCTCCATTCCTCCAGTCGGACTGTTAAGGATTGCAAGTATGTCTGTAGGCAGGGGACAGGGATCAAAATACTCAATTTTACCCTGATATGAAGCAAGAGACTGAAGAAGTACTACAAGGTCCAAATCGAAGAATCAGTTAATTACCTGCATGTTTCCAATAAGATGTGCAAACAAAACAAGGCCGAAAATGGCAATGAGTATGGCAAATATTGTCTCCTCAATATACGTGCTTGTTGACAGGTTCTGACCATAAGAACTGGAGAAGGAAACTAAATTAGTCTCACTGATAATTCAATTAAACCATGACTTTAGAAACTGCTAATTTTATCAGTTTGATTTTGACAGAAAAAAAAGGCAGCACGAATATATTCTGCATCTTTTTGCTACTTTGCATTTCTTTAATCTACTCATCGACAAGCCTAGTTCTGAAGGCATATAATTTTTCAGTCATGGCATTGGTTTGCATAAAATGACTAGATATTTGTTCAGACAATATTGCTATGCACGTTTCCAGCTTTTCTAAGAACTTAGATATCTCACCAAATTCACCTTATTACCGTAAACCTCTAAACTCCATCCAAAATTCCGAGCCCACTTTCTAAGGGGGTTTTTCATAACATATTATTACTACTATAGAATTCTGCCATTACAATGAATCCACATTCCACAATAAGAGTAAGTAGGCTGTGACTGAAGAAAAAACCCTACAAATATCCACCTCATCATAATGCATTCCTAGTTTTAAACAGCTATAATCCATGTAAAACCAGAAAAAAACTGAAGTTAAAGTAGAGAACAATAAGAAGTTGAAGATATTGCAACGGCCAACTAACATCAAACTATCTTAAGAGGAATTGAGAGTGGCTGTGTATAGATGATATACCTTAGATTCTGTAAACCCCACCACAAACAATAAAAATACTTTTCCACGAAACTTGCGGAGATGACGTTCTTCTTAATGGCATTTTCAAAAATGCCAAACTTGAAAGTACCAGTTCCGTTAGGAATAGGATCACATCTGCTGAAAACCTTCGTACTGTTCGCCCAAGAAGTGCGATTTATGGAGTCTGGGATACCGCAATCCAAGTAGTGAAAAAAACATTTGTTCGGCGTCAATTCATGTCTGCATTCAGATTTCAAGCATGATGTGTATCGATCAATTGACAATACGTACCATGCTGCCCCCAGTACCTGAAAAAACAAATTATCTCACCAATTGAGTACTTTTTTATTAACATTTCATAGGCAGGGAAAATGAGACCTTGCAGAGAGAGGAAGGGTAAGCGTAAAAATCAGGTAAGAAAGATTTACATACATGGCTAGCAAGCATGTATAATAGCAAGTTGTACGCAGCTCCAGCCCAGGCAGTTTTTGTGACTAATCCGGTTGCTTTGATAATTTGTGAGCTCAGTGGAAATATTAGATATAGCCTCGGAATGTACTGGATTAGAACAATCAGAGCAAGGGCATTGTTTTTGTGAGTAGCTTGTTCACTTCTGGTAGCTGGTATAATAAACCAGATTACCATCTGCAGGAGAGCATTGATTAGTCCCACTTCACAACAGTTTATAGATAGAAGACAAGGGTTAAAAAGACAGTAATTTATCAGTAGAAAGTGATTATGGAAAAAGATAGTATTGAAGTAATTAATTCATTCAGATGGACCACCAAGACAAATGTTTAAAAAAACAATCAATCAAAATATTTATCAGATGCTTTCTTCCTTACTGCACTTTCTCTATCTAATGCAAGATATATAGTACACAAGCATCAGAATAGCAGGTAGGAAATTTGCTCAGATAAGTTCATCCAACATCCATCCTAAAAACAAAATAACAAATGAATTACAGGACTAATGTAAAGTCACATATGAAACAGACCTACCTGAGGAAGAGGAAGTGTAGCAATCAGATCAATGAAGAAATCCGATCGTATATATCTGCGGGCAATCTTCTTAGGATCCCTGACAAGCTCACCCCTACCAAACACCCTTGAACTGGGAGCAATATAAGCTGTCCTGAACTTAATAACAACGTGTAAAAGGTAGAACACGTCGGCAATGGTGCGAAAAAAGGTTACAGCAATCCTCAACTTTGTATCTGTCTTTACACACCATGACTTTGGATTCCCTCCCATGCCGGGCAAGTAGAAATACAACGGATCTATAAACAGTGCCATTAGGCAAGAGACAATGAATATCCTATTCCATGTCAGGACAATGTCACTACCGGGATCAAGTATTCTCTTTCGCCAAGGCACTTCTTCCTCGCCCAACACCTTTGACCTTCCAAATTTAAGGCTTTCAGGGAGTTTACTCACACTCACACCCTTGTCATTCAATATAGATGATGAAAACTTGTATCCAGAAGATGCCTTCTCTTCTTTTGAAGTCTCTGAATTCCCTCCCCACATAAATACTTTCTGTGGCATCCCATAAGGATAGAACCTAAACCAACAGGCAAACAACTACATCATTATCCAAAATTCCACAGCTTTTCATCAAAAATTGAAGAATAATTTCAAAAAATCACAAATCAAGCATCCCAGATGTGGTTTCATATCACTAAAAAGGGAATTCAAAAAGGAAACTTGATCCTAGTTAACTGCTTGAAATGTAAACTGAGCTTAGAAACTAAAATAAAACAGAACCCTTTTCACAAAAGGAAGTAAAAATCCAATCTTTAGTGTCTGAAGAGCATAAATTTTACATTTCCCACATTTCATTAATCAATTTCATAGCATTTCTCCCCCTTCATAGAATCATAGGCAACTCAATTGAACTAAAAAAAAGTATTACAAAAACCACCAGAAACTTAGTCAACAGAATCATTCAGCTTACCTCACAAGCTTTTCTTTCTTCAGCTCCATCCCATCAAGAACTGTGAACTGAAAACTCTGCTCTCACCTTGAGAAAAACGAGAGAGTTTTTCAACAGGGCCTCCTGGGATTTTCCTAAAAATACTGTAAGAAAAGTAAAAAATGATAACAGAAGCTGGGTTTTTTGGTGGTGGATTTGCAGAGTGTGGAAAATGGTAAAGAAAGATGAGTCTCGTGGGAGTGAAACCTGAGCTGTGTCTTGTAAGATAGTGGTTGTTTAAGATTTCGGGTAAGAGAATAAACAGTGATGAATGATGATTAAGATAGTTTGACTGTAATGAGGTTGTTTTATGTATTGATGAGTACAAAAGAAAAATACAGAAATTACAGATATCACTATTGTTGATGGCAGGCATGATGCAATGTGTCAAGGATAGTTGACCAAAGGGGAGCCGCAACATATAATCGGCAGTTAGCCCAACCACATCTTTTAATAATTTAATATTTACCATGTGATAATACTATACTCACTTAAAAACTCCATCAGTTCAGTATTTTCAGTCCCAATATTTTTTTAGCTTATTTTATTTGTTAATAATAAATAATTTTACTATATCTAATTTTTTCAATTCAGTTCAGATAAAATATATTTAATTTTTTTCAGTTCAATCCAATATATTTATATTTTTTCAGTTCAGTTCATTATATTTATTTTATTTCAGTTCAGTTAATATTTTTGTATTTTTTCAGTTCGGTTCAGTATTTTTAAAAACATTTCAGTTCAGTTCAGTATTTTTTTATTTTTCTAGCTCAGTTTAGCGAGAAATAAACTCTAGCAAACATGGCCGAAGATGGTGACGCTGGAAACGGGTAAAAGATATATAAAAATTGTTTAATCTGCGGGTTAGACCCATGCACTTTTACCCATATTAGTCCATTGACCCAACCCGTTTTAACCAGTCTTTTTAAATTACTCATTATGCAAATATCCGTTTTACCCTTATCCATATTTTACCCGTATTCATAATATGAATAAAAAATAAATCTCATTTTACCTGCAAATAACAGATAAAAATTGACAAGTCTAATTAATTGTTGGATTAGGAACTTTTAAAATGCCCAAATTTTTCAGTCAAAATAAAAAATTTAATTATGTAAATTACTGTTGATAATTATCGTGTGAAAATTTTATTTAGTCTTTACATAAATAATTTAATAACCAATTTAGATTAAATTGTAGAGAGATTTACATGTACATACCGGTGGTTGGACAAACCACCGGTTATATGTACACCTTCCGTGACCAAAGGGCTGCTATCAAGTAAAAGATTGGTTTTTATTGTCAATATCTTCCAAATTTGTGTCTCCAAATTCTAAACATTGACACTTATTATTTTTATTTGGAATCATTTTCTAATATTGACATTTATTCCATCTTTAGCAAAATATTTCTTCAATTTTATTCATGAATTTTGCTATTGAAAATTACCAGGAAATGACTTTAAACAGAAAAATAAAGGTGTAAAACAGTCCAATAGAACTGAAAAACATTCAACCATAACTTCTCACTTCCCTATAAATGTAACAAACAACACAGCTAGACAGACAAGAAAAACCAGAAACAATCCTCAAATGCTATCGGGTTCGAATCAGTATCCTAACAGGATTTCCGTAACCATTCTGTTCTTCCTCGATTTTTCTGACTAAACCTTCCAGTTTGGATGAACAATCAAGCACCTGAATCTCCTCAATTGTCGAACTAGCCTCTAAACAAGAAGGAATCTCGTCCAATTCTGTACAAGAACTGAATATTAACTTTTGCAAACACGGCAGCTGATCATCGGATGCTGTCCACCTTTCTAAACTATGGAACAGAAACAGTTTTAAAAATTTAACCTTTTTAAATTCTCCTTCTTCCATCTCTAATGTATTATCAGGGAAATGTACATCGCATAATTTCAAAACCTCAAGGTTAGGAAGTTTCCCGATAACTGCAATTTCTTCCCTCGACAACTCAAATCCATCCAACTTCACTTGTGTGAGATTCTCAGCTGAACCAAATTCACATTTAAGCTCATCTCTCCCACGCATGGTTAGCGATGCTAGTTGACTTAACCAGCTAGGAACCACAATCTTGTGAAAATCCTCCATGCTTTCCAAACCATGTTTTATACTGCATTTCAGCCTACGGATGTTTGGGAACTTTCTCATCTGTTTTTCCATGTTTTCATCAGAACAAAAGACAACTCCACATAGGGTTTCCAGCTCCAATAAACTAGGGGAGCTCTCAAGATTTTCAGTGGGCAAAGTAGCACCTTCACCAAAAGATCTAATATGAAGATATTTCAGTTTTTGAAGATTCCAGAGAGTATCAGGAAATGAAAGGTCGTCATCTGTTGGAAAATATGCAATGAAAGCTTCCAAGTTCGAAAGGCTGCCTATCGAAGATGGAATCACAGGCACAAGGGTGCGAACCGACAAGTATCTCAGCTGAAGTAGGAGTTCTATTTCATTGGGAATTCCATTAGCCAAAACAATCTGATATATATCCAACACTCTAAGGAGTTGAAAGATCTGAATGATAAATGACATATCAAATAAATGTGACTCCCTCCATGATTTTGCAGTAGAGAAAAATAGCATGGACTGTGCGTTAGGACAGAATAGCCTCGAGTTCTTAAGATGGCTTGGAAGAGAGTGAATAAACAACATCTTCAAGTTGGACGGCTCATTAAAATTTGAAAGCTGATCATGCCTTTCTAGGAGTAGAGAGAAAATGTTTCCCTGTACGCCTTTTGTCACACAAAAGTCATGTATTAAGTCATGAATCCGGCAAGTTTTGACACCTCCCATGGAATTTGTTTTAGCAACCATTACCAGACTTCTTTCAACCAACTCCATAATGTACTGTCCTGCAACATCTTCTACTCTCTTCTGGTCAATTTTTTTGACAAATCCCTCCGCCATCCATAATCGAATCAGCTGCTTCACCAAAACCTCCGTGTCTTCTGGAAATGCGCCAAAATATAGGAAACACAACTGCAAATGAGGAGGTAAATGAAGATAGCTCAACTCCAAAGCACTTCCTGCACCAGAAAATGGGCCTGAAAGCAAATGATCCAGAATTCCCTTCCAACCACTTTTCTCTGTGGATGCTAGAAGTCCAGCTATAATGACAACAGTGAGAGGCAGCCCCTTACATGTTTTTTGCAATTTCCATCCCGAGCTCCCTAGTCCATCCTTCTTTGTGGCGTAACCTCATCCGTAGCATCTCTAAACACTCACTATTGGCACGCAAGCGAAGTAAATGGGGTTTTTCATCTGGTAGAGCATTAGGTATGATATCAATACTCCGACTTGTCAAAAGAACTCTACTGCCATTAACATCATTCAGGCATATATATTTTAAATCGTTCCATACTTGAGGAGTCCATACATCATCTAGCAAGATCAAATATCTCTTTCCTTTCAAGCTCTGGCGAAACTTGTTTTCTAAATCAGGTTCAGACATCTCCAAATAATCTCCAGGCCTTATTTGATTCAATAGCTGAAGCAAGACACTCTTCTTGTCAAAAATTTGAGAGATGGGACACCACGCACGAGCATGGAAATGGTACAAGACAGAAGAATGATTATACAGCTGTAAAGCGAAAGTAGTCTTACCTAAACCTGCCATTCCACATATTGGAACAACACGCATTTCCTTCGACCCTCTGGTTAGCCGGGTCAAAACTGAAGTAACCTCATCATCATCGAAACCAGCAAGTTCAACTTGTGCGTGAAAAACATCAAATCTCTCTAGCAAATCTGAAAGCGTGCGGTAATCTGTCTGAGGAAGCGAGCAAATCAACACACCGGCATCACATATCAAAACGCCAATCTGAGCCCTGATTGTGTCATCACCGGAACCTGTTAGCTTCTCCTTTAGAAGGCTTCTGGAGAATCTCAGCCTTTCATACAGAACTTTCAATTGATCCTTAACCGGGGAATCTAAAGAACCCCGCAGAACATCCCAAAGGAGAGATATGAGAGAGCCAAGGAGGTTATTGAAGATGGAATCATCCTGTAATTGAGTACTGAACCACGGTTTTGAGTTGGCTAGAGCTTGAGAGTATGCCTGATGGACATGAGGATCTGTCGCCATTTGATTTACTGCTGAGCACTTTGATGCTATTTCTGTGCACCAGTCGCAAATATATGTGTTAGTTATGAGTATATGGTTAAGGCATTTGTGTATGTTTCAGAAGGATATGTCAAAAGGGAGGTGCTGCTGCAAATTCTGACATCCTTCTCCAAAAGTAATGAAGAGGTGAAGAGCATGAATGAGGAGCAGTTGCAAATATATGTGTACAAGATGCTAGAGGGAAAACAATATTTGGTTGTGTTGGACGATGTTTGGGAGAAGAGGGATTGGGATGACTTAAAAGCTGCTTTTCCTAACAATGAGAAACGATGTAGAGTCTTAATCACTACTCGTAATGCAGAAGTTGCAGGATATGCAAGTCAAAAGAAGCTGCAAAAGATAACATTTTTCAAGAAATCAAGGAGAACAACGTCAAGAGCTTTCAGAGCAATAGCCCGGTTTTGGATAAATACCGCCGTCTTTGCTACAATGATACCAATATTTCACAATTGAGCTACAAAGGTAGCAATATTACACAGATCCTTTCCCAAATTGGACGCAGAGGTAAGCATGTTCGATCTTTCTTAAGTTTTGTTAAAGAAGGAGTGCATGTGGATGGTCGAGCAAACCTTTTACATTTCAAGCTTATGAAGGTTTTGGAGATTCAGCCACTCATTTATATCCGTTTCCCATCATTCGTGTGCCATTCTGTTCTTTTAAAATATCTATCCATTTCTTCCACACTTTCAAAGATTCCTCCAGAAATGTCGAACTTGTGGAATTTGCAAACTCTTATATACACTACTGCCTCTCCCACCCTTGACATTAGAGCTGACTTAAAGAAGATGTCACAATTCAGACATTTGCATACCAATGCATCCGCCACTTTGAGTAGCTCTAGTACCAGATACAGCAGAAATATGCCACCAAGCCAGCTTTCAGTTAGTACTGTCCAAACACTCTGCACTATTTCAACTGAAAGTTGCACACCTCAAGTTTTTGACTGGGCTACCAAACTCAAGAAATTAGGTATTTGTGGTGAACTAACCAACATTTTTCAAGTGAACGAAGATGGATGTAGTTTTCTTCCGCAGTTTTCTAAGTTGGAAGTTCTCGAGAATTTGAAGCTACAAAATGATGAAACAAGCTCTCCACTCTGCAGTCTTCCAAAACAATTTCCAGCGTGTGACACTTTCATATCAGTCTTTCTGCAAAATCTACACATTTTGTTCTGTAACAATGATGTGAATGTCAGATTTCTTCTATTTTTTGAAACTGCAATTTCTGTGTGAACTTCAAATGTACAAGTGAGAGCAATGAAGGTTGAGTTGAAAATATATACTTTACTGCAATATTGTTCTTTCTTGATTTGTCTGTTTTCATTTTGAAAGGCCTTCAACTAGCTACTAGCCAGTACTTATAGTTAATGATGACTTGAGTGCATTTCTTCCATAAGATAATATCTCTTGATTTCAGTATTTAATTAAAAAAATTACCAGGAAATTACTTTGAACAGAAAAATAAAGGTGTAAAAAACTGATAAACAGTCCAATAGAACTAAAAAACATTCAACCATCACTTGTCACTTATCACATATAACTGCAAAAAACAGCATAAATGCACATACAAGAAAAACCAGAAACAATCTGTTTTGTTACAATAGCATTTTAAACAAAAGACATAAGCATCCTCAAATGCTATCGGGTTCGAATCAGTATCTTAACGGGATTTCCGTAACCATTCTGTTCTTCCTCGACTTTTCTGACTAAACCTTCCAGTTTGGATGAACATTCAAGTACCTGAATCTCCTCAATTGTCGAACTAGTCTCAAAACAAGAAGGAATCTCTTCCAATTCTGTACATGAACTGAATATCAACTTCTGCAAACACGGCAGCTGATCATCGGATGCTGTCCACCTTTCCAAACTATGGAACAGAAACAACTTCAAGAAGGTAACCTTTTCAAACTCTCCTTCTTCCATCTCTAATGTATTATCGGGGAAATGTACATCGGATAATTTCAAAACCTCAAGGTTAGGAAGTTTCCCGATAACTGCAATTTCTTCCCTCGACAACTCAAATCCATCCAACTTCACTTGTGTGAGATTCTCAGCTGAACCAAATTCACATTTAAGCTCATCTCTCCCACGCATGGTTAGCGATGCTAGTTGACTTAACCAGCTAGGAACCACAATCTTGTGAAAATCCTCCATGCTTTCCAAACCATGTTTTATACTGCATTTCAGCCTACGGATGTTTGGGAACTTCTTTATCTGCTTTTCCATGCTTTGATCAGAATAGAAGACAACTCCACAAAGGGTTTCCAGCTCCAATAAACTAGGGGAGCTCTCAAGATTTTCAGTGGGCAAAGTAGCACCTTCACCAAAAGATCTAATATGAAGATATTTCAGTTTTTGAAGATTCCAGAGAGTATCAGGAAATGAAATGTTTTCATCTGTCAGAAAATATGCCATGAAAGTTTCCAAGTTCAAAAGGCTGCCTAATGAAGATGGAATTACAGGCACAAAGGTTCCGATTGACAAGTATCTCAGCTGAATGAGGAGTCCTATTTCATTGGGAATGGCACTAGTCAAAAAAATCTTATATATCCAAAACTCTAAGAAGCTGAAAGATCTGAATGATGAATGACATATCAAACATATGTGACTCCCTCCATGATTTCCCAGTAGAGAAAAATAACAAGGACTGTGCATTAGGACAAAATAGCCTCGAGTTCTTAAGATGGCTTGGAAAAGAGTGAATAAACAATCTCTTCAAGTTGCACGGCTCATTAAAATTTGAAAGTTGATCATACCTTTCTAGGAGCAGAGAGAAAAGGTTTCCTAGCATGCCCTTTTTCACACAAAATTCGTGTAGCAAGTCATGAATCCGGCAAGTTTTGACACCTCCCATGGAATTTTTTTTGGCAACCATTACCAAACTTCTTTCAACCAGCGCCATCATGTACTCCCTCGCAACATCCTCTATTCTCTTCAAGTCATTTTCCTTGACAAATCCCTCGGCCATCCATAATAGAATCAACTGCTTCACAGAAACCTCTTGGTCTTCAGGAAATGCACCGAAATATAAGAAACACGGCTTTAAGTAAGCAGGTAAGTGCGAGTAACTCAACTCCAATGCACTTCCTGCACTAGAAAGTGCGCCTGAACTCAAATGATCCAGAATTTCCTTCCAACCTTTTACCTCGGTGGATGATAGAAGTCCAGCAATAATGACAACAGTGAGAGGCAATCCCTTACATATTTTTGCAATTTCCAACCCGAGCTCCCTAGTCCATCCTTCCTTTTGGCATAACCTCATCTGCAGCATCTCTAAACACTCACTGTTTTCGCGCAAGCGGAGTAAATGAGGTTTCTCATCTGGCAGTGCATTAGGGATGATATCAGCACGCCGACTTGTCAAAAGAATTCTGCTACCATTACCATCATTTGGGCAAGAACATCTAATACTATTCCATACTTGAGGAGTCCAAACATCATCTAGCAAGATTAAATACCTCTTTCCTTTCAAGCTCTGGCGAAGCTTGTTTTCTAAATCAGGTTCGGACATCTCCAAATAATCTCCAGGCCTTATTTGATTCAAGAGCTGAAGCAAAACATTCTTCTTGTCCAGCACTTGAGAGATTGGACACCACGCACGAGCAGGAAAGTGGTATGCTATAGAAGGATGGTTATATAATTGCAAAGCGAAGGTAGTCTTACCTAAACCTGCCATTCCAGAGATTGGAACGACACGCGTTTCCTTGGATCCTCTGGTAAGCCGGTTGAAAACTGAAGTAACCTCGTCACCAACAAAACCAGCTATTAGAGGAGTAGTACTCTGTGATGGAGGAAAATGGCTCGGTGCTGGATTATAAACTTGGAGGTCCTCTTGCTTCCCATCATCAGAAATCTTGACGCTTTTGAGATCATCAAAAGCCAGCTCGTGGTTTGGTGTAGAGAGGTTGGATTGAAGTTCAACTTGAGCTTGGAAAACATCAAACATCTCTAGTAGATCTGAAAGCCTGCTGGAATCTATCTGGTGAAGTGAGCAGATCAACACACCAGCATCACATATCAGAACTCCAATCTGAGCCCTGATTCTGTCATCATCAGAGCTTGTTGGCAGCTGCTTTAGAAGGCCTCTGGAGAATCTCAGCCTTTGATACAGAACTTTCAACTGATCCTTAACCGGGGAATCCGAATACCCCCTCAGAACATCCCAAAGGAGAGAAATGAGAGAGCCAAGGAGGTTCTTGAAAATGGAATCATCCTGGACCCGAGTACTGAACCACGGTTTTGAGATGACTAAAACTTGAGAGTAGGCCTGATAGACTTGAGGATCTGTAGCCATATGATTCACAGCCGAACACTTTGATGCTATATCTGTGCGCCAGTCAATGTATCCATCATCATCACCTTCGATAAAGACTCGTGTTGCTTCGATGGCAACAGGTTGAATGTGAAGCAAAAGGCTTTGCAGATCAACACCAGCATACACAGCAAAATGCAGGAAATCTTTCATAAATTGGATTTGTACTTCAAATGCATCTGTTATCTGGAAATCGCTTGTAGCTCTTTTGGAAAGTAAGTATCGGACCCAGATTAGAAAATCAGCTGT
Source organism: Sherardia arvensis (assembly GCA_948330725.1). NCBI lineage: Eukaryota > Viridiplantae > Streptophyta > Magnoliopsida > Gentianales > Rubiaceae > Sherardia > Sherardia arvensis. The sequence goes on from OX415235.1 coordinate 50,148,495, forward strand.
GTTCTCCAGAACCGAATCAGCAATCACAACAAGATCACCTCCGGCGAGGTTCATAGTTGCATCTGATAGCTCTTCATCCACCTGTCTCCCCAAAATATGCACCTCAGCCACAATCTCAGTCTGAATATTCTCCAGAAGCAATAATCTTGCTGTAACATCTTCAATCCTCGAGAAGAGAGATTCAAATCGCGCATCGTCATCCACCTTCAGACAAAGATGAAGAAGCACGTTGAGATTCCTTAGCCCGATTTTCAGCTTGCATACATCGAAAACACCACCAACGAGGCCCTCGCCGTTGATGCGCATCAAGGCGGCCTGAGTAGCGATAACTAGGGAGGAGGCCATTGTTGATCTTTTTCAGGGATTACCAGTTTTTCTATTGGAGAAATGATTGTTCAACTTATCACTCCAATATTTTAAGGAGGAAGGTCACAAAGCAGCACGTTCTGGTTCAAGTTTCAACATCATTTTGTCAACTGCACAAAGTCTTCCTTAATCTTGCTCCGCCAAACTTCAGGAACCTAGAAAATGCAAAAACAACTGCTTTAAATTTTCTCGTCTGATTTATATCATACTTGAAGCCAATGGTAGCGATTTCAGATCAAAATGCTAATTAAGAAAGATGTCACAAGAAGAAAAGAATGCAACAATCTGGTAGAAAATTTTACAGAAACTGATAGAGTTTCAAAGAGAGAACTCTACTGCCATTCAAAGAGAGCCCAAAATACATTGGTATTTTTTTTAATACAACAAAATTGGTCGAAGAATTACTGGCATGTTGATTATATATATGACTGATTATATTGATTTGCCAGTGTATATAATAAAAAATATATGATGCATATGTCTGATATATATAATTATTGAACATAACATATATATTGAAGACGTAATTTTATTTTGAACCGCAAAATAACAAAATATAGAGACTGCATCTATCATCCGTAGGAATAGTGTCCAAATACATTTGTAGCGCTGTTTTTTCTTGACTGTGTTTTCTGTCTTTCTTGCTCCTAACATCATAAAAGTGTGATACTAATTGATGCCGCAAATTATGATATACTTCTTCAATCTGTCTGCGTAAACTTCCTGGAATCCTCAATTAACGATTATCGAACTGCTTTAAAAAGAACTCAAAAATCAAGCAAAGAAGGGGAAAAAACAAAGCTATTAAGAACGATGACCATTTTCCATTACGAACAAGAAGAAAAGAATTCAACAATCTTGGAGCTTAGCCTAAAACTATCTAACCAGCCATCCGCTAGGAGAACACGGTAGAGCGCTAACATTAAACATCCTAGGGAGTCAAAAGCACATCCAACACATCCTTCCTTCTGTATTGTTAACTTTACCTGCTTGCTGCCTGTATAGAAGTATGATTCCTGTACACAAAAGACCTTTCTAGAGCTAGCAGAGCACCTATACAGGGCAGAGTTCTTCGGTTAACCATCATCGTCACAGATATCCTTCAAACGAGACACGGAAGTTGGGAGACTTTGGCAGATGCTGTGGAGACTGGGAGGAATCCGTGGTCAGGACTTGAAGCATTCTCACCACTTCATAAGTGTCGTCGAGGTAGTATTTGGCCATGCTCGGTTTTTGTCCAACGGTGCAGGCAAACACTTCTGCTGCGTCGGGTGAGGACTGTTTGCCATACCAGCTAGCGATGCTCTCGAACATGTCCTCGTCTGACCTGTCGTCCCCTATGCACAGCAGGAAATCGGGCGCCTTTCCTTTGCTAGTCATGGCTGCAATCAGCTTCTCCACAACTACACCTTTGCTAATTCCCTGCGATGTAAATGCAACAAGATTGCTCACTAATCTAATATATTTGACATGATTTGAAACAAATACGCGCCAAAAGTGGTGGTTTGAAAAATGTCATACCTGTGGTTTAACCTCGACGATGTGTTGGCCTCTTTTTGCGACAACAGGCTCATTAGCAAGCACGCTCTCCAGGTGATCGAGAAGTTCCTTTGCTTGCCAAGCACCGAAATTGGGGTCGGCTTCTTGATGGTGCCACACAATGGCACTCTCCTTTTGCTCGATGGAAGAACCATCAGTTGCTTCAGTGTAGTGTTCCATCACGGGCAGGGCGATTTTCTTCCACTCCAAATCCAGCCCCGCAATGCAAGACTCCCATGGTGAATCCTTGGTCCACCTACAGAAACAAGAGAGTGATTAATTAAATTAATGAAGAAGATTCAAACTCGGGTTAATCATAAGTAAAAGGAGAACAGAACTCACCGAGTAAAGCAACCATGTTCTGCAGAAATACCAAGCTTCTCACAAGGATCAAACCATTTGCTCAGAGGATCTTTTCCTCTGCCACTTACAATAAACACAGTGTTTTTCGGATCATTGCAAAGACTATTTAACAGTGACAGGATTTCTTCATATGGACTCTTGTCCACTCTATCCTGAGGGAGCATTGTTCCATCGTAATCAAGCATTATCAGCCGGCTTGAAGCCTTGTTATAAGCCGAGGGAATATGATCCACCATGAGCTTCTTGAACGTTCCTCCCAAAGCAACCACCCTGAAGTGCAGGCCAAACCCGATTCCCCAACACCTCTTATTGTAATGGTCAGCACAAGCTCTCTCCAGGTCCTGGCAGAAACTCTTAGCCCAGTAAGCTACAGTGTGAGAAGTGACGTACTTGTAATGCTTCTCATGGCGCATCTCCTTCTCTGCTTCCGGCATCTGGATCGCCTGATTCATCGCATCAGCAACACTATCAATGTTCCATGGATTGACCCGAATAGCGCCACTAAGAGATGGGGAACACCCGATGAACTCAGACACAACAATCACACTCTTCCTAGGAGCTGAGGATGGATCAGAAATCCCCAACGCCTCGTCCAAATTCACACTACCCTGTCTAGACACAGTGTACTTATATGGCACCAGATTCATCCCATCTCTCACAGCATTGACAACAACACACTCAGCAATCGAATAATAGGCAACTTTTTCCACAGTTGAAATCTGACCTTGCACACAAACAATAGGCTCATAATCCTCACATCCATACTTCGCATTAATCTCACCAGCAACCTTATTAATCTCAGCCTGAACCTCCTGAATATCGTTACCCTGACTCCTTGCAGCATTCATAATCTGAACCAAAACAACATTCCCCCTATACTCAGGATGCTCATCCAGTAACTGCCCCATCGCCATAAACTTCAAACTAATCCCCTTAAACATGTCCATATCATCAACCCCCAACATCAAGATTTTCCCTTCATACTTCTTCTGCAGCTCCTTCGCCTTATCAGCAGTCTCAGCAGCTGCCTTCACCCCCTCGAGCTGACCGATATGGATACCAACTGGAAGAATCTTGATGCTAACAGTCCTACCAAAGTAATCCAGCCCAATGTACCCCCTTTTCGACTGATAATCCAACCCCAGCATCCTACTACAACAGGACAAGAAATGCCTAGCATAATCAAAAGTATGGAATCCAATGAGATCACAGTTCAAAAGACCCCTCAGAATCTCCTCCCTAACAGGCAAAGTCCTATAAATCTCCGACGAAGGGAAAGGGCTGTGCAAGAAAAACCCGAGCTTTATCCTATTATTCCTCTTCCTAAGAAAAGTAGGCAGGATCATCAAGTGATAATCATGTATCCAAACATAATCATCATCATCCAGATTAATCACCTCCATAACCTTGTCTGCGAAAACCTTGTTAGCTGACACATAAGCCTGCCAACACGCCTTGTCGAACCTCACACCATTACTCGGCGTGACAGGCAGCATATAATGAAACAGAGGCCACAGATAGTGCTTGCAGAAGCCATGGTAAAACTTGGTGATTACATCAGGCGCTAAGAAAGTAGGAACACACCTAAAGTTGTCGAGAAGATACTGCGCCACCTCATCTTGCTCCTCCGGCGCCACCTCCGCCTTGAGCGACCCGATGTAGACGACCTCCACCTCCGCCGGAAAACCGTCCTTCAGTTGCAGGTAGAGCGAGTCCTCGTCCCAATCGAACCGCCACTTGTCCCCGTCCTTAAACGCCTTCAACGGCAGCTGGTTCGCCACCAAGATCTTCCTCCCGCCGGACTTCCGATCACCGCCGGTTCCGGCGGCGGCGTCGGCGCCGTCGATTATTCCGGGCACCGTCATGACCCGGGGAATCCGCGTGCGATCAGAAGCGCAGGAATAGTCGTCGAGATTCAGTAAATTGAAGCAGGATCTTGACAACATCACGAGATAAAAATTCAATCTTTTTTCAAAACCCAAAAATTAAAAAACGTTTCTTTTCTTTGAGAATTCAATCAAAATCTAGAAACAGCAAGATCACGAATTCAGGATCCTAGAAAGCAGTGTTCTTGCTGCTAATCTGCTAGAGAAGAGTGTTCATTGGGAGGATATTGGAGAGCTTCAAGGGTAGGTTTAATGGAGTAAATGTGTAAATTATGGGGAATTTTGGGAGAGGGATTAGTGTTAAATAGGGGAAAAGGGAGGAAAAGAGGATAAGAACGAAAGACCAGAATACCAGACCGACTTAACCAATATGGAAATCTCACTATTAAACGTATTTCGGGAAATTCTCAATTAATTTCCTTTTTTATTTCTTGGACGGCCACGATTGACTATTTTTACTCCATTCTCCATCATCATCTTCTAGTCTAATGATCCAAAATCTTATCTTAGCCAACATTATCATCATCATTTATGAATTTACTAACTTTGGTAAACTTTTATCAACAAAAAAAACGTTTCATTCAAATTAAAATAAATAAGAAACATGTGAGATATGTCCAAGACACTGTTCACTTGATCTTATCAGCCGACACTGTACACTTGATCTTATCAATAGTTAGAATATTTTTATTTAAAATTTAAATAAATAAAAAATATGCGAGAAATATCAAAGACACTGTTCATTGATCTTATCAGTAGAGACACTGTTCACTTGATCTTATCAGTAGCCATAGCACTTTACATTCAAATTAAAATAAATAAGAAATAGGCACTGTTCACTTTATCTTATCAGTATGGGCTGTACACTTTATCTTATTACTAGTCAGAGCATTTTTCATTCAAAATTGAAATAAATAAGAAACATGTGAGATATATTCAAAGCACTGTTCATTTTATCTTATCAATTTGGACACTGTTTATGAACACTGTTCACTTGATCTTATCAGTATTCAGATTCCTTTTTGTTTATTATTAGTATCAATTTAGTTTAGTTAAATTCAATAAAAATATAATTTGATAAATTCAGTTAAATTTAACTATACTGTTTTTAATTTTATTTAGTTCAATTCATTTCAATTTGAAAATACATAAGCTCAAATATTATGGTCTAAAAAATGGCTAAATAAGTCACATTTAAATCATATGATCCATTGAGTTATCTCAAATGTGAGAGAGTGGATGAATGTTCTTGATCAAGATTAAGAATATGGTCTAGGATATTGTAGTACTATGTCTTTCTAGAATATTATGAATGAGTGTAGATGATACATAAATATTAATAATTATATCTAAATTTAATTAGTTGTGCATTTGTTCAACAACTAGTTTTTTAGGAGAATTTTTAAGTTAACTTTGTTAGTTTCTCTCACAATAAGATCAGCTTTGTCAAATTGGTTTCAAATTGTTGATATTTGTTTAAGCCTAGATATAATTTTTAATCTAATAATAAATTTAAGTAAATAGTGAAACAATTTCTAAAATCAGCTCAATAAAATATGTAACATTCACTTGCTAATATCAAATAATCTGTTATTTTCAACTTATTTTTGCTAAATTAAAATAAATTGAACTAAATTGAAAGCTCAAATAAGTTGTAATAACAAGCCTTAAATGTGAAAAAAAATTCAGTTTTAACTGCAATTAATTCACATTTATTCAAGATTGTAGGCTCATAAAGTTATCAAAATTTTATTTTTATTGGTAATGTCATATTTTAAAGGATGCATTTTGGTGCAATTAATAATACTAAATAATGAGATCTATTATTGTGATGCACAACCAAACCAGCAAATGTGATTAGGCGGGTTGGCCACAATCTTTATGCCACATTAAATAAATAAAATAATATTAAAACAATAATTTCGTAGAAGTGTGGAAAAGCATTTAATAATTAAGTTATCCACAAGTACGCATGGGTATTTATTTTTATTTTTTTGAATGAATTATAATAAAGTGCTTGTGGCTGCATTTCGTAACTGACGTTTATTTATTATGGCTACCTACTTTGAGTTTATCCTTTTCTTATGTGGCAACACGGTCGCAGGTTGTTCAAATCAAGCGCGTTGCTGCTGCGTGGTATTCGAGGTCACCGGCTATAGCCGGTTTTTGAACTGAGGCTAAATTTGGATGGGAGAAAATCGAAAATGGAAATTTTTTGATTATCCAACAACCATTTTTTCGCTTAGAAAAGGGTTAATCCATATATTTTAGTTAATACTTGAATCTTAGGAAAAAATATTTTCTTCCATCGTGATAAATTAATTTACATTTATTTAGTTAAATTCAATATAATTTGGTTTGAGTTATTGAGCTCACTCTAACTCAGTTAAGATTCATTTTAGTTCAATTCATTTCACTTTTAAAATTAGTTCAGGTTTGTTCAATTGCGTGAAGCTAGATTAATTCAATTTAATTTTTATTAATTTAGTTAGTTTAGTTTTATTAAGTTTGCTCAAATTTAATTCAGTTTAACATCACTAAAAACTGACTCCGCTTCCACTACAACTTGAACATTACCTACAGTTGCATCTATAGTGATGATCGTGATCAGAACGTTTTAAAGTTACATATATCATGATCGGGTTATTAGATAATCGATCAATAATCAATGATTGACAATGGTCGGCTTGATCAAATCAATGATTGATAACAATCGTCGTCGATAATTTGGTCATGGTTTAACATTAAAGAAAAATTAAACTAATTTTTTACTCATTGCTTATATTCCAATAATGTATATAATTATATTATATTACTATTAACGATCTATAATCAGGTTTCAAGTGATCATCTCATTGATATGTTCGCGATTACGATCGAGTTTCAATAGTCATGGTTGTTGATTGTTCATTTACTAAATAATATTAAATTTTTGATCATGATCGATTAATTTATTGAAAAAATGATATCAAACTGATCTTTAACTAAGAGCGCCTGCAGTGAAGACTTTTCAACAGGCTTTTGGGTGGACTATTACTCACAGTAAGGCTTTTGGACCATACTTTTCAAAAATCCCAGGGGATTTTCGTGGACATGGGCCGAGCATGTCCAACCCCTCCATGATTTGAACACCCCAATCAAAACACGACACGTGGCATATATTTTACATAACAAGCCACGTGGCAACCTAGCAATGTTTGATTGGCATGTATTTCAATAATTATGTGTGCATACATTTATAAATTATAATCTTTGTAATTAGTATATTAATTATTATACAATTATAGTATACATTAATTATGAGTATATTATTTTATTATTATACAATTATATACAATGGATATAATACATATTAGTGTGGATATATATAATGACGTGGATAATATATAATGATGTGTAAAGAGCTCGATGATATGGCAGGCTGAATTACTGTGAGAAAAAGGTGAAAAAAGAGGATTTTGGGGGAAAATAGTGAGATGAGTAGCTCATTTATAGGCTGCTCCACTATAGGTGCTCTAATCTATCTTTGTAGAGAACGCTTATGATCGTTCTCACCCATAATGACAATATTCAAACCCGAACAATTAGTCATGTCTTTCACCTTCCTAACAACGAACAAAATTTTGGTGTAGAATACGTAGATAATCCAGTATTTTCTGGTGTTTGTAATTGTCGTGAGTTTTAACATATAATATTTAGATATCAAACTTGATATGACTATTGAAGTATGATTTTTTAAAAAAGTAACTTAGAAAATTTCTATAATATAAAATAATAATAAATGGTCACCATTTCCAAAATTATGATATCATTCAACACAAAATCAAAGCTTTATCTTCGAAAGTTCGGGTATACCAAATAGTCATCCAAAGTCGTAATTTTTTATACTAGGAATATTGACCAATGACAATTAAGAGCACCCCGATGGTACGATGTTTATATTAAATATAACCATCACGCAAGATAATATTTATTAATATACGAAAATTAGAGAATTTCGTGCTTGTTTCGAAAACAAAAACAAAAACAAAAAAATGTTTGTATTTGGCCCGGAGTCCTGGGTGGTGGTATATTGCGATTAGACCAGTCAAAGCTAACTGGTAATCAAACGTGGGTATTGACTTATCGAACGATAAGGTCAACTTTCTTTAAACTTTTTTTTTAAATGGAGCCATTTTTGCTTGACATGCTGACTTACATTTGATTATATTAACTTCTAATTTGGAGTTAAAATTACAAATGACATGATCATTATTATACACGACTCTATAATAGTTTTGTAAATTCATTCACGCTATTGAAAACACACAGCAGTAAGTACATTGGAATTGACAGTCAATTAGGGTTCAGGGTGAAACTAAATTACATATTAACTACATCGAGTGAAACTGTAATACCACTCTCAGGGATGTTTATTTACAATGTAAATCACCAAAACCACTTAGCAAAAATCAGCTTCTCAAATAGGGATATGCTATAAATACAACACAACTTGATTTAAAGAATGATCTATACTTTTCAAACTGCTAGCACCTTAAGGGACACAAATCACAAGCGGATACACGACCTATATATAAAATAGCTCAAGAACAAAAACTAGTGGAACAGAGGCCGGAATACGGCGGGTTAGATCTGTTTTAGACAGCAGTTTTGACCGATGTCCATGAAGTCGCCGTGCAATGAGCGCCTGCGATGCAAGGCGGTTGTAACCACCGTTTAACATTTCCAAGTTTGGAAAGTTAGTAGGTTAGTAGGAAGTGGTTCACGAGTTCAGGAAGTTAGGAGGGAGTAACAAATTAAACCTCGGCGAATCTGACCGACGAAATTAAAACAAGTGAACGAAATCTTATCCCAAAATATGTTATCTTTGAGCACGTATCACAAACTATAAACTAATCCTGCACGGGAACGAAAGGCAGTGGTATATGTGAAGAAGGGGGTAAAGCTGTACTTTGCCAGTTTTTTTCTCCTTCACATTTGGTGTGTGAAAGCGTAATTGCAAGTAGTAATCCCATGATCGTTGTCGATTCAGAGTTTAGAGACCGACGAAGAAACGCAATAAAATAATTGGTGACAAAAAGTCAAAAAGATGAAACGTTATGAAATCATGGCTTATATTATACCTGGCTCAAAGAATTAAATAAATATTTATTATTTAAAAAAATTCTATTAGCCACTTGCAAGATAATATTCGTAGTTCAAGGTCAAAAAGTATCTCGACGTTAGATCTATCATTTCCAACTAATTTAATTTGATAAAGGTGGTTGGTTCAACTAAATAAGAAAATAGACATGAATGAGCCCCTGTCCAGTTCAACTTATTGCAATATATTTTAGCACAGCATAGCACAGCATTGGTCAGCACATCACAACACAGCACTCATCAGCACAACACAGCACCGGTCAGCACAATACCGGTTCAGCTCAACACATTAAACTCTAAATGGACATTATTTTTATGTTTTGTAAAAATAACATTAATTAAATAAATTTTTTAGTTCTTAAGTAATAAACATTGTGTTATTTCTTCGGCTCAAACAAACACTATTCAATACTTTCAACACTATTCAGCACAAGATCAGCACAGCACAACACTGATCGGCACAACTCAGCACTCATCAGCACAACACATCACTCATCAGCACAACACAACACCAAATAAGTTGAATTGGACAGAGCCTAAGAATTCAAATAGAAACGTACTATATTTAAAAAAACAATGAAAGGTGTACATGAGATTAATAATACTATAATCAAACTTAACTAAAAGTTTTATTAAATTATATTTCATTAAATTGAACTGAACTGAAAAAATCAAAATAAATCGAGAAGAAAATGTACGATTAGATTGTTGAACCTAATAACACCTCTTGTTGAATATTTGATGTCATTATTTTTAAATTAAAAACACAACACATGATTTCATATCATAATTTATTTTCTTTCATTATTACTAGGGTTGGGCGGTTCTAGAACTTAAAGCAAAAAATAAAGCACGTGGGTATTTCTGGTTGTAACCTAACAGAAACGTGGCGTATTGGGGTGGTTCTGAGTATGAACTACGACCTAACCCTAACTATTCTCAACGGTTGACTTAAAACCCAACTGGTTCGTAACCTTTTTATTTAATGCTGGTTGTTGACCCGTGACTTTAACAGTTGTGATTCAATCAGTTCAAACAATCCAACGGCTCCCCTGATCAATTTTGAGCTGCACCAACAGTGGACCTCCGGCGGACACCTGGCCTCATATTCTTCTCAGGTCTTGTTAGTACTCCAATTATGACAAATTTTGCATTTTTTTTCTTTCATTCAATTCAATTTTTAAAAAGTAGTGTTTTAATAATTAAACATATTCAATTATTCTTGTCAATATAAATTCGATTGACATTTTCACCTCTTAACTAACAAGTTATTGTTTTTTAAATAGGAAGACTCATTCATTTTATGATACTGAATAGTCAGGTCTTGTTTAGTTCAACTTATTTTTCATATTTTTACACTTTTCAGTTTAATTCAACAACTCTCGTATTTAGTGCTTATCTTTCACTAATGTTCAGTAGTTTAGTAATTTTCAGTTCAGTTTAACACAAGATAAAACTGGACAAAACGTTAGTATCGATTGAGTGATTGACATGGGGAAATAATAATGTACTACTCCCTCCGCCCTAATAGACGGTGCAAGAAAGAGAACGTTGCCGTTGAATTAAGGATTGTAATATAATGACGCAGATTGAATTTGAGAGCAAAATGGATGAAAATGAAAAAGCAGTACCATAAAATGAAATTTGAAACTTCGAATAATGACATTCCAAAAGAAAATTTTACAAGTTCAGCTGAAAGAGAGGGAGTACTTGAAATGGGGTGTTACTATATACAGTCCGGTATTTTACTCCTGTAAAAAATATGGTATAAAAGTACGAAAATGACCTCAACTTATTGAATTTTTGAGAAACTAGCCATGTTACAGGGGACAATAGTGTCATTTCATTGATATTTTGAATTATACTGAGTAAAATACTCGACTGCGTGTAACATTTGAGTTGAAATGTAAAGACCTGATTATCATTTTGAACCAATCAGAAAATACTGTGAAAAGTTCCATCTACTAGGGTTGAAAAAGATTTTATTACTGTGGATAAACAACAGTGCACGGAGAAGTGGGTCTCCATCACGTCAGTCAGTGTGTCCACAAGGCAAATAAGGTAGCGGGGCCCGCTTTATCCGTTTGGTTTTGGATAGAGAGCAGGAAAGAAAGCAAGGCATCTCTTCTTTGCGTTTGGCTGAGTTCTTCTTTTTATCCTTAAATTGTTTTTAACCTTCACATGGCGACAGTATGAGCACGCTGTCTTTGTTAACGTATGGATGTCTGATATCGGATAAGTTCAAATACTTACAAACTCTATTATTATTAGAAAAAAGATTTGAAAGGCCGTGTAAAAGATGAGATGTGTCTAACCTTTTTAGGAATGAAGGGAGATATTATGTGAGCATTAAATATAATTCTTTATTGTAAAGTTACCAAAATACCCTTAGTAAAATAGTAAAAACAGTAATTTCATCTTCAAATCAACGTAGGGTACGAAAATTGAACAATATTGGAATGTTAGGTACACGTTTTGAATACTTTGAATGTTAGGTATAAAAATGGAACATTATTGGAATGTTAGGTACATAATCTGAACACTTTAAATGTTAGGTATAAAAGTTAACATTTTGAGCGATGTTAGGTATGAAAAATGAACTTTAAGTCAATTCCAAACATATATATTGATATATACACATTATAGTTTAATCATGGCAGCGAGATCACTAGTGGGCTATGATTTGGGTCTGCAAGATCGATGAACGGTCAGATCTGATAAGGCTTTGATGAGTGAAATGATATGAGATGTATGAAGCAAACAATAAATAATTAAAACAAGAGAAAAACGGTCCAAAAAATTACCAATTAAATATGTTGAACTGTTTTTTTTTCAACTGTTAAGCTGTTTTATGAAACATCAAAAATAATTTGCTTTTCAACAGTTTATTGCTTCTGATATGCAGAAGCAACTTTCTTAAAAGCACAATGTGGTAGATAGTCAGATTCATTGTAATGAATAACATATTAAAACTTCATGGTACAAATAAAGATATTGATAATTAAAAATATTTTTAGTCAGATAAAAATTAGAGATGATAAATGATACATTCACAAAATTAGTGAAAATCTCCTACAAAATCATCACACCAACCTATAACTTTCTTGATTCTAAATTGTTTTCACTAGTAATTTCAGTTTTTTTTCCAATCATGTAGAAACTTGACCGTACTAGTAATGACTAATGTGTGAAAAAACCATTTCTAAAACGCGTAGAGTGAAACCCCACAGAGCGGTTGCGACACGGTGGCCGGCCCCTACCTTAATCGGAAACGCAAAATGACACCTCTCTGAACTTGCACAGCTAGCTGGTACAACTAGCCTGCTAGGCATTCATTATCAAAAGGGCCAGAGACCGACCTACAATGTAACCAAATCTTTAAAAGGTCACTGAAGTTTCCGTTTTGTGTATTTCAAATTTTGGACAAAAACCAATAAATATATCACCTTAATTGCTATAACATCCACGTGAAAAATAGTTGCAATTGCAACTAGATCTATAGAGTTGTATTTCGCCATCCATATTAAGTGTTCGGTTGTCCGGCACCTTTCAGCTCAGTTCAACGATTGATTTTTCTCACATCGCAATACCTTTTAGTCCAGCATGGAAAAACGGTTCTTGGTACTCCAAAACTCTAGTCACCAAAATCCCCTCTTTCATTCTTCTCCATCTTCCCATGATGAGAAGATGGCAAAAAAAACCGGTGATTAAGTGTTATTATTGTTGAATAACTGTATTGTCCACAACAGTTAGTTTTGCTATTGAATAAGCATGAATTGTAGAGAGTAAGGTGCTGAAACGAACATGACCTAAGTTTTAGACCCTGTCCATTTCAATTTATTGTCAGTGTTTTCAGCGTTTTCAATTCAGTTTAGCAGCTTGCTAGTCAGTTTAACATCTTTTAGTCCAGATTAACAATTTATTCACTTATATTTCAGCACATTTCAATTCTATTAAACATCTTGCAATTCAGTCCCGTTCAGTCGGTTCGATTGGATAAATGACCTAATTATATGACTGGGGTAGATGATTTGGAGACGGTTATTTAGGCCGGTGTATTACTGTTATAGTTCAAAATATAGTTTAAATTTACAATAATATCATCACTTATTATATTTCGTTGGAAAATTTAACAATATTTAAAGGACCGTATTATAATTTCAATATTATTTTGAACTATGCTGAATAAAATACTGGATTGTGTTAATCTTTCGGTTACTTAGTTATATATTTTTCTTCAAATATAGCACATTTTATGTTTTGAATAGGGTACTCAGGTAGGGCACTGATTAATGACCAACCAAACCCTCAACTCCCATAGCAACTAAGAAACCGTATTTCTTTTCCCTTTTGACACACGGCATTAACGATGGCTCTATGGACAGCTGCTAGTTAGGGTTGATAAGCTGGATGCATTTATATGTATGAACCTTCATATCCATGCATTTTATATTTACAGACAGACAATTGCAATTTACAAAAAAAAAAAAAAAAAAAAAAAAAAGAGACAATTGCATGTGAGAAATATATTAATCCACCTTCATAAAATTTGCACCAGTATTATGTTTTCTGACTTGTGACTTGTGAGGCACCGGCATGTGTGACTTCTGCTAAATATGTCTCTCCTTTCCGACGCATTTTCACGTGATCATAACCTATTTTCCAAGTCCATTATATCTGCTAAAGAATAACATAATATATAGCAAGCCATTTGTAAATTAGATTAAAAAAAACATATTAAAAAGTGGAAATGCTTGAACCTCAAATAAATTCTTCCAATTATTGGTGTGTTTATGGATGCTTATTTACCTATCTTGCTCCAATATGGTATTTTAACGTCATTTTTCATGGCGGATCAGTGTAAAATGTGATACTACATAAAATATAATATGATATGTAGTATCTTATTTATATTACTTCAACAATTTCAGTGTTAAATTCTAGAATTAAATGCGAAATACAACCTGTGTTGAGCAACATAGATGTTTAAAATTATCAGCAGACCAGTTCAGTTCGGAAATACATATTTGAAGTTCTAAGTTAATTTTTGTTTCTTTTTGGTGGAATAAATTTGTTGCTAAGAAGCTTCAAATTCATAATTCTTAGACTGCCATCAACAACACGCAAAGGCTAGCATTTTCCAATTATATATAAATCTGGAGTGACGGGAACCTAACTTTTTTATCTAATAATTGTTCAATGTGTATATAATTGTTAATAAGCGTAATTCAAACAATAATAATAAATAGGTTATTTAGACGTGCGAAGCTTTTACTCCCATGGCATGTGTGACATGATCAACACCAAAGTCAAATATAGATATATCTCAATGTGGCTAAATTTATGTATAATAAATAATTAAGCTATAATTTTCAAATGATATTTATAAAAATTAGCTCAAAAATATGTGACCAACCAATTTAGCAAGACCTCATGATATTTCAAACATCCTCCATTATTCCCTCTACCTTTTTTCCTTTTATCATTTTATTTGCACCCTTATTTAGCATGCATTTGTTATTGTTGATGGTTAAATTAAAATTTGAAATTATAATAAATATTGTCAATGTTAAAGCTATGGAATCAATATGTCATGTCCAGTTCAGCTTTATCACAGGAATTTTAGCAGCTAGCAGCTCAAGTAGCTCCAAACAGTTCAAGAGCATCTCAAACAGTTTTAACAGCTGACTTCATCAGACCTGTATTTTTTTAAAAAAATCAAATGTGTTGAAATTTAAGTATTTGAAAAATTATTTAAAACGTTGTGAATGAAATATTATTATCTTTTATAGCTATATCATGTAAAAGGTTTCAAATTAAGCATACATTTCAACTAGTTGCAAGTAGGTCAAGCAATTTCAAACAGATTTAATAACTAGCAGTTATCAGTTAGCAGTTGAACTGGACAGTGTCATAATGCTATTTTTTTTATTAATAAAATAGAAGGATAAGAAGAAAATGAAAAGAAAACTCTACTACTTTTGGTGGATGTTGACTGATTGCCCAAACCCTCCTCATTCATTCATTTTCAACAACAACAACAACGCAACAAAAACCATAGAAAGTTTGGTTCAGAAAAAATCTCTCAATTTTTTCTTAATATTATAATATATTATCACAACATAGTAGAAAACAAAAGAAAAGTCATTTTATTTTGTGATAGCCCACAACGATCTTTTCTAAGATTAGGATAGACCTAAAAAGTCTACATTTTCAGGCAATGGAATTCTTCCAAATCTGCCACCTTTGTTTGGTGTGTCGACAGTGTCGTGATGGGGGTACTTTTGGTCTTAACAATATTTAGATAATTTTGTTTATGAAAAATAAGTATATTAAGTGGAAATTGTTAAAATTCATTAGCAAAATAAAATAGTTAGTCATCATAGTTCATAAATAATTGCAAGCAATATTAAAAAACGAGACCAATATTAAATTAAAATAACGATAGATTCGTGTATTATGATCCTGTCTCGTTCAGTTTTATCCAATTAGCTTTATTAGCTAGCAATTTTAAGTATGTCAATCAGCTCCAAATAGTTCCAAGCAGTTCAAACAGTTCTAACAGCCGATTTCATCTGACTTGTATTTTCTTTTAAGAAATAAAATATTTTGACATTTATGTACTGAAAAGATTATTTAAATGTTATCAATGAATATTTTTACTTTAACTTGTTTAATTACATTTAAAACATATACAAATATTTATTCATTAATAATAAAATAATTTAAACAGTTCAAAGCAACTCAAACAGATATAAGCATGTCAAGTAGTTCCAAACAGATCAAATAATTATAGCAACTAACAGACAGTTGCGTATATAAAAAAATTAAAAAATCAAAAGATAGTTGCGTCTAGTTCTGGATGTGATGTTCTTATCTTTGAAAGCTGTCTCCATTTAGGAACCAAAAATGGTTAGACCGAATTTCGTTGAAATTATTGGTTGCTTAATAGATTATTACCGCAAAGGTTAGGTAACGTTTTGGTGTTAATTTTATATAATTAAACACACTAAGATTATCACCAATGAGTAACTAGTCAAAAGCCACCATGCAGCCACATAAATCTAGATTATATGAGATAAAAGTAGCTACGAGGATGTATTAAGATAACATTAATCAACTTCAACTATAATAATAGCCAATCAAATAATAGAAGGCAAATGGATGCTAACACAAAGAGACCATCATTATATAATTTTTTAATACAAAAAACCTCATTTCAATGAACTGGAAAACGTTCAGAATCGTTTGACAAAAGAAAATCTGGGGACTATCCCACGTACATCTAGCATCAATACTGTTCTTGGCATGGCAGGCCAGCGAATGAGCTAAACTATTCGAATTTCTTAAAATCTAGCATGGAGGACGAAAATTATTGGAAGACAATGAGTTTCTCGAGTTGGCCACCAACTCACAGAGAAGCTGGGGAGATGTTCCAAATCCCTTACCATGCGAATTTTTTCATAAGATTAATATCTTTGAATTGTTATGAAGTACTCATATATTTTAAATTCTTAAAATGTACTATTTCTATTGATTATTATTGACTTTAAATGTTTGAACATTTGAATAGTTTATCAGTATTGTTTGTAAATTTTGATGCACTGATAATTGAAAAGAGAAAAATATCTTAATTTAGGGGCTGAAATTTGTTTCATCACATCATCTAAATTCATCAAATTTAGATTATCATCCTCTGATTTAAGGGTATTTTTTCATCTTTTCAAGTATTAATCCATCAAAAATTCACAAAGAATTCCGATAAACCATTAAAAAGTTCAAAATGATGAAGTCAATGATAATTAAATGATATATAAAAGCACATTTCAAAAACTTAAGAATATGTAAATACTTTCATAAGAATGTCAGAAGTACGTGAGTGTTTTGCTCTAATTAATATTAATGTTATGTTCTTTTTTTTGTGAAGAACTCAACTAAATTGAAGTGCATGTTTTAGAAAAATGTGAAATTAATTAAATTATTTGAATTTAGTTGTATCAAAATTAACTAAAATTAAAAGTAGAATGCATTGAGTGAAAGGTTGTAAATTACTAGAGTATGGATGGATATCCATTATCCGCACCGAAAGTTTTCTTTTTCTACGTTTATTTATTTTAAAGAGAAAAAAATATTTAATTAATACTAGTAATTAGGACAAGGTATGGAGAAGTTGAATGGAAGCTTCATGAGGATATATATTTCATAAATATTTTCACAAAGATTTTGATAGAAATTAATAAAAGAAAACGTGTGTGGCTGCCTAGAAATCTTTTTATGGGTTTGTCCTTATCCATACAGCTGAATATTGAATATTGTACTCTCTATCAAAATTGACTCTTCATAAACCTTATCAGCTTAGTGTCCCCCAAACAAGGTTAACTGCTAGCTGCCTCCCATTTTGGTTACTTAAACATCCTAACTTGTTTCTCAACTAAAATATCCGATCAGAATTATTAGAGTAAATTCCACATCGGAAATGAAGTAGGTGATTGTTCAGTATATAAGTCTGGTGATCTACTTCACATATTGTCAATTGATTTTATACTGGAACCTCACTAGGTTTATGTACTGGACTTATTTGTTAGGGTTTGCTCAGCTCAAATCCCATATCGGAAACAGAGAGTGTCATTCCTCTCTTTATAAGAAATAGTCCCACCACACTAGTATGAGACCTTTTGGGAATTGATTCATTGTTTAAAACCGTGCCGGCTTTGCATGCGGCCCAAAGCGGACAATATCATACTAATTTGAGCTGTGGTGGGCTCGGCAGTCCCAACATTATTGGGCCTATGTACCAGTTTACAGATACAGTGTGGATCACGGTCTGTATTTCTAATAAGAATTAAACTGAAAAATGTTGAATAGACCCTTAAAAGGTGTTAAAATTGTGAGAAAATAAATTATTAAACTGAAAGATGATGAAAATATTGAGAATAAATTGAATTGGATATGGTTTCTGTTTCACATGCTTACTTAATCACAAAAAAATTAATTAAACTAAACTAAAATATATTGATTTGAAAACTAGGGTTTATTCTATTCACACACAATCATTCTTTGTGCTCATCATAATATGAGCAGAAACAGCATGCAATTTACATCATGAATTATGTCCCATCATGCATGGGGAGTTTTCTCAATACTATCCCCAATGTCTGAGAAGTGAGAACAATTACTATCATAAGATTGGACAGAAAACAAGGATTTATGTTACAAAACAATTTGGTAATGCTAACTGCAATGATAATAATAATGGAAGTCGTAATATATTCTCCATCTAATATATTCATTTGTAATATGTACATATTTTAAATCAAATTACATTGAACGATAATTTCTATGTAACAGATATTCAATGACAGATCTATATATGCTTAGGTTAGGATATACGCTTACCTGCTCTCGAATTCGACGAAAACGTCCATGAACAATATTATCCAGGTTAAACTATCACTATAATGACTTCCTGAACGTTCATTCCTACATCCGCTGCTGGTAGTAGCGGAACCAAAGGGTTGCGAGAGGTGACGGCGGCAACCCTAAATTTTAGAGTTTATGGTTAATTTACTGTAACTCGGGCAGTAGTACGGTGGAATTGTAAAGGAGAGCAACCTTCGATGTGTCGAAACATAACTATTCAGCAAGCCAATGAATTTTCGATAACCCCATGAATTTCGCTCTGGTTCCGCCCTGGCTGCTGGGTACATTCCATTTTCTCTGCTTAAATAGTCACATGTTTCTTCGCAAAAGTTAGAGCCAGAAACACCTGTTTTTCTTCTCTGTATCAGAAAAACACTCGTTTCGATTGCTACAAAATGAAAAGATTTGTTAGTGCGACAAGGACAACAGTGTCCCACACATCACCATGCAGAAAGAAATATAATGTCACGCAATACTAAATATTGACGTCCTCGGCAAGGATATATATCTCTGCTCAACCGTATATTATCATAGAAAATGACCACCAAACGTGAACCCTTATCCGTTAGGTTTGACACATTAGTTCATCACATGCTGCATCTATGATGCTGCTGCAAAATATCAAACCTGCATTTGAAGGTTAAATCAGTGAGAAGTTTCAACCTCTCTAATATATTATGACTTCACATGATCAAAGTCTTTTTAAAGTCAACAAAATAATTAGGTTAGTAATGATTATAAAATTTAGTTAAAGTGAATCGGAGGAAGTACATACGATAATAGAGGTGTGTTTGGCGAAATTGTACTTAAAATTTTTTTGGATGTTTTTGGATTCCGCTGTGGCAAAAAGGATAAATTGGTCTTATCGGTTTCTATTTTTGGACCAGTTTTTGCCAAAAATGACTTATACTTATAAAATATAAAACTTTTTGACATATAACCAAACACTAAAAATTATTGTGTTTTGAAGCACAACAGATGAAAAACTCTGCCAAACACACCATAAGGTCTGTCCACGTCAACATAAAATCAACACTTTCAACACCTTTTAGTTTAGTTCAGGTCAGTTTAATAATTTCAATTCAGTCCAGCAGTTTCAATTTAGTTCATCTGCATATTGCCTCGCATGTTTAACATCTTTTAATTTAGTTCAGTAGGTATCAGTTCGGTTCAACGGTTATCATTTCATCTCAGTTAAAATGGACAATGTCCTAATTTGAGTTATAAATTTACAATATGAATAAGTATAAGTTTTCAAAACTTTTATTATAGAATTCTAATTTCATTTGAAATTTTGTTTTGATGGTATCAAACAAGTAACTTAAAAAAAATCTAGAAAAAGAAAAAGAGATAGATAGACATAATGAGGCTTTATCATTTTCAAAAGTATATACCGATGGATTGTGCCATTATGGTCGATGGCATTTGGTGATATGGTTTCATTCGTTGTTTTTAACCTAGGTAGTCGATTAATAGTACAAACAACAAAGTTATTAATTTTTACAAAGCCATTTAATTACATAGATTAACTCTAAATTGTTTATCAAAACATTATCTAGTGGATTAGGTGGAGACTTGTTTTCTGTTCTTAGAACAATGGCCAAATGTATGTTGCAGATAAGACATCAGTTAGGAGGAATCTTTCAGAGAATAAAATGGATATCCAAATAATTTTTTTGACTGAATTTGTTTTTTTCTCTGTTACAAACTAAACATGTGCGTATTTTAATTCTTTATCCCCAAGGGATAGGTATTTAAGGATATTCGACATAGAAAATAAATTATTAAGTCCTAAAAGAGAAAGAAACAAAAACTTTTTAGACTGTTATTTACAAATTTACCTAAAGTTAAAGTGCTTTCCAAATTTAATCTGTACTCATGTCATTGGAACTATATGAATTTGGACTCAAGAAACTTGGGCTGTAATATGATAATATTCAGACAGATGTTTTACTGTTGAGATGAAAGTATTGGCAGCTTTTCAGTGTCACAAGGGGCATTTTAAATCTGTTTAAACTACAATTACATTTATTTTACATACAACAAGTAAATTCCTTTATTACATGTAACATCATTAGATTCGTCTTAAGGTGTAGTTTATGAAGATCAATTTTAATGAAAATGTGTTTGCAGATCGATAAATTTACGTCTGATATAGATATGAAATTTAGTAATTCTTAGATGTCTGCCAGTTCCGGACAAAATGCGTAGTATGTAGGATTGTTATCAGAATGGAAATTCGGTTTCTGATGATTGCAGTGTCGCCTATATTAGGGGTTGAAATGAAAATAATAAGACGCCTATATTTTGAGTTGATTACAAAACTAAGATCCATTTCTTAGTAATTTTCTAACTCATTATGTGTTATTATTATTATTATTATTATTTTACGGTCTAAATATAGATTAAATACACACAAAATATATAAAAACGAGGCATTTTTTCTGTCCAAAATTTGGAGGCGGAACCGGTGTAATCACCCACTTCACTGTTTGGTGGACATGACCTGGATGATTGAACACCATTATCTAAATGTTTTTTCTTACACATTTTGATAATTGTAATGGAGACTGTTACTATTTGATGTGGGCAAAAAACACATAACTTGAAGTACCTAACTTGATTACCAACCTGTTAAAGTTGAGCTTCAAGAGCCAATTTAAGTTGGGAAAAAGCAAGTCATCAGCCCAAGCCCACCAAATCATTATCAGGACCAAACTGAATCAAAAGCATAAGCTGCAATGTAGCTCCTGGAGTATCAAAGAATTTGATTGGGATTGTTATGGAAGTTTAAGTTTATAAAGTCCAAAGTCCAGAATCATCCTTGTGAAAATTTTATATCTCATATGTATAAAATTCACTGCAGTTCAACTCGAATACAAAGTGTTCAACTTCCTAAGGTAATGGTACAAATGAACCGTATGTTGAAGAAGGATCTAGCAGCAACACCATGTTGCCAGACTCCAGCCTCCTAGGATAGGTGTTCATGCCGAGCTCTGCATATTTTATCTGTGGAAAATGCCGGTTACAGCAGCCCAGTATCCAGCCAACTGTCGAAGAGGAAGAAGAAACAAATGAACAAGTCAAGCTTCAATCTATTGCTAATCAGTTATGATGAAGTTTACCTGGGAAAGAATTCCATGCCCAGTTTTCCCTTCAATTACCAGTCCCGCTGTTAGACCAATCATAGCCCATGCACCATTAATGGCTTCAATTTGACGTTGTCTCTGCGAAGATTCATAAAATATGTTACTGATAACAAGCTTTCGAGTAATTAAGTAAAATTTACTTTAAAGTAGACCAAGAAACTTGTACACAGTAGAGTTGACTCACATCAAAACGCTGTCTCGCTTTGACCTTTTCCATCTGTTTTGCTGCTAAGCGCTTGGCTTCCACAGGATCAACCATGATAATCTCTTTGCGCGAACTTTTTCTTTGGCTTGGGATGGGGGATCCCTGAAAATGTTACAAGGGGGCGGGCTATTGTTAGTGAAAAAATAAAAGTACACAGGTAATGGTGGAACCGAAATTTCAGAACTAGTGGTCTAACAAGTCCAGCTAGCAGAAAAGATGGGAAATAGAGCCACTTCATGCTCGTGTATATCAAACTGTGGGATATATACAACTCATATACTTTGGAGAGCGGAGGGCAACCAACACACAAGAAAGTTACTGAAGAAATAAGCTTCACAGGCGAAATGACAAAGCTAAAGTAAGGAGGTCACATAAGTCGGCAAATAAGGTCCATGGAAGATAAAAAAAGAATCATTATGGAGATACACATGACAGAAATATTGACTTTGTATTAGAGAAAGATCAAACATGTCACTTACTATAAAAGCAAATTAGAGCGGGAACAGCTAAAAGCATGGAATGAAAAGCAAGCTCAAGAAATTATGCTTATAGCAGAAACGGGATCACTTTATTCACGAAAGATGAAATATTGACATTCTGTCCAGTTAAGTCAACCTAGAAGGGTATTTATAAGTTATATCAATACAAAAACATTTTATTCCCAGAAGACACTAAGGACATACCACATACAATTCAAATGCACATTGCAACCAAGAGTATCTGCATTATAATGTAGAAGCCTTAGGTGAAGCGTACATTTGTATTCGCAAGGACACAAATTGCTCGTCTCTTCTTTATTTTGGAGATAAGCACTCCATTATCTCCTCTTCTCAATCCCAACCTGGAAGAGGTTTAAAGTTTGATCAGAGGCCCGGACATTTTCTTAAACAGTTTTCTCAATTTAAAGCAAACAACAAAACAACAGAAGCCAGTTTGAATCCTTATTATTCAACTACCTTTTAAACTCATTGTACCCCTGCTCGTACTTACCTCGCTTCACCAAATCTTTGCTTCTCAACATGAAAATGTACACTTATGATATTCAGCCAACTCGGTTGATACCCTCAA
The DNA here is from genome assembly GCA_948330725.1 of Sherardia arvensis. Classification (NCBI taxonomy): domain Eukaryota; kingdom Viridiplantae; phylum Streptophyta; class Magnoliopsida; order Gentianales; family Rubiaceae; genus Sherardia; species Sherardia arvensis. The sequence goes on from OX415235.1 coordinate 50,171,633, forward strand.
TCTACACAAGTTCTTTTAATTGAGCGGATTGCAATATACGTATTGCCCAAACAACTAGACAAAAAACTCTAAACATCATCTATAAACCAAATGATAAACGACTAAATTCTACCATACCAACATCATCTAGTTTCCAGCTAAAAGGGTGATTAACGGCAAGCACGCATCCAGTAATGGATAATTTTCACTGATATCCAATGTTAACATTACATTACAAGGCATATTTGCATCAATCTCTGCATAAAACCTAGAAACTAGTTCAAATGTCATAACTCACAGCTAATCCAGCAATCCCCTGACCGAAACTCAAAAGACAAACTTTCTGTCTGATTGAAGCTAACACTTATCTACTCAACATTCATAGCTAAACTTGGTTCAATGTAATCAAAACAAGAAATACCATACTAGATAAGAAAATCAACAATAATTGCAGCAGCTATACAATTCCCCACAGAAGTAGAATATCAAACAAAATGCTCATAGAAACAAAAGAAATTGATGATTTTTACCTGAAAGCACTGGGAAAAGACTGATTTGAAGAGAGAAGGAGAACCTCCTGATTCATCCCTTGCAGACTTGGGAAAGATGGCATCTTTGAACTCCCTGATTTTGAGGTTTGGGAGGATTCCCTTTTCTATGAACTGGATAATTTAATATGGGGTTCTAGTTTGTTTCAGCAACCTTTGTTTCTATGTTTTGGCCACTTGGGAATATTTTGATTGTATATTAGTCTGAAAATCGATGACTCGAAATGCTGGGTTGATTGTAATTTCTAGTTCGAGAAAATGACAGTTTTGATGCCCAATTTGTGAGAAAATGTCAACTTTAGTTCCCACTTTTTGAAATGGTTCAGAAATGGTTCCCAAATTTTGATTAAATGTTCCAATTAGGTTCCCAAATCGATTGATGACTGACTATTGACTGTTTCCCCCCACCACTGTCTCCTCTGCACAGTCATCACCACCCCCGTATACCCAACTACAATAGAGCAGCCCTCACGCCCAGTACGCCCGCCACTGGCACAACCAGCAGTCGGAGTACCCCATTTCTACTCCCTGAGATCTATGTGTTGGGCATTGCCGCCGAGGACTCCGGCGGATCGTGATGATATGGAACAGAGTGATGGGCTGAGCCCTAAATTCCGGCCACCCCAAATGTTGGCAAAGGCGCAACTAATGCACATATAAGAGGTGGTGAAGTCGGTGATGGGCTGAGCCGGCAGCAGAGTGACGCTCAGTCACTTAGGCCGAGAATGATCGACTCTCACTACCACGATTCCAGCCGAGATTGATCTCCGATGGGCACCACTACAGAGTCATCATCGTCGACACGACACCGACACCGACACCTGCATCTCCACCATCCACCACCGCCGCCATTTTCTGGTTGGAGTTTAGTGTATTGGATTTTGGATGGTTTTTAAGGGATGAATGTCAGAACGAAGTGGTCATGAGCTCCCGCGTCGGGTAGTGGGCTGACTAGTGGAGAAGCTCCGACGGTGGTGGGCAACAGGTGAAAAAAGGATGGTTTCCGTCGGTGGGCGTGAGGCGGCTCTATGGCAGTGAATACTCGGGGTGGTGATGGTTGTGCAGAGGAGGCAGTGGTGGGGTAGAAACCGTTGATGGCCAGTCATCAACCAATCTGGGAACCAATTTGGGACATTTCATCAAAACTTGGGAACCATTTTTGAACCATTTCAAAAAGTAGGAATCAAACTTAACATTTTCTCAAAACTTGGGCACCAAAACTGTCATTTTCTCTTTCTAGTTTCTCAAGAAATTTCTTCCTCCTGGCTTTACTAGCATTCAAAGTAATAATATAAAAATGAAGATAGTTTAAAATTGATTTAATGTTTACTTTAAAATGAACGTTAAATTGATTTTATGACCCAACATATATTAAAATATAAATTTTAGCCTAATAATTTTAACGCACTATTTATAATCTCAACATATAAATTTGATCAATCAGTAGCTCTAAGTCATACCACATTTAAAAATTCAACTTTAAGTAAGATTATTTTAATAATTTTTATTATTTTTCATCGAATTTCAAACAGAGTCACATTTTTTATTCTTAGGGAAAAGTGGGAACTGAATGTAGCATCAGTGCCGTCTCTTGGTATGTGTTATAAAGACGATCGCACCGGATATTCAAAAATTTTTACATTTTATATATATTTCATTATGCATTTGAGGTTTAATCGGAAAGAATTTATAGGAATTTAAATAGAATTGAGAAAGAAATTGAACTGGAGAATAATTGAGGGTTCTAATTAAATTCTTTATATTATATATATATTTCGCTATAACTGAAGTATAATAGGAAGAAAATTTATAAAAGTTTAATAAAATCGAGAAAAATGAAACTGGAGAAAAATTAAGGAGCATGATTATTTTTATTACACTAGACCCAAATATTACAGCAACTGCCCTGTGTAGCATCATAGTGTTTCAATCAGAGAAAATGATGAAAATAATAAGGATTAGAGAGAATGGGACAAAATAAACTTAAATCTGCAGAATCAAAAGAGCTAAACATACATGATCATTTGACCTAGCATATAGACAGCATAGCCTGAAACCACAACGGCGCAGTTCAGAGCTGTCAAGAAAGAGCCTTCAGCCACAAAAACAAAACAATTACAGTTGCTAAGCTGATTATGGTCATCAAAATTGATTTTATTTCCAGTTTCCACCACCTTTTCATGCCTAAAAACACCTGCTTTAGGATCGGCACCAGAACTGAATGCAGAAAGGCAGTGATTGACATGGCTAGAATTGCAACCAAGAAAGAACGCATATCCTTAACAATGGCCTTGTGTAGGGCTGATTCATCGTCACCGCGAAGCTCGGAATATCTGGTCATTGGAAGGATGAGCATGAAAATACCAGACAATCTTAGCAGACTGTAATATGAAAACATGATGGAAGAGAAATGCTTGAGTGATATATACATATTTTGTTGAAGCTTTTATAGGTACTTGGTTACTGTTTTTTTCCTGGAATAATGATAACAAGGTGTAATATTCATGAGTGGATTTTGAATTTTTATATCTTAGAGTTGTAACGCCGTAGGGATTGGGTTAGACCATCAAGTCCAGCAGATCAACATTTTCTTGTAAATTCACAAGAAATAACAGAGTAAGAATCAAATAAACATCATATCAATGTAAAAATCAAACTAATTAAATACTAAACAAAATTTTTGGGTAAATATAAAGAAAGTCTCTCCAATACTCCAAATTAAGACTTATATGGTGGAATTTATAAGTAACCCATTGCATTTTGCATGACCAAATTATTTTTGCCGGACTATTTTTGAAAGCTAAAATGATAAAAAATATTTATAAAATCATAATTTCATATTTTTAAAGATAAAAAGATAAAAATATATATGCTAAGTTGGTTTACAGAAATAATTCGACCTGGCAAGTAATAAATCCGTCAAAAAGTATTATCATCCAAATCCCACTAGACACTTAGTCCAACGGTCGGTTGTTTAATTAATATGCACTTGAGAATTGGTCAGTTTTGACAAATGCACTCTACGACCATGTCAAAGAGACAATGATGATGTGAGAGCAAATCAATTTCTAGGAACTGAGCGAATGAATGTACTAGTTTTCGATCTCTACGACTCTCAGAGAGATCGAGAGTGTACGTTCCACTTTATTTAAACTTACGAAAAGATTGAACACTGAAAAAAAATGAAAAGAATATATTTTGACAAATAATTTGATACTCTAACATTAAATACACTTACACATCATAACACTAATACAAACTTGGTTTAATTTTATGATATATCAACAATATATATTAGACATTAATAAAATTGAGATTATATATAATTCGATACACTATATTTAATCATATTATAACAAACTAAATGTAGCAATATCTAAACTTGATCAACATCAAGAGGAGCATAGAGATCCCTAGTCTCCTTCTCCATCTTCATCTTCTTGCACTCACTGTAATACACCGTGAACACCACGAACACACACAGCATCAAAACGCAGCGCACCAAATTCGTCGGGACACCCATCGCAACATCCATCGCCATTTTCTCATTCCGATCCGCACCAGAAACCCTAGATTCAAAGTTAATAAGTAGAAAACTAACCTGATCATGAAAACCAAAAGCTACGCTGTTTAAAAACAGCATAACCGCCATCAACACGAATCCCTGCCATTTTTTCCCCTTCCTGATCTCATTTGCTTCACAAATGGCTCTCAGATCTGAAAACCCTTCTTCAATCACTGAAACCACAAGGCTAACCATGAACAAAGAAAAAAGAGAAATGGCGTAAAAACACCCGAAAATCGCCATTCCCCAGTTCAAAGCTGTCAAAACATGGCCTTCAGCCATGATTAAAACCAACACAAACCCTAACAAAAAAAGAGCTTTTATTACAATGCTAAAAATCCATATCAAGATCGTCGTCTTCAAAGCCCTTTTCCACCTTCTTCTGATCCCCAATAGAACATCTTTCAAGCCAAGGACTTTATTAGTATGAGCTTCAAAAGATGAATGAACAGTTGCACTCACAGAAAAGGCCAAAACCAGGAACATAAAACACATGTAGAAGAATAAGTAGGTCACAGCAGATCTGAGATCTTTACGAAAAGCTTCATCTGCAAATGGATGTGCATCCATTAATGGGGATCTTGCGAGAACCGTTGCGTGGGATACGAGATCGTTCGCAATCGGGATGAAGATGATGCTGTGGGTGAATTCCATGGCGGTGTAGTAAGAAAGCATGATTATGGTGATGAAGAGCAAGATCTTACCATTTCTGGTGCTTATCTTGAAGGCCTCTTTTATAATAAGAAATGAGCTTATTGAAGGTTGCTTCTCCATATTCTATATATCTGAGAATTGTTTTCTGTGGGGTGTAAGAATTAATGCAAAGTTGAAGCATTTTATAGAAGGATCATATGTGTGTTTCTTGTTCAGTAAGTTTTGGGATCAGTTTTCAGAAGACTTTTCATTATTAAATCTGGGTGTATACATATATTGGTGACATATTTAGACGAATCAGGAACCGATCTAGTTTGATCATAGCATATCGATCAGATTAGTTTGGGTTAAATTTCATTAAATTTAACTATTTTAAGTATACAATCAACCGTTCATATATCATACACTGGGTGTATGTATATTATATCCCAACGTTTGATGTATGTTTTACGTGTTATGATTATGCCTTATAATATTGGTTGCAACTTGCATGTACTATTTATAGAAATTATAAGAAAATTTTTTTACGATGCACAATTATACATATAAAAGTGTATTAAAATTATCTTTAAAATTTTTAGGAACAATCAAATAGTTGAGATAGTCATCCCATAAACTTATTATAAAGGTATTAATATATATACGCAGTTTGATATTCTACTCAGCAAATTTAGTTCAAACTATCATTAAAATTATATTACTGTCTCCTAAATATTGCTAAGACGTTTCTAATGGAAATTATAAATGAAAATAATTTCGTAAATTCATTAATACTGGACTGTGTGCCCTATAATTTTAGTAATATCATACATAGACACAGAAATTGTATTTCAACATCTGTCTCGGTCATATTGTATTTTTCCATCCTTATGATCAAGGCGTATGAGATTATAAATTTTGCATGTAAATAAATATATTAATCGTTAAACACAGAATATAGTATATACACAACAAAAACAAACGGATAAATTATCTTCGGCTAGAAGGGAGACTATTGAATCAAACCACAAACATTATATGTATTTATTTCAATGAACAGATCTCAATAATTTTTTCACAATTATAATTGTAGAACCTAAAATTATCGACCACATATATAGATACAATATATATACACACACACAATATATAGATACAATATATATGAAAATATATAAAAGCCAAATTTCATAGTAGAAGTTGATGAACATGAAAATATACAATTTTATTTCCATTAATCTGTCCCTTCTATGCCATATCATCCCCAACCAGTGGCTGATTATTTATTTTCTGGTACATCTCAGCTGCTCCACCTTGGAGCTCAATCTCTTCACCATGGTGCTTCTTGCAATGGAAATACAAAACTGTGTAGCTCACAAAAACGCACATCTGAACCAGAGAGCTGAAATTCAGAACCAACAGCCACAAAATCATGTCATTTACAACCCATTTGTGACCCGTGATGACCCGGATTCCAATGGATGCAAGTAAAGAGATTGCAGCAAAAATGGCATTCAAGATGAACCCTTGAAACCTCTTCCCCTTGATGAGCCCTGCGGCTTTCCCGAGTGCTTCGATTCCATAGCAGTTTTCCTCAACAACTGAGACCACTAAGGCCAAAATCAACACCATTGAAAAATACATGTATGAAATGTATGCAAAGATTGCAAAGAAGATGATGGAGTTGGGAACTCTCCCTAGCCTGGTTTCAGAAAACATCAAAATCGGCGCGGAGATGGCTAGGATGAAGAAGAAGTAACCAAACACTAAAAGGGAGGTGTAAAATGAAGTGATCATTGGCCTAATACATGTTTTTGCAACAAGCATGCCAAAATCCCATAAAGATAAAGTCCTATTAGTCTTTGAAATGGAAGATATTAACACTATTGCAGTGATTGTAACTTTTGAGATGATGAAAGAGGCAAGAACAAAGGCAATTTGAATGATAAACAAGATTCCAAAGTCTTCCTTGAGACCCGAGATCGCAGATGCGATCTCGGGTGTGTACGCGCCCGTAAACGACGTAAACATGAAGGTCTCCCTGGTTAAGATATCATGAAGCATTGATTTGAAGGAGAGATTGAAAACTATGAAGATGAGAGAAGAGAGTAAAAGACATGGAACAAGTGTCAAGGCTATGAGCTTCCCATTTTTGGGGAAAACCTTGGTGGATTCCTTCAAGATGACATAAACAGCTAAGAAAGGCTGGAAGAAGAACTCCATTGCTGCAGCACTTTTCATTCTCCAGAGGGTTATTTTCAGAATTTCTGAGATCTGATTTGGTTGATCTTACTGAAGGATGAGCTATTACTTATGCATGCTTAGCCATTTGGCAAGTAGCATACACTAAGACTTTTCAATGCATTGGTTAAGTCAAGAAAACTTTTCAATGCACACGATTTGTTCTTGTCAATGCAAACGATAAATAGTTCTTGTTGATTCGGTCCTTAATATGACGCAGTCACACTTAATTAAAGTCTATCCAAGGGTGGATCAGGCCTGGCCTGCATGGATCGAGCCATACCAAAATTTAATGAAACGATAAAAAATTATTGACATTTTTAAAATTTTACACTTATTAATTTGCCGCCATCGCTATTATTAGTACTATTCAATCATATTATAAAAACTTTTCTAGATTCGCTATTAAATCTACCATTTTCTTAGATATAAGAATTCAACTCATATTTATATTTGTTTAGTTAAATTTAGTTAAATTTAGCTGATTTAATTTGTGTTGTTGAATAAAACGGCAATGAACTATTTGTTGATGTCAAGTATAAAAGTAACTTGGATGGACTTCAATCTTAAAATTAATTAGTGATTGTGACATGAACTTTTACTTCCGAGGATAATTCTTTGATTCTATTGAAAAATGTATATCTAATGTCGATTGAATGCGTGATGGAACCTAGAACCAAATAGGTAAAGACAGAAAGATCAATTTAATTGGTGCAGCAGTGGCCGGATATGGCTTAGAAGCAGACAAGTGATTTAAACTTTATATAAGATTATGGACATGTATTGAGATACTTTATAGAAAATTTCATTTTTAAAATTTAGTGTGTGTAATGGACATTAAAATTAAATTAATTTTTACACTCAACTATAATAGTATGGACAACATTATAGAAAATAATATAAGCTTATGAAGTCTAAAATGTGTGTATGTAAAATGGATGGTAAAATAAATTTATTTTTTAATTAAGTTATATAATAATTATTTTTAAAATTAAAAAACATGCATGCACGTGCCAGTCGTCCATTGCACGTAATTTCGTGCGCCACCGAAGTCTCTTCCAGTATTTCTAGGAGCTCTTTGTTGGATTAGTTTTCTTTATTAATTTTCTAGTTTTAGTTTATTTTTCAATATTATAAAGGTCACGTGAAACTCATTTTACTATATTCTTTTACTTTTTTAAAAAAATACACTTATTTATTCAAGTTGCAAGAAGATACAAGTTCTCTACCAGTTTAATTAGCTTTTAGTATATCAAAATTAGAAGCGGTCCTTGGACCGTGCGCTATGTGCGGCTGCCATAAATTGCCTATGTCTCAAAAAAATTAGTAACTCATAACGGTGAAATTCATCTCAGGAATTGGTACTTCATTTGCCCTCAATCATATAAGCTCATGTAAAAAAATGAATTTGCGATTTAATTTGCATTCTTGATTCAAAGCCAATCTTTATTTTTCTACATCTTTTCGACAATTATGTTTCAAATTTTCAAAATGACAGATATTGAATATGCAATCAGATAGCAATCGTGATGATACGTGAATTCCAATGATTATCAAAATTTGAATTTTGCTGCACGAAACCTACCCAGTCAAATCTGCACGTCAAAATTTACTTTTTGATTTGGTAATTTTTTGATTATTTTAGTTATTTTTGTTCAATTTCACTTAGTCTAATTTTGGTATTGGTAATTCATTCTCTGTTACAATTCATGGTTCAAAGCTTAGTTATATATAGTTTTAATTGGTTTTCCACGTCAACCTTGCTTAACTGTATCAAACTATTTTGGATGTTTTTCAGAACCTCGATACTATATTTCTTCAAAAAGAACGACAACAAAAAAAATCGTATATATGCACCACAAATTAATCTAAAATTCAGCAACGGCAATCGGAGCGTACAAATCCCGAGTCTCCTTCTCCATCTTCCTCTGCTTACACTCATGGTAGTAAACCGTGAACGCCACAAAACCAAACATCATCAAGACGCAGAACACTATGTTCTGAGGGAATTCGACGGCCAAATTAACCACCACATCTAACTTCTCATCCTTAAGTATATAATGTATCCCTCTCTCCAATAAACCGAACCCCATCGTTAAACCCCATGTCACCGACACCATAACTCCGGTTAGAGAAAACCCCTGAAACTTCTTCCCCTTCATCAGCTCACCGGCTTCCCCGATCGCTTTCATCCCCGAAAACCCTTCCTCCACCACCGAAACCACAACCGCCACCATCCACAGAGAAAAGAGATAAACCGCCCCAAAAACCGCGGTTATCCCAAAACCCCAGTCCAAACAAAAACCCTCAGAGAAAAATGTACTCATCATCACCCAACCGAAGAAGAAAAGTGAACCAATTGAAAAACTGATTAATCCCATACAGATCGACGTCTTCAAAGCCCTTCTGAACCTGCCATTCATCCCTGACAGCATTTTCTGCAGGCTCAGGACTTTTCCGGTATAAGCCTCGGAAGAGGAATGAGCCGTAGCCGTGACGGCAAAGATGAAAAGCAGGCTCAGGTAACCGAGGTACGCAAAACACCAGGTCAGAAAATGTCTGAAATCCGTGAGAAAGGCTTGCTTCGTGCCGGGATCGGCGTCCATGATCGGGACCGATCTGTAGGGGAGAAGCTTTACTTCTGACATGAAATCGTTCACCATCGGGAGAAAGATGAAGACGTTGGAGAAATCCATGGCGGTGTAAAATGAGAGGGTGATGATGGTGATGAGTGACAAGGGTTTAGCATTTCTTTTGCTGGTGATCAAGGCTTGTTTAAGGATCCCAGACAAGCCTATGAAAGGCTGCATCATTTTCTTAGCATAGTGAGCTATGGTGCTGCTGGTTTGTTTATCCATCTGGGATTTTTGTTTATGTGTTTGGTGTGATATCGGAGAAGAAGAAGATTTTATAGTGAGACTGGACGTGTTAGCTTTGGTCAAAAAGTTACTTCTTATATTATAAAATTTTGGGAGTAATTTTTAATGCTAAGACTAGTCAAGAAATTAATTCTTACATGTATTATATGATGTCCACTATGTATTAAATAAGCCATAAAACTAAATAAATAATAAGCCTCACATGGGTATCATTTCACATGGACGGTAAATTAATAAATTAAACCAATACCTTTTCATATATCGGAGTTTCTTTCCGACCGGGATGAATCAATGCAGTTGTATGCTATCATCTGATACCAGAAGCAGAGAGAATTCTAAATAATAAAAAAATTGCATTGAACTTTACAAAACGAGCAAATATATGTGTCGAGACATTTTTTGAATGAGAAACTTAAAAAGACAACTGCATGTAAACCAGTATCGAGTAGTGAATTACGAATATCAATAACTATGGTATAAATTTTCAAAGGACAAGGTTACCTCTGATTATTTGAATTAAATCTAGCGAATCGCCGATAATTAAAGGTTGAGACAACAGAGTTAGAATCGAAGGGCAGCCTCCTTTACAGGTGCCGTTCATTGACATGTACAGTAAATGCACTTGCACTGGGCCGACTCCATAAAAATCATTCGTCTATCTTCTCTGCTTCTCTGCTTCCCTGATTCCATCACAACTTACATTTTTCATAGATGAAAATATATTCTTATCCTAGTGAGAAAAACATCCCTTGTTATGAAAAATAGAATTCTAATTGGAAAGGAAAATGAATAAATATAATATTTTAGAAAATAAGAAATTCCCCCATCAATTCTCCTCAGTGGAAGAACTCATATTTGACGAGTTAAAAATATGGAACCTCTCATAGTCATCAGGTACCAAATCATCGGCATCTTCAGCATCTTGGACAGTTCTTGTAGTAACAAAAATCTTCCTAGTAAGGTTTACAGTTGCATGTTTTCCATCCTCTCCATCAATGTAGGCATATCCAATGTCATTGTCGTTGTCATCTTCGTGGGCTTCTGGCAATGACGGTTAAAAGTATGGAACCATTGGACAATTCTGATTGAGCACGGTTCTTCCCTAGTACTAATCATGAAATTCTTAAAAAGTCTTGAAATTTCAGTAAGTTCAGGAGTTACAACAATAAGTAATTGCTCACCTTGACACACAAGTGCATACGAATGCGCTTTAATAGATATTTAAATGATAAAAACAACTCTATATAAATACAAACCAAACGAGCCATACAATATTGTAATGCTTCAACCATGAGATTATAGTTACACCTTATTTTTCAACACAACAATTGCTCCATTATCACAATTACAAACAACAAGAAACAGACACAAGTCTAAAATTCAGCAACGGCAAGAGGAGCATAGAATTCCCGAGTCTCCTTCTCAATCTTCCTCTGCTTGCACTCATGGTAGTAAACCGTGAACGCCACAAAACCGGTCATCATCAAAACGCAGAACAACGTATTCTGTGGAAAACCAATTACAGCTAAACCAACCATTACATCGAGCTTATTTAACTTAATTTTAGCCAAATCAGCATCCTCAACTGTAGAAAATAACCTTCTCTCCAACAAACCAAACCCCGTCCACAAACCCCAGCCTGCCAAAAACATAACCACAGTTAAAGCAAACGCCTGAAACTTCTTCCCCTTCATCAGCTCACCAGCTTCCCCGATCGCTTTCAGCCCGGAAAACCCTTCCTCAACCACCGAAACCACAACCGCCACCATCCACAGGGAGAAGAGGTAAACCGCTCCAAAAACCGTGGTCAACCAAAAACCCCAGCTCAAACCAGTCAGTGCAGAACCCTCAGAGAAAATGGCACTCAACACCAAAACGAAGAAGAAAAGCGAAGCAGTTGCAGAGCTGATTAATCCCATGCAGATCGACGTCTTCAAAGCCCTTCCAAACGCTCCCTTCATCCCCATCAACATTTTCTGCAGACTCAGGATCTTTCCTGTATAAGCCTCGTAAGATGAATGAACCGTAGCGGAGATCATGAAGAGCAGAAGCAGGGTCAAGAAACCGAGGTATGCGAGACCGTAGGTCAGGACATGTTTGAAGTCGGTGAGAAAGGCTTTTTTGTCGACGGGATCAGCGTCGATTAAGGAGCTGTTTGGGAGAAGAGCTGCGCTGGAAAGGAATTCTTTGGCGATCGGGATGAAGATGAAGGCGTTGGAGAAATCCATGGCGGTGTAGAACGAGAGGGTGATGATGGTGATGATGAACAGAAGTTTTGCATTTCTTTTGCTGGTGATGAAGGCTTGTTTGAGGATCCCAAACAGGCCTATGGAAGGCTGCATCATTTTCTTGGCATAGTGAGCTATGGTACTGCTGCTTTGTTTAACCATCTTGGATCGGTTTAATTTCTGTGATGGAAGAGAAGTTAAATATATTTATAATTGGATTGTTCAAAGTGAGGCAAGGGAGATGTATTTGAATTATTTCTACGGAATTTTCGATTAATTACAGATGGATACCTGAGTTTTCCACTATTTGTATATCCAAACTTCAACATGATATATGTCTTGCAGTGTGACGTGAACGAATAGAGTCTAATTAGAGACTGAATCGAAGAGACGGTAGAACGACTGATTAGACTGAGTTGACCAACGACTTGACAGAGACCTCCGAGATTGATTTTTATACTTAAAGCTTATGAGTCGAAACAAGATGAATTGTATATAAAATCAACACCTATAGGATCCTCTATTTTAGAAATATGTGATTTCTGATTAAAATAGGAAATTAGAAAATATACATTTTCTCTTAGAAAACAGGTTAACTTCCATATTTTCTAGTCATGAACTTTTCCAGAAATTTTCAGATTGGACAGTTTCCCTTTTCCAAGAATGAACATAAAAGGACATCTTGAATTACCAAAATTGAGCATCAATATCTCATTCATAATTAATATAATTTTAAGTGTATCAAAATTACCACTTAAAATTTAGCCCATAAAATTGGTGAAAATTATAATTTCAACCCTCAACTTTTCCATTTTCCAACAGTTTGAACACGAAAAGTAAATTGATTTTTTCAACAGTTTAATACCATCTTTTAAAAATATCTGTCCACTGAATTATTGTTCTGAATGACTGAGATGTAAATTATTGTAAAATACGGGAACCAACTAAAGTTTATCCAAAAATTGAGGGATGCTGATAAAATTTGACCTAAAATACTATGGTCGACATCTTAACAGTTGACTTGCCAAGTCGTGATCATGATCGTCAAAGTCAAGAAGTCATTTATTATTATATGAAATTTGGACGTAATGTTCAATGCGCTAGTTTCGTCGAAATTCATATGGCTCCCATTGTTTCCACATAATTTGTGGCTGTCCACTTCAACATGCATTTTCCATTGACTAAGTAATTCCATCATTTGGATTAAATAAAGCCAAACACTAAGCACTAGTTTAGATATGACTCACGTAATGATGTAAAACTTGTTCAAAACAGTAAATATATGGTAATTCATTATGCGCTTCAACTTCAACATCTTTTTAAATCGAAGTAAAAGGATAAGATTTCAGCATGCTTGCTCATTGACAATAATATGATGTATGAAAAATTTACGAGGGTTGCCATTTTCCGTCTAACGCATTTTCTTCAAAAAATGAATTGTTAAATTTTTCTAATTAGTTTTACCTCTAACTAACAAGTATAAGAAATTTTACTTTAAACCAATACGAATCAAACCGGTATTTTATTTATTTATTTTAAAGTAAATACATCATTCTCAACTATGAAGAATACAAAATTTGTTCCGATATTGTAATATTCTCTTTCTATGGCATATCATCCTTACTTATTTTCTGGTACATCTCAGCTGATCCCCCTTGGAGCTCAATCTCTTCACCATGCTGCTTCTTACACTGTAAATACAAAACTGTATAGCTCACAAAAACGCACAGCTTCTCCAGACACCAGAAATTCCAGAAAACCAACCAAAAACCGGTGGCGTTTGCAAGCCATTTGTGATCTGTGATAAACCATAGCCCTTGAAATGCAACAAAAGTAAATGCAGCAAAAATAGCACTCAAGATGAACCCTTGAAACCTCTTCCCCTTGATCAGCACCGCAGCTTTTCCCAGCGCTTCCATTCCGTAGCAGTTTTCTTCAACGACTGAGACTACTAAGCTCAGAATCAGAGTCATTGAAAAGTACAGATATGAAATGTATGCACAAATCATGAGCAAAATGATGGTGAAGCGAATCCGCCCGAATTCGGAAAATGAGAATATAGGCAAATAGATGGCTAGAATGAAGAAGAAGTAACCTAACCCTAGAAGGTAGGTATAAAATGCTGTGATCAATGGCCTTACACATGTTTTTATTACAAGTAAGACGAAGTTTTTGAAGGATAAAGTTTTATCAGTCTTTGAAATTGCTGATATCAAGATTATAGCCGTAGCTGAGATGATTGAGATGATCGAAGAGGTAACAGCGAAAGCAATATTGATGAGAAACACGAGGCCGGTATCTCGCCGGAGACGAGAGACTGGTGATGAAAACTCGGGGGTGATTTCACCGGAGAATGACGTCATGGCCGTCATCGCTGATGCACTACTCATCATCATATTATCAAACATTGATTTAGAGGAGATATTGAAACTTACGATGACAAGGGAAGAGAGCAAGAGAGTGGGAATAAGTGTCAAGGCTATGAGCTTTCCGTTTTTGGGAAGAAGTTTGATGGATTCTAGCAGGATTCCAAAAGCTGCTAAAAATGGCTGGAAGAACTCCATTGCTGAAGCTGTTTTCATTCTTCAGGGATTTCTAATTTTGATTGAACTTCTGAAATTTGAGATTTTTGAAAAATTTCTTACCAAAGGGTAACATATTTATGCACGGAACGTACATTTGTCTAGTTTGACAAGTCTATCAGGAACAGTCATAAATAAAGACTTGTCAAGGCAAAGAATGAAAGAATAACTAGTTCTTTATTAATTTGGTCATGAAATTGATATAGACAGCTAAAAATGAATGAATATTGAACTGAAATAAATTCTGGCAAATTAAATTAAAAAGATTTTGAAAATTGTTGAAAAAAGAACAAATGGTTAAGTTAAACTAAAAAAATGTTAAACATAATTAAAATGTGCTAAATATATGTTAAACATACTGAAAATATTAAGAATAAGCTAAACTGGACAAACTATTCGGAAATCATAAAATCAACGTATGTCATAGGCCATACCTAAAACGGGTTACGTACTAACTAGTTTTGAAATATTGAATATCATGCTTTCATACATTTCAAAGCATATTATTTCTAATTTAAAAATTAATAATGCAAGATCATTTTCATTAGTCATTTAATGATTATTTTTCACAATATATGTTTCAAGAGATGTGATAGGCAATATGACAAGGGATAAAATGCAGTCCAATGTTTTAACGTTGAACTTTTGACAAATATAAATACTAAATAATATTTGAAAAATACATTTAACTAGGAATTTAGTACAATCTAACATAATAATTTTATCATTTCATAATATTTTCAATTTACGGTCAACATTCATAAAGTTTATTTCTAAAAAGTCAATTATGCAGATTATTCTGAAACAAAGGAAGTGACAAAAAGGGTTTCAATATATAAAAATTTATAATTTTTGAATTACAAAATATACAGTATAAAAAAATGCACTTCCTGTGGCCATACAGGATTTTGAAGAGCTGTCGGAGAACTCCCTAATGCGACCACCACCTACAAGTGTAAAAATATCTTTTGATACTGGTATTCATGAGGATCGAGCATGTATTGCAGCAGCTGTTGTGAGCACCGATGGAAGGTTTTTACAGACTCAGACATAGATGATGATGAGCATAATGGATCCAACGTATGCAAAGGCGATGCAATTGATGTGGCAATTGAGATGTAGTTGGGTAGATTAGTAATTGTTCGACACGATCATGTATAAGTAGAATGATCAAAGTCTTGAAATGTTCATTTGTTTCACATAGTATGAAGTTGGTGGAGGCACTTCGGATTCAAATGTGACAGAATGAGTGATCAAGGTAGTGAAAGAGGGAAAAATAAGTACACAATGGGTAAAATTTGACCAAATATTGCAAATAATGAAGGATGCCAAATAAAGAAAGTGGAAACCATTGAACATAAGAGTACTGCCAAACCAATAGATCGATGAAAGATCGTGTCTCGGCATCACAGAACACATGTCACTCTATATAGTCAGTACATAAAGTCCACAGTAATCAAAAGCAAAAAACGAAGAAAAACAACACAATTAAAAGAGTGGTTGATCTACTTTATTAGATTGATTGCATGAATTCCCTTCTTTCTACGCCATATCTTCATCAAGAAACGGTTCTGCATTTATCATTTTCTCGTAAAAAAACTCAAGATATTCTTCCATCATGCTGCTTACAGTGATAATACAGCACTGTGTAGGCTATGAACATGAACAGCTTCACCAGAGATGACAAGTTCAGAACAACCAGCCAGAAAACCGTGTCGTTCACGGACCCGAAAACCGTCCTGAATCCTTGAAAAGCAGCCAAAGAGAACACAACAGAAATGGCACTCAAGATGAACCCTTCAGCCTTCTTTCCCTCGATGATTTTACCCGCTTTTCCTATCGCTTCGATCCCATAGCAGTTTTCTTCGAGTACTGAAACTACCAGGCTTAATATCCATGGAATGGATAAGTACAGATATGAAACGTAAGCGCACACTCCATACCAGACGATGGAGGAGGGAACCCGGCCCAAACCGGGATGAGAAAACATGAAAATCGGACCTGACATGGCTAGGACGACGAAGAAGTAGCCGAAGCCGAGAAGGGAGGTGTAGAATGATGTGATCACTGGCCTTACACATGTTTTCGCCACAAGCAAGGCGAAATTCTTACATGATAAAGCTATATCAGTCTTTGAAATGGAAGATAATAAGATTATAGCAGTTATTGAGAAGAGTGAGATGATCCAAGATGCAAGGATGAAAGCAAGATCGATGAGAAACAAGAAACCGAGATCTTGCTGGAGACGGGAGAGCGAAGATGCAAATTCAGCCAATTCTGAACCGGTGAATGGCTTGAAGGACTCTTTCATGAGCATGTCATGAAAGAGCGATTTTGAGGAAATGTTGAAAACTATGAAGAAAAGGGAAGATAAGAAGAGTGTAGAAGCAAGAGTTATGACTACAAGCTTCCCGTTTTTCGGGAGAATTTTGAAGGATTCTTGCATAATAACCATAGCAGCTCCAAGAGGCTGGAAGACCTCCATTCTTGAAGCTCTTGATCTTCTAAGATTTGTTATTAAAGTGTTATCTCTTACTCAAGGAAAGAAAATAGCCACAGCTATTTATGCTTGCACTAACATTATCCAAATTAGTTTACCTGGACCACTCTGGTGCATAGGTGGATTACTAATTCTTGGGTCTTTCTTTGACATAGTGTGTAAAAAAACATAAAAGTCTTGAAAAGGGATAACTACAAAAAGTAAATAATTGCAGTGATGATGAATTCAATTGAAAGAGTCAAATGCTACCATGATTACAAAGAAGACTCCACTGTCTCATAGTTAGAGTTCAGTCTGTGATACGGAAATGAGTATAAAAACACTTTTTTCTGTGTCACAAACTGAACTCTAACTATGAGACGACAGAGCATGTCCTAATACAGGTTCATATAACAATATCAAAAGCATAAAGCCATAAAATAAACCAATTACAACCCCCATTTTATTACTTACCTCTCAAAATCAACTAACATTAAGTTAAAGCATGAGAAGTACAATCACAATAGTACCAAAACCATTTCTTTAACACTAGTTTGCATGATATCCGGGTAAAATAATAGAATCGAGGTTTCTTGCTGTAGAAATTAAATACAGCAAGCAGCCTCAATTCCGTTTCCAAACACCGAATTCAGTGCAAACAAACACACACTAAAAAGATTGTTTTAGCATGCTCAAAACAATCCATTTTGAACTTTCACAACACCATCATAAGGAAACAGAAATACCATGCATAGACTGCAGAATCATATGAAACAAGGCAAAGAACACTATTTTATCTAATTATATCTTTAATCATTCAAATATCCATGGGAAAACATGATTTTAACATGAGCCATGAGTACAAAAGCACTATTTACAGCTAAAAAGGACAAAAATTACCAGACAAGATAAAAAACCTAATCTCTACAACAACCATTGAAAGATCAAGAAAGATTCAACCTTTGTATTCTTCAGCCTCCAATGCTATAATGCCACCAAAACCTCCACTCCTCATCGTCCACCGACCCGGAAGGCCTCCGGATGAGCCGAACCACGGTTCGACAAACCGGACAATTCGGTTTCTTCACGAGCCAAGAATCCACGCAGCAGGAATGGAACAGGTGGGTACAATCCGGCAGCTTCCGACAAACTTCTCCATCCTTAAATCCCTCCAAGCAGATGGCGCAGTCTCGCGTGCTCTGTTCCGAAACAGAGTACCTCACGGCGGGGAGGATTGTCAGGTCACGAATCTCCCCGGCGGGATTATTCGGTCGCCGGCGGCGGCGGCTGTGCCGGAAAGCTAGGTTGGCGAAGAAAAAGTAGACCACGATCACGGCGGCGACGCCGATGAAGAGGAGGAAGATTCCGAGGATGCAGGCCATGATGCTCCATTTGAGGAACACGAAGAGGATCTTTCTCGCTGCGCCATGATTCGCGACGGGTTTCTGAATCTGGGCTCGCCGGAGAGAATCGACGGGGGCGGTTTCTGGGATTTCTTCGATTGTTGGCATGTGGGGCAGATTTTTGGATTGACTTTTGATGAATTCGGAAGGGGAATTCTTGCAGTAAAAATAGGATGTAAGAAATGCACGGTGTTTATGATTTATAGTACTCCCTTATTCCTAAAAGCACCCGGTTTTGTAGATGGATGGTTTGATCGTGCGTGTCATTCAACTTTACCTTTTTAGGGTTGGGATTGGTCCAAATTAGGAATAAGGAATATAGGATAAGGAATATTGAAGAGGACAAAAAGAATCTGTGGACTGCTATCCTTTTTCTTCTATGGGCTGTTTACTTACTATTATTTATTTCATTCATAAACTTTACTATGATCGTCAAAAAAAACAAAAAAACTTTACTAGGACTAGGAGTATAATTTCAAGCATTATGACTTATTGGAAATTATGTGCGTTTGACTAGTAAATTATCCTTTTTTTGTTGTTTTTTTAAAATTTTTAATGAGAGAGTTTCTTGTTGTGAATCGTGACGAAAACTAATGTTCTGTCATAAGGAGCTCTACAGTGATAAATGAGACGATGTTACATGGGTCTATTCAACGTTGAATGAGATATTTCTTACTGTTATAGAGGGGACGATAGTTTATAGCAATGGATGAAACTTATTAGAGAGTAATCACATTGTTGGGGGTGTCAGTTTCGTACTGTAATCAATATGTAGTCAGGCAGTCAGACTAAAACTTCCTGAAAGTGCGACTGGTTACAACACTAACCTTTTACTCCTAGTTAGATAGACTACTACCTGCCGATTAGTAATGGTGTTACTGCCATTGATGCATAGAAGATGTAGTAAGTTTACATATTTAGAAACTTTTATGTAATCATTCATATAGGGTATACGATGGAAGCCAATTTGATTGACATATCTAAAAATATTTTAAAATTACTTAAGGTTTGAAATTATAAGTTTTTCAATTTGTTATATCTGTTACGGTGGTTTTCTTGTTCAGAGCTGAGAAAAAGCGGGGAGAGAAGATGTAAAATAGGAAAAGGAATTTTATGGGTACGATTTATTAATTCAAAGATAAAATGTTCGTGTACTCTTGAGTAATTAATTATATGCTCATGTTTTGGTATCCCTAGAATTTGAGAAAGTGTGTTTGTACTATTTGATTGAAGTTTGATTTCTTAAATCATAACTCTAAAACGTTGAAAAGTAATCCAGTTGAATATTTCTGATATTCGAATGACATAATAATATTGAACCCAAGTATTTTTGGACGTTTAGTGGTTTGAATCAAGTAGTCAATTTCAGTCGAGAAATACGCTGACAGTTTCTCAAAATTCAGGGGTAAAAGAACAAATAGGGAACTATTCAAGGCTATTAGAGCACTTTATTCTTAATTCAAATTAGCCCACTTCCTTTCATTTGTGATGGCCCATATTCATTATTTATTTACTAACTAAAAGTCATTCTTTTCTCTCTTTCTTAAAAAGCCAAATTCATTCTTTCTTCTCTTAACTATTTTTAATATTCAATGTAGGAATTTTTATCTCTTACAAATTATAATTTTTGATAACTAAATAATAAAAACTATAATATAAGAAACTTGTTTATATCTTTTCTTCAACACTAATTCTTTGTATGTGTGATTTGTTTTACTTCTCAATAAATTATTTTGATATATAATCATATTTCTAATTTCATTAGTCATTTTCTTTTAGATAAAATTTTGGATCCCTTGGTGATTATGGTGGATTTTTTTTAAAAAAACTTTAGAAGATATATTTTAGAAAATTATTTATTTTAAGAAACACATTATGTTTTATAGTAAATGTACGTGTGTATATATGTACCTAGATTTTAATACTAGTCCTAATTTCTCCACTTTTAATGTAGGATTTTTACATTCAACATGATTTTTCTAATTAGTTAGGCTGCCCATGAAAATGAACTATGTAGGTAACGTGCCTGAGACGCTATCTCATTCATGTGTAGTGTGTTGCGGTCCTTCACATCTTACACATTCAAAGAAACTTCTTAAAATACCAGTCCTGGAATTAACTCATATATATAACTTTGACATAAAAATTTATATTATTAATTAATATGTCTCAAATTAACAATAAACATCTGTTTCTTTTATTTTGATATAATCCTAAGATTTTGATATAACCCTAATTTCTATCTTCCTCTGAAAAGAGAATATCCACCATGTCAAAATAAGTAAATAAGTAAATAAATAATATATATAACAATTTTTGAAGTGATTATATAAGTCATTTCGTGTAATACAAAATATTCCAATGTTGAGCGCGCCTAACGGGATAGAACTGACCGGACTTTAATTTCCACGGAGAAAAAACGTCACCAGAAGAATTGTCAAAAAAAAGCAGCCGGCTGGTTTACTATAAAACCTTGCTCTCTGTCATAAACATTTCCCAAGCTGAAACATTCTCCGATCACTTATTTAACAAACATTTCAATGGGAGCTATCACGATGAAAGCCATTCTGGTGATCGGCTTGGTTGCAAGCCTCATCTCCATCGCCTCCGCGGTTGCCGGAACCGCCACCTATTACACGCCACCATATCAACGTAAGTACAAATATTAGATACTCATGTAAAAAACTAAATATGATCATGTATAGTATAGATCACCAAATAGTCGCCAATATTTTAGTTCAGTTCAAATAATTTCAGTTCATATATTTGTCTTGCATAAATTTATCATTTCAATATTATTATGCAAACAAAATATCTGATCATGAATAGTTGTGTTGCGTCCCATATGCATAACAAGCACGTAGAATAAAATCGTGCTTATTGTAATATTACCTGTACTGTGAAATCTAGGGTGTTTCTATACACAGTCCATACCAGTATTTTATTTTTATAGTTCAAAATACAGTCAGTGTAAAAGAATGTCCTTAACTTATTTATTTTGGATAAACTAGCCAATTTGTAAGGGGTGATAATGCCATTTCATTGATATTTTAAACTAAACGGAGTAAAATACTAGAGTGCGTATAGCAGTTCAAAAAATCTATTGTACATATTTAGTTATATTTCCTGATCAATTTCCCACTGCTTTTGAGCTCAGCTTCTTCATGCTATGGGTTCCAAGACGACGGCGTTATGATCGCCGCTGCCAGCGACACAATATGGAACAACAGGGCAGCTTGTGGGAAAAACTACAGGGTGACTTGCACCGGACGTACAAACCTCGGAGTCCTCGAGCCTTGCAGAGGTAGCGTGGTGGTGAAGATCGTCGATTATTGCCCGCCGGGATGCCGCGGAACCATCGATCTCTCCCAGGAAGCTTTTGCTCTTATCGCCGATCCGAACGCCGGAGTAGTTACCATTGATTATCAAGAGTAAGTTCACTGGTAAATTAATTTAAAAAAAGGTCATGATTTCATATTTAATTTTGGAAAAATCAAACTAATTAAACTTTCATTGTCATATGACTTTCAGGGTTTGAAAAGCTGAACTTGGACGATGCAATCAGAGGAAAGAAGAAACAAGAGAGAGAATAAATTAGATCTCTAAATTAATTCCTTGATAATTATATATGAGCAATAAGAATGCTTGGCTACTATATGTACCTTTTGAGAGCCAAATATAAGATATTGTACCCAATAAAAGTGCAACAAATTTTATATAAAAGTGTTTTTTATGTTTAGTTAAAAAAACATACCATTTAAATTCAAATGAAGACACTGTTTAATTACAGTATAAAAAATTTCTGAAAAGTTAAGAGAGATTGACTCGTAATTATTTAATTTTTATTATTAAAATTTGTATAAAAAATATATGATCTACCAACCATAAAATTGAAAAATAGTATGATTGCCCATGCAGGTCCAAGCAGTAAAGAGAGTGACCTCACTACTTCAGGCCCTCAATTTTGAGCCGAAAAAGGCTTCATTTTTATAAATTTTAAGTGTATTTAGTATGTATTTAGACTATTAAAAATAATAATTATACATAATGAATCAAAAAATAACTAAGAAAAAAGCTCAATTTTTACAATCAAATAAAATATAGGCTTTTTTTTTTTTTGCTTCAAACACGCAAAATACTTGGGCCGGCCCTGTGTCAATGTTATATATATACGTTGTAATTATGTAGATTGACCGAATACAAAATAGTTTTATTTTGTTAAATAAAAAAAACTTCAATTTGTCTTAATTTGATAAACTTAAATAAATAAATTTTGACTATAAGATAAGTTTCTGTTATGGATTGTACAAAATGAACTGGTAATAATTTCACGAATCATGTATAATTAAAGATAATATAACAAATATAGTACTAAAATCAATGCAACAAAGTTTTATGGTGATTCGGAAGATTTTTTTATCGACTAAAGAATATGGCACATTTATTATTCTCAACAAACATGGTCTGACCATTCATATATAATTAAAATCATTACAATTTTATATCATAGAAGTAATAAATTGTGATAAATGGAAAATCGGATTTCATATAATTTTTGATTTTACTATTAATTATATTAATGGGATTTTGTGGTGAAATTAAATGCATTTTTCTCCATAAAAAGGTTGAACTCATGAGATCCCCTCACTTACATTCAACAAAGAAATATATACTTTTCTGAAATATACAGTAAACAAACCATGGGAGCTTCCACAATGCAGGTTGTTATGGTCATCGGCTTGGTGGCAACCCTCGTTTCCGTGGCTTCCGCCGAGTCCGGCACCGCCACTTTTTACCGGCCACCATATCTTCGTAAGTATACGTTTTCGGTTAATTTTTCAAAGATGTAACACATGTTTATCAAATTAAAATTAATGTATTAAAAGATGTAACGTATTTTATTAAACTAAACTAAATCGATCTATTGATGAGTTTAATAAAAAACGGTGTCCAAGCCTCGTTCGCTTGAGATTATCAGTAGATCTGTTCAGTCAATCAGTAGATCTAATTAAACCCTAGATCTGTTCAGTCAATCAATTTTCCGTTCAATTCAACATGAAATTGATTTGTGTGCGCGTGATTTCTCCATGATCTCTGCATCAGCTTCTGCATGCTATGGAAACCACGACGACGGGACAATGATCGCGGCGGCAAGCGACGCGTTTTGGAACAACAAGGGAGCCTGTGGGAAGATGTACAAGGTGACCTGCACCGGCCCAACCAATCCTGGGGTTCCTCATCCTTGCAAGGGAAGTGTTGTGGTTAAGATCACAAACTATTGCCCGGGATGTGCCGGAACCATTGATCTCTCCCAGGAAGCTTTCGCAATCATCGCTGATCCAGTCGCCGGAAAGATTGCCGTCGATTTTGTAGAGTGAGTTTCAGTTTGGAGTTTTTCTTGTTAATTATTTGTTTCGATTTTCTTATTTTTGAACTCTTTATAATGTTTCTGTTAATTTCAGGGTTTGAGAAAGTTGGATTTTGGACGAGGCAAAGAAGACGGGCAACGAGCTAACTAGTTATAAATTGTACTAGTTATTGAATGAGTACTTTTTGTGTAGGCTAATGAAAGCCCTTTTTTTATTTTGCAAGATCTCTCTAATAAAAGAAGTTTTAATTTTATTTAAGTTTGGTGGATCAAGACAATCATAGAATATTGATGTTCCGAAGTTTGGATTTATTTATTTATTTTCAAATTAAAACCTTTTTAAGTTAATGTTTCAAACTGAATTGAACTGAATTAAGTGAGAATTTGTATATTGATGAATAAAATGGTATAACTAAATTAACCTGAATTTCATCAAATAATATTTTTGACTTAATTAACTAAACTTAACTGATTTGAAAACTGAACTAAATTAAATTATAGAACAGCTCCAGAAAACATGCCCTCTTAGTAGTGTTAAAACACTGAACTCGAACGTTGAATAGGCATAGATGGTGTAAATTACAACATGGCAACATAAAATGATACAAATTAAAAATTGCTCAGTAGATAGTACTCAATAATAACATAACAAAACACACTCAAATTGTTTACAAGATGGAAAAAGGAAATCAACAAAAACTAATTAAATATGTTTTAATATGTAGTCATTCTTTAAACAGAACAAGGCCAGACAATCAAACAAGCTAGATATTGTTACTACAATTTATTTAGTTAATTTGGCATAATCCTCAAGATGGTTTTAGCTTATTTAGGTCATTTGATCATATGGAGACAGGATGAACAAACAGAGATTCAATCAAGGGCTTCAGATTTTTAGATGAGTGCGTATAATCGTCGCTCCCGGATCTGTAATAAGCAGAAACTACTCTGAAGAAGTTTAGGATCTTCTCTCGTATGAACATTGGTGCAACTGAATCATCAAGGCATCCTTCGTTTATGTCTATCCATGCTTTCCTTACTTTTTTCTTGAGTTCAGAAAGTGTTTCTTCTTTGGATTTCCCATATTGTCTCATGTAACATTCTATAGCAGAAGCTGTCTCTCCTCTCTTTTTCTCCGACTGCATATTCATATCCATAATCAACATGTATCTTGCAGGGCATATTATTTCTAGGTTATTTGTGCAGATCTAGATCAGATTGCATTTGATTTTGCATCTGATTGATCAGATGCAATTGGATCTAGATAAGATGCAATCAGATCTAGATCAGATGCAATTAGATCTAGAATGAAATTGAAATGAAGTAAAATTTCATTCATAGGTTATGTTAAGTTTGAATTTCATGTAACATTCTACATCAGAACCTGTCTCTCCTCTCTTTTTCTCCGACTGCATATTCATATACATAATCAACATGTATCTTACAGGGCATATTATTTCTAGGTTATTTAAGCAGATCTAGATCAGATTGCATTTGATTTTGCATCTGATTCAGATCTAAATAAGATGCATTCGGATCTAGATCTGATTGCATTTGATTTTGCATCTGATTGCATCTGATTTAGATCTAGATAAGATGCAATCAGATCTAGATCAGATGCAATTAGATCTAGAATGAAATTGAATTGAAGTAAAATTTCATTCATAGGTTATGTTAAGTTGAATTTCAGAACTGAAATGAAAAACATTCATATGATGGAAATCACGTGGCATATGTTTTTGAGAAGTTAATGTAGATACCTCATGCGTTGCAATGTCGTCTACTAATCGGCACAAGAGATCAGAGGCCCTTAACAGAAGGGGTTTCTTTGAGAGCCAATCAATTGAACCTTGATCCACAAACTCTCCCATGCACACCAAAAGATTTACAGTTGACATATCACAAGCAAAGCTAACCAGCGCATTTTCGATGTATTCCTCATAATTTGGAACATAACCAGTCTGGATCCATTCTGCCTCTTTGAAATACGCTCTTGCCAATTCTTGAAACTGAATTTAATCCACATTTTTTAATACAACTTATAAATTATCGATCTCGCAATTAAAATAGGAGTATACAACAAGTTCGCCTTTTGGAAAATACTCACAGATAAGATAGCATATTCAAAAAGCTCTGATTTTCCATTGTCAGCCAGCATTTCCTCAATCTCAGAACAAACTGCAAGTAGGGTTTGATAATAGTGTTTCATGTATGGTGGTAACTCAACTGGTGCACTCATTTCCCACCTGTAGTTATAGGAAATCAAGTCATGCTACATATGTAAGATGCATCTAAACTAATTATTATAAAATTTATTAAAAACTAATTATGTACCTTTGAAATGCGTCAGTGAAAAGAACAAGCTCATCATAAGTTGCATACAGATCATATATATCATCTAGCATGGTTGTCAGAGTAATGATCTTGGCCATTGCCATTCGGGCAAAACTGTACTCAAGCTCAAAACATGTTAAACAGGTCAAATAATAGCTCTCCACCAGTCTGTGTCTTGCAAAAGGATAATTCTCCTCACAATCTATACCTATCCACCATCTGATAATATATAAACTTGCATTAAAACATAATTATATATATCATGATGGTTTAAAGCCAATTGATTAGGTTATTGTTTATGAGTGTGAGAGTATATCTTGTTAATGGTTATCTAAAAAATTTAAATATCAGTCGAACTAGTTAATAAGATCAAGCGCAAATGGAGTACTTACTCTGTGAGTGTGCTTAGTTCCTTCTGATGAACCCTTTGCAACATATTAAAGTCTAGCTTTGCAAATTGTAGTAAGCCCTCATCATGTGATATGTCTTCTGCATATAGAGAGATGAACTTTCTGGCTCCAATCCTCGGGATAGTCTTTTGAATGGGCGAGTCTAAAGCTTGCACGATTCTTGATCTCAGAAACAAGTCATCAAGATCTGGCAATATGGATTGGAGTTTGGAAGTAGTGAAAGTCAGGCCTTCTTCCAAGATATGCTCTTCGTGAGCCATGAAATTTGCTGCCTCGTACAAGCTCAGCAAACCCTTTATGTTGTTAGACATAGATTCCTTGAAATTCCCTGGATCCATGAATTTCTCGAACACATCTGCAGGGATCAGACATATGAACTATATGTTTGGTTATTATTAACTTGAGTTAAATATAATTAACAATAACATTAAAAAAATTTAATTAAAATATGAAAAAAATATCTAATAATATATCAAATAATAATATTTTTTTATATATTATATGAAATATGTGCTTAAACATAACTTAACTGAAATAGCGACAGATTATTTTGACACTAAAGAGATAGTGACTGGTAATTCTACACTTCCATCCCTTCCAAATTCCTAACTGACATAAAAGTGTCACAATAATATTTGTCTCCGTTTGTTCTGCCGCTAATATTCTATGTGTCACTATATATGCGCGGACACTTTAATTAAGAGTAGCTAATATATCAAAAAGAACCGGATTTTAATCAATGACGTTTAATGATGATATATTTACCGCATGAGACATGGTGACCTCGTTGTCTGAGTAGCCTGAAACGAAGAGCAGCAACGTGAAGATCATCATCATCATCATCACTGTGATCATCTTCTCCAATCTTTTGCAGGTCCATAACAGCTTCGATCTCAGTCTCAAAATGGTATGAAATCCCAAGGCGTTGAATCAAGTCAATCAGTTCCAACTTCTGCCATCCATTTTCACCCGAGGCTAGCATCTTTTTTACCTCTTCTTTTAGTCTTTCGTGTTCTAGCCTCTCCAGTGGAAAATTTTCCTGCAGTAAAGAATTTGATACATAAAATACTCCAATTTATTCTATTGAAGGGAAAAATTACCTCGGAGTTGGAAGCATATCGGAGAAAAAAATCTCCCCAGATGCATGGTGGATAATCGGCTGACCGCCGACTAGGTTCCGGCCTTGGCATCGGAGCATCCATATCTGGTACCATCGATCATATTAAGTCTAGTTTTATACATTCCTAAGATGGGATTAAGACCAATTAATGGAGTATTTGACACAACTTATACACTATTTTATACACACGAACAAATTTATAGTTTAATTTCTATATGCAATTATTAAACGGACAAAAATACTATATAATGCCTTACAGATAGGAAATTAGATAAATTGGTAATGCCATATTGAAAATATCATTACCATTTTATTACGATTCACTGGAGATCAAATTACAAATTGTAAGATTACCAACATTCGGAAAAATAGACATCAATTAATATACATCAAACATAAAATTAAGGTTGGAACTATGAAGATATGATCGTTATTTATAGACTAATTATAACATATATTTACATGTGAATTATTGAATCAAGCAATCATTTTGAACAACTGCTGAACAACAGTTTGACGTATAGAAATGATCTTAATACTAAAGAAGAAAGAGATAGGTATCTTAAAAATATATGGGTAAGAGTGATAGCTAGGTTACGTATGAAAGATAAGTTTCTCAAATTCGAGCAACCAAACTGAATCTTTTATAATACACTTCTTCTATTATGAGTACTACATGAAGATGGAGGATAATTTAATTTTTCTGGATTGAAAATTACATAATTATACTTCATTTCGCAATCATGACTTAGACCAGTATTAGCAAATCAGAGATATTTCAAGTCAATATCAAATTTGTAAAATTAAAATGTCGGCACTAGTTAACATTTTTGTGTATAAACTATGTTGTTATCGAATTGTGTTTTTTTCAAATATGGGAGAAAGTGATAGGTTACGTATGAAACATAAGTGTTATGTAAAAGATAAGTTTCTCAAATATGGGTAAAAGTGATAGGTATTATGAAGAGATAAGATTCTTAATAAGTACAGAGAAATAAGAATGAAGGAGATGGAGAAGGAGAAGAGTGTATAGTCGTCGATTATAGAAAAATTTCTCTAGAATTAATCATAAATGTTAAAAATTTCCATCAAAACTCTCTTATTAATTATATGATTTTTAGGGAAGATATAGAACAAATAATGATCAATTTTTCTATTTAGGTGTAAATTATTGTCAGTCATAGTAGTTTGGTTAGTTTTATCATTGAATAAGTATAGTGTATATTGTCCCTATTGATGTTGTTTTTTATATATATGATCGGTTAGATCTCATGTCCGAAAGGCTTGATTTTGTTTTTCACGTCAACGTTTTGTTTTCGGCCTAATTGTAAAGATCGTTTTTTATTTTCGATTTGAATTTTCATGTCATGCTCTCCATTCATAATTTGTGTGTTTCATATTTATACAAATTTTCAATTCAATCTATTCTAATTCGGTTTAGTTTAATATATATATATTTGAGCAACATATAAACTCGTGAGAAGAGGCCTAACTTCAACATATAATTATGATTTTTTTAAAATGTAAAAATGGCGAAAGTTCATATAAAAGAGGTTTATGTTCTCAAGTTGAATATTTTTAAAAATATTTAAAGAGTAAATGCAAAGTTTACAGTTCTTATATATACACATACATATATATATAGTACACCTCGTGTATCATGCTAATGCACTATAAACATTCATTTTAATAAGATATTTATTATAATAAAACTTGATGTAAGAAATCACTAACAAATAAGAAGCTATAATTTGAATAAAGTCATACACATTCTTCCTATTTGTGCGTTTCTTCCCCATTGTCTAAACAATGGATTTACTCCTCATCATTTCATCACTCTCTCTCCTTGCATTTCTTCTATCACTCTACGCCAAAATATCAAAATCCTCAAAAACTCGAAATCCACCAGGCCCTCCAAGGCTCCCATTCATCGGGAACCTGCACCAGCTCGACATATCCAACCTTCACGAATGCCTGAGAAAACTTTCCATGAAATTTGGCCCTGTGATGCTAATGAAGTTTGGTTCCATCCCAACCTTGGTGATTTCTTCAGCAAGATTAGCTGAAGAAGTTATGAAGAACCAGGATTTAACATTTTGCAGCCGGCCTAAAATATTAGGCCAGCAAAGATTGAGCTATGGTGGCTTAGACATCGCCTTCGCGCCATACAACGAAGAGTGGCGAGAGAGAAGGAAGATCTGCGTCGTTCATCTTCTCAGCACCAAAAGAATTCAGCAGTTTCGCCCGATTCGCGAGGATGAAGTGTCAAGAATGATCAGAAAGATAAGAAAAGATGCAATATTTGGAAGAAATAAGGATATAAATTTGAGCGACATGTTGCAGTCTGTGACCAGCACACTGATATGTAGGATTGCTTTTGGGAAGAGGCTTGATCCTGATAGCCAACAAAGAAGAGGAGTTGATATCCTTTTTAAAGAAATGTCAACACTTTTCTTAGGGTTCTTCTTTTCAGATTATTTTCCCTGCATTGGTTGGATGGATTATGTGACTGGAATGCGTTCTCGGCTTGATAGAGTGTTTCAGAGGACTGATACATTTTTCCAGGAACTTATTGATGAGCATCTTGATTCAAATAGGCCAAACTCCATGGATGATGACCTTATTGATATCATGCTTCAGCTACAACGAGAAAAATCGACATCTTTTGGCGTTACTATGGATCATATCAAGGCTATGCTCATGGTAATTAATCAATACTATTTCTTCTTCATAACAACTTTTTTTAATCTTTCTTTTTATCTTCATAATTTGGATAAAATATTGAAAATTCCAAGTTATGTAAAGAGAGACTTCATTATATAATGCATAATTAATGTATTATATAATGCAGAATGTATTCTTAGCTGGGACACACACAACTGCAGCAATAGCGATCTGGACTATGACAATATTAATGAAGAATCAAGGCATCATGCACAAGCTGCAGACTGAAATCAGAGAAACCATGGGAAGAAAAGAAATATTAGACGAAGATGATGGTGCAAACATACCTTATCTCACAGCAACTATTAAAGAAACTTTCAGGTTATTCCCAGTTGCACCACTTTTGGTGCCCAGAATAACAATGAAGAAATGCAAGCTCGATGGGTATGAAATCGAGCCTGAAACAGTGGTTTACGTGAACGCGTGGGCTATCGGAAGAGATCCTCAGATCTGGGAAAATGCAGAGGAGTTTTCTCCAGATAGATTTCTGGGGAATTCGAAGAGTATAGATCTGAGTGGACAAGATTTTGAACTAATTCCGTTTGGATCTGGAAGAAGAATCTGCCCTGGGTATTCAATGGGGCTAAAGACAGTTCATCTTCTGCTTGCAAACCTTCTTTACTCATTTGATTGGGAATTGCCTTTTGGAATGATGAATGAAGATTTGGATACAGAATCTTCGCCTGGTTTGGCCTTAGACAAGAAGAACTCCTTGAAACTTGTTGCGAAAATTCCAACTCCATCGTGAATCTTATGTAACTTGTAGTTTATTGGTTATTGTTAGAGTAAATCCCACGGAAACGAAGTGGGTGATTGTTCAGTATATAAGTCTGGTGGGCTACTCCATATATTGCCAATTGATTTTATGATGGAAGGCTTATGTACTGGACCTATTGAGTCTATGTGCCTGTCCACCTCCCAGTTTACTGACGGGCCAATTATCCCCATCAGGATTTCTAATAGTTATGATTGTGTGTGTATTTGATTTCTTGAAAACTAAATGAATTCCATCCATTACTATATATCATGCGTACGTGTTTTTTCTTTTTTACTTGATAACATATGATTGTTTGATGTTTTAAAAAAATACATGTAAGGATACACATTAGAAAGCTTAGATATTATTTTTCAAACGTATCATGAAATGAATCGATGAAAAAAGAGGCATTAGTTTTAAAAAAAGGTGGATCTATGCCTAAGCTATGGCAGGCGCTTCCCTCAGATCGCACAAATCTGTAAATAATATTTTCTGACCTAATTGTCACTGTACAGCCTCTCACTCTGTACAACCATCTACCCTGATATCAATTCCTAGATTTGCTACTGGTTTTAGATACACATAATATAATATTTATGCGAATACAAAATTTTAATTCATTAATTTCATCTTCTGTTCAACAATATAAGTTGGGGAGAACATACTCTTAATTTAAACTTACTTTAAATTAAAGATATTATTACAGTAATTTTTCAAATAGAACAGGCAAGGAATTCTAACAAGCTACATAAATGTCATTCAATATATATACTGGAACAGGATCGATGAACAAAGATACAATCAAGGGGGAAAATATACACTCATTCAATAGTAACATAACAAAACACACACATACACAATCAAATTGTTTACAAGATGGAAAAATGAAAAAAAAAAAACTAATTAAGGAGATATTAATATGTAGTCATTCTTCAAACAGAACAAGGCCAGACAATCAAAGAAGCTAGAGATGTCGTTACAACAACTTATTCAGGTAATTTAGCATAATCCTCACGATGGTTTTAGCTTATTTAGGTCATTTGATCACATGGGGATAGGATGAACAAACAGAGATTCGATCAAGGGCTTCAGATTTTTTGAAGAGTGCGTATAATCGTCGCTCCCGTGTTTGTAATAAGCAGAAACTACTCTGAAGAAGTTCAGGATCTTCTCTCGTATGAACATTGGTGCAACTGAATCATCAAGGCATCCTTCGTTTATATCTATCCATGCATTCCTTACTTTAATCTTGAGTTCAGAAAGTGTTTCTTCTTTTGATTTTCCATATTGTCTCATGTAACATTCTACTGCAGAAGCTGTCTCTCCCCTCTTTTTCTCCGACTGCATATTCATATATATAATCAACACAGTTGCATATTCATATTATTTCTAGCTTATTTTGAGCAGATCTAGATCCAGTGCAATCAGATCTAGAATGAACTGAATTAATGTATAGATTTATGTAAAGCAGAATTTCAGATCTGAAATGAAAAATATTCAGATGACGATAAAGCATATACGTGGCATTTTTTTGGGAAGTTCATGTAAATACCTCATGCGTTGCAATGTCGTCTACAAGTCGGCACAAGAGATCAGATGCCCTTAACAGCAGTGGTTTCTTTGAGAGCCAATCAACAGAATCTTGATCCACAAATTCACCCATGCACACCAAAAGATTTACAGTTGACATGTCACAAGCAAAGCTAACCAGCGCATTTTCTATGTATTCCTCATAATTTGGAACATAACCAGTCTCGATCCATTCTGCCTCTTTGAAATATGCTCTCACCAATTCCTTAAACTGAATTTAATCACAGATACATTGTAACATTCAGCTATATTTAGGGCTTAAGTTTCACCGATTAGTAAATACTTACAGATGAGATTGCATATTCCAAAAGCTTTGATTTTCCATTTTTAACCAGCATTTCCTCAATCTCAGAATAAACATGTAACAGGGTTTGATAATAGTGTTGCATGTATGGTGGTAACTCAACCGGTGCACTCATATCCCACCTGTAATTACAAGCAATTAAATTATGAAATTAAACAAAAATTGCATTTAATTCAGAATTATAATACCTTTGAAATGCGTCAGTAAAAAGAACGAGTTCATCATAGGTTGCATGAACATCATAGATATCATCTAATATGGTTGTCAAAGTAATGATTTTGGCCAAAGTAATTCGTGCAAAACTGTACTTAGGCTCAGAATACGTTCCACAGGTTAAATAATAGCTTTCCACCAGCCTGTGTCTTGCAAAATAAAACTTTTCCACACAATCTGTATCTATCCACCATCTGATCAAATATAAACTTTCATTAAAAGATATCATATAATATTCATAATGATTAGATCAAGAGAAAGTAAATGGAGTACTTACTTTGTGAGTGTGCTTAGCTCCTTCTGATGAACCCTTTGCAAGATATTGAAATCTAGCTTTGCGAAATGAAGTAAAACCTCATCATGTGATTTGTCTTCTGCATAAAGAGAGATGAACTTTCTGGCTCCGATCCTGGGGATGGCCTTTTGAATTGGATAGTCTAAAGCTTGCTTGATTTTTGATCTGAAAAATAAGTCATTAAGATCTGGCAATATGGATTGGAGTTTGGAAGTAGTGAAAGTCAGGCCTTCTTCCAAGATATGCTCTTCGTGAACCATGAAATTTGCTGCCTCGTACAAGCTCAGCATGCCCTTTATGTTTTTAGATATTGATTCCTTGAATTTCCCTTCTGGATCCATGAATTTCTTCAACACATCTGCAGGGATCAGAAACCACATTTTTTCCAACTTTCAAAAACGCATGTTTCACTATTATATTAACTTGAATCATAAATACTTTGTTGATGCTTTGGAGTGTCAACAACAATCAATATTTGAGTTACTGTTAATTGTTTTGATCAATTAATTTTCATATTACTGTAAATATAATTTATAGATTTTAATCAATAATGATTATGTATATACCGCATGAGACATGGTGACCTAGCTGTCTTAGCAGCCTGAAACGAAGAGCAACAACGTGAAGACCATCATCATCATCATCACTGCTGTGATCATCTTCTCCAATCTTTTGCAGGTCCATAATGGCTTCGATTTCAGTTTCAAAATGGTAAGAAATCCCAAGGCGTTGAATCAAGTCAATCAATTCCAACTTCCGCAAACTTTTTTCATCCGAGGCTAGCATCTTTTTTACCTCTTCTTTTAGTCTTTCGTGTTCTAGCCTCTCCTTCCGAAAATTTTCCTGCAGTAAAGAACTCGTTACATAGATTGAATACTATGATTTTTATCACTATTTAAGACTATATATATCCATGCATACTAATTTGTACGTAATTAAGTTCGAAACGATTATTTATGAATGATATGATAATTTTCTCTACATATTATGATGAGTCGTACATGTGGAGTCATCATCAAATCATCAAAGTTAGGTTTTCTTTTGACAAATTTGGTAATAACTCAAGCGATTGCTTAATAACCCCGAATTTTCTAAATCCGTTGATACCCAATTTCCTTTAGCTTAAATTTTTAAGGAAATACTTAGTCAGGTATATACAAAATGAAGATAAAAATCTCTCGTAACCCTCAGTTTTTGGGTAAGTCCTATTATAACCTTGAGTTATTGGGAAGTTATATTTTAACCATTGGGATACAAAAACTGTCCCACACTATTGCTCTTAAATGGTATCATCTGTGAATTTCAACATTACTATTGAAGTATTTCAGTCTTTTTTGATGATGCTAATGTCAAAATACATTGTCAATGCCAGTTAACAGGTAATTATGAGATTTTTCTGCATGACAAAGGTTACAATACAAAATTTTCCAACAACTCAGGATTACAATAAAATTTAGCCAGAAATTCAACGTTATGAGAGAGTTTTTCCTAAAATGAATTTATGTATGAACCAAAACACACACATATAAAATTTATTTTTGAAAAATAAATCATACTTCAAGGAAAACACACACACATATAGAATTTGAAGAAATATATGTATAGTTAATAATAATTAATTACCTCGGAGTTGGAAGCATATTGAATGAAAAAATCTCCCCAAATGCATGGTGGATAGTTGGCTGACCAGCGACTAGGTTCCGGCCTCCGAATTTGAGCATCCATCCCGGTTAATTCTAGTACAGATCGATGATCAAATCGAAAATTTGCGCAGTTGATGAAATTAAAGGCACCTTTTTATACAATCCTAACATGTAATAAAGTTGGACAAAATTAAATTAAATATGTGTTTGCTTTAATGGTGATGGAAGAGTATTCCTACCTATGACCACTTTCAACAGTATTTTCCTAAATCTCTGAATGGATTCCTGGACTGAAGGAAATCCATCATTCAAGCTACCAGCTGGACTGAAGTTTTTGGCAAGCTGTCGAATATACATTGGTTCCTGATCCTGATTATTTGATGAATCACTCTATGGGTAACGAATGTATTTGAATTTCTTCTCAATTTGATTGTGTTTTGTATAGATTACTGATCCGTACACGTCCAGTTTATTAATTGTAGGGTTGAAAAACATAAAGCTATTCTTTATTATTTTACTGTGACATAGATCTGTATTAGTAAAATTAAGAGTATTTCAAATTAAAATCAAATCTGCATGTATAATTCACGTCTGTATACCATACATCATACTGCTGCGAGTAAAGGTGGTGGAAGAGATTTACCTACCTGGGATTATACATCTTAGCCATTTATACATAGTTACTTTATAATTCCCGGACGATTATACATCTTTTCTACACCTATCAACTATCATTGGCCATTTATTCACCACGTTCGAACCCTAAGATCTGTTACATAAAACCCGCGCTAAAGTTTCTGATATATCCTCATTTATGAAAACCACATTTATTTCTGAATAAATATTGGGGATATTAATGACACTCCATAAATAAATACGGATAAATATTAAACTGAAAATGACAATGCCCAAAAATACTTTATATAAAATTAGATAAATTGGTAATGCCATATTGAAAATATCATTACCATTTGATCTTCATGATTCAATGGAGATCAAATTACAATTGTAAAACTACCACATTCGGAAAAATAGACATCAATGAATCCTAATTAATATACATCAAACATAAACTTAAGGTTGGAACAATGAATATATGATCATTAATTATAGACTAATTAGTATAAACATTTACACGTGAATTATTGAATGACCTTAATCATTGAATCAAGTGACCATTTTGAACAGCTGCTGGACAGCAGTTTGACGTATAGAAATGCTCTTAATACTAAAGAAGAAAGAGATAGGTATCTGAAATATGGGCAAGTTACGTATGAAAGATATATTTATATTTCATATTAAAGATAAGGTTCTCAAATTCGAGCAACCAATCTAAATCTTTTAAAATGCACTTCTTCTATTATGAAGTAAGACATGAATATGAAGGATAATTTAATTTGTCAGGGTTGTAAAATATAAAAGCATTCTTTATTATACAACTATGACGTAGACCAGTATTAATAAATCAGTAATACTTCAATTCAATATTAAACTTACAAAATTAAAATGTCGTTATATCTGAAATCCTTGTATATATAAAACGATCTTGTTATCAAACATTTTTTTTCAAATATAAGAGAAAGTGATAGGTATTATGAAGAGACGAGATTTCTAATAAGTATAAATAGCGTCGCTCCTATGATTTTTGGGTATAAATATGGAAAATAAAAACGACCCTTCCTCAATTTTTTTCAATTCAAATTTTGTTTCAATTTTCTTAAGTTTCCGGAAATCATATACCTTAGGCAAAAATATATATATACATAATTTTAAATTTTTGGGACACCTCAATTCTTTTTTAGTTTAATTTTTTTCTCGATTCCTTTTTATTTTTACAAATCATTTCCGATTATATCTCAATTATAACAAAATATTTACACTATTGGGGCTCCTTACAATCACACACATCGTACTTGTCAAAGAACGCCACTAAATATAGAGAAACGAGAATGAAAGAGATGGAGAAGGAGCAGAGTGTACGGTTGTTGAATATAGAATAATATCTCTAGAATTAATTAATTACAAACCTTAAAAATTCCGTCAAAACTCTCTTCTATTCAGAAGATCTAGAACAAATATTAATAAGTTTTTCTATTGAATAAAATGTAAATTATTGCTTATGATTGTAGTTTGGTTAGTATTACTATTGAATGAGTGTATATTGTCCCCATTGATGTTGTTTTTTATATGATTGGGTAGATATTTTGTCCGAAGGCTTAATTTTGCTTTTCATGTCAATGTTTGTTCTCGACCTAATTATAAAGATCATTTCTTATTCTCGATTTGAATATACAGGTCATATATCATTCGTAATTTATGTATTTCATTTTTATAAATCACTATTCAAATAATTAAGAAGCTATAATTTAAATAAAGTCATACACATTCTTCCTATTTGTGCGTTTCTTCCCCACTGTCTAAACAATGGATTTACTCCTCATCATTTCATCACTCACTCTCCTTGCTGTCTTTCTTTTACTCCAAAACAAATCAAAATCCTCAAAAACTCGAAATCCACCAGGCCCTCCCAGGCTTCCATTCATCGGAAACCTGCACCAGCTCAACATATCCAACCTTCACGAATGTTTGAGAAAACTTTCAATGAAATTTGGCCCTGTGATGCTAATAAAATTTGGTTCCGTCCCAACTTTGGTGATTTCTTCAGCAAGATTAGCTGAAGAAGTTCTGAAGAACCAGGATTTAACATTCTGCAGCCGGCCTAAAATGTTAGGCCAACAAAGATTGAGCTATGGTGGCTTAGACATCGCCTTCGCGCCATACAACGAAGAGTGGCGAGAGAGAAGGAAGATCTGCGTCGTTCATCTTCTCAGCACCAAAAGAATTCAGCAGTTTCGCCCGATTCGCGAGGATGAAGTGTCAAGAATGATCAGAAACATAAGAAAAGATGCATCAATGGAAAGCAACAATAAGGCCATGAATTTGAGCGAGATGTTGCAGTCTGTCACCAGCACACTGATATGTAGGATTGCTTTTGGGAAGAGGCTTGATCCTGAGAACCCTCAAAGAAGAGGAGTTGATATCATTTTCAAGGAAATGTCAACACTTTTTTTAGGGTTCTTCTTTTCAGATTATTTTCCTTGCATTGGTTGGATGGATTATGCGACAGGAATGCGTTCCCGACTTGACAAAGTATTTCATAGGGCTGATTCATTTTTCCAGGAACTTATTGATGAGCATCTTGATCCAAACAGGCCAGATTCCATGGATGATGACCTTATTGATATCATGCTTCAGCTACAACGAGACGGATCGACATCGTTTGGCATAACAATGGATCATATCAAGGCTATGCTCGTGGTAAACAATCATTCCTTCTTGATATTATAATTATAACTTTGTTCATTACAAGAAATGAGGCTAGTTGTTACGCTTTTTGTCCAACTAGTGACACTTAAAAGTGTAATCTAAAATATTTGTTACACTTTTAGAAGTGTAATAAATGTGTAAACATGTGTGATGAATCAGGGCGTAACGAAAAACTCCATAACACTGGATTAATTTAGTCGACGAAATTAAAGTTATGTTCTTTTAATTTAGCTTAGTGTATGTAATTCTTTATTATTATTATTACAATTATAGAAGGGACATATTTTTCATAGAATTACATTAGTAAATCTTGATAGTGAAATAGAGCTAATCTAGAAAATAATATTATCACGGGAGATCTAGTGTTAGCTTTTTATAACATACACTAAAGTTATCCGAACTTATCTTCAGCTGTTCTGTTCTAATATTGTGTTAGCTTTATTTAATTTAATTTTTCAAAGATTAGCTTAATTTAATGTAATTCAATTTTATGCAGTTCTATTTTAATTTATCAGAGAACATGGGTGTAATGGATATATAATTAAAAAGTCACCGGCACATGTTGTGTCTCTCATGAATAGTTCTGTGGATACTGCAGATTAATGTTTTTTTTCACCATAAAATAAGAATTTGATTTATTATGACAGTCAAATAATAGTCATCTAAGGAATATCATTCTAAATAGCGACATTTGTTTTCGTCACTAATATAATAGATCTGAATCTAAACTGCAGAATGTATTTATAGCTGGGACGCACACAAGTGCAGCAACAGCAATCTGGGCTATGACAATATTAATGAAGAATCCAAGCATCATGCACAAGTTACAGACCGAAATCAGACAAACGATTGGAGAAAAAGAAATACTAGACGAAGATGATGTCGCAAACCTACCGTATCTCACAGCAACTATCAAAGAAACCTTCAGATTATTCCCAGTTGCACCACTTTTGCTGCCCAGAATAACCATGAAGAAATGCAAGCTCGATGAGTACGAAATCGAGCCAGAAACCGTGGTTTACGTGAACGCGTGGGCTATCGGAAGAGATCCTCAGATCTGGGAAAATGCAGAGGAGTTTTCTCCGGATAGATTTCTGATGAATTCGAAGAGTATAGATCTGAGTGGACAAGACTTTGAACTGATTCCGTTTGGATCTGGGAGAAGGAGCTGCCCTGGATATTCAATGGGGTTAAAGACAGCTCAACTTTTGCTTGCCAATCTTCTTTACTCGTTTGATTGGGATCTGCCTTTTGGAATGATGAGCGATGATTTGGACACTGAATCTTCGCCTGGTTTGGCCATGGACAAGAAGAACGCTTTGAAACTTGTTGCAAAAATTCCAACTTCAGTGTCAAACTTGTAGTTTAATTGTCATGATTGTGTGTGTGTGTTTTTTCTCGAAAAATGAACGAAGATCCATCCAAGCCTTTTATCCCCAAATATGTACGAGTGTGTTGAACAAAATAGCAAATTGTTATAACTTACTCATATCTAAACAAAATTAAAAATATTGATGATCAAATCATTTCTAACTCAACTGACGAAAGTCAAAACGTCCAGATCTAGCCGTAATGGGGATCTAGTACATCCTTTTCAATGCTTGATGGGAGTCTTTGCTAGAACGATCCAATCATTTGATTATGGTAGGACTGCTTTTATTTCAAATTTTTATGAGTTAAATTTGTGTTTTTTTATTAATCCTAAGTATGATATTTTAAATAATCTTTTTTTAATAAAAAATTATTTAAATATTGTAAATATATTTAGATATAGTTAGTTTAAGTGGTATGTCATTATTTCAATTTTTTAAATATTATAAATGAATTAATTAAATTAGAAGGTTACAAATGTGCAAATTTTATTCTAATAAACATATGAGAACTCGTTCATTCTAATTTACACAATACATATTTTGATCAATTCCTATTAAACATCATTATACTTCACTTTTAGTGTTATTAAAGAAATATATTTACTAATTATGCTAAATGGTGGTAATGGTGCAGTATATGTTCTTTATGATTTGACCCCAAATCAATGAATAAGGACAGCATTACATTTAATTCAATTTTGATCAATCGTGATTAGTAAATCATTTCTAATCACAAGCTAGCAAATTTTCACAAAGTAAATATTATGATGGTATCATGTAATTTAATTGTGTGGATTGTGTGGTACTTGATAATGATAATAATGTATGGAAGTTTATTATATTTATTTATTTTATATCATTGAACAACCGAAAAAACCAATACAAATCAAGAACAATAGCATTGATACAATATTTTCCAATCACTGTTGGGTGCACTGCGGCTGTCCGTGCATATGATCATCGTCTTCATCATACGCCTGTCGCTTATGTGCCTCCTTCCTCCTCATCTCTTCCTCCATGTTTTTCACATCATGCATCGTCGTCTCCTCACACTCCTCCATCTCCACATCCGGCTGATTCTCCCTCGCCGGAAAAATCTCCCCCAGCGACTTAACCTGATCCACGCTCAGCGATTCCGGGAACTCGACGGTGAAATGAACGTAAAGCCTTCCCTTCACAAACGGTTTCTGATACACCGGCATGCCTTCATCCTCAACCGCCTTGAACCCGTCATGCTTCACAACTTCCCCGGGGCTCGACTTGATCAGAAGCTTCCGGTTATCCATCGTCGTGATCACGAACTGGAAACCGCAGAGCGATTCAGAGAGAGAGAGTTTCCGCTCGACGAAGAGGTCGTCATTCTTTCTAGTAAAAGTGGAGTGACCTTTCTGTTTCAGTTTGAAGATGACGTCACCGGTGATGGCGTCCGGCGCCTCGTCGGCCTCTCCCCGGAAAACAATCTTCTGGTCGTTCTGCATCCCCTTTTCCACCACCACCTCAAGCACTTTCTTCTCCTCAACAACCTTCTTGCCGTGGCAGTTAGTGCAACGGTCCTTGGCGTTGACTTTTTCTCCGGTCCCGCTGCAATCACCGCAGGTGGTCTGGCCGACGGGAACCACCAAGTTAGGACCAACCTGTCTGTAAGCTGTCTTTACGCCGGAGCCTTGGCAACCGGAGCAACTCATCGACGCGCCGGATTTCGTCCCCTTTCCCTTGCATCCCGAGCATAACTTGTCCCGGGAAATTCTCATCTTCTTAGTTAGTCCATTGTAAAGATCTTCTAAAGACACATTTAGAGTGTGGACAACATCTTCTCCTCTTCGTTTCTGTTGTCTTCCTCCGGCGCCGCCGTGGCCGCCGAAGAAAGATTGGAACATGTCAAACGGGTCTCCCATTCCGGCGCCGCCGCCGCCCATTCCTTCCTTGAGAGCATCCTCGCCGTACTCATCGTAGATCTGGCGTTTTTCGGGATCGCTCAGGACCTCGTAGGCCTGACCGAGCTCTTTGAACTTTTCCGGGTCGCCGCCCTTGTCGGGGTGGAGTTTGATGGCGGCTTTCCGGTAGGCTTTCTTAAGCTCGTCCGCCTCTGCTGTCTTTGGAACTCCGAGAATTTCATAGTATTTTGTGTTGTCGCTTTTCTTTGGCGCTCTACCAAACATTTTTCTTTTAGTCTATAAGTGTTTTTTTTCGTGTCCTATACCTTCAGACAAGGCGTGTATTTATAGGGGCATATGCGACCTGAATCCAACCATGATTCTGAAACAGAAGTTCCGAAAGCAAATAGGATTTGGAAGCCTATGTTAAACAAGAAAGTTAATTTTGATAGTTCTCCTATCAGGTTTTGGTATTGGGAAATAATCCGGATCATGTACGTAACAGGGTATGTTTAATTCGCATCGCATTTTATTTTCGGATTTTAGAATATATTTGTATTTCCAATATGCTCAAAATAATATATTTTTGTCAGCGATGATAAAAAAAATTCAGTTTATGCATGATTATAATGCTCTAAATACTTTAATTAAAAAGTTTTATAATTGTTTGAGTATACCCTAAAATATATATATAATATTCTGGAAGTTCTTTCTCGAACTTTCTCTTGTGTTTTGTTTAACAAGTTAAGTGGTGTATTTTCATTCTTACTCAAAACGGATTTCTTAACTTAACGGTTTATAACAGAAATAATACTATATGGATGAGGATCTTTGTAGGAATTAATTGTTGAAGAAAAGCTTTGCTAACAAATTAATTTTTAATATCAAAGAAAATGTTATATATATTTGGGGTCCTACGTATGTTTCTTCGTTAAATGGAATCGCTATATTATTTTATTCATTTAGATTTATTTTCTCTAAACCAAATCTCAGGTTTTAACTACTCTTCAACTTGTTAAAATTATGGTCAAAACGCGTGCATGCAGCCACCAACTCTCTCAAACCTAAAGCTATGGATGGGATCGGACTGCATGTTGAAGACGATTTTGAAGGCGCCATACTCGTTGCCTAAACCAAACATGATGTATGACACGAAGTCATCATCGGAGATGGGCATGAGACTCTCTGCGAGAGCATCAGCAATGGACATCTTCTTCTCCACGCAATCCATCATGGACATGGAATCTTTGGCTAGTGTTTGAGGCTAATGCTTGAGATGCATATGGCGCGCACGTGTCTGAAACTGGAACATCTGCTGCAACATGGTCCAAGTCTAGAAAAGTGGTTTGTGCTTGAGCCAGATAGCCTAGGAAAGAGCTCATGAGTGTTGGGCGGAGCCAGAGCAGGACCAGCTTGTCCTTGTGCTTCCAGGCGACGCAAGACCAGCTTGTCCTTGTGCTTCCAGGCGACGCGAGTGATAGAGCTCGTAATTGGAGGACGTAGATTGCAAGAAGGTATCTCAAGAAGCCTAAGGAGGGAGTTGGTCATCCCTGCGACAAGTACCGCATGATGGATCCCAAAGAGTGGGATTTATTTGCTGAATACGTACAATCTGAGAACTTTGCAGTAGTTTTAGCTTCATAAAATGGCCATAGGACTCTAACTCTTCTTACAATGTCAATTTGCAGCTTTTTGTATGTCTTAATAGTATGTCACATGTGCAGAAACTGATAAAAGAAGGTGAAACTAGTGCCTCACACAAATTCTATGAATTCCATGGAGGAAGTGGGGCTACAGGAAGATAATTCTGGACAAAGGAAAGGAAAAGATGACGGAAACAGAACATGAAGATCAGTTCTGGAATGCCACGACCACAAGCACAAGATGAAGATCTCCGCATGACCATTAACATTGACAGATCGTACGTGTTCATCGAAAGCAACATGTGCAAGAAGACGGACAAGCTAGCACATGATTTGTCAGAAAGCTAGAGCCAAAAATTGTAAGATAAACTGTTTCTTTTAATCATCATTAGTGCCTTGCATGCATCCTTAATTTGGAATATGATAACCTTTGATATGATCTGTTCTTTTTCATTGTTGATAGATCAAACTGAACAAGGAAAAAGATGATGGGAAGCTAGTTTTTGAAGGAAAAGAAGACATCTTAATAAGGGTAACAAAGAATAAAAACAACTCAGGCCGATATCGAGAGTGTCCCGGAACTACTAGGACTAGACAGGCTATGCCTGATTATTATAAAGAAAAGGTGCGCGGGAGGGCTGCATACAGGAAACCACGGTCTGAAGATGATGATGATGGAGAGATAGTTAAGATGGATCACAAAACTTTTGATCAGTACACGGAATCGGTGAAGGAACAAGTGACGATTGAGACCAACATCGCTCCAGGAAATTTTCAGACATCAAAGATTGAAGGAAGCTCAGGCTCCTAAAGATGAAGAACCAGGCGACTCAGATGACGAGGTTTGCACTCTTTCATCTCTTCAGTTTGTTCCACTATTAATAGAACTAGATTATATAACACCATATCATATAACACTTGTGTATTTCATTTAATCGATGTCATAGGCTTCTACACCTGTCTTCCTGAACATCGAAGACTCTAATGGTGTAAAAAGAAGAGCTGATGCTGGTCTCGTCAGTAATCGACCTGATTCCGTGCCACCACAACATGCTAACAAATACGTGCAAATCC
This sequence comes from Sherardia arvensis, assembly GCA_948330725.1. Lineage (NCBI taxonomy): Eukaryota > Viridiplantae > Streptophyta > Magnoliopsida > Gentianales > Rubiaceae > Sherardia > Sherardia arvensis. Next base: position 50,216,219 of record OX415235.1, read on the forward strand.
GGCCTTCTATAGTGATGCCCAATGCAAGGCTTCCATTTTATGATGTGTTCTACAAAACTGTTGGAACGGCTGTAGGTGCATATGTCAATTGGCCAGATTGCCTGGTTGATTATGAGGATGAAACCCCATCATGTGACAAAGAGGCAAGTGTCACATTCTGAATTTTTTCTTGCCTTATTTTGCATGTATTTTATTAAATGGATTATTTTTATCAGGAGGAAACACAAAAAAGAATTGCTGAACCTGAGAGTGATGAAGATAATGGGTCGGAGTCGGAGTCTGACGGAGAGCCTACTGAATCATCGGACTCTGAGCTAGAGCCTACTTCAGCAAAACCCACCCTTGCTATATCATCCCGGCATCGTGACACTGTATCTTCTTGGGTAAGAATTATTTTAAAAGCTTGGGTTTCATTTTTTTACTTTTACCTTATGGCACTTCATGTAACAATGACATGGATGTCCCTTTCCTTTGTTATAATTAGTGTCTTCTTTATATGTTGAATGTTTCTGAAGGAATTTGCACACCATGTCGTTGACCCCGTGTTGAGATCCAAATATCTGGATTTCATTCTTGAGATATGGAGCCATCCAAATAGTCGAGCTGTGTACAAATTTGATGTTGGTCCACATGTGTTTGGAACTGTAAATCACAATACATACATGGATATGAATGATTCCAGGTATTGGATGATTAGTTGCAATACCGGTAGGAAAGATTGGATACATTCTTGGCCGATGGATTTGTGGTGCATGTATGTTTATTAGTTTGTTGTAGGCTGATTTTTTTACATTCTTAAACTGGTTTTAAGTGAATTAATACGATGGTGTATTCCCAGATTTTTACACTTAAAATAAGGGGAGGAGGATCGTGGTCGTGTGCAGTTTGTATCAACCGGCTCAAGTTACAGAGCTAACCTTGATCCGGTAGATGGAAAGGCCAATTTTTTAAAAGGAATGACTGACCTCATGAAGGAGAGATGCGCAAGGGTTATGTGTTGTGCCCTTCCATAGAGTGTAAGTTTTAATAATCTAGTTTCAATACTCAAATTCTTTCAAAGTCCTGATAATTTATCCTAATTACATAACGTCATGTGAAATCTTTCTTTTTAGGAACCATTGGAGGACAATATTCGTTGTACCGGAATTGAGTATATTCTATTGCATCGACTCAAATGGACCTGGATTAACGAGAAAATTAACACCCTTTAAGTATGACATGCTCATGAGGTACACTAAAATCCTGCACTCTATGTTTTTTTTGGACACTTATTTTCTTTGCTATTAAACTTGTTTCCATGTGCATTTAGCTTGGCTGCTGCCTATGACGCCGATATAAGGCCAGGTAGAAACTATGCACATCAAACCTGGGAATGGGACATTGTGAATATTAAGGTAATCCATAATATACCACTTTATCATAATATTTATCGTAACGAAACAATGGAGTCTTAGTATGAAGCCCTTTGAATCTAAAATTTCTGCTTATGTGCAGCACAAACACCAGCCCGAGGGCTGGGAATGCGGATACTACACTATGCTCTACATTGAGAAGATGGTGTTGTTGCAAACTGGTGTGAATGTTGAGCAGGTGAGACAACTTATTAGTATTCATCTTTCCCAAAAGGGTTAAATTCTATGTTGACCTTTCAAATGTCTAACACTGCTACTTTTCGTGCAAGGTATTTGATCATGATATACAACCTTATCCTATGGAAGTAATCGAAGGCCTGATTGATACCTTCTGTCGATACTCCTTGGAATTAATTTCCGATGGCTGTAGAAATCAAAACAATGCAAGGAAGGCGAGAACCGCAAGCCTGGCTACAGAATATGGCCTCTCTGTGAGTGGATGATTATGGTAATTATGCAAGAGGCTTGTAGCTTTTTCTTGTCTTTTGGTTTGCAAAACTAGCTAGGATATAACTTCTGTGTTGCTGGATTCTGTGATTTTGGGTTTTATACAAGTTATGGATAATTTCGTTGTAGAGTAGTATTTTTATGCCCCATCGTAGGATGCCAAAATTGCATTATAAGCAGTGGATTATTGTATGAACAACCTGGCATTTGCCCAGATTTTGTAAAAACTTTGCACCGGTTGACCTTTGTTGACTTTTCTTTACACCGGCTATATTTTTTATGGTTAAATCTTGTTCAGCCCATACAGATTTAACATGGCGTAGGCCCAATCAAAAGCCCATACAAAAACAAACAAAAGGGCCCAATAAATGGCCCATCATTTACACCGATTTACATCGGTTTATTATGTTGGTTTCAAAATTTACGTTGCACCGCTAATATTTTACGATGCATCAAACATAAAGCCCAAATACGGCCCACACATGTTAAACTGATACAGCCCAAATACGGCCCACACATGTTGCGGGTCTGGCCCATCATATCTCACGTTGCACCGGTTAATGAACAGTCCCGGGCCTGGGTCGAGGCCCACTTCAACAACCCACTTCACATTGAAAGTCCAGTAGGTTCAGAGGTTGTGCCTGATCCAAAACGTGTTCATGGCACACATTGCGGTGCAACGTTTTAACAATAACATATATTCCCTCTGTTTCTCGTAAAATGACAGGGACAAGATTTCAGTCCTATTCATTCACATGGCAGAAAGATTGGTACACAATATAATAATTCTGGAAATGTCAATATTAACCTCATCCTCCAAATTATGCTTTACATTTTATGCTTTCAATTCATGGACAAAATAGACAATATATACTCTAATTGGAGGGAGCAGTTGGGACCATATTGGTGTTTATGTCTAGCACATTTTCTTCTCCAATTTAGCAAGTGCCAACATCGATGAAACAGAGGGATTATTTATTTATTCACCATCAGCAGTGCCATGTCAACCTCTCCGTGGGCCCACTACCGGTGCAAAAAAATATAATTATACCACCCTATATAGACACCGGTCATTTGGGAATTCGACCGGTGTAGTGTCTCAAAATGACCGGTTTTATTTCTTGGTTTGTCTGGTAGCAGGTCGATGGTATCTCCCGGTCACCGGTAGGCCAACCCCTCCAGGAAAAGTTCTAAAAAAAGGGTTCTTGGGAACGTATGTCGGAGGATTTTTATCAAACTACAACAAAATCAAACCGCAACAAAATTTTATTCAAATTCTATCATCATCGAATAATTGAGAAACTTTGATACACATTTTCAAGAACGTCAGTATATAAATTTTTTCGACTTTTTTATAATGGCACTTTTTTAAAAACATATCTTCATCCATTTTAAACATAATTATCTAATAATACAGAACTAATAATATAATATCACAACGTGATATATGGTTAGATTTTCGATGACACAAATTATATACAAATAATATAGAAGGTTATAAAAGAATCTAAAAAAAAGTTTGTCATTATAAAATATAAACAAGAGGGAGTACATTCATCATATCATGATCTTCATCGTACGCCTCTGGCTGTTATTCATCACTGACCGTGAAATGAACATACAGTTTCCCCCTCCTGAACGGCTTCCGAAAAACCGGCATACCTTCGTCCTCAACCACCTTGTAATCACCATGCCTTATAATTTCCCCAGGCTCCGACTTCACCAGAACCTTCCTGTAATCCAACGTTGTGATCTCAAACTCAAACCCGCTCTGCGCTTCAGAAAGGGACAATGTATGCTTAACGAAGAGGTCATCGCCGTCGCCCTTCCTGTTAAACGTCACGTGGTCTTTCTGCTCGACGGTGAAGATGACGTCGCCGGTGATGACGCCGGGCGCCTCGTCGGCCCCTCCCCGGAGAACGATCCTCTGGCCGTCCTTCATTCCCTTCTCCACCACCACCTCCAAGTTCCTCGTCTCCCGGAGAGCCTTGTAACCTTTGCAGGTCGGGCACCGGCCGAGGACCTTTTCCTCTCCGGTCCCCCGGCATTCTTTGCATGGCTTCAGCGCTTCCAGATACGAGCTTCCCCACCTTTTTAAGAACATAAACTTGCCGGAACCTCCGCAGAAGGAACAATCCCTCGATACATAGGTCTTCGTCGTACCCTTTCCCTTACATGGCACGCAGATCTTATCCCGGGTAAGTCTTACATTCTTTGTCAGTCCATTGTAAAGGTCTTCCAAGGAAACCCTTAATGCCTTGACAACATCTTTTGTTCTTCTCGGTTGACTTTCCCGTTGACTTTCCGGCTGACTTTCTCCGGCGCCGGCGGGTGTTTCTTTCTTGGGAGCATTGCCATCGTAAATGCTGCGTCTATCGGGATCGCTCAGCACCTCGTAGGCGTGAGATAGCTCCTTGAACTTTTCCGGGTCGCCGCCTTTGTCCGGGTGGGTTTTGAAAGCGGCTTTCTTGTAAGCTTTCCTAAGCTCTTCCGGCGAAGCTGTCTTTGGAACTCCGAGTGTTTCGTAGTGGCTTGTGTTGTTCTTTTTCTTTGGCGCTCTAGCAGACATTTTATTTTAATCAAAATAATTGGAGATATATATTCTAGTTGTATTTATACAATATTTATACAAAAGATGTGGGGATAACGAAATACAGTACGAAAAGGATTACTTTCTATCGAAGAAAGGGTGGTTTACAAATATTCAATATAAACAATATTTTCTAAAATCAACAATTGTATTCCCGTAGGGTATATTTATAGGAGCATAAACGTCCTCAAACCATACATGTCTCGGAAACTGAAGTTTCCCTAAAACTGGCAGGATTAATTGAAAACCTAATCCAAACCAGAAAGTGAAAATCTATTTTGTACGATTATGAAATTGGCCTTGTTTTATTTGTAGTGTATTTTAGGCCACTTTCCAGTTGAGCTGTTGCAGTTGCTCACAGATGCTAGAAGTTTTTGTCAACTGCTAATAATTGCTGTCAACGGTTAACAATTGAAAGGTGATTCTGTGAGATTAAATTATGTTAATAATGTTATTTGAGTTTAAATATAATAGCAACAAATTCATATGTTCATACACAAATATTTTTTTAAAATTGCATTTAATTCTAAATATTATTAGAATTGCATACGTTCACACACATTTAAAATATTTGAGCTCAAATATGATATCAACAAATTCATAGAACATTCGTAAAAGTTAAGTTTCAATTTTGAATCATTTTTTGGAATACGCTACTAATGTAATTCTTTTCAATTTATATTTCACCATATTAAGTGGCACTAATCCACATACATTATATTCGAGTGTAGATGAATTTATCAAAATTCTCGATCAAAACCAAAACACTTAAAATGAAATGTTATACATGAAATGGCTATAAAAAAATTAAGAAAAAATATTTCATTGACTACAATTAAAATAATATTTTGTAGCACATAAATTTTAGAACGTCTTATTTTTTTAAAAAAATAAAAGTGCATCATCTGATTTGAGCCGCTACCAGCTGTGGTAAAGCTAAACTGGACCATACCTTAATTTTGGCCTCTTAATCTGTATATTTTTAAAGGCACCTTCGGCTCAACATACTTTAATCATGAAAAATTGAACTGAACTAAAATTAAAAGATTATATATTCAAAAGTATAATGAAATTAAATGGATTTTCATCAAAAAACTGAACTGGAAAATATTCTAATAAATTAGGAAGAACATGTTGTTCCTATGAATTGAACTTAAGCAAACACATGTACATAGTAAACCTTACAATATGATGTTTAAACTAAATCCAAATACACACCAAACTTAAACAATTACAAATTCTTCATCATAGGTGCATTTTCTTGACGCTGAAAAAAACGAACAGCTTTCCTCTCTCCAACGGCTTCAGATGAACCGGCATCCCTTCACCCTCAATCACCGTGCTTTATAACTTCCCCGGGGACCGCCTTTATCAGAAGCTTCCGGCCATCCAAAGTCGTGATCTCAAACTGGAAACCACATACCGCTTCCGGAAAGGACAGTTTATGCACAACGAAAAGATCCTCGTACCTTCTCTTAAAAGTAGGGTGAGCTTTCTGTTTTAGGATGAAGACGACGTCGCCGGGGATGACGCCGGGAAGCTCATCGGCCTGTCCCGGGAGAAAAATCCTATAGCCGTCAATCATCCCCTTTTCCAACACCATGTTCACAGTTTTCTCCCTTAAGACAACGTTGTAGCCTTTGCAATTAGGGCACCGGACTTTCCTCTCTCCGGTCCCTCTGCATTCTTTACAGGGCTGCCGGAAAAACCGGTTAATCACGTTCAAGTCCTTGCCGGAACCTTCGCAGCCGGAGCACTTGATCGGTTTTTTAGTACCCTTTCCCATGCATTGCAGGCATTTTCTAATCCGGGTATATTTTAGCTTCTTCGGTGATCCATTGTAAAGGTCTTCTAAGGACACCTTTAATGTCTTGACAATATCATTTCCTCTTCTCGGCTGACTTTCTCCGTCGCCGGCGCCGGCGCCGGCCATTATTTTCTCGGGAGCATCTTTACCATCATCGTAAACATTGCATTTTTCGGGATGTCTCAGCTCCTTCAACTTTTCCGTGTCGGGGTAAGGTTTTAACAGCGGTTCTAATAGGTTCTTTGGAACTCCAAGAGATTCATAGTACTTTGTCTTGTTGCTTGTAAACATTTTGTTTTTTATGTCCAATCAAATGGAGATATATTGTAATGATTTGTTACCATATCATGTATTATTTGTAGGAAAATAAACGTCCTCAGATCAGGGAAACTGAAAAACTCCAAAAACGAACAGGATTCGAACACCTACGCAAACAGCCGGAAAGTGGATGGAAATATAATTTGATTGGAAAGTGGAAACCGGAAAGTGCGATGAAGTCAGGATTTTGATCATTTGACTTAGTACCTCCTAATTTGTAGTTTAGAGTTATCATCAACTTATATTTATTGAAATTAATCGAATTATAAGATACTAAAATAAAAAATTTACGATTATATACGAGAATATAGGTTAATTTTATAGCATTAAACTAAATTAGAATATATTTAACTGAAATATATTAAAATAAATTTAAAAAACATACCCTTATTTCTAGTAGTAATAAACTAGTCACTTATTAAATTGAAGAGAAAAGTTTTAAGAGACTCTAGTCAGATAAGAGTCTAGGAGAGAGTTTTGGATGGTACAGTTCTACCATAACCTAATGATGGTACCGCTCTTTATTTCACATTTTTATTAAAAGTATCAAGATCTTTCATATAAAATCAAGAGTTCAAATAATTCTTGAACTCGATCAACAAGGATCTCGAATTTCCCGCAATGATCAAATCATCCACTGAAACAAGAACATGCTATGTAAGAGACCAACGAAACAAACATACGTAAAAAGGGAGTAATCAATCTTACAGTGAGCAAATCCAAAAGCCCGCAAAGCCGAAACCAACTAAGCGAATCAATTCAAAGACCTGCCGCATACCGTATAATGACTTCTACAGCTTACAAACAAGACTAGGAGGTGGTTTGGTTGCATGTAAGAAACTAATTCAATAGGAACATGAAATTCCTAGACAATTTCAAATTTCCATGATTTAGAAAATATTGTTTGGCTGGATGTGGGAGAATTAAATTCATGGAAATTTCTAGTTACGTAGGGGGTCTAGATAAGAAAATCACCATTGTGTGGTAATTTAAAATTCCCAGTAAGATGAAATTCCCACAATTTTTGTCACCCAAACAGCTTGTTGGATTTTGAAATTGCTACATGTTCCACCTACAACCAAACGACCTCTAGAAGAAACTGAGTAACATTGGGTAGGGCGCATAAAAGTCTCCTCCTTAAGATCACTGTGCAGAAAAGCATTTTGAACACCCATCTGTTGTACTTCCCAGCCCTTAATGACATGATCAACAGAGAGAAACAAGCGAACAGAGACCATCTTTGGCAACCGGTGCAAACATTTTTCAGTGAAAACTTCACCCTCAATCCAACAATTACTAAGCGCAACCAGCTTAGATTGGTGTCATTCAATGGAGCCATCAGATTTATACTTGGTTCTGAAAACCACTTCGAACCAATAACCTTCTTGCTTGGAGGAAGGGGCGATAGTCCAAGTACCATTACGTGCAAGAACACCAAATTTCTCACAAATGGAAGCCCGCCAATGAGCGTGCTTATTAAACTGAATAAGCAAATATTATTTGAGGGTTTGAAGCAAATATTTTTAAAAAGGGCCTCATAGAGGATCCGGTGAAATTTGAATTGCCTATAACTGTGAAAATCGTTTGCAAAAGAATTTTATTACGTAATGGAGAAAAAGAATTAACATTAATTAAAATGATGAATTTCTTAAAAATATGGGGGCCCTTATTTTGGCCAATTTTAGAAAATATAGGAGTTTAAAGAACAATTATATGATTTTTTTAAACGGGACCCTATTTTAATCCTTTTTTGGGGGTCTGAACTGCATGTCTCACTTGTTCAACCTATTAATGTCACGGCACACAAAATTCTACGCAAATTAGAAAATCTATCACAATTAACATAATCAGTAATAAGGTATGGAATACCTGAAGATATTGACGACGGCGAAGAAGATGAAATCGCAGTGGAGGTTTATTAGTAGCGGTAGCAGAACAAACAAAGTGATGATTAAGGTATCCCGGACGTATCTTTTCTCGTGTGTTGAACCGAACTGGATCAGTAGGAGCAGATATGGTACTAGTGGTGACTAGAGATGATAAATCATTAGGGGAAAGAGGTGATTCAGTTGTAGCATGCTGCTTATTTGATAAACCGGACACCAACCACCGTTTGAGCTATTTCATGGTCGTGTTCCTGATTTCTCAGGTACCATGTTAAGAAAGAATACTATAGAATTAGTTGTCTGTGTTGATCTGAGACCAACCAAATGCACCTCATGTTTGGGATATTTGTGGCCTTGTTTTGATTTGTTTTGTAGCCCATTTAATTTTGACCTCCTAATTTGTAAATTCCTAATTCCAGGCATCTTTGTTTTAACTTATTATGGGTTCATAAATTAAGTTCAATTGAATTTAACTAAATACATCATGTAAAAAAAGTATATCTAGAGAAAAGTAAGTTAAATTTCATCAAATTTAAAATTGCAGATATAATGATAAACTTGTAGGCATAGATAGAAAAGAGATAGTAAAAGCTAAAATGATAAACTTGTATTTTATTCAGTTGCTAGCATGAATTAATTACAAGTACAAAACATTTCGCATCACTCTAAAAAAAATCATAGAATGTTGCTATATAAAATATGATATTAAACTCTTATAGTTTAATTAAAATATTTGGTGATATGGGCTCTGGCCCAGAGAGTGTAGTCCGGTCCATATGACGTCAGCTAGAATGGCGCCATCCGGGGACAAGGGGACATGAATATGACCTGTCTCCGGGTAAGGACAAAAGGACAGGACCACTACCTCTGGGTTGGAGGCTGACCGCTCATAACTATAAATACAGCTTTGGACTTGTGGAGAAAGGTATGTTCTATCAGATAAAAACTCTCTCAATATATCCTTATTCTCTCTCCTATTCAAAAGCCCCTCTTTCATCATCACGCCGGAGTAACTATTCTCGGGATACTCCGGGGCGTTGTTTTGCAGGGCTTTAGGTGAGAGCGCGCGGAGCACGGACAAAGCCTCATCCGGGCCGGAGACTCGTCGTCGATCCGGACCGGGACTGGAAGCTGGTAGCATCAGTTGGCACGCCCAGTGGGACCTCATAAAAAATATTTCCGGTTACAAGTCACGTCCATGCCGCGCGGACGACCAAGAAAGAACCCTCTCCCGACGGAGGAGGAAGCGGGAGGAGGGCCAAAAACCAGAAAAGCCGCTACAGTTAGAGCTCAGAAGGTAGCAGCCGAGAAGGAACGGATTCTCCAAGCCAAGCAGGCGGCAGCAGAGAAAAGGACCGCGGCTGAGGAGCGTCGACGACAGCGCCTAGCAACGGAGAAGGCGAAAGGGAAGAAGCCAGCTTCCGAACAAACTCTGGCTGATATACAGCGCGAGGCTAGGGAGCGTCTGCGAGCGGCACGTGAGGCTCGGAATCAGAACCAGTCTGATAACCAGGTGTCGTCGGAAGGGGATGAGACGCCTGATCCGGACCGTCCTGAGGGATCCAGTTCTGAGGAAGCCGAGGATTATGAACCTGAGGAATCTCCGGAAGGATATAGCACGGAAGACGATGCTCAGAGCCGGTCGATTAGACCCCGAGTGGGGCGGAAGGCCGGACGGGAGGAGCGTAAGCGTCATGATTCCGGACTTGGAGGCAACATCCTGAGGACAAACATGACGGAGTATCAACAGTTCCAAGAGTGGAAGGCAGCTCAACGAGGTGAGGCGGACAAGCCGCCTCCGGATCAACCGAGAGCACCAAACCTAAACCCATACCCGGGCGGACATCAACAGCAGACTGCTGGTTTGAATCCGAACGCACCACCTTACTGGGGAGCACAAACCCAGCAGGGATACGGTACCCAGCAAGGCTATGGGATGGGTGCACCCGGAGGACAACAGCAGATGATGTTTGGGATGCAACCCGCCGGAGGACCCGGGGGTCAGCAGCAGATGATGTATGGGATGCAGCCGGCCGGAGGAGGATTCCCCGGAGGTTTTGGTTTTCAAACACCTTTCTGTCCGGATTCCATTGAAGACCGTCTCAATCGCTTAATCGGACGGAACGGGATCGGGCCACAGTCACCTTGGGTTCCGGAGGTGTTAAGTTTCAAGTGGCCAGCCGGAACCAAGGCTCCGGACGGACTACCTACCTACAACGGAGAAGGCGATCCGGAGGAGTTCGTCCATACTTATGCAAGTATCATGATTGCTAGGGATATTCCGGAAGAGCTACAGTGTAAGATGGTACCTTCATACTTACGGGGCAACTGCTTAACATGGTTCAAGGGTCTGCCGAACGGTACGCTCCGGCATTTTTGGGATTTCGCCATAGCCCTGGTCCGGCGCTATTCCGCTATGAAGCACACATTTGTAAACCTCGCCACGGTCCTGGCAATGAGGCAGCTGGAGACGGAGACTACCTGGGAATTCTACACCCGGTACATAGCTGCGACGATGAAGGTGGTGGACCGGCATCTGCAGGAGAAGGCCATTATCCACAACTTCGTCAACGGACTGAGGGACAACGCTTTCTACATCGAGCTCATGAAGAATATGCCTACGTCATATTACCACCTCCAGTTGGTAGTAGAGATGCATTGTACGGTGCATGACGCCAACCAAGTCCGGATGACAACAATGGGCTTTTTCGAGCAAAGGTCTCTCACGGTGACAGGGACCCAAACCACTGCTGCAAGGGCTCCGGCCCGGACGGATCAAGTCAGACGAGTACCCGCCCCGGCGACGGCAGCACCAGCACCGGCAGCCGCTGTTCGTCCGACCTACACCCCTCTCTCAAAGACCCGTACGGAGATCCTTGCGGTTCACCGAGGTTTGTTTACGGATCCGCAGCCCATTGTTGGCGTGCCGGCACCAGCAAATGCGGATAAGTGGTGTGAGTTTCATAAGTCACATGGACATGGACATATTCACCGGCTGGGTGATGAGGAGGAATGATAAGAGTCTGAAGGAGGCCACTGGCAAGCTGGCACCAAACTGGGAAGGTCCGTACCGAGTCACAGCCTCATATCCGGGTGGGAGTTATGAGCTGGCGGATCAGTCCGGACGTGCAATCCCCAGAAGGTGGAACATCACCAACTTGCGAAGATTTTACGGAGCATCCTGAGTAGGTATGCTTTCCGACAGAGTTCTGTAAGTTGTCTTTTCTTTTCAGCAAGTATGTAGTTCCGGGTCCTCTGGCTAGGGTTGAGCCTAGGATTCCGTTCCGTCCTATTTACTATGTACTTGGCTCCGGCCGCATTTAGACAAAGGGTATGTCTAGCCGGAGTACGATTATTTGAATGAAGAGTTGTTAAATTTTGTTAAATTTTATACCTGTTCAATTTTACTATGTACTATTTTTCAATTCCGCACAATTAGAATCCTCCGGATCGTTTGGACAAACGGACGGAGTGAGCAAAGTCAAACAAATAAAATCCTCCGAAGTGTTTGAATAAACCAACAGAGGTGAGCAAAACAAAAGGGTAAAACGGTTTGATCAAACAACAAGGAAAGACGCTTGAATAAGCTATCTCGACATACAAAGAAATTACATTTGAATAAATGATACATTTGTACAATTTGCTACGTCCGGGCGGACGCAGAAACAAAAGAAAAATAAAACCTATCTATTCGACCACGGTATATCCCAATCGATAGGAGGAGAGGTGGGCTCCGGAGTAGGAGGTTCCGGAGTAGGAGGTAACATAGCTCCGTTCTCTGGAGACGGAGGCCTTGCGTCTTGAACTCTTTCCTGATTCAGGGCAGTAGGAGTCTGCTCCGGAGTGTTGTCCTCAAGATCGTGGACCTCATTCCCACTGCTTTGACCCACTGGTCCTCGATACGGAAAGGGAGGAATGGGCGGAAGTTCCGATGGACCAGCTCCATCCGGATCAGAGCCAAAGATCCCGTCCGAGTCAGAATCGGAGGACTGCATGGTCTCGTTTGTGGCTTTGGCCTTCCCTTTGCCCTTGACCGGAGGCCCAGCTCGAGACGGACGGAAGGGATTCTGGCTCGGATATCGCGAAGGAGAGCGAATCCGAACAGGGACTTGGGGACGACGAGCTGGTTGGATACTTCTTCCCCTTCCCCTTCCCCTTGCCGCCTGTTGGGCACCCCTCCCCCTTCCCCGTGCTGCCTGCTTCGCCATTCGGTTAAGGACGCAGTTGAGACCTCGACTATTCCCGCCACGAGCATTCTGACTCGCCCGGACACGAGTATTCTGGACTCCCCGGAGACGAGCTTGACGTCGCCTCGCCAATTCGGCTAGTTCCCTAATGATAAAGGGACGGATGATGGAGGCATCTTGTCGGAGCCGCTCTACGCGACGGGCAGACTCTTCCGGATCGACGGAAACCTGGATGCCAGTATACCTTTTGAAGGTGAAGTCTATCGCCACCTGGCTCGGAATCAGGGTCAGCGAGGGAGGGAGAGTACTGCCAGCATGCATCCGCTTCCACCATTCAACGGCCTCCTCGAACGCAGGACAATACGGAGACTCCCGATCAAAGCACTGACGTCACGAGGAAAGTTGCGGTATATGGTCGGAGTGACGAGTCCGAGGCGGAGTCCGGTCAGATGATATGACAGTTGCAAGGTCATCAGATTCTCCCGGAGAACCATCACCCGGCCGGCAAGCACTTGATTTTCTTCTTCAAGCTTCAGATAATCTCGTTGAAAATCCGTCCGGCTGGCCAGCCACTTCAACTTCTCGGCATAGAACGGAAGCAAGGACCAGACTAAATCCAACTCGGTTTTCAGCTTGGCCTTGTAGTCTTCATGCTCCGCTTGCAGCATGGAGATCGTCTCGTCCGCATCACTGGTCGCGCTGATCCGCTCGCGAGCAAAATCCCGACACTGAGACAGAGTGCCGAACTCCTCTGATATCTCTCGGAGGCAAGCGGCCAAGGTTGGGATATCCTGAAACTCTTCCATCAAAGACTCCATTCCGGATCGGATGAAGAGTTCGCGAGTTCGCTCCCCACCCATCGTCCATCCGGAAAGTTCCGCCTCCAACTCCGCGCACCTAGGACACGGAGGGCTCGTAGAATGGGAGCTAGCGTATGAACGATGGTCATATGAGTCACCGGTCCGGAGAGCCGGATTCGGACCTCGGGGCTGCGGACAAGCAAAAATGCAATGAATAAGAGAAATAAAACACAAGTATAGGAAGAAGAAAAGATTCGTTTCATAAAAGGGTAGAAAGATTACATCATCCGGAGGGTTGTCATCCCCATCCGAGTCCTCGCTATCGTCCTTCCTACACTAAACCATAGAAGATCAGACCTATCCGGATGAAAGCTATTACAAAGAACAAATAAAAGACTAAGGAGTGCGCTCTACATCGGAGTCCTCGCTGTGGTTATTGTCATCCTGAAGGCCATCTTCTTCCTCATCATTCTTGAGCTGGCCATCGTCGCCTTCGCCCTCGTTGACATCCGGAGAGCCGTACAGCTGAAACACCTCAAGGTACTTGGCCTTGACAGGAGACTCCGGTTTGGTCCTCTCCGGGACAGTGGGCACTTCAACTTGCAAGTTCACCAACCCATCGTTGAAGGCACGGACTGACTCAGCCGACACCGAGGCTGGGCTTTCTTCCGGGCGGGCTTCAAACACCGATAGCACGGAGGGCTGCATCTTCTCAACCCCCCCGCGGTAAAACTGGTCCAGATCGCGGTTGTACTGGGCCTGGGCGTCCGGATGATAGTAGTACTTGGTAAACGCCTCCCTCCGGACCTCCGGAACCCAGCCTCGCATCTTCCTATAGACTTGATGGGCTGCGAGTTTGTTGGATTCGAGACATAGACCCTGCAGGTTCTTCTCGAATGCTTCGCTCCGGAGCACCTTATCCGTGAAAGCAACACAAAGATCGCGCTGGGCACCCGGAGAAGAAAGGTTTTCCAGCTCCTGCACCCGGGCCTCAGCTCTGGCCGCCCGGGCCTCAGCCTCGGCCGTCCGAGCCTCTGCAGCAGCCAGCTCACGGGTCAGGTTCCCCCTTGTCCGCTCCAGCCCACTTATCTTCTGGGATAGCTGGGTATGCATGGCGTGATAGGCCTTGTTGATGGCCGCAGAAACACCCGGAGCGGCGATGAGATAAGCAGCAAAGTCCTACAAAGAGTTAAATTAGACTAACCATCCACTAAATGGACAAAAGAAAAGCAACAAACGAGGTTCTACCTGGCTGGTCCGGCCAGAAGCATAGCTACTGTCCGGAGTATCCTTGTTCGCGGAGAAGCCCGGAATCTCCACCTGCTGGACGATCTGCCTCGCGGACGAATGCTGGCCCGTTTCGGTCTGCCCAGTTGTTTCGATCTCGCGGCGATGGAGCGGAATCCTCTTCCTCGGTTTCTTTGACAACGGGAGGTCGTCATCCTCATCGGTAGACGGAGGATCCTCAAGGATGATGGCAGCGGCTCGATTGCCAGCCCCGCCGCCCGAAACGGAGGACTGCTTGTTTGTTGTCGGTTTGTCTGTTTGTTTCGCGGACACAGCTGCGATTTTCTTCAAGGCCTCCGCCTTGGCTTTCTCTCCCGCGAGCAGCGCTAATTGGCACTTCCGCTTCTTCTCCTGGTCCTTCTCACCTTCTTCAGTACCTGGGGTTTTCATGCCGGTCCCCGAACCGGTTGTTGGCTTCTCCTTGTCTGCAGTCTTGCTAGTCCCGGGCGGAGGGTTCCCGCCCGTGCCCTTGCTCTTGATTGGTCCGGATTGAGGGTCTACACCCGCCTCAATCTCAGGATATACTGCAAGCAAACAAAGGGAGATGAGTGACAGGAAACATAAAGCAAGGAATAAAAAAAAAAAAAAAGGAGAGACTTACAGTCAGCGTCCCGGGGGAAGTAGTAGCGGCACCGGGTATAGACGGCCTCCTCATACGCCATCAATGGGAAGATGTACTTCCCGTTGATCCAAAACTTGTTCAGATCAATTTGATTGAGGCTCAGTTTGTTGATGTCCGCTACGTCAACACCGTCCGGACGGAACACCTCCTTATCCTCCTTCTCCCTCTTACCATTCCACACGGGGCACGGATACTTGTCCAGATTGAAGATAAAGTAATTCTTCTGCCAGTTTGCATAGTAGTCGTGACGACCCTTGCTGCAGTCCTTCACTCCTTTCCGTTTCTGGAAAGTAAAGACCTTCTCATCCTTGGTGGCATCCAAATGATAAAAGGTCCGGAACAAGTCGAGGGACGGAGTTATATCGCACCGGTAGCAGTTCAACAGGAAGGCCCGGACGACGGTGATACAGTTGGGTTGAAGCTGAGCGGGGGAGATCTGGTAATGGTCGAAGATGTCCAAAAACAGCTGAGGGAGGGGGAAAGTAATCCCATAGAAGAAATGGCTCCGGGGGATGGCCGCGACCGCGGTATGATCCCCGTCGAACGGCGTCAGACGGGAGTCGACAGAAAGGGGAACCACCATAGCTCGAACTAGCTCTTTGACAGTGGGATTAATGTTGACGACTTCGCCGGCCTTTGGATCATCGACCTCCGGCTCAGGGTTGATCCCTATCGTGACGTCGACACCCTCAGCAGACATTATGATTGAAGAAAGAAAAGGGATGAGAAAAAAGAAGAAGTATTTTGAAAAAACAGTTCACTGAGTAGCAGAGATATCGCAGCAGAGTGAAAAGCAAGAGAAGGAAAAAGTGAAAAACGAAAATGATGGAAACAACTCACTATTTATAGACATAAAACTGATAAAGGAGGGGAGCGAGTCCCGAGGCGACATGATTGCTCTCTGGAAAAAAGAGAAAAGGAATTTATTTGGAAAAGGAAAAGCAAAACTTTTTTTGAATTGACAGCGCATTTATGGCGCAGCAAGCACGCATCATTAATATGCCTTAAAGGCACGCGCGCACAAGAAGTACAAACGGCAAATGCGTACCCAGACGCGCCGGGGCAGGTATCGGGCTCCCGGGACGGACTGCATGCCTCCGTCCGGATCCGACAAAGAAAAGAAAAGCGTTCGTGATGAGACACGGGATTCCTCCTCCGGATCGCTCTTTCGGACGGATCCCATGTCTCGGGGGGCTAGTGGTGATATGGGCTCTGGCCCAGAGAGTGTAGTCCGGTCCATATGACGTCAGCTAGAATGGCGCCATCCGGGGACAAGGGGACATGAATATGACCTGTCTCTGGGTAAGGACAAAAGGACAGGACCACTACCTCTGGGTTGGAGGCTGACCGCTCATAACTATAAATACAGCTTTGGACTTGTGGAGAAAGGTATGTTCTATCAGATAAAAACTCTCTCAATATATCCTTATTCTCTCTCCTATTCAAAGGCCCCTCTTTCATCATCACGCCGGAGTAGCTATCCTCGGGATACTCCGGGGCGTTGTTTTGCAGGGCTTTAGGTGAGAGCGCGCGGAGCACGGACAAAGCCTCATCCGGGCCGGAGACTCGTCGTCGATCCGGACCGGGACTGGAAGCTGGTAGCATCAATATTGTATATCTTTAGAAAAATATTCTCATTCATTATGTTCATTAGAAAATTTAGTTATATTCAGGGAGCGGTATTATAATTTTTGGACTAAGTTGCTATATATCGTTCAGAAAATATATTAGTCACAACTCATTCATCATCAACAATTTCCAAATGAAACGCAATCTCCCTGATTCCTCTGGGTCAAGGCTTTCAATGCGCTCAATCATGAATCAGGAGTTACATCATCAGTGTCAAGAATGAGGGCATCTACAAGTGTAATCAATGGGAATTTCACCCCACTCTAAGTAGTATATTGTGATGACATCAACCACTCGATGTATTGAATCGTAGAATTGGATCACATCGTATAAGATTAGTATATCTATACTAAATTAGATCGTTGTAGTGTATGTTATAAAAAGAAAGGTTTATCATCAGATACATAGTTCAATTGTGATATAATTCATAATACATAGTTTATAAATTTCCTTTTTTTTGTTACTAATATTATAAAATATTGATAGTCAAATTAATAAGATTAGAAGAAAAATAGTCAAAGATAGAAAGAGTGTGATGAATTAAGATCTAATTCTTTCATATTTTTGTTTATTAATTTAAAGTTGATGAAGTATTACTCCAATTATGTGTGGTAAATTAAATTAAAAAAAATACTCACCTCTCATGAATATTTTGACTTGATTGTGTGATGGTTACAATGTTAACCCTGGTCCTGGCCAACCTCTGCATAGTTTCTTGCACACAACTTGTGATTATAACCTTTCCTTAAAGTTTCAAGCAATCTGTTTGAAATGGTCAAATTTTTCCAGATCCAATGAAAACCTACGATATATATATATATATATATATATATATATATATATATATATATAATGAGTTTAAGCCTCCTGTTTTATATTGTACAGGCTATCAGCTCCAAAAGCGTAAAATCCTGCTAAGCCACAAGTTGTTATATATATTCACGATGCTTTCGATCAGAAGTTATTTTTGTTGGGCATACTTTGTCCTGTTTTTCACCCTATTTTGTGATGGTGAAGTTGCTTCTTACTCATCAGTCCACATTGGCCTGATTCTTGATTCCAAATCTCCTATGGGAGCTATGTTAGATTCATGCATATCAATGGCAATCTGGGATTTTTATGCAGCTCATCCTGATTATCAGACGAGGTTAATTCTCCGCAGAAAGAATGCCGTGGAGGAACTAGATGTTGCATCTTCAGGTTCCAATTTTATTACATCTGCTAATACCTTCGTCTCACTTGAACGTGCACTCTAACTTTTTGACACTATTTATTATTTGACTCTGATCATATAGTTAAATAAATATATAGTCATTAATATTATCATATTTGATATTATTAGATTAGTTGCAACATATAGTATTTAAATTTTTAATTTTTGATGATATAAATAAATAAAGATATTGTTGGTCAAACATGTGTTGGATGGTATGAAAAGTCAATTGTATCGATTAGACTTAGACAAAGGTAGTATTAAAAACTAAAAAATTGAAGGCAACTTATTGGGAAAAAATATTATAGTTTAATTAAACGTTATATATCTTAAATTAAATTAAGTATCCAATAAACTATGTTCAAAGTCATAATGTAAAATAAAATAGAAACATGAATACAAATCTTAAGTTAAAAAATATGCTTTGTAGATTCACAAAACACAAAAGGGGTTGAAAAATAGAACTTTCATGACACCAATTCAAATTTTAATTACAACTTTAGGGATTTGATTTAAGAATACACAAATTATTAACTAAAATAAACTAAACTAAATTAAGAGATCCACTTGTATAAGACGGTGTTATAGTAAAACAATAGTTTAATTCTTCATCTTTTTTACCGAAATTAGAAATTTGGGTCATTTTTAGATACATTATAACTCATGTCTTAAATTGTTCGTCATAAATTATATTGATGTACCAATAAACTAAATAAAACAAGTTACTGCAAATTATTAATAATTTGATGAGTTTTAGATCAATTTAGTTATACTATTAATATCTTTTTTAATACGTTAATTTTCAATTAATAATTTAAAATGACTTACAAATACATCTGAATTTTTGGCAAATCACATTTCATTTTCGGCATCTCTTTTATTTTTGTTTTTGATCGAAATGCAGCAATTGAATTGATGAAGAACGGTGAGGTTCACAGCATTCTCGGCTCTCAAATGGCGATTCGGGATAAGTTTGTAGCAGAGCTCGGTCGGAGAGCTCGAGTTCCGATTATATCCTTTAGTTCCGGCCGGAGACCAGAGCTCGGCCGGAAAAACCCTTACTTGATCCAGACTGCCCCAGACGACTCGAACCAAGCCAAAACGCTCGCTTCCCTCTGCAAAGTGTTCGGATGGAATCAGGTTGTGGTTTTGTATGAAGATCAGGATTATGGTGCTCATTTTATAGCTAAGATGACGCGCGTTTTCCATGAAGTTGTGGACTTTAAGGTTCAGGTCGCATACACGGTTTCCCTGTCGGCTTCATCTGAAGACCATGAAATCAGGAATGAATTGGAGAAGCTGAAGAGGATGCAAACTAGGGTTTTTCTGGTTCATATGAATCCCGCGCTTGGCTCCAGGCTGTTTCTTCTTGCCAATAAGGTTGGAATGATGAGTGAAGGTTACGCCTGGCTTGCAACCGACAGATTGGGGAATTTCATGCATTCGATTCCTGACAACGTTGTTGAATCAATGGAAGGTGTCATCGGATTAAGGCCGCACATACCTAGGTCGAAAAGAATGGAGAATTTTAGAGCCAGGTGGAGGAAAGAGAATATGCTTCTGAAGAGCCCTGGAAACAAAGAAACTGATTTGAATGTTTATGGTTTGTGGGCATACGATGTGGTTCGGGCATTGGCAATGGCGGTTGAAAAGACTGGACCTGTAAATCCAGCTTTCCTGAAGCCGAATTCCAGCAATGATGACGATGTGTTTAACGTTGGAATCTCTCAGTTTGGTCCAAAGCTTCTTTCTGAACTTGAGAGCATAACATTTACTGGCTTGAGTGGAGAGTTTAACCTGACAGATGGTCAGTTAAACCCTTCAGCTCTGGAGATCTTCAATGTTTTGTCACCGGGCGAAAGAGTTATAGGATACTGGACTCCGGATAGAGGCATTAAGGAGCTGAAGAGCATTTTGTGGCCTGGAGATTCACCAAATAAGCCTAAAGGATGGGATATACCTTCAACTGGGAAGCTCAGAGTGGGAGTCCCTAAGAAACATGGTTTTACTGAGTTTGTCAATGTTTCAGTAGATCCTGAGACAAAACAGGTTCAAGTTACTGGCTTCTCTATAGATGTATTCCTTCAGGTATTGGAGAAGCTAGAATTCCCAATTGATTATGAGTTTGTTCCTTTCATGAATGAAAGCATGGAGAGCAATGGAACATACACTGAGCTTATACAAAACATTTCAATTAAGGTAATTGATATACGGCCAGACTAGGTGCAGATCCAATTTACTAGTGCAGGTCTGATGTTTTACTTGAAATGCCCCTACTTTTTACTAATGCAGGTCTGATGATTTGAAATATGTAGGATAATATTGTCTTTTTTGGACCTGCACGAGTAAATTTGACCTGCACCTAGTGGTACGTAGGTGTGCATGTCCAATCGGTCATTACTAGGTGCAGGTCCAATTTACTTGTGCATGTCTGATTTTTTACTTGAAATGTGCCCCTACTTTTTACTAATGCAGGTCCGCTGATTTGAAATATATAGGATAATATTATCTTTTTTGGACATGCAAGTAAATTCGACCTGCACCTAGTAACTTGGTGCATGTGCAATCGGCCATTACTATAGGTGCAGGTCCAATTTACTTGTGCAGGTCTGTTTTTTTACTTGAAGTGTCCTACTTTTTACTAATGCATGATAATATTGAAATATGTAGGATAAAATTGTCTTTTTTGGACCTGCACAAGTAAATATTTCTCTACTTTTCTGTTTCAATATTTCTAATTTAGAGTGTTTTCTGATGTTCTTTTTTGCTCTCTTTTGAACTAGAATTTTGACATGGTTGTCGGGGACACGACGATCTTGGCCGATCGGTCAAAGTTTGTAGATTTCACAATGCCATATTCAGATACAGGCACTGTTATGGTGGTTAAAAACAAGAGAGAGAGGGGCATGTGGATCTTTGTTAAGCCTTTCAGGTGGGATCTTTGGCTACTGACATTCTGCGCCTGCATAGTCATCGGCATTGTTCTTCGAATATTGGAGCGCAATGCTGTTATAAACTCAGACACCACTGAACTAGAAATACACAATCTAGGCTTGCCTTTTTGGTTTCCTATTGCAGCTCTTGCTATTCCTGAAAGTAATTAACTTGATTCTTACCAGTTCCTGCTAAATTTGTCAACATATATTAAAAACATGTCATTTTAATTTAACATTTTGCATTTTTGGCAGGAAACATGGTAGCAAACAAATGGTCAAGATTTGTGCTGGTTATATGGTTGATCATGGCTTTCATCCTTATGCAAAGTTACACAGCAAATTTATCTGCAATATTCACAGTGGACCAGTTAGACTTCAAGTTTTCGAGCAATTATTCAGTCGGAATTCAAGATGACACCTTTGTGAGGGATTTCCTGATGAGTAATCTTCACATTAACGAGTCAAGGATCAAGGAATACACAACGGTTGATGAATATCACGACGCCATGACTAAAGGGAGCGAAAATGGAGGAATTGATGCCATCTTCGATGAAATCCCTTACATGGAGCTGTTACTTGATAAATACAGCTCTGAGTATAAAGTTATTGGACCTGCATACAGGACAGAAGGATTTGGTTTTGTAAGTACTTCACAATTTCTTGAGTTCCTCATGGTATACTCCTCCTGAATTTTGAAAATTGAATTGGCTATCATCTAGAATTTTTTTTTTTTTTTTTTTTGGTGTAAATATGCTGAATCTATGACATCGAGCATTTGATCCAAAACTAAAATGATCATGTCAACTTTTTGAAGCAATGCATTCCACATTTCCAGTTCAACTTATTTGGTGATGTGCTGATCGGTGATTTGCTGTGCTGATGAGTCTGAGCTGTGCTGATCAGTGTTGTGTTGTGCTGATCTTGTGCTGAACATTGCTAAAAGTGTTGAATAATGTTCATTTGAGATGAAAAATATATATATATAATCTTTATTACTCAATAAATAAAAGCTACTTAATTAATATTATTTTTACAAAACATAAAAATGTTGTCCATTAGAGCATAAACGCATTGAGCTGAACAGTGCTGTGCTGATGAGTGCTGTGTTGTGCTGATCAGTGCTATGTTATGCTGTGTTGATTGCTCACCAGTATTGTGCTCATGTGCTGAAATGTGTTGTAATAAATTGAACATGACAGGTCCTAAGTAGTGATCTTTCTGTTCTAATAACTCTCAAAACGGTCTGTTCTAATATACAGACCACAACCAGTACATATGATGCTGGTCGTGGTGGTCGATATACTTTGGCATTAAAAATGCGACTCTTTTCATATATATCATGCATGTTCTATGTATAAAGTTCATCATCTTATATTTTCTATGATAATAAAATCATCTTATATATAATCTGCAATTTCCAGGCATTTCCTAGGGATTCTCCACTAGTGATTCATTTCTCAAGGGCGATCCTAGCCGTGACAGAAATGCCTCAAATAATGATGGAGAAAATGAAGAAGAAGCTCAGGGTTGTGCTGATGATCATATCAATCAAGAATCTGCAGCAGAAAATCAGCAAGTCGGTGAGCCTGATACTGATCAAGTCGGAAACAACATTAATGTTTCAGACGGCCGGAGAGACCAGCTAGTAAACATGGACTAAAAGATAGGATATCTTGAAGATGATCAGGGGTGGATATGATATCGTGTGTTTAAATGAGATCATGTTTTAATTCAACAAATTTGGAATTGAGAATTTGTATATTAGATTGTTTGATCAACCAATGAATTGCTCTAAATTGTGATTATATATGATTCTTGTGTTTAGGTATATATACCACTATTGCAAACTTTCTTGTTTAGGCTTATTAGAAAAGTGTTTGAGGCTAGATCTTGATTTCGAAATTTAGATTTCGCCAAATCTTATAAATCAGGAATAGGATTTAGCAAAATCGAAATTTCCGAAACCCTAAATCTTCAATTCTAGATGCAACATAGTTTCATTTTCTTCCCTATCTTCGTCACTACTACTTTGTCCCAACCTTCCCACGAATTTTTTCACATTCCCAACACACAATTTTGACCATTAATATTTTTCATTACATATATTATTGAAAAATAAAAAAAATGATATTTGAATACTATGCATTACAATGATTCTAACGATATTACATTTGATATCATTGATGATTATATATCTGATTAAATATTTGATCAAAGTTCAATGATGGATAGTGAAGCATGAAGAACATTACGGGACGGAGGGAGTATAGGTAAAAGTCATTGATTTTTTACTGAAGTGTTATACGCAGTCCAGTATTTTACTCAACGTAGTCCAAAATACCAATGAAAACACACTATCGCCCCTGCAAGTTGGCTAGTTTCTCAAAAATCAAATAAGTTGAGGTCATTTTCATACTTTTACACCGTATTTTGGACTACTGCGTATAGCAACACCCATTTTTTAATATTATTGATTCGGTCATGCAACAAGCTAGTATGGGATCAAAACTTTTTTTTATTGAAATAAAAAGCAATTAAATGAGGAGGAAGTAGATGAAGAAAAACACAATGAACACTGATACTAGCCAAAAATGATAAACTTATAATTTTATTGAACAGTTCGATTTATTACAAGGAAAAAGTCAACTCAGCACATCAGACTCGGCCGGACTCTGCAAAGGCGAGACCTGTCTTGCCGGCGAGCTTCACAACAAGCATTCCCAGGTTTTCTTCCGACCACTGAATACTCTCTCTCTTCAACAGACTAACCACCGACTCTTTGATCTTTGGTTTTCCGTTTCCATGGCTACCGTAGCCTGTAATTACCTTAATCGTCTGCACGGACCGCAAACAAACTCCGAACAGGAGATGCAGTTTCACGATTCTCATCGCTTCCTTAACATGCTGCCCGTGCAAATCAATCGTCACA
Organism: Sherardia arvensis; assembly: GCA_948330725.1. Taxonomy (NCBI): domain Eukaryota; kingdom Viridiplantae; phylum Streptophyta; class Magnoliopsida; order Gentianales; family Rubiaceae; genus Sherardia; species Sherardia arvensis. The sequence goes on from OX415235.1 coordinate 50,240,282, forward strand.
ACGTTTTCAATGGCCTTGTTCTGAACCCTCCCATGATCAGACAAAAAGCACGTGTCTAAAAAGGTCAGATTCGTCTTCCCAGAAATCCTCAAACTGAGCATTCCCGTGTTTTCCTCTCTCCACTGAATGTTCTCTGACTCTAACAGACTAATGACTAATACTTTGAGCAATATTCCGGCGCCGGTAATAACCTTAATTGTCTGAACAGAACGCAGGGAAACACCGAAGAGGAGATGGAGTTTGAGAAACCTGACTGCTTCCTTAACACTTTGCCCGTTCGTCAAATCAATTGTGATCACATTTACTATGTTCTTATTCGTAGATTCGAATATCTCCCTGCTAGATCTTTCATCATCACCTTGTCCGAAAATCCTTCTAATGTTCATCGTCACATGTTTTTCAGCACTCTTCGGAGTTGGCATGTTGAACAACGATGCGAAAACTTGTTCAGAAACCTTTGGATCTGAACGTAATTTTTTAGCAGCTGGAGATGAAAGGACCTTGGTGAAGCTCTTGTTGTTGTGAGTTCTGCCCTGACCGGACATTGAAGATGATAGCTCTAACAGAGTATTCAACGTCATCTCGACGTCTTTTCCGCAGCCGCCGAGCACATCTCTGACGACATCGTTGGTCAGCTCCGTCTGGTCGCCGAGCATTGACCCCAAGAATCCGACGTAGTCTTCAACCGACGTCGAAGACATATTTCTGCTTGGTTGAGTTGTGGTCTGTAATCTTGATTCTTAAAATGCTTATCGAAATATCCGTTTTGTTAGGAAATATATCCCGGAAAAATTAGCAATAAGAATAGTTAATTAGAAATAATAACAAGAATAAATAAGAAGGCAATTTCTAGATAAAATATATTGAAATTAAATAAGGAGGGGAAACCTATGATGGATTAATTCTGTTTGTGAATTTATGTTTGCGTAGGAGCTCTCTATATATAAGCAAAATGAAAAAAAAAATCGTAAAGAATTAATCATCCATCAATTAATTAACCCATTCCAGATGCGGAAATGGGAAAATAATTTATATATTTTACCTTATTTTTATTAGGGTGAGAACGATCATTCGTTAAAAAGATCGAGCACGCATCGGTTAAAAATCGGATCGTCATCGTTCATATAATAAATGAACTAATTATGATCAAAATTTTAACATCGTTTATTAAATGAACGACCAACGATCATAAACATAAAAACTCGATCATGATCACGAATAGATTAAAAGATGATCGATCGATATCCGTCGATAAAAACAAAGTAATATTATTATATACACTAATAATAATGGGGAAATATTTTAATTTTAATTTTTATTAATATATATGTCTATAGTTTGTTGTGAACTTTTATTAATTTGATAAGTTGACTTTTTTAAAATTAAGTTTTAAGTTGATTAATGATCATTGATCGAACCGATCGTTATCGACCATTGATCATTATAAGTTGATCACGAGCCAATCACGATCGATCAATGATCATTGATCGAACCGATCGTTATCGATTATTTGATCGATCATGTATAACGAGTTGATCACGAGCCGATCACGATCATCGTAATTTTTGAATGCTTCGATCATGATCGTGAAATATATTAATTGTTTCGATCTTGATCACCTTAAATTTTAAACAATCTGAATCACGAACTTAGTGATGATCGTGATCGGATCGGCTCGTTATCGCCCCTGCTCTTCATTATTGTTGGTATAATTTTGAATCCTTTCCGGAAAAGAATCCATCTAACTTAGTCTATTAAATTGGATTTGTAGTGTCAGAAAAAGGGGACGAAGAACGGAGAGAATATAAGGTTTCCGGGAGAGGGGCACGAGCTGCCTGAGATGGTTACTGGGGATTTGGTTTTCATTCTTCAGACAATTTAAGGTTTTGGTTTTTTTTTCTATATTATTGGTGTTTACCATATATGCAGGTCCAGTTTACTTATACAGGTCCAATAAAAATGGAAAATATCATAATTACCCTTCATTCGTTTATTAGTTTTTACAAATATATTTCTAAAACCCTAACCTGGAATGCATAAACCCGTCTATGTAATGATTTAACATGTGTCCAAATTATAAATTATTTTTTTGTGAATTATAATACATATTTAAGGAGGACATTATTGTCATTTCAAATTTAATTTGAACCTGCAGAAGTAAACTGGACCTGCGTTTAACAACCCAATTTTTATTAGGGTGGGTCCATATGTAGGAGCAGTTTACTTTAGCAGGTCCAAATTAAACCTAAAGTGACAATAATGTCCCTTTTAAATATGTATTCTAATTCATGAAACGGTAATTTATGATTTGGACACGAATTCAATGATTACATAGACGAGTTTAGGCATTCAAGTGTAAGGTTTTAGAAATTTATCAGTAAAAATTAATGAACGGATGAAGGTTAATTATGATATTTTTCATATTCCATTAAACCTGCTAAAATAAATTGGATCTGCATATATATAGAGCAAGTCCTTTTTTATTAATATACATCTATATGAGCCAAAAATAGCTACCTATCTATTTTTTAAAGATAAAAATAGACATCTAATGATTTTTGGAAAAATCCATTCCCAAAAATAAAACTTTCCATAGAACAAACTTTTCCCCCTAAATAACATCGTCCCCAGTATAAGAAAAGCATGCCGTTTACAGGTTTATAAATTAGGTTTACCAGTGAGAGAGATAATTTAAACACCTGGATTTTTGTGTGCCCTAAAACTATACCTGCGGCGGCTCGAGATGGACTTGCTGGAAGAATTCGTTTATAATTTAAAATATAATGTCAAGAGACTGTTGAAATATACTAAGACTCGGACCAGACCGAAGGAAGTTGTCGAAAAACAACTATATTTTGGGGTAAGTCTTCTTCCCAATACCGAACTGTGTATATCAATGCCTGTTTTTAACTGGCATGTTTGATACAGTTCGTATTTTAATTATCTGCAATCCGTATTTTTGTTATATATTCATATATACAATGATTATGATATATAACTGATTTGTAAGTGTATGCAATAGAAGTAATATACATGATGCATATATATCTGATATACATAATTATTGATCATATCATAAATATCGAAGACGTTTTTTTTATTTTGGACTGCAAAATAAAAAAAATACGGATTGTATCTAAGCAATGCCCCGTTTTTTATCACTTTTATCAAAATTAAATGTTTGTTTCAAGTTTATTAATTTGTTTTTTTTGTGCTCAGCCTCTTATTCTGCAGGTGGATATGGATATATATGATGCATATGTTTGATATATGATGCATTATTGACCATAACACCCCCATATATATCGAAGACGTATTTTCATTTTGAACTGTAAAATAAGCAAAAAACAGACTGCATCTGGCATGCCCCGTTTTTTATCACTTTTATCAAAATTATATGTTTGTTTCAAGTTTATTAATTGTTTTTTTTGTGTTCAGCATCTTGTTCTACAGGTGGATATGAATAATCCACTGTGGTACAAGTCACTGAATTCCGTGATGAAAAGCGTCAAAGGTCAGGCTTTTATAACTGAACTTTTACGAGCTGAACTGAATTAAAAATTATAATGCATTCGAAAAATAGTGATAGTATAACTGAATTGAACTGAATTTTATCATGCAGTCTGTCGGGATTATAAACATGACGGAGGAGGAAGGGTGTCCGTGTCGGGATTATTGGACGTAAGCAAGCTGCTGAAGAAAGTAGGAACACATGATCCGACAGTAAGACTAGTAGACCAAAATATTGGACAATGTTGTACCTATTTGTACGGACCAAGTAGAGGAGGCGTCCAACTACCGAAGCCCAGGCCGAGACAGGTCGCCTGAGTTGCAGCAGCCTAGCTAGCTAATTTCATTCTCTGTGAAATAATATGTTGTTATTATCTATGTAATTTTTAGTTACAGTGGTTAATTTACTTACAGTCAAGATTATCGATTCATTTTTTTTTTTTTTTGCTGCATCATACAAACATTCAGCAGTAAATTGAGTTTCAGATCAAGATTTTCAAAGAACTTGCTTCTTGAATGTAAAAACCTGTTATACTAAAAATCCTTGTCATGAAAAAACGCAATTTTCCTCATTGGATTTGAGTTGAAGGATCGAAAAAGCTTCTGTATCTTAGCTTATATAAGGCTTCATCATCAAAGAATATGGCCAGAAATTACAAATATGGTGAAAGTTCGGGCTCAAAGGTAGATCCAGTTGCGGAACCAGGAACTAATTTTGGGGTTGGATTAAATGACTAAAGAAATAGGAGAAAACGCAGGTTTAGAACTGCCTTCTGGACGGAGGTCGGAAAGACCCAAATTTGACATGTGAACATTAATATAGGTTGGATTTCGAATTTCAGAATAAGGCCAAATCTACCCGGACCTGGATACCCAGACGATGACGATATCCTGCTAGATTTTTTATCATGCCAAACAGATGAAGAGATAATGTAATACCTTCGAAACAAGCTCAAGAGTTCCTCAGAGAACTTCAACCACATTAAAGAAGTTGAAATTTACAAGCGGATCTATGTAACAGAGTGGTACTACTCCATTCATACTGAAAATTGACGACGTAGCTAATTATTGAATTGTGAAAAATTTCAGCTATTGATCACCTTATTAATTTATCACGGAATCATACCAAACATTCATAGAATAATCAGTACTTATTGAATTTTGATAATTTTTTTAGCTATTTACACTTATTAAACTACTATTATCACCGCTATTAATACTATTCAGCGTCAATATAATTTCTAGATCCGCAACAGTGATCTTAGTGAGTTCAGGGGGAGAATATAGAGCTAGCCTATAAATTTCTTGCTCGGTTCCAAAGTGACAATGACAGCTCAGAAATCTAAGAATATTACTCGGTCTGTGCCGGCTATAGAGTGTGCCATTTTTGTTTTCTGGTTTTTCTTTCGACGATGACGTTCATCAAGTTTTTACTCATATGTGTTTTGTAACGGACGCTTGAAAATTATATTCATTTTCTTTTAAAAAAAATATAGATAGCCACTTAATTAAACCTCGAATATTTTGGAATGTGTTTTTATTAATTATTATTTCATTCAAATGAATATATATATATATATATATATTAACTTTCTATTTCAAAATATATATATTTTAGCTTTCAATGAGAGCAACATATATGCATACTAAAGGATATCGAATTGTTAAATGAAGTTCAGTATTCTGTTTATTTGTAGTTCGTATTTTTCAAAATAACTTAGCATAATTTGTCAATGAAATTAATGTCATGAAATATATACCTCTTTTTTCATAAAGATTATGATCTCACCATAATTGTTCTTTCTTTGTGGTTTCAAAGCTAGTGACAAGATCCAAATTAAGGACAGGAAACTTTCAATGTTACACTACCGTTGTTTTATTAGCTCATACGGTCATATATTTTTGTTTCGAATATCCATGTTATATAAATTCCAAATGCATGAAACATGTTATTATTTACTCAAAATGGATATTTAAGTACCTTTGTAATTTAGAGCAAAATACCTACACAAAAATAAGAACATAAGTGAAAGTAAATCACTTAAAATAATTTCATTCTCATTATTCTTTGGTCGTCCGTCCAATTTATTTAAGTTTAATTTAGTGAAAGTATGTTTCGCTTGTTTTAGTCACGCTTATTTATTTTTTTAACACATTAACTTTCACTTCAATTAAGTTTTGATTAATTAAATTTAATTAGATTCAGTTCAGTTCATCAAGAAAATAAAGTTAAGTGAACATGCATGGGAGGACTTTTTCTACTCAAATTTGAATATGATACAAGAAAGAGAGCCTCTTCCTCCCTATAAAAAGAGGCCAAAAACATACTTATTAACATACCATCTCTTTTCAAATCAATAATCAATTTTTTAATCAAAAATATTATATTGAACAACAAATGGCAGCAATGAAGAAAACCGCAGTCCTACTGTTTATCTGCATGCTTTTGAGCACAGTTATCCAGATTCATGCAGATCGCGGCATTGCCACTTTCTACACTGAACAAAATCGTAAGCAGACAGAATGCTGATTCAACTTATAATCAAATTCATCTTTTCATTTACTGAGATTTCAATTTTTTTTTTTTTTTCGTAGCTTCGGCTTGTCTGGGATCTAGGACCCCGAGTGAAATGGTTGTCGCCGGAAATTCTAAACTATTCGACGGCGGAAATGGCTGCGGTAAACGGTTTCGAGTGAGATGTACCGGCGGTACGGATTCCGGCAGTCCGCATCCTTGTACCGGCGACAGTGTTGAGGTTCAGCTGGTTGATCTGTGTCCAGGTGATTGTCCAGCAGATCTGGATCTGAGCGAAGATGCATTTGCTGCCATTGCTGATACGAATGCTGGAGTGATAAAGATTCAATTCGACGAGTAAGTTAAAGTATTTATTTAACTGATCTACTATATCTTCTTTTGATCTTGATTAATTAAGTTCTCTAAATATTTTTTACCTTGTTTTTGAATTTTCAGAATCTGAATACTGCTCTACGTGGACAAGGATCTGAATTGTTTGTCGCGATGGAAAATGGAATTTCGCATTTCTTTCAATGTTTGTTTTGTTTAGTTTTTTTAAATTATTATTAAGGAAAGAAATAGCAATTAGGTCAGGAAAGGGGCTTACGTACCAGAACTAGCAGTCTGTTTTTTCGCTAATGTGTAAGCATTTGAATATGGGTGTAATTGATCTGAGTATTCTTCGAGCAATTTAAAATTAATTTGAGTTTAAATTTGGGTTTAAGTCATGAAGCTTACAACATTACCAAGCTTTTTAAATACATAAAAAATAAAGATATATATTTAAACTTATACTGAAACAAACTCGGGGTCGAAGATGGAGGAGATTGATGTAGGATGAATAATGGAAAAGATTGAAGAAGTAATGGATCGTTAGAAGGGTCCAAAACAGTATGAGCATAACTTTTGTGTACGAAGTTAGAATCAATCAATTTTCTGGTGGCATTTGACTCGACTCGACAAGATCTACGATGCCACATGACCATTTTGGTCATTTGAGACTGTTATTAGCCTCTCTTTTTTATAGCATCTATATAGTCATTAACTGTTTTCAATTTTACTTTTTTATTTACGAATTCTCAATTTTATCCTTCTAGAATTGTGTTTAATTGGATAACTTATACTTTCTCTCTATGAATTCTGGGGTCAAAATTAGAGTTTGTGCTTTCAATCATTTATTTTTTTTCAAGGATTCATGGCGAATGTCATATTAGATTCCGTTATACATCAAAATCGATACCTTCTTATCTTACCCACTGATATGTTGTTACTAGTTATATTAGTTTTAACTGATGCTCATGTATAAAAAGAAGGTTTAGTGTTCGATACTCATAAATTTAGGAATTTCTCAATAACTCACAAATTACCTCCACCTATAAAGATCATCGACATGCTTAATAAAATATCCATATAAATATATGCGGAAATGTAGCTAGTTTTATATTTAAATAAAAAGAGATGCCTTCTTTTCCAATTGTACAATGTTCTACACAGTGGCGGAATCACTAGGAGGCGCGGGTAGAGTTCGCCCTGTCATAAAATTCAAGACACAGTCTATATTACTGTTTTCCGGTATAAATTGGGCCTTTCTGGCTTCCGACGAGCCTTTCCGCCACTAACCACCGCAGTCGAGCCATTGAGACTACTGTAGGATAATTTCCTGGTTCCGCCACTAACCACCGCAGTCGAGCCATTGAGACTACTGTAGAATAATTTCCTGGTTCCGCCACTGATTTTATAAACGTTTCTTTAGTTTTTGAATGTTACAGAATTCGTATTTCTTGTGTGCATGGCCAATAACTGGACGAATATTGGGAAAACTAATGCTGATGATATCTTTGAATGGAACAAAAAATAGTGGAATACTACACAAAATGTCGCTAGCATATATGACAACATTTTTTGGACTAATGTATCATTCATCTATATGAATCCAAGTTCACTTTCTGAATAATATTCTTGGATTCTGTATCTATGGCCGCCGTAACTTTACTTTGATAATTTGTAGATCTCAAGAATTCCTGTGTTTGTTCTATTTACAGTTTTCACCTGCTTAAAAATTGTATACCATGTATATAAATTTATATAAAAATCAATTAAGCATCTAGGGGCGATTATCTTTTCACAATGTTGTCATCAATCTAAGCATCTAGTGGCTATATTTTTTTGAAAGAGAATATAATAATCGACGGGCATTTTAATTACTCTCTTTCAAAACAGCATAGTCACATTTAATTAGTTTTATTAAATTATTTTCATGTTATCAAAAACAAAATTCTTTTCATGAATAAGTGTAGTTTTTATGTAAAATTTTTAGTTCTTTCAGATCTGAGATTTTAGTAAATTGTTTTTCTTTCTCTTGATTTTTTTTACTGAACCATGTCAATCAATCTCGATCAAAACCCCGACTCATACTATAATTAGATTAACTCTTTCAAATATGTTATTTTAACTGGATCTGATTTTTAGATATTCGATTTCATTTATTTAATGTGTCGTCTACGGTTTCAATCAAGGTGTTTAGGGTCAAACAACACAACATGTTCGTGTGTTATAGATGTTAAACCTCCCGGATTAACAAGGTTGGATTGGGCATGCATGGATGCATATCTCCTGTTGAGTGGTTCATGACTTTCGCAACAGGCAGTTAATATTTATGAGGGTATAAGCATAATTTTATTGATCTCTTATTTGTAATAGGACAAATAGTCTGATTATCATCTGATTAACATTTGATAAGATTCGATGTTAATTCCACTAACTGTAATTATTGTTGGGCAATTCCCAACATTTTGAGTAAAATTCTTTTTTAGAAAAAAAACTAAGCTGAATCAAGAAATATTTAGGACACAAAAAATTTTACGTTAAAATTAAGTTTGAATTGATCATTAAAGTAATAATATGCATCAATAGATGATTAATTAGAATTATATAAAGAAAACTTGTACATCATTAGAAATTCTTGCAAACGGGTAAATATACAGCTAGCCTATAATTTTCTTGCCCGGTTCCAAGGTGACAATGACTCCTCTTGTGTCATAGGCAGTTAGAAAATCCAAGGTTTTGTCTTTTAAGCTTGAAATTTACTCCTCCTTTCACCATCTATGCCGGCACTAAGCTTATTATCACTAATGAAATTAATTATCACTAATAAATAATGTGTTAGTAAATTTTCAGGAATCGGGATCTGCAAAAGGGATTTGGGATATGTAAATAGGGCATGCGTAAAAAAAAAAGTATACTTTACATAATATATTTGGACAATTGAAAATTTAAAGAATTCGGATCTGTAAATAATTAGAGATTTGAAATCTGTAAATACGGTCTGTGTAAAAAAAAATGTTTCTTTTGTTTGAACAACTAGCATCTGAGTATTGTTATTTCAGGCATTATTTGTTATATAACTACGCTAAAATATTGAAAATACAAAGCATACACGTGAATAAAAGTAGTTTAATATAATTAATTTAATTATTTATTAAAGTGTGAGAATCGGACACCAAAGCCAATTTCAGTTATTGTTTCTTTCTCGATCTAGATCCAGTGACAATATCGAAGGAGGGGAAACTTTCAATGTTACACTGCCGTTGTTTTATTAGCTCATACAGTCATATAGTTTTGTTTCGAGGATCCATGTTGGATTCCAAATGAAAGATATTATTCACTCAAAACTGAACATTTAAGAACTCCCTCTATTTGGGTAAAATTGTCTTAGTTGATCGTTTTGAAATTTTATTGACCGTTGATAATTTTAGTTACATGCATTAGATAACGGAGAATCCAAAACTATATCACATGATTATATTCGTATTGGTGTAATACTCTAAATTGATGGTCAAACATGTTACAGTGAATAGTGAGATAAGATATACTTAGCCAAACAGGAGTAACATCTTTGCATTACCTTAGTAATTTAGAGTGAATTCTAAATAATTGTAAAAAAATATAAATGAGAGTAAATCCTATAAAACAATTGTGTATATTAATTAATCCAAGAAGTTTTGTTCACTTCAACTTATTTTAGACACTTATAGAACCTTTTAATTTAGCAAATTCAGTTCAGTTCATCAGCTTATTCGGACTGTTTGGCAGTTTTTCATCTGTTTTGTTATGAAGCACAAAAGATTTTAGTGTTTTGCAACTGCCAAAAAACTGGTTACTTCACATGTATAAGTCATTTTTGTCACATCAGAAAGCACCCAACTTCTCTTAAAAGCACAACGCCACCTAAGAGGCTCAACATCTCACGGAATAAGCAGTTTTCAACACTTTTCAATTTAGTTCAACTAAATTGGACAGATCTATCTCTCCTTCCCTATAAATAGAGGCCATAAACGTATTGATTAACATATCACCTCTTATCAAATCATTCAGCTATTTTATTAATCAACTAAATGGCAGCAATGAAGAAAACCGCACTCCTACTCTTTATTTGCATGTTTTTCATCAACTCCATTGTTTTGACTCATGCACGCCGTGGAATTGCTTCTTTCTACACCGATCAAAACCGTAAGAACACAGAACCTTGATTCAATCAGTAAAATTCATATATTTATTTACATTTGTAAACCAGATCTCGTTATTTATAAATTTGACAGATTCGAGATTATGTTTCTTTCTTTATTTTACTAGCCTCGGCTTGTTTGGGATCTAGTACCCCTACTCAGATGGTTGTCGCCGGAAATAATGCCATATACGACGGCGGCAGAGGTTGCGGTAAAAGGTTTCGGGTGACTTGTATCGGCGGCACGGACTCCGACTCCGACAATCCTTGTACCGGCGGGAGTGTTGAGGTTCAGTTGGTTGATCTGTGTCCAGGTTGTCGCGCAAACCTTGATCTCAGCGAAGATGCATTTGCTGCCATTGCTGATACAAATGCTGGGGTGATAAGGGTTCAGTTCGACGAGTAAGTTCATATAATTAACTATTTGATTTTTTTTAGATCAATTGATAATCAATTTGTCTAATTTTTAAGTTTTTTTTTTTTTTTTTTTTTGCATTTCAGAATCTGAAAATTGGTTATGAACAAGATGATTTGACGAACAGACAAGCATCCGAATTGTTTGTCGTGATGGAAGACGAAATTTCGCATTTCTCTCGATGTTTCTTTTGTAGTTAGTTTTTCCCTTTTTTTATAATAAGGTTCTGAATTAATTGTTCAAAGAAAATAAAAACAATTAAGTCAGAAAGAGGGCTCCAAAGTCCTATGAATAAAATTTCGTCTTGATCATTCCGTTCATTAAACTATGTCTGATGGCCAAAAACTGTTTTTTTACGGAATTCATATTTGCAGGTTTTTTTACTAATACTATCTGTATTTTGATTGAAACTGACAACATTATCCTTGTTGATTTATCTTGTACAAAATTTAACCACTTGATCGAGGGTGTATTAGTCTTTTCTGAAAATAATACGGAGTGCGCAAAAGTAAAATACGATATACAAATAGCGTTGCCTTTTTTTAAATATAAGATTGATTTTCATTAATTATTAAAAAGTGTTACAAATCTGGAGAATTGTTAGCATGTTTAAAATTAAATTTGGGAGTGATCAACATTTCAAAGGATAAAAATGGAAAACGGTGGAATTGGAATAGCTTTGATGAATCACCTGTCCAAAGAATCTCCATGTACTAGCTTATTCTGGTGTGCCGCATTTGGGATAAGAGCGTAGTGATTAGGGTCATTTCATAAGGATCATTTGTTGGAAAGGAGAAAGTTGAGGGACTTAAATATAATTTTTTCATTAATTTTGTGAAAGTTGAGGGGCCAAAATTAAATTTTCTTCACCAACTTCGACCTGAGATATGAGTATGGTCAAATATTTGGTCTCTTTAAATTCTTCTTTGAAAGTAGTACAATATTGGTTTTTATATCACTCAAATCTTTCGTATACTAAACATATTTTGTCTTAGTTAGTGGTTCTTGTAATATATGCATGGGATCAGAGGCGGATTTACGCCTAGGCTTGCCTAGGCGTCCGCCTGGCCTCTAATCGACTGGACAGTCTAGATTTACTGTTTCCGGTCAGTTTTGGGTGCGCTAGTCGCCGATCTCGCGCCTTTTCTAATTCTCTAGCAGCTTTTTGTGTTTAAAACGATTGTTCATTATTTGATTATTAACATTAATAGAACGACGTCGTTTAATTATGTACATTCTTTTCTCTGACAAAAAAAGTTAAAAGGGTAGGGATATCCAACCAAATACAGAATCTAAACTCCAGATTCCAATTTATCCAAGTTCCACAAATTTTAAATTTCCCGCAAACAAATTCCCAACTCCTATTCTTGTCCGTCTCCTCATCTCTAACACGCCACCGAACATCCGTCGTTGGTCCACCGCTCGCCGCCCGCCGGTCCACCGCTGCCTCCACTCCCAAATCACAACTATTAGAAAACCAAACCGTGATCCACACTGTGTCTGTAAACTGGGAGGTGGACATGACATATAGGCCCAAGGGTGCTAATTGAGATCGTCAATTCGCGAGTACTCGAAACTCGACTCGCTTCAAACGTGAGATGATAAAGGGAGGTACTCGACTCGAGAGACTCGCGAGTAACTCGATAACACAAATATGATTGTTAAAATTGATATTTAATTCATTAACATGTTTCTAATACAATCATTTTGTGTGTTTTTACATAATTTATACTAGTAAATTCATATTTCATGTAAATAATACTATTAAAAATTTATCATATTATCAATTATTTATGATTTTGCCTGAAAAAAACTTAATCGAAATAACTCGTAACTCGACTCGAACTCGATAAAAATTAGTGATAGCGAGTTGAATTCGAGCGATATTCGAACCCGACTCGCTCGATAAGCACCCCTAGGCCCAACAGGTTCAGCACATAAATCCAGTGAGATTCCATCATAAAATCAATTGATAATATGTGGAGTAGCCCACCAGACTTATATACTGAACAATCACCCACTTCGTTTCCGATGTGGGATTTAGTCTAACAACAATCTAAAATATTTTAGGCTGCCCTAATATAACTTTCTAGATCCGCCACTGCATGGGACTTCTAATAATAATCACTATTAATATCCAGTAGCACTACTAACATGAACACTGGATAAAGTCCCATAATCATAGGCCAACACAATACAGCCAATGAATTGATGTCGGTGGAATTAATGTATTGTTGGAAGAAAATAAACAAATTTTGATGTCGGCCTATGATAAATAGAACCAACACTAAACTGGGTCGGACCCATATCCACTGACCGGCCATCTTATGCCTGCCCTAATATGGTTTCATACTCCCTCTCATCGATCAACTTTGGATTTACTTATTTTAAGTTTAGGGTATTAGAACGGAATTTCTATTTACATATTTTCTTTCCGTCTGTATTTTGATTGAAACTGACAAAATTATCCTTATTAATTGATCTTATTCAAATTTTTGCCAATTGATCGAGGATGTATTAATCTTTCCTGAAAATAATACAGACTGCAAAAGTAAAATACAACCTGTAAATAGCATTGCCCTGTCAGAATCATGTTCAAACTATCAGAAAATGCAAATATTTTGTCATATTCTTATGCTCTAAACTGTGATTCTAGCTAGTCTCAAGTTTCCATTTTTTTCCAAGTGTGAATGGCGAAAGTTACATGTGTTAGTCCAATGGACAAGTGTATTAAAAATGAAACTTTTACACTGCTCAAAATAATGGCGGAACCAGGAATTTATTATATGATAAGCTCAAATGACTTTAAGAAATACAGACGGCAGAAACCCAGATCTGCCGTTTTTCTGGAGGTTGAAAAGATCAAATTTAACCAAAAAACAGTAATATAAGATGAATTTTAAATTTTAGGATAGATACGGGTCTATACGAAACTGGGCATGATGCCGCCACTAGTTCAAGATGGAATTTGAACAAAAGTGTCCGCTACTAAAAGGCCGATAGATACTTGTTTGAAGAACATTTTCGTTGTAGATTCCTTTTTTAAATCGAATCGGTAAAGTTAAATTAGTGATGTGCCCAGTATTATAGATCATATATACCGACGTTCGTTCATGATCGGAATCCAAAAAGTGTACGTAATATGTCACCCACAACATCTGTTAACTTGTGTGCTCGTGATGAAACGAAAATGACTACGGAAGGTCAAACTAATTAGCAACCCACTTTAAAGATTTGATATGTGTATATCCTAAATTAAATTTAATGTACAAATTTTATCTAATTTTTATAAATAAAAAGTTTCATTTCAGGATTTTGGAAATGATGCACATAGACAAATGACAAAAAATCAAGAAAGGAGAATTACATGCGTTAACTAGCAGGAACTTCGAGTACAAAGCTTTATCTAATTAAAACTAAACCTAAAAATTTTTATATAAACAATAAAAAACAAACCCTAAATAAGGTTTTACAAATGGCGTTATGTATGCAGTTCAGTATTTTACACTTGCGGTCCAAAATACGATATGAATTTATAAAAATACTCTCAATTATTATATTAATTGAGAAATTTAACAATATTTATAAAGCGACATAAAGTTTAATGATATTTTGGACTATCATAAATAAGATATCAGACTGTGTGTAGCTCTTAGAAGCTACCGGAAATTCCATTCACATGGCATAATTTTGTATGTGTAGTGAAGCTTTATTATTCCTTCACATTAAGAATCTCAAAAGATTAATACTTTTCATAACTTGGACAAGATTGCAATCGTTATTCTTAACTACTGCATAATTTTGACAGCGACTCTAATTCCATGTAAACGTAACTTGAAATAATGAATTATTTGATGTTACAAGATAAAGACTTTCGGCTCTTGAAAAAGTGAGTTCTTGGTCACTATAAACGTCGTCCACATGAACTCCCATGTCAAAAAATATTAAATAGACACCTAATCCATCACAAGAAATTTGCATAAAATTTCTCAGTATATCAGAAAGAAAAGTGTCAAAATCTCTCCATTCTTTGGGGGAAAACCAGTAGGACCTCTCAGATCTGGGCAGCCATCATGATCTTCCTTCACAAATCAAAGTTTTTCCTTCTGTTTCTCAATTCAATCTTCATATTCTCACTCCTCTGCATATTTCTGCATCCAAAGTTGCCAGATTCATCATCATCTTCCTCAAACGACATCCAAATCTTACTTCATGAGGATATCTCCTGCAGTGCAGGAATCCATAGCTTCAAGAAAGATGATAATCTTGCCAAGTGTTCATACGTAAGATCCCACGAAAAGTGCAAACCAGAAGGTTACATTTCCTATCTAGAGCTCTTTTACTGCACTTTCAGTTCTCCGGGCCTTGGCTATTCTCTTCTTGCTATCTGGTTAGTACTGTTGTTCTACCTTCTTGGTGATACGTCTAGCAAGTACTTTTGCGCCTCTTTGGAAGGATTATCAAAAGTCCTGAAACTCTCTCCGACCATTTCTGGGGTAACCCTTCTCTCTCTTGGAAATGGAGCTCCGGATGTTTTTTCAAGTGTCATTTCTTTCATGGGAAATCATGAAGATACTAAAGATATTGGATTGAATAGCATTTTGGGAGGGGTTTTCTTTGTTACCAGTGTGGTGATCGGAGTTGTGAGCATTTCCATTAGCCCTAAAGGAAGGAGAATTTGCCCTTCCAATTTCATTGGAAATGCATTTTTCTTGCTCTTCTCCCTTTCTTTTCTTCTGGTTTTAATCATCCTTGGCAAAGTAAACATATGGGGTGCTCTGTGTTTTTCCTCTCTCTACCTCATTTATGTGGCTCTCATTTTGGCCTCAGAAGTTCTTGATTACTACAAGCCCATGATCTCCATGGAAACTGATGACTTTATTGTAAGTGAGTTTAATATATTTTATTTTGGGATTATTTTTTTAAAGTTTTTAGGACATTATTGTATGCAGATCGTATTTACTCATGAAATGACATTAATATCTTGAGTATTTATTTAAAAGTAAATGTAATTTTTTCTTTAAAAAAAAAGTAAACGCGATTCTCGTAAATAAGGATATATCAGGTAATTTAAATACAAATACGGATTATAAAAGTAATGTAATTAGACTGTACCTATCAATTCTTTTTTTTATTTGACAATTTCGTTCATTTGGCAGGATGATGATTTCGTTGAAGTGAATTTGAATCAAATACATGAAGAAAAGTATCATATCTTTCGGTGCATAAGCTACGTATTACAATTGCCACTTGACCTGCCTAGAAAGCTAACAATTCCAATTGTGTGCCAAGAGAGATGGTCAAGACCAATTGGGGTGATCTCAACCATATTAGCATCACTTCTTTTGGGGGTGATTTGGAACTTTCACTATCAAAAGCCATGGATTTTGGTATTTCCAGTTTTTACATTTTCAGGGATTGGATTATCTTTGATACTATTTTACACTAGTGACGAAACTAACCCTCCAAAAAAATGCACATATATATGGCTTGGAGTGTCATTTATTATGAGCATCACTTGGACCTATCTGCTAGCTCAAGAACTGGTTTCATTGATGGTTGCTCTTGGGGCTATTTTGGGAATTAGCCACTCTATTATGGGGCTAACAATTCTTGCATGGGGAAATTCCATGGGTGATCTAGTTTCAAATCTAACCATGGCTAAATATGGTGGGCCGCGTGGGGTCCAGACTGCTATTTCGGGATGCTATGCCGGCCCAATTTTCAACCTCATTGTTGGATTGGGCTTTTCATTTGTTTGCTCGGGTTGGTCGGCGTGGCCACATTCATATGACATTGTTAAGGACGCGTTCATATATGAGACATTTGGATTTATGATGGTTGCCTTAGTTTGGGCCCTTGTAGTTTTGGCAAATAGAAATATGAAGCCCGATAAGGTTTTAGGTGTTGGTTTAATAGCAATTTATTCGTGCTTCATTATTTTAAAGGTGGCTAGAAGTTTTGGTATTCTAGATTTTCAGGTTATCTTATTTCAACATAAACAATTCTAGATCTAGTTGTACAAAATGGTTTGTAAATATTTTCTTCTGAACTTGCTTGAGAAATTCACATTGTTTTTTCACTTAATCTTGCACATGTATGGATGCAATTTGACATGATTAGTTTAAGATGTGAAAAATAACAAGCACGAATAAAATCGAAGTCGGTAAATCACAAAAAAAATATAAAACAAAATCCAAGTAACTCTTAGCGTGGTGTTCACCCATAATTCACTCGACAACAACACCAACTATGCAATCTAAATGAGAAATCAATGAGAGAACTCGACTACATTTTCAATTATTTAATTTGATAATATTAGAGCCATGAAAAACCTTCATTTCAAACTTCACACTATTGTTCATCGTCGGAGATAGTGGCTTCAGAATGGATAACAAAGCCAAACACTCAACCTAGAGTTTACTGGTGCTAAAGAAGCTCATCATCTGGAAAGTTCAGGAGTCACAATAGATTAGAATGAAGGTG
Source organism: Sherardia arvensis (assembly GCA_948330725.1). Lineage (NCBI taxonomy): Eukaryota > Viridiplantae > Streptophyta > Magnoliopsida > Gentianales > Rubiaceae > Sherardia > Sherardia arvensis. Next base: position 50,257,712 of record OX415235.1, read on the forward strand.
GAGACAGGAGATAATCAAAGAACAAGATTGATTTTGATTTCTGGAGGGGATTAAGATTTTATTTTATATAATAGATTTATTTGGACTAATGATTAACTAAGAGCCCAAATATGTAAATTAGTTTATAAACTTAATAGTACTAACATTCTGTTCAGTTGAACTTTTCTAAAAATCAGCTGAGCTCAGTTCAGTAAAAGTGTTCTTATAAGTTTTTGTTAAAAAAATTTAATTACAATTGTCGAGTAACTCTTGTAGTTCTAGGTTCCGCACACAAAAACCGATAATATATTCCATTAATAATTGGTCATTTAATTCTTTTGAAAAATTTAATGAATATAATACTTATCAAAAATCGACAATTCTTTGGGAATACCAACCACTATTCCATCACTACACCTTTATATCAGTTGTAGAATACTACGAAATAGTTTTACTCATGCATGAGGTAATCATTTCTATTTTTAGATTCATGATTTGCAGTCATCGCATGGAGAGAAATTAAGCAAAAAAGTTTCCAAAACATATTATTTATTGTAAATAAATAAATGTAGTTAAATCATATGATAGTGGATAGATGAGAAAGCTCTAATCTTTGATAAATTTAATAAGGGGTCGTATGCAGTTCTTTTATTCAAAATCTTGGATAATGCTTAGTATTTTGGTACAAAGTCGGAATGGATGGTTGTTTGTAATTATTTTGCTTTCATTGTATTGTGTTTAATATTTTTCTTTTTAAATTGGTCCAAAAAAAAGTTGTGTGTTTTAATATATTAAGTAATGAATTGAAGGAACGCAAAACCCCGACAATAACAATTCAAATTAAAACAAAGAAAAAAAAGGAAAAATCTTTCATTGATGTGGAAGAAATCTATTTTCATATGGTTGTTATATAAATTAAGTATCCCCAACCAAAATTTTGGACTCATTCATATTACTTCTCTTTTATCTTCATTATTTAGGCATAGCTAAGGAAATGCAATTTAGCCACCAAGTATCTAACTGGCCAAGTTTCAACTGGAGTAGCACTTTATATTCTAGGATGTGCTTACATAAGTTCATTGTTTTTTGTATTAATTGTAAGGATTACAATTCTGCAAGAGCCACAATTTTATCGGATATGGTTTTTCACTTTAAATACTTCAACTTGTCACAAACTTATTAAAACATACTGATTCAGAGTTCTTAAGATCTCGATCACCTTCATATTCCATCAATAGTTGTTGTCTAACTAAATGGCCCTTTTAGTACTCTCTCATTACAAACCAAAGGTTTTTAAAATGTTTCTCAATTTAGCCTTCATATTTGTGCTTTTATGTATGTGTCTTCACCTTCATCCTTCATATTCACCGTCTCCAAATGACATAAAAATATCAGTGCATGAAGATCATGTTTGCAATATACGTAACTTAAGGTATGATGATAAGACTGCAAAGTGCATGTACGTGAAATCCCACGAAAGTTGCAGTCCTGAAGGTTACATTTCCTACTTGGAGCTTTTTTATTGCACGTTTAGTTCTCCAAGTCTTGGGTACTCTCTTCTTTCTATTTGGTTGGTCTTGTTGTTCTACCTTCTCGGTGATACTTCTAGCAATTATTTTTGTACCTCTCTAGAGGGATTGTCAAGTGCCCTCAAACTCTCTCCTACAATTTCTGGGGTAACTCTTCTTTCTCTTGGAAATGGAGCTCCTGATGTTTTTTCAAGTGTGATATCTTTCATGGGGAATCATGAAGATACAAAGGATATTGGTTTGAATAGCATATTGGGAGGGGTTCTCTTTGTTACCACTGTTGTTATTGGGGTAGTAAGTATTTCAGTTAGCCATCAGGATAGGAGAATTTGCTTTTCCAATTTTATTGGAAATTCACTTTTCTTGCTTTTCTCTCTTTTAACTCTTTTGATTTTCATTTTCATTGGTAAAATCAATATGTGGGGAGCCCTCTGCTTCATTTCTCTCTACTTCATCTACGTGGCTCTTATTTTGGTTTCAGAATTTCTCGATTTCAACAAGCAAATATGGAATAATGACTTCGTTGTAAGTAACGTTTATTTATTCATGTATATTTCTATACTTTCGTTTTGTGTACAAAGAAACTAAAATTATATTAATGAAACATGACTTTGCCCTTTTTAAGCAGGAAATAGACAACGAAATTCAACATCTCCCAGAATTTCAAGTACTCGAGTCTCATCCAAATCGAAATGAGAGAAAATTGCAGTTTTTTCACAGCTTCTGCTACATCTTAGGGCTTCCACTGGACTTGCCGAGGAAGCTAACAATCCCAATCGTCTCGCGAGAGAGATGGTCAAGGCCAATTGCAATGATCTCGATTGCATTAGCACCAATTCTACTGGGAGTCATTTGGAACTTTCACTACCAAAAGCCATGGACTTTTGTATTCCCATCTGTTGCATTTGTGGGATTTGTTCTACTTGTGTTAATATTTTGCAGTAGTGATGAAAATAACCCGCCAAGGAAGTACACATTCATATGGCTCGGACTCTCATTTATCATGAGCGTCACTTGGACTTACCTTCTAGCTCAAGAACTGGTTTCATTAATGGTTTCTCTCGGTGTCATGTTGGAAATTAGCCACTCCATCATGGGACTGACCATTCTTGCATGGGGTAATTCCATTGGTGACCTAGTTGCAAATTTGACCATGGCTAAGTATTGTGGGCCGAGTGGGGTCCAGACAGCGGTTTCGGCCTGCTATGCTGGTCCAATTTTCAACCTCATTATCGGGTTGGGTGTTTCACTTGTTTGTTCGGGTTGGTATGCGTGGCCCTCTTCATATGTTATTGCTAAGGACCCCACTATATATGAAACAATAGGTTTTCTATTAGTGGGATTTATTTGGACTCTGATAGTTTTGGTGAAGAGAAATATGAAGCTTGATAAACTCTTAGGGGTTGGGCTTGTAATTATATATTTGTCCTTCCTCATCTTGAAGATAGGTAGAACTGTTGGCATTCTAGATTTCCCAGTTTTTGCAATTCTGCACAAACAATTTTGAGTACCCCATATGTTTGTACTCTTGCTAGGGTTTGGAGAAGTTTATTTTGGCTTGGTAGCTTTTGTGGTGTTTGTAAAATGTTTCCTTTTATAACAATCCTTTGTAAAATAAAGTTAGTTGTAATACAAGAAAAAAAATCAGTTTCTTTTTAAGTTTGTTTCATTCAATTTAGTCTGAATATAAATGTAAAATATATGTACTTAAATAATTAGATTAGATTCAACCATAAAATATTAGAATTACAAACTTGGGCTATCTTATATGGCCTGCCTTAAAATATCAAAACTCTCCTTTACATTCTTTAGCAAGTATGTAATACGATTGCATAATTGTCTTTTCGCTAATTATAAAACTGTACAATATAATAATAATTAATAGAATATTAAAAGTACTCAAACAAAATATAAAGAGCAATCTGATCCCCGTTGTATGAAATTTATGGAAGGATATAGGGTCGACGTGAGCATATAAAGGCCATGCATTCATAATCTGCATCACAATCCAAACTAACAACAAAAATGATGTCAACTCGTGGCATTCAATGTTTTTATTTTTTGAGTTAAAATGTAACAAGAAAATATCCCATCATATATATAATTCAATTTTAGTTTATTTTCATCATATGAATATAATCGTATATGTCACAGTTATATGAACAGTGAAAAATCACAAAAAGAAGCCAAAATCTAAATTGACACTCAACAAACTACTCGAAATCGTCATACTAATTAACGCATAGAACTCCTTTTCGAACCTATTTCCATTCATTTCTGAACGATTTTCATTTACTTTATGTTAAAAGAAATCTAAATGGACACTTTAGTACGAGGTTAAGGAAAGTAAAAGAAGGCAAACTTTTGCTCTATGCGTTAATGGGATGTCTTGTTGAGTTATTGTCACTATTAATCATTCGAAAGCTCGATTTGATGTTGTTTTGCCAGAATTTGCAATAAAGATTGTAGAGACACGTAACTTTCGAAAAATTAAGAGCTCCATATGGTATGATAAGAATATATAACTTCGTTTGGTGAGAAGCAAAATTAAGCAACATATGTAACCAAAACTTATTTATTGAGCCGAAATTGTGGTAACTTCCGGATGGAGGGTTTCTTCTATTTTCAAGCTGAAGTTGAAGTTATTTGATATTCATTATTTGGAGAAAATTACCATTTCATGAAGGAGTTTGATTTAAGATCGGGTCTGAGTTCAGTTTCATCTCATTTTATTCTTTGCAATTGTATTTTGTTGCAACTGATTCTTTCATAAATTTCACTGATTTCAACTTGTTGTAATGAATAGGGTTAAGCAAATTTATTATTAGCGTATTATGTGAAAATGAGTGTTGCAGAAACTATCAGATGAGATATTCCAGCTACGTGCTTTTTGTCAACAGATATTATACGTTTTTCAACACCGGAAAAAGTAATATAAAATATTTCTCTTTCAAAAAATAATGAAGAATACGTCAAAGAGAGGGCCAAATGCAAATGACAATAGAGAAGAGGGAAGTGTCAATTCAAATTTGCAGGGTATTTAAACCATCGTTTTCCTCGTTATCATCCAACAACTCCAAGAGAAAAAATGTACCAAAGAAGACCCAAACAAGGTATGGTAATGTAGACTGCAATCCATGGGATGTCAAGAACACTTTCTAAATCAAGAAATTGCATGAATGTATCAACCAATTCATCTATCATGATCCGATTTCTTTTGTCAAACGATACTGAAAAACGCTCTCGATACTAAATATTACCAAAATGTTTATAAACTCTATGTTTTAGCAGGAAAATTACATTGTCTATCAAGTTTATGTCCCATATGGGCTCTATGTAAAGTTCCAAACAATCCACAACACAATAACAAGAATCATACACCAATTTGAAGCCCTAATTAAGCTAATATGAATGAGCTAGACTATCTGGGAAGAGAACTGTGAATCAGAATCATGAACTACCTTGTTCTGCTGCCTTCCCATCAGCCATAGGAGAGTCTTCCTTGCAAAAGAAGGGTGATTTGCCTGAGAATCCAAGCTGCAAATGCTCTGTGAATCCAAATCATTCTCCCATCTCCCGAACTCGACCTCGGAAATCGTTCTCCTCACACCATTCTTGCTGCCCTTAGCCACACCATTCTGAACAGGGAATCTGAAGGAAAATGCCCTTCTAGAGGGCATTTCCTCCCTTTTCCCTCTGAGCCAAATCTTGGAGAATGAAAAGCTCTCCTTCTTGCCACCATTCCCAATGGCCTTATTGCTGGTGTTTTCAAGAATTTGAGCATTTCTAAAGGTCTCAAACCCCACAAACTCCCTTCTTGACTCATCTCCACCACCACACTCAGACATTGCCAGCCTGTGCCCTGGATTCAGCGGCAGCTTCTTCGCGCCCGGCGGCGGCTTCTTGATCGGAGTCCTGATCGGAACCTGCAGCGATGAGTTCTCATCCATGATATATGCGAAAGACCCCATCGAAAAACACCTTCTTGAATCCACATTCTTATTAGTACTGCTGGATTCACCCCCATTTTGATCCACATTCCTGTATTTCCCTAGCTTCACAGACACAACTCTCCCTGGATTACTATTATTACCACCATCTTCATCCCTGACCTGAATCTCACAAGATTTACGCCTATTCGACGCGCGAAAATCGATAGACTCCACCCTGGCGACCGAACCAGCAATGCTGCTCGCCGAATCAGGCACGATCTCCCTCGAGCTATCGCTCCCGGATTCAAGAACCAGCACCAGAGGAGAGAAATGGCGGTTGGAGGAGGAGGAGAAATCAGGGATGAGATTAGCCCTGCAGAGAGGGCAGGTTGAATGTGAGAGCAGCCATGTATCAATGCAGTCCATGTGAAAGGCATGGCTGCATTTAGGCAGCAGCCTCAGCTTATCCTCAGCCTCAAACTCAGATAGACAGACAGCACAATCAAAAGGGCTCTTCAGCCCTATGATAGCCTTGTAATTGAAAACAGGGAGGGTGTCAATGAAGGATTGGTCCACCCCAGAATCATGAAGGTGGAAAAGCTGCTGCAGCTGGCCTTGGAGGGCAGTCACAGAGTCAAGGCTCTCATCAGGATCCCTCCTGGAGGGCCTCATAAGGTACCTAACCAGGAGATGCAGGAGCCCAGAAACAAAGAAGATGATGGCCAGGATGATGATGATTAACAGCACACCAGGGCTCACCTTGCTGATGGAACTGATGCCACTGGTCTGGACACTTGGAGATGCAGAAACAGAAGAAGCAGAAGCAGAAGAAGATGGAGAAACCTCCATTTCTTGAAATTTTTGCAACAAAAGTTTTGTTTTTTTATGATTCAATCATGTGAAAAAGCCAAACTCCATCAGGCCACCACATGCACAGAAAATTCAGCAAAAAAAAAATCTGAATTCAAGAAAAAAGATATAAGAAGATGGTTTGAAAATGACTTTCAGGAGCTGGGGAGAATCAATCTCCTGCTAAGGAAAGGGATCTGTGCAGAAGGTCAAATGAAGAGGATGAAGAAATTGTTGGTTTTGGTTGATGAGAGCAGTAAATGTGATGCATATAAGGTGGCTTTCAAATTTGAGAAGCAATAAATCAAAACCAGCACAGCAAACCATTAATACAGTTTGGATCCATGATATAATAATACTGTAGTATGTAGATTTCAAAAATATGTAAAAAAAAATATATTTATTTTTTTACAAGTTCATCAAATCCAGAGGCTTTGTTGGTTGACTTGGAAGAAGTAAGATTGGCATCAACTCCAATGCACATTTAAGTCACCTGATTTAGTAAATCATATTGCAATCTGTCATATGAATTTATGAACTGCTACTAAATTAGTCCTCTTTTGTGACTCAATTTTCAAACAGTCCTTTTCAAATTGGTGTTATTAGGTTTGATATGTTTAATTTTCTTGATTAGTCTTAATTATATTGCCAAATTTTCAATTTTCAGACTATTAGCGTGTTTTATACTACTTATTTTTCAGATCAGTTCAGTTTTGATATGATTTATTAAAATTTGGACTAATTTAGTTATACTGTAATTTTTTAATGTATTCATTTTTATTTCAATTCAGTTTTTTCCTAATTGGTTATATTAGGTTACTTGTATTTAGTTTTTCTCGATTAGTCTTAATTATTTTACCCAAATTTCAATTTTCAGAGACTATAACGGAGGTCGGTTCTCTATTATTTATCTATAAAATATTTTAGTTTAGTTCAATTTTAATTAAATATAATTTGATGAAATTCAACTTTATTATTTATTTATTTAGTAACTTTTTTCAATATATTCAAAGTTTAGAAAATGTTAGTTGTGGAGAATATGATAGAATATGCCTTGTGTTTCATTTTCAGATTTTATAAATTGTGTTTGTGATATTCCATGATTTTATGTTATAAATGTGCTTAGAATAAACAAACGATAATATTGAATGGGTCAAAGATTGGGCGGTGTAAATATATGTAATTTTATATCAATATTGATGAAATGATATAACAATCAATAAAATCCATATTTAACATACTGACTAACCAATTTAGGATGTTTGACTTTATAAAAAAAAATCCTTGAATTAATATATTTTCCATTCTAATTTTTATTCCAATTTTTTACGTTGATTTATTTTTTGTTTTTAACTCACCTGCCTTGTAAATTTTCAAGATATGAAAATTGACCAAATCACTTGTTTTCACACGTTACTGGTAATTAAATTCATTTTAATCTAATCAGAAACTTGAATATACCATGTGATAATCCGTTCTGTGTCCAAAGTCAAGGAAAGTCCGTATTTTATTTTACTTTGATTGTCATTTTGCACCTTCTTTTCTGACCACATTCTAACCTACGTGCTTCCATTCCCGTTTCCGATTCAAATGACTAAAAGAATTTAACGTAGCTTATTCGTTTTAGACCCGACCCTAATTTTTACCGAAGAACTATTATTTATATTTGAATGTCGAATTTCAGAGTAGACACCACACTGCCCAAACCTGAGTGTAATTTCACCTCTGCCTTTTAGTATAGTTCATTGTAATGATTTAGTGTATTTTGATTCTGTTCAATCGTTTATTTACTTATATTTATCTTTTAAAATCTTTCATTTCAGCTCATTTAATTCTAGTTTAATACAATTCAATTCAGCTAAACTGGACAAACCCTACACTCAAAGTCAAATGTGAGCAAAATGGGGAGGACAAAAAGAAGGGGTTAGCTATATTAACTTTATGTGTTAGGGAAGTGATTAATAAAAAGTAAGGTCAATGTGGCCTTTATTTTCTAGAGGCCATTGTCTTGGAAGTGACACTAATCTCTAATCTTTTGCTTAACTTTTTGTGCTTCCAGAAAAATAAGGAACCAAGAACCCCAAATAAAAGAACTTTCTGTCTCCCCTTCAATTCTTTTGGCTTCTTGCTCATGCTCTCTAGAATTCAAAAACAAATATAAATTTTGTATATAAATTTTATATTTTCAATAATGATATCATTTAATGTTTAACAATGGTCTCTAACTTTTTTTTTTTTTTTTAGGAAAACGTCCAGTAACATTTGACAAGAGAAATTATGGAGTATAACTCCATTCTACATAATTCGAGTTATTATTTTTTCCTATGCAAGCTACCAGATGGGCATCCGTAATTTCATTTCTTGGTATCCAACATGGTAAATTAAGGCCTTGTTGCACAAAATCTGCTCGAATCTCCTCAGTGATTGAATGGTATAATAATGGGGCATCCAGGTCTCCATGTATGATCTGTATTAGGCTCAACGAGTCTCGCATAATAGATATATCGATCCATTGGAGATATGCCGCCATTCTCAGTACTTCTAAATAAATAAATTTGTTTATAAAATGCTACTTTTACAATGTTGACCAACACAAAACAATACATAAGATTGTAGTAAAAAGTATTTATGATGTGGAAATGCCCTTTTAAATTCTTTATTTGTACGCAAATCTATACTGATGAAAAATGTCCCCAATGCTGACCATGTTTACGTGCGAGATGCGACCGTCATGCACTAGAAGCGCTAGATGCACTCACTACCAACCATACTAATCAAACACTAAAGAAAAATCAAAATTAGTTTACATTTTTCTTTTAACAAACATGATATCATCAATATACAATACTGATATTGTTCACTAATATTGTATAAGATCAGATCAAGAATTGCTCAAATACACTTACATTTAGTTATGAAAAGTTTCTAAAGATCTACCGAGTTAAATTTTTTCCGTCCTCGTAACGATAATACCATAATATTAGCATATATGCACGACTCTATCGTCATGATGGAAGAAAAAGGATGCCAGAAGCGGATTTATGCCTAGGTTAGGGCAGGTGTTAGTATGCTCTCGGGTCCACCGAACAAGTCCGTGAACAATCATTTCCAGACTACTGTCACGGTAGTACCTTCTGACTCCGTACTATCGTCTACCTAATATTAATTCATATATCCGCTACTGCATCGAAGTATATCATAGTATTCATTCTTCCGCACCATAAACCAAGTCAATGAAGTCAGAGGGGATCTCATCAGAGAAGCCATGAAGCTCATATCTCTAACATCTTGATCCTATAGAATTGATAATCGTCCTTTGAACGGGGAACGCGGAGTTGATTATCCCGATCTGTCCAGTCGATTTTAATTTTGTGTTTCAAGATTAGACCGATTGCATTGGTGCTGAAAAATGTAATAAGTCATTAATGAGATGCATTAATTTAACCATAGACCACAATATTATCTTGAATGTTTTATTGGTCCCGAGAGCAAGTGCAAGGCGTGTCTTCCCATTTCATCTTTGACTAGATCGCCAATACTATGTGAAATATATATTTATGTTATATTTACATAGAAATCTTCATATATAAATCAGTCTATCTTCTAAACAAACTTTCACTATAATGATCAACCAATTTATCCAAATCCGTAGTTGATTGTATCTGACTGCAGCTGACGAGTGTCAGTGACGGAAGCATAAAGAAATTCAACAGGATGCTGAACAGACCTATGCCAAAAAATAGAGATTGCCGTCGCCTCATATCACCACCGCATCATCGTAATCTACAATAAATTAGTAGGTGTTTCCTAAAATTTGAGGGTTACCGCCTTTATCTCCGGCAACCCCCTAAATCTGCCCATGGTGACTGTAACTTCTTGATCTTACTTACAATAGTATTTTATGGATCAAAAACAGTGTAAAAATAGGTTTCAATTAGTATATTATGTGTAAATTATGTTAGATTTGATTTATTCCTTTCATTTCTTTCATTTTGATGTGTAAATTTTGTTCAATTATTCCTTTCCCCTACTCTAATTTCCACTATTAATTGGACACATAGTGACAAAACCTAAACAACAGAAGAATATGTTAATTTATTAATGTCACACTGCTCAACATGAATAGAAGTCTCCAAATATCCCTGGTTTTGATCCACCTACACTAAGATCTGTATAAATTGCAATCCCGGTAATGAAAACAAGGCATTTTTTCTTCTATTTTTGTCAAACTATGAAATGCTAGTTTACCATTTCTCATGCATGCAACTTTCTGAAACTTTAATTAATTTGACTTTGTGGTTTATGTTTCAGATTAATTATGAAATATTACACGCACTTTTGTGGTGATCCCTGTCTTTAAATATAGGTGTTGATTCCAAGCTTGATTTTGATGAGAAAGTCTTCAGAAATGGCGGGCATTGGTTTAAAATATCAAAGACAAATAAGTACGTCGAGCGAATTTGCATGGTAGCTGGAGTGAAGTTTAAAGTTGCACCTAATTAGCTTTATGACTTTGATTTTTAATCAGATGTCAACTTATATATGGTGTAAATTCATTATGGTAAGATAAAGTAAAGTGTGTGATTATATTTAAACTCGACTTTACCATGAAGATTATGTGTCAAGAATGTGTTTTGTTAATAAGGCAAGTGTGCAATGATAATTGATATTGGGAGAAATAAATTCAACTTCGACTGTGAGTATCACCGATGAAACCCTAATAACTCTCTCTTTTTCTTGTTGAGGTACTGGCTGCCACTGCACTCTCTTTCAGACGAGGAAGAATATGAATGGAGATCAAGAAGACAACGTTGGCAAGACTTTTAGGCTGGTGAGGGAGTTTGGGGTCAATGTTGTGGTGTTTGGTTTTCGAGCTGAGGTGGCATTGAGGACTGGAGATGCGGCATTTCATGATGGAGCTGTGGTGGCGTGCTAAATGAAAACCCTAGGTGTAGCGATGTTTGATTGGATTGCTGTTGGGAGGCGAACATGCCAAGGTTGTAATGTTCGGTTTCAAAACATTGAGGAGTTGAAAGCACACCATGCACATGGTAATATATGTCCTATTCCAACTGGAATGGCTGGACAAGTTGCTGCATTGCCTCTTGCAAGTGTTGATGAAGAAGATGTTCATATTTCGGCTGGAAGGTTGGGCAAGTTGTTGGAATGGCTGGACGTTGATGCAGAAAATGTTCCTATTCCAGATGGAATGGCTAGACAGGTTGCTGGAATTGATGGACAGGTTGTTGCAGAAAATGTTCCTAGCTGGAATGGCTGGACAAGTTGCTGCACTACCTCTTCCATATTCAACGGAAATCCAGAAGTAGTGATTCTCAACTGAATGAACAGGGGCTTCAGCAAGAATTGATCTAACGTCTTGCTGACGATCCATGATGCAGTTTAGTTCTGATTCCTTCTTTGATTTATACTGCTCGCAATCACCAAGATAATGGGCATTCATTTGCTCTACAGCCTAAAAAAGATGATCCGGCAGAGAAATAACAAGTTGCTCACCAGAATTATGTGCTATTGTTCTCCCCATTTCACAGTTTTCAAGAACACCTTTACCCCAATTTGTGACATGTCTGCGAACATACATCAGCATATACGCATCACTGGACGTGAATGTTTTTACATGACCAATCTTGGCAAAACCTGATTATGGAATGAGATCTGACTCAACTCCATCAATACAATCTATCTTTAATGAAGTAGGTGAAGGTTATATTGACTTGGCCGGTTACCAGAAGTATCTCCCCCAAAAGGTTGTTCACCTAAATTAGACTCTTCTTCTTCATCAAACTCCCACCACTGTCCAGTGCTCTCATTCTTAATTGAGCTTTGTAGTGACAACTATTTACAGTGGTGCCTTTGTGAACTAATACATCGGATAACTCATACATAGATCCCTCATCCCCATCAGACAACCTATACGCCATATTCAATTTCTCCCGGAAAGAAAATGTAGAAGTAATCTCTCTTCCCTGCACTCTGCAAAGTTAGAATACATCAGAGCTTCTGAAGAGCAAAAGGGAACCAACATTTTCAAACTATAGAATTCAATTGCTCGGGTCATTTAAAAAACTACTACATATACAATTCTGTTCATGTAGGTACTTCATTAAACTGATCCCAAAGTAATTTTCACATTTACTATTTGGGAGCAAAAGTGTGCAAATTTTTACCTTAAAACCTTTATTATGTGGGATTATGTTGAATTCAATGTACATTTCTTAACGTCAACTTTCCATAAATTTTGGTTCTAGTTAATTAATAGTATTAATGGTCATTATGTTTCCTGGAGGTGACTTGTCTATTGTATGTATGTCAAAAGAACACAAAATCCACACGAACGGTAAATTAAAAAGGAGGGATGCACCTATGTTGATCTAAACTAAACTATATGTGTAAGGAATATGATAATGTTTATTGCTAGAAGATTTAAGTTTTACTAAGGAGCACTCAATAAAATCAAATGAAGGTTTCAAAGAGTGGTCTAAGAAGCCAATATTATGAACTAGTATTAACAAAATTTGGGGTCAAATTAGAAAAAAAAACAGCAAGGAAAAGAAGTAATTACATGCATTAGAACCAAATTTGAGGACTAGAGTTGTTGTGGTGTGCTAAATGAAAAACCTAGATGGAGCGGTGTTTGATCGGATTGATGTTGGGAGGCGAACATGACAAGGTTGTAATAGGTTTCAAACCTTTGAGGAGTTGAAAGCACACCGTGCACCCGGCAATATACGTCCTATTCCGACTAGAATGGCTGGACAGGTTGCTGAATTGCCTTTTACAGGTGTTGATGAAGAAAATGTTCATGTTCCAGCTGGAATGGCTGGGCAAGTTGCTGAAATTGTTGGACACCGGTTGCTGCAAAATAAGTTTCTATTCCAACTGGAATGGCTAGATAGTAGATAGGTTGTTGGAATGGTTGGACAAGTTGCTGGAATGGCTGGATAGATTGTTGCACTGTCTCTTACATGTGTTGGTGAAGAAAATGTTCATGGCCTCTTCCAAATTCTGATGGTTTATGGGAAGGGAACGGAAATGGGTAATTAAAGAGAGGGTAGCAGTTCATCTAAATTTAAGGGAGGGGATAGCAAGGGTAGTTAACTATCTTCAAGTGTTAGGGGTAGTTTTGTCTCGAGTGCTACGTGTCAGGACTTGTAAAAAGATCTTACTCTGTCCATTTAATATTAAAAAAACATTAATTATATTAGATTGAATAGGTGATTCACAGTTCAAGCACACACGTCAATTGAAAAGTGCCGCTATAGTCACAAAAAGATTCGATATTTTAGATGCCAGCTCAAATTAATAGTAAATTCACTAACGAATACTTTTATGTTAGGATTTGATCCAAAAATTACCAACCATTTAAAACTATCATAAAACTATGCATACACCGGTATAGTTCAAATTCAAGAAGAAATTGTTTTACAATTATACAGTATACCACCACATGTTAAAAATATAAATTTAACAAGTAGTTTCCAACAATACCTAATATTTTTATCTGATTCCGCTATTGATCATATCACATAAACACGACTTTCCATTTCGATCATCTACATGTACATGTTTAATTACGACATCATGCATGTACGTAGTAGGGATTAAAGGCTTTTCACCGGAGTTGAGCTAAGCAGTTGACCAAATTAAGGTACCACAGAGTGAAGACAAAGTTTCAAGGGACCAACCTCACCTGTAATCTTAACATGTCCGACAGCCAAACCTCGCAAGTTCACCGGTCAGTGCTCTGAGAATCACACTTCTCTTTCGTAGGTAAGCCCTCCTTTTGTCCTTAACTTCGTGCATTTCTCGATAGGTATGGTCAATCATTTGATGTTATCCCACGCATGGACTGCTTTGACCCTCTTCCTAGGGCACCCCTTATTTTGTTGGTTAGGTAAAACACCAAGTACTACCCTAATAATGAATATCCAGTCAAAATCGATCTATATGTATGTCTATAATCTTAATACTTAAATATAAAATATACGTTATCAAATGTTTCCAAGCCTCCCTCCATTTGTTATAATGATACTATTTAACCAAAAACATTATTTATTTATGAGGTTGACCATCAATAAGTTTTGTTACGCATGGATCTTATAAGTAGAACAGTCTAATTCAATTTAAAGCAATTTAATTTACTTCAGTTCAGTTCTACAAAAAAAATATGATTTGATCAAATTCAAGTTAATTTAGACATATTTATTCTCTTTTTGATACATTAATTTTTCAGTTCAGTTCCAATTTAGTTAAGTTCATTTTAAATCAGTAAGAAATAAGTTTAAGAGAACATGCCCTAAATCTACAATTTTGATGGTTAAAAAAAACATGTTCAGAAACTTTCCAAACGTATATCACAAAATAATATTACTACTCATATAGGGTGTGTGTGGTGGAGTTGTGCTTTTAAATTGTGATTTGGCGAAGAGTAGAAGTTGGTCATATCAGTTTCTACTTTTGGGTCACTTTTGGGTTAAAAATGCTTTCTACTTATGAAATTAGAAATTTTTTGATAGTTTACCAAATACTGAAAGCTGCTTTATTTTAAAACACAAGATCTATAAAATTCTATCAAATACACTCATTGATGATGAATAGTAAATTCCATTATATAAAAAACGGAAGAAGCATATTACAACTTTTTATTTCTACATACTATGATGTGGAAGGTTGGCCTTTATGTTCACCTGCTTTTGTTAACTTTATGATCCAAAATTAATTTCAAACTATTTTATAATTTAATGAATTATTAGTCTATGACAAATAAATAACCAACTGCATTTGGAGGCGATGGCAATCGGCTGTGTATGTGGGTTTAATTAGAGGAAGGATTAATGATGGTATATATCCAGACCAACCCACCCTGTTCTTTAACAACCATCTATTCCATGTGCTTCTATTTATGTCGTGAGTTAATTTTCGACCCATGGAATGAACATCAACTTAATTGAATACGTATATCAAACAAACACTCAATTAGCGAAATAGTTACGTTTTTTTTCGAGAATAAACAACTCAAAAATCGAAATGAAATGTATCGAAGTTCAAGAAAATCGGTCGAATACAAATTGTAATGACAATATCATTGTGCACGTTTTTAAATCCGATAACGTTAGAAGTGAGTCGGAGGTGAATCACTGTGTAGTCTCCAAATAAAATGCTAGACTCGTTAGGAAACTTGTAATCAAACGTGTCAAATGCCATAAACAAATTCGGTGACACTTGGTATAGGTTTTTAATTGTTTGCTAACGTTAAAACTGAGTCGGAAATGGATCAGTAAGTAGTCCACAAATAAAGGTTTTGCCTCGTTAGGGAACCTAATACTTCCAAACATATCAAATGTCATAAACAAATTCTGAGACGCTTGGTCTTGGTTTGTTGTTTCTATTATCAGTTTCAAAATTCCACTAATTTCCACTTTCACATCTTCTAATTTCCTTGTATTAACAGTAATAAAAGTGAAATTTTCACCGTTAACTACCAAAATACTGTGGCAACTTTTTTCGTTATCCAAGTAAAGCATCTTTAAATCCAGAATCCACCTTCGATCCACCGGTAGGTTAGAGAACTTCCGAATTTGATACCAACTATCATGATCCAAGATCATGATTAGGAATTTATTTAAAATTTGCTCATAAGAGCTAAGAAAACAAATTTAGATGATAAAAAAGAAATTAAGATTTTATATGTACAAAAACTAGCTCCAAAGAATTAGTTTCACTAGTCTGTTTATTCTATTCATGTAAGCTCTTGGTCAAATGTGTTTCTCAAAACTAAAAGACTATTTTGCCCTTTTCATAAGCTTGGATCATAACACAAATATTGTCAAAGAGTCTTCGGGCCTAAACCCAGTCTAAGAATTTTTTAAAGAAACGGGCACTGAAGAAAGATACAGTCCACGAAAAATACATGTAAATGGCAAAATCATCCCTAAATTAAAAAAAGGTGTTTACTATATGCATGTCCTATTTACTTGTGCATGTCCAATGAAAGTGGGAAAATAACATAATTACCCTTCATTTGTTTATTAATTTTTATAAATATATTTTTAAAACTCTAACCTTGAATGCATAAACCCGTCTATGTAATGATTAAACACGTGTCCAAATTATAAATATTTTTTTCGTGAATTATAATAAATATTAAGAGGGACATTATTGTCATTTCAGATTTAATTTGGACATGCAGAAGTAAATTGGACCTGAATTTAGATCAACCATTAAAAACTAGATTAATCTTTATCTCTCTAAATTTTGGAAACGGGAACAAAATTAAGAAAATGTTAATATCAGTGAAGGAGATAAAAGTGAGGAGAAAAAGTAAATTAAATTGATAAACATTAAATTATTCCTGCGCAAAAAAAGTGTTGATATTTGAAAAAAATAAAAAAATAAAAGTAAAATGACAGATTTAGTCAAGGAAAGGCAAAGGAAAAGGCAAGATTCCATAGCGGTGCGAGGACAATCACATAATTTAGTTAATCATCACAGCTTAACAGCCAATTATTGTGTCAAATTAAATATAATAAAATGCACTCACAAGTGACCAATATAAACGATGAACTAATCTCGACGTGACTCCATCGGAGCAAAAACAACTTTACAGATGAAAATTTGTGAACAATAAGATATAATACTATGCATGAAATTAGTAAACAATAACTCCCTTTTTCTTTTTTGAAAATCACCTATAGGGAAAATTATTAAACTCCTTGGACACATATTAGGGTCATATATCTCATTTTCAGGGTTTTACAAATAATTTCAGTTTTCAAATTGATCACCGGTATTTTCTTTACTTTACGCTTCACTCAATCAGTATCTATATCGACATATAATTCAGGAGTTGGTCAAACTCAATTTAGATCAAACAAATATACAACTTCAGAATCTATGCAATATTCTAGCTTATGGTTGTGCATTAGAACTCTTTCTAGAGTTGCAGAATCTGTCAAGATCTCCACATTTTGTAACCCTTCTCTAATGTCAAAGAAAGTCATTTGATGATCGCTGCAAATTCAACCTGTAATGTTTAGAATGCTTGTAAGATCGGGTAGTTTGATCCTCAGTCACACTAACAAAAAGTGAAGCACCAAACCTTTTATGCTTATCAAAATTGCAACACCAAAACTTATGTGCTTATCAAAAGCACCACCAATAATCAGAACTATGTCTACCCGAGCGTCCCGATCTACCTCCGGCCATAAATTTATACTTATTTCCGTCAACAATGTGTTGCCCATCTGACTACTAGGGATGTCATTAGTGCCATCATTTCACTGTAAAAAGCTCATTGATGTTGCATGAACTTTGGTCAAATTTCATATTTGTACAAGGTCTTATCTTGGCTCACTGATTTTTGTTTCTAAACCATATCATTTCTGAAGTTTCATAACTGGCATATTACGCAGAAAGAAAGACACATCATACGATAAATTTGGTACCGTTATGAGAATGAGAATGATCTATATAATTACTAAATTCGCGTTACATTCAAAATTTTATGCTATTCTACATGGTTTTAGCACTGCAACTGATATGCAATACTTAGTTATATCATTGAGTTTGACGCCCTGAGTGCAGGGAGAGAGATTCACATCCCCACGCGATACACAAGGTACACATTTAGTTATGAACCGAATCAATCTAAATTAGAAAAAAATATGATAAAGTAGGAAGAAAATCCCTTTCGGTTAAAATCTTTCGAAATTAATTATTTGCTAAATAAAATTATATTGAACTGAATTGAATATATAGAACAATATAACTAAAAACTACTCTAAATTCAATTTAAGAACTGAACTAAACTAATTTTTTCAAGAAAAATGCAGTTAACTTGGTATATCTGTCGCCCGAACTTATTTGATTACCCAAATGACATTTAAACTCCAGACAAGGAAGGAATATGAAAAGGAAATGAGTTGACAAAGACTGCCCAAATATAGTAGTCACTAATCCTAATCTAACTTGAACAATCATATGATTGATGAATCACACGCTTTTCTTGCCGGCCTCTTGAATCCTGTTCTTGTTCTTCTTCTTCTTTTCCCGAGAAAGCCGCTGCCCCTCCCCCACATTCCCCTGTAAATATCCCCCCTTTCCCCAGTAATCCAAGGGATTCTGATTTCTTAATTGGATTCCTCTTCTCTTTTCAGCTGATTTCCACCTCACTTCTCAATAAAGAACGTGTTTTTGGTCTTGTTTTGGTTGTGATGGAGAGGGAAACTCCCCAAAGATTTCATCTTGATTGATATGATCTGGGGTGCAGTTGTTTCTCTGCAATTCTGCAAATTTCTCTGACGAATGTGGTGATATTCATTTGTTTTATTCAATTGGCTTGTCCCCTTGAAGAGGAAATGGTCGTCTCGTCTGTACATTAATTGTTTTGTAGAAATCTGTCACAATCAAGATTGAATTTTTAAATAATCAACTTGGAAGATAAATTTGGGGTTTTGCTGGAGTTGAAAAGGGCATATCTGTTTTGTCGATCAAATTCTGGTGGATGGGTTGTTCATGGTTAGGTAGAATACTAGGTTTCTGATTGGATTGGATTGGGAGGAGAAGCTTAAGCATTCTTCTTTTGGTTCTATTCAAGGTGCTACGATGATGGCTATGGTTTTGTTCTGAGAGAGAGCTTAAGGTTGCATTATGAGGTTCTTTAGTCTGGTGGGGAACTCTTTTGGATGCTCTGCATCCGGGGAGCGACTCGTCTCTGCTGCTAGAGATGGTGATCTTCAGGAGGCTAAGGCCTTGTTGGATTACAATCCTCGGCTTGTGAGATATTCCACGTTTGGGGTTCGTAATTCCCCCCTTCACTATTCTGCTGCACAAGGCCATCATGAGGTAATTCTGCGCTCATAGCTGTTTATGTTAGAACTCAATTATGATTTTTGCTGACTGTTTTGAGTATGGCGTTTCTAGTTTAGCATCCATGAGGCACTTTTAGTAGCTGTTGTGATCATTAGAAACGTGAAGCTGTCTGACTACATGGATCATATGGTGTTTCATAATTAGCATGGGTGTTTATTGGATAGTAGATAGATCCTAGTTGAAACTTGGAATCTGATTCTTAGAGTTAGAGTATTGATGTTTCCGACTTGGCATTTAAGTTTATCTCATGGTAAAAACTGTATATAATTGAAATTTGCATTGTGATTCTCTCTTTGAACCACCATCGAAGTTACCTCATACCTCATTAGTCAATTCGATAGTTTTCACTTTTCATTGTATGAAACAGCATCCATGTTTGGCATATGAAAATTGATAGTTTTTGTTTTATCTATCAGATTGTAGGCCTTCTGATTGAATCTGGAGTGGACATTAATCTCAGGAACTATCGTGGGCAGGTAGGATGCTTTCTATGCACTTTTTAGTCTTTGCCAAAAAGCATTGTAGTTTACTATGTGAATAGCGAAGCGTTAAAAAATGATGTCTTTCTGTTGAACAGACTGCATTGATGCAAGCTTGTCAGTATGGTTATTGGGAGGTTGTTCAGACTTTGATCATTTACAAAGCTAATGTATGTTACTCATTTCCTCAGTATATGTCCTAAAGATTTATGCTTGATCCAAAATTTCGTTGGATGCTTGACTTATTTCTGCATTGGTTTTTAGATTCACAAAGCTGATTATTTGAACGGGGGTACAGCACTTCACCTTGCTGCTCTGAATGGCCATTCTCAGTGTATTCGGCTTCTTATCGCTGATTATATACCAAGCAGTCATACTTTCAGCCTCGTTTTGACCAAAGGGTTGAAAAATGATGATTCAGTATCAGAGTTCGATGAAGAGTACGATCTTTAAACCAATTGGCTCTAAATACTTTATGCTTCTTTGATTTAATCTGCAATAAATGTTTGTTTTTGGTCATGTATCAGTGCACTGCATCAGGTAATCAATAAGCCAGCCGATGGCGGTATCACTGCCCTTCATATGGCTTCGTTGAACGGGCACAGTGAAACTGTGCAACTGCTTCTGGACTTGGGAGCTTCTGTAACTGACACTACAGTGGAGGATGGAACTACAATTGATTTAATAGGTAATAGAAGTGTCGATTTCTTTCATCAGTTTCCTGGCTTTGTTAAGCCCTTGAGTTTTTTAATTCATCGACATTTCATAAGCTATTCAACCTCAGTGTAATGTATATGACTAATGTACATCATAATTGCACGATCTGAGTAGAAAATGGGCTAGAAAAAGGTTGAGCAATGACTGAACTTGCACTTCTAGTTATTTTTCGAGCATGCAATTTGTATGATTATTAAGCCAAATTGAATTTTTGACTACAGTAAGAAGGTTAATAGTTGAAATAAGGTTTTTGCTTTCCGATGATATTCCTTCATTTTGTTGATAGGGCATGTCTTGATTTGCAGGTGCAGGAAGCACCCCTCTCCATTATGCTGCTTGTGGGGGTAATGCTCTTTGTTGTCAGGTACGTTCTTATCATGTCTCGAACAACTCCTTCCACTCACGGGAGATATTAATTTGTTGTGCGTTTTCTTCCTTTCAGCTTTTAATCTCCCGGGGAGCAAGCCTCACGACAGAAAATGCAAATGGGTGAGACCACAAGTGAATTTTACCGTTACAATTCTTGCTAGTACTTGGTTAAACACGACACTTAACTTTGCATCTTAATGATATGCTTTGATTGATTTCTTGTAGTATATATAGCCACTGCAATGTAAAAATTGGTTTTTTTTTTCTTCAAACAACTAAAGCGGAGTCTATGTTGAAAAGCACTTAGATCTTCGATTGTTCTATGACCAATTGATAATGCAGAATGTTGCTTTCTGGAAAGTTAAAGCTATTGTGTTTTGTTGCAATCTTGCACTCACTAATATTCTGTTCATCGCTGTTTACGATGTAATTTCACAGGTGGACTCCTCTGATGGTTGCTCGTTCATGGCATAGAGACTGGCTGGAGGAGATTCTTAAGCAACGGCCAGAAGGCCAGCCCCGGCTTCAACCTTCACCATTTCTCTGTCTCCCTCTTAAGAGCATTGTAAATATAGCTAGGTAAGAAATACCACCACATATATCTTCAATTTTCGTTCTCTCTTTGCTGTCTTTCATAAATGAAATGTCCTTGATCTTGAATAGTAAATTAGTTCTGGAAGTTTCCTTTATACAATAAATGAAGTAAAAGCATCGTTTTTCTTAGTATTGGATTGTCTTTTAGCAAATTTTGTCTTTTTATATATCATCATAGTGCAACTTTCGTACAAATGGATACTCGCATAAAGTTTTCAACACTCTTAATTTATTTTTGCTGATTGTCAGAGAGTGTGGATGGAAAAGCTCCGATTCACATGCTACATGCGCGGATCCTTGCGTTGTTTGTTTGGAAAGGAAGTGCACAGTCGCTGCAGAAGGTATTTTCCTGCAAATTTTGCACACTTCTTTGCCATGAGAATACCTGCAAATCATCATCTTTTTAGGTCTTTCATGAACAAATTAGACATAAATTCGGTCTTCTACTGCAGGTTGTTTTCATGAATTCTGCACTCACTGTGCCTTATACCTGTGCTCGACTAATCGCACCTCAGCAGTGGCCCATGGGCCCCCAGGCTCAATAGCCTGCCCCTTGTGCCGCCATGGCATAGTTTCATTCAGTAAACTCAAGGACACGAGAACAGTTATCAAAGAACATCACAGAAGCAGTTTATCACTTCCATTTTGCTCGTGCACGGCTGAAGGCCCTGAACTATCCTCTATGGAGACACCATTCTGTAAACCCGACTACAGTTGTGTTGGTATAGGCCCCTTTAGCTCTTCTTTCCGCTCTCTCAGCTGCCAAAGGCTCCCATCCATGAGACTTGGTCCCGGGCTGTGTATGGGGACGCCAGAGACAAGGCCTTCTTTGGTTTCAAGAAGTGGCGGTGATAGGAATATAGTGAGGTGCTCGAGATTGAGGCGGTCTACTTCTCACACGGATGGAAGCAGCTGGTTCTGTTCTCTTAACCAGTGTGTGGCGACTGAGAGCAGCTGCTGATGACTCTGTATATCTATACAGAGTCACGGCGCATGATTTTTTTTTATATTTTTTTCTGAATTATTGTTTGGACTTATTTTTGGCGGTCGGATTTCCACATCTTATGCATTTGGAATGAACTTCACTCTGGTTTCACCTTTGTATAGAGCTGGTAAAATAGCCACCCTATGATTTGTTGAAGAAATAAACAGTGTGCCATTTCCAGGCTGTTTATACATATCCTGGCACATATTGATGCCATGCCCACTGCCCACTGCTATAGGCTACTAATGTTTCACAGTTTTACTTCCCATTTTGGGTTAACTTTTTCAACACACTACATCACAAGTTATAAATAAATAATGTTATTTATTTTTCTATTTTAAATTGTTTGTGGAGGGATGTTTGTTAATTTTACCTTTTCATTGTTCATGAATCATGTTGAATGCCAAATAGGTTAAAATGAGTTTGGGAAGATCCAATAGTACACACAAAAAATGAATAGAAAGTCTTCTTACACAAAACCTTGTTCAAGTTTGACCAATTATGCCAAACTAAACTAACTTGACACGGTTATCAACTATTTTTCATTCATGTTTGATCACGATATACATACTAACATCATGTGGAATATATTTGAAGCATTTGTAATGTACAAATTTATCGTTCATTATATTTGATTTAAATTCTCGATGGTTAGAAACGCCTAAAAAAATAGTCAAACGGAACTTTTAAAAGAGAAAAGAGAACAGTAGCGAGCAGTAAATATATATTGAATCGACAATACTAAAATAAGAATTGACACCAAATTCACGAGTAGAATTAAATAGAAAAAATACAAAAATACCTAGAGATCAATAAACTGCTTGAATACTATTGAGATTTAGTTTGCCTTTTTTAACCATCAGCTTTTATACACATTATCTTTTTTAGACTAGGGTAAAAATAGAGTAAAATGATTTTTTTTAGGAACACAGTACTGCTAGATTAGCTTCCTTCTGTTGTGAGTCTATCTAAAAAAAACATTAAACCTGCACTTTAGCCTTCAGACCTAATGGTCAACTCAACACTCAAGAACTGAAGAACACCTTTCTCTAGCTCTTTTTTTTAGTGAATCAAACGGTAAAAACCATGCTTTTTTACAGCAGAACTTCTGTTTATCATTTGACAGATCGGTGTTATCAGATAACCCTCAAATGTTGCTTGTTGCAAATTTCTCAGAAACATCTTTCTCTCAGAAAATATGCAATTACAGAATGAGATAGCAGCAATATAATAACAGAAATCTGCACTTTTAGCCTTCAGATCTTGCTAAACACAGATTTGCATCAACAAAAAGAGAAATAATAACAAGGGCTCAACATAGAATTACAAATATGCTGGGAATAAATTCTTCTAATTATTGAAAGAAATTACATGCATGCAACTACAAGCATTACACAGGCAAAAGAGCCTTTCTCTAACTGCTATTACATGAGAAATGAAAAGCTGCTGAAAAAATGAAACCCAGGTAGCAGGTAACCTGGTGTGTGATCGGAAGAACCGACCAAAGCTCAGAAGGAATAACACCGGAAGTAAAGCTGGGAGATTTGAATGCGATGAGGAATCTTGAAGACCATTCAAGAAGACTTTTCGTCAAATAAAAGCCTTGCAAGGTCAAGAAAAAGAGGGTTTAAAACTGAAAAATCAAAACTCGAAAAAATCCTACAAGCTCAGTTAGGATAGCACCGTGACTAAATCAAGACTGCAGCAGCCTCCCCTTGCGATGCCAGAACGAGATCAGGCCATCATCTTCCCTCCAAGAACAGTCCATCACTTCCCCATGATCATCTGAAGAGACTGAAATGACACAGACAGCCATTTTAGGTATCAACAGAAGCTTGAAAACGGATCAAAGATGCTATTAATGATCTGAGTTTGTTACTGGAAGTGATGTTTGTAGGGGAGAAGGTAACAGGTAGGGGGTAGATGCCCTTCTGAAGGGATGGTTGTGTGTTTATATAGGGAAAAATGCCCTTCTGAATAATGCTCAGTAAAAAAATGAAAACCATATAATAATGAGCTAGGAAAAAGTGGCACTGACATTCCAAATGAGTACTCTTGAAAATTAAAGAAGAGTGGAGGAGAACAGTGGAATTAATACTACCATTGTATAAGAAGTAATGTGACTGAACCTCTGCTCCAATGCAAATTTTGCCTTCTGTGTTACGTAATAAATGTTGGTAATTTTTTATAGTGGAAACAGCAGAAACAAGAAAAAATTGCAGAAGAAACGAGGCATGGGGACAAAAAAATTTTTAAAAAATCAAAACTTTGGGCATAAAAAGAAGGTTTTAATAGTGTATGGACCACTGTTTACTTAGTGCAGTGACTAATTATACTCTGTGAAGTTGCAAGTTGTAAGAAGGGAAATCAGTGATTCCAATCTCCTCATGCAAAATATGTCTAGTATTGTCCATTTCCTCATTTAAGTCTTCCTTTGAGTGTTTGACTCATCTTCAATAATTATGGTTTATTGTTATGAGGCCATGTTCTTGTTGAGAGTATGCTGATGTTCGGTTCAAATTCGGTTTAGTTCAGTTCTGTTAAATTAATACAGAATTTCAATCAGTTAAGTAGAATATACTGGTTATGAAAAGTATTGAAAAAGAAGAATGAAGCAGTATGTGCGTCTTTTTATTATGTTGTGTGATAGTGTGGTTCGCAATCGAGATCTATTTGAGCATAACCATCGTAACCCTATAGTGATGGCAATGTTAGGGTACATTGATTGTGAATTTGACCAGATTCAGATAAGTTTAATGTTGAAAAGAAAATCCATCATCTCTAGTCGCTTGGACCGTGTTTTTCTTGAGGCCACCAAACGACATTGCAACGACATGCTGATATTTCTAACGAGCGACATGATTTAAAGGGGTCGCTGTATCCAAGATGGTGATTTCTTATAAGTTTTACGAAGAGAATTCCACACATGAAGTACCATGAGGAAAAATCACTTATCTTTGCAACGATTTGTGTTTGCAGAAAGTTTGTATTGTGTAAGATATCTAACATGTGATGACATTGCTATAGGTCGTGCAAAGATTCATTAGAATGCTGATTGATCATTTTCAACATTCAACAATGTTGTGATAACTGTAAATTTTGATACCCTGTGCATTTATTTTTTCAACTGGTACGGGGGTGTCTCAAATAGAAAGTTTAATTTGGGGTGTAGTTTGGGTAAATGACAACTCAATTTACAGTACTAGTACTCTGAACTGAATCCTTACAGGTTTCTCTGTTGTGTCTTTCTCAGCTTTTGTCATACTAGCTCCATTCTTAATGTGATATGACCCAACTCCGGAATGGAACTACGTATTCTTATGTATCTAATAAAAATTACTGAACTGTTATATGCAATCCGTTATTTTTACAATCGTAGTCTAATATATTATTGAAATTACAATACTGTTCCTAAATACTGTCAAGTTATATTGCTCCGACATGACAGTATAGTGACGTGTTTCCGTGTCGGATACGTATCAAACACGACACGACACAAGATGCGACTGTTTAGTGCTATTTTGTCCATATTTCTTTAAAAATATCATGCTCCGTGTCGGATATTATGACACGACACGCAATTCGTGTCTGAATAATATAGCTGCTAAGTTCCCAATAAACATATGAACTATAAGGGTAGAATATTGCACTACATGTATAACACTCAAAAACTATGATACAATGGAAATTAAAAGTCTAGTAATAATAATAATAATAATAATAAATCATTAATTACATGTAATTTAAAGGAGGTAGTTAATCTGTATCAAAGTTTCATAATGATAGCACTTGACTCATTTATTTCAAAGATTGCTCAACTGGAATCCTCCCAGATATTGACATCTTACCTGCATTTTGGTGCCCATGATTTCTCTAATTTTCATGGTGATAATTTCTAATAGTACATTTTTTCTCCGGTTGAACTTTTAATTTCCAAAATACAGTGTAAAAGTATGAAAATAACTTTAATTTAGTACTTGATTTTTGAGAAACTAGCCAACTTATAGGGATGGTAGCGTCATTTTATTACTATTTTAGACTATACTGAATAAAATACTGTACTGCGTGTAGCACTTCCGATTTAAAAAAATATATAAATAAACCAATTGTGTTAAAAACCCAACAATATATTTCTTGTTCTTGTCTCACTCAAGGTTTTATATTTTAAAATCAAATGCTTAAATTCAAAAGTGTCCTCCTTTTAAACTTTGCTCTGAGGGAGAATGCTTTTCTCAGAAAGCACTGTTCTTGTAGGTTGGCATGTGAGTCTCACTGGATAAAATGGTGGAATAATTGGCTATGCCAAAGTTCCAATTCCCAATCTTTTTTACTTTAGAAGAAGAAACTAAACCCATTGACTTGATATTTTCTTTTCTGTACTATTGTGTATTATTATTATTGTTCAGGAACAGCAAAGACAATGCATGCATTTCATTTACAGCTTACAAGGTCAGAAATAATCTCAAAAATGCAGAAAAACCCAAAATCCTCCCAATATCTTACACAGCAGTGACTGTGGTCTGTCCAAAGATCAGACTATTCAATACAAAAAACAGAGATCAGTGAGTTTGCATTTTACCTTTTCCATTAAACTCTTCTCCTGTAGGGACTATACAATGCCACCATTAACTCTCCTCTTTTCTTTTTTTGTTCATTTGTCCTGCAAAACAAAAGTACTCACTCACTCAAGTTAAAATATGAAAATTCAAATGTTGTAGTACTTCATTACTCCCTTCGTCTTATGGTAATTTTCGGAAATGAAAATGAGAGTTGAAATACGAGTGGGAGAATGAATAAAGGATATTGAGTTTGAAAAGAAAGTGAGTGAAATGAGTGGATGAGATTAAATGAACTGAGGTGAGACAAACAAATAAGGAAAATGTGCAGAGATTGAGGCAAGGGCGGAGGGAACAACGTTTTAAAAACCTTAACAACAATATCGTAACTAAGATCTTACCCGACTGGAACTCGACCCTGTATAATTGATTTGACTTGATAAACAAGATCAGAACCCGACTTGAACCCAAACCGGACCTGACCTAATCTAGCTGACTGTACACGCACTCAATTTGAAAGTTAGTTTTTTTCAATAACATTGACTTATTATACTATTGACCCATAATCTAAAATTACTCGCATGATACGATTATAACCTGTATAGAAATTTAGATGAGGATTGATAGTTGTTTAGTTAAAAGTCACCCAAATTATTTTTGTTTCTTAAAAGGCAAGTGTTAACCGCTAGTTCTAGGTCAAGTCGGATTAGTATAAGAAACAATCCTACGGACCTTACAATAATCCTGATCCAATTCAACCCGATATGACTAAAAATAAACCTACCCGACAGTTTTCAGTCCAACACAAGAACCAAAACAAATCGATACATTTTAACCCCGACTACTTGTAAGACGAGCGTAAATATGACCTGCTGATCTGAATTGACAATACTTTACTCTGTTTTCAATAATGTTCTTTGAAGCCTCAGTGTCATCATCCATCTAGTTTATTTTATTTTTTAATCAATTAACCCAACTACTAGTAGATCCACAAAGGAATTTTAAAAAGTTTCCATTCCTCAAATTCAAAAGAGTGATCATCATTCATCAAAACATAAAAATGCCCTCATGTGATCTTTGAATTGAGCTCTAGTGCACTTGCACTATCAAACTAATGGAGCTTGAGCTTAATCAAAGTTAAAATCATTAACGAGTTCTTAAACAAATTTGGGTAATTATGAGAGAACAAAGACCTAACAAACACACACACGCAGTATAGCTTAAACCCTCACCAAACCACACAGAGAAAAGAGGGTACTTTTTCCAGAATTTCAACTGCATGAGTTACGATGCAGCTGTACATTTACTCATATTTGCTCATTGTACAGTTCACCGGAACAGAGCATTGAATGATGAAGTATTATACGCAATCTAAATATTTAACTCCGTATAATCTAAAAAAATGGCAGTGACGGATTAATATTTTTAAATAGATCATAAAATTTTACACAGCTCAATATTTATTGACTAGTCCGTTAATTTTTATTATGGCTGCATGATAGAGTAATAAATTAAAATAATTAAAAATTTCCACATCTCAAAAGTTATTAGATATTCCGTCAATTTTTGATATGGCCGGAGACATCCAATCTTATGCATATATTAAAATATCATTGAAACTACAGTACCATCTTTTAATATTAATAAATTTCTAGTGAATACAATAAATAAGAATATTTTTGTAAATTTATAATATATTTTGGAAAGTGGTGATATGGGTTACGACCTATTATAGAGGTCATAGAAGAGGCCTGGCTCAAAAGTGGTACTCCCCTTGACATCAGTTATGCTGGCAGTACTCAAAACAACAAGGACATGATGATGATTCCTCCCGGACAGTGGCGGAGCTAGAATTGAAGGAGCGGTGGAGCAATTTTTGACAATTTTTTAAAATATATATGTATATTGAACTAAATATTCATATATTTTGTAAAATTTCATGAATTTTATTTGACATTTTTAGATTTCATATGCAATATTCAAAAGGTAGTGGGGCAAAATTAAATAATTGTCCAAATTAACACATAAAAGTGGTAATTTTTCATTTTCTAGAATGACAGTCATTTGCAACAACATGACTCTGCCTCTACTACTACGACACGCGACAAGTCGGACCACCTCATGGACCGGCTCTCTCCCTCGTGTTATCACTATAAATACTACATCAACCCACAATTAAAAGTACATTATATCATACTAAACACTCTCTTTTTAACGATCTTATTTTCTCTCCTCTGCAAAAGATCATCTTTTCATCATCACGGCGGAATAGTTACCTTAGTCAGAATCTATTTTTGCAGGAATCAGATGAGAGATATCGCATCGTTGAATCGTTTTACTATCCGAACTTCTTATATCGTACGGGTTAGAAAGACCGAAACAGACCAAGAACATTAGAGCAAATAAAATACCCGACTGCGCGTAGCAATACCAGAAAATGCAGCAGATGTTGGATTAATTAACCAACACAGTGGATGAGAAATCACATGCACAGACAGAAATAGAAAGAACGGTGTGTAGTGTGTGTATTTATTCTTACCTACGTATGGAGAGTTGGAAGGCATTAATAAAAAGAGAATATGTAGTACTCTATCAACGGCAGTGATGGATAGATGGATGGACTATGTATAGTCACATCTCACTCACATTTTCAAATTGGTTATGATTATGATGAACAGAATTCAATACCCACTGTGCAATCCTTCTACCCGTTACATTTAATTGATACATTTATTGTAAATTCTTTTACCCTTGTTGATTCAAAAAAAAAAATTCATTTTACTGTAATCACTAATATATTCTATCGTAAAGTATCCTTAAACAATAATTTGCCTTCTAAGTTCTAATAACTTTAACAATATGTCATAATGGCATGTCTATATTGCTTGACATTAACCCCTGTGGTGTTTTCATTTTTCATTTAAATTAATAAAAGTCCAACTTCCTAAATACTATCGAACTATCACTACATATTTAACCTCAAACAAGATATTTTTTAGTTAAAACATGCTCATTTTAAAGTAAATATATAGCAAAATATATTTGGATGCAAAATTGCAAGAAACTTAATGTAAATTTATTTTATTAAAACCACTAAGTAGTGGGGTGAAATTTATTTGGTTACACCATGCCATAAAAACCTTTGTAAAAATGTAATGTTGTACAATATTGGATAATTCAACTAATAGTTAAAAAATAAAAAATATTTAGATAAATATCTCTGATTCTAAACTTGATTCTAGTATACATCCATGTCGACATTCTCACAAGCATTTTAGGGTTCGCAAAGCGACACCCAACTCTGCCGATGAGAAGTTTCATAACTTCGCAAGAAATTTAGGAATCGTTAAACGAAACCCAACTCCGCCGACGAGTACGGGGTTCCCCTAGAATCAACTTAAAATCAGCAAAAATTGATAATTTGATCAGCTTCCCATCTTGATCCCAGCTTGTCTGATTCAAGTGCCTCCAAGTCCCATCTGCTCCTATCTTCATCCTTGCATCCTGCTCCAGTGCTGTCCTCTCCACATGTTCCTAACTCCATCATTTTAAACCCATAACTGCTGACTTTATCTACTGCATCATAGAGTAGCAGTAAAAATTCTTTTATGATAAAATTCTCTGCCTGAGATAAGGCAGTTCTGTACTGTCCAAAGACACAAGTCCTTGGATATGCCTAGGTAGGGTATCAGTAGTATAAACATGGGAAATATTAGTTTCAGTAGCAGTTTAGCTAAAGCATCAGCCACATCATTTGCTTCTCTATATATATGAGAGAAAGTTATAGTTATATCACCTGATAATTCCCATATGTTCCATATATCTCATCAATGCCCAGGGCACTCCATACTTCCTTTCAATAATCATCAGTAATAATTGGGAATCCATCTCTGCCTGCACATGTTGAAAGTTATAATAATAGGCGGTTTCTAGTCCCATAACTAAGCTATGGTTTCAGCTTCAATGCTAGATGTTGCTTCTGTCACTAAGGACTTGGCATGTAAAACTCTGCCATTAGTGTCCCTAATGACAAAACCTGCACCAACCCTTCCATTCGGCAAAAAAGATCCATCAGAATTCAACTTAACACAATTCAGATTAGGTAGTTTCCACCTTATGATCCTCTCCGGCCTAGGTCTAGCCACTGTTTGAACAGAATAAAATCTGAACTGCATAGGTGGATTGTACTTAGACCAAGAGATAGCATGTGCTTGGATGATGGAAGTAATCAGATTATGTATGTTCATAACAATATTAATCCTATTTGGTGTGACATTGTCATATAGAAAAGAAGTTCTGGCACACAAAATGCACCATAGCACAACAACTGGGATGAGTTAGCTATATTAACCTTAAAGACAGAAGTATCTTTCAAGTGCCAATAGTAAAACAAGATATTTGAATCAGATTGAGTATGTATCAAGTCATAGGCCCTGCTTACTTTCTCCAAATTCCATTTAATGTATACTGAGAGATTCAAATATATCAGTTGTAGGTATTAACCTATTAACCAATCTCCAGCATAAAAAAGCCATTTTCTTTGGCACATATTTAGACCATATATGCTTAAAGGAATTAACTTGCATCTTTCTAGATTTGATAAGCTCATAAGCAGAAGATGTGGTGTTTTCATGTAAAATTTTATAATTGTTAAGTTACAATTTCAAATTCAAAGGTATAAAGCAAATAAAGACCCAAAAAATTAAAAGATTTCCATTAGACTCGACCTCGACGTGCATGTATCGTGCAACAAAATTTAAAATTCAATAATTACTGCATGTTCAATATTTAATATTTATGAGTTATTCATTTTTTGAGCCTTAGGAATTTGTGACATCGTGCAGCTGCACAAGATCGCACGGTCCAAGGGCCTCTCCTAATTTTGATATGTTAAAAGCTAATGAAAGTGGTAGAGAACTTGTATCTTCTTGCAACTTGAATAAAGTGAATTTTTCAAAAAAGTAATATAATATAGTAATCAAAATGAGTTTTATGTGACATTTATAATTTGCTTTCCTTTTACTAGAAATGCCGCTATGGTAATTGGACACCATGCATAGCGCGGGAAGCAATTTCGAAAGCGCAATTTTTACAGGATGTTATCCAAAGGAGATATTGGATGATGAACGTTCCTGGTCTTACACGCATACAAGTTTTCAGTCATATTTAGGTTAGTTTTGTATTACACTTAACTCTAGAAAAAAAAATTGTGATATTAATAATTCTTTCTATTAACTACATTATCTCATGTATTTTTATCTAGGCGGCTGAGTTAGTATTGAATTTTTAAAGAACCGATGTAAAATCTCTAAAGGAGGCTTATAAGATTTTTCGTTTAACAGTAACCAACAAAACATGATTTCTAACCTGAATGCATTGGGATTGCACATGTAGGTCTAGCTCCCCGCACGCCGCTGTCACTGCACGTGCAACACACACACTATTCACGCACGTTGAATAATTATGGCACGCACGTTGAATAATTACAGCATTCATGCCTATATATTGCAGCAAATTTAAAAAGAAACTGTTTCACGGAATAAATTAAAACTATAAAAAATAAAAGGAACAACAAGTATAGAGCTGAAGTTACATGCAAATGTGACCAAATTTACAGTCTCATTTTATCAATTGAAACAATTGAAACAATTCTCCATTTTGTGATCAAAAATCAATTGAAACAATGATTTGGATATAAACATTCATGAGGGTGATCGCGTACCTTCTTACTTCATGTTTCCACCATTGTCATGCAACAATCGAAAACCGGACAGATTCTATGAGATTCGGTGTTTATAGAAATTAAATTATATATAAACGGTAGTACTTACCACGAGAGAGTGAACTAAAAAATTCTAGTTATATTTCAGTTTTGACACGTCTATACTATCCACTGTTACTGTGACACATTTCATATGTAATTTGGTAATATTTTATGAAATTTACAAGTAAGTCACTATTACTATTGCACATTTCATATGTATAATTTGCAAGTAGGTTCACCCACACTCCATTATTATATTTGTAAATTTGGTGAATGTGAGACTGTGCAAGTTATGCTAGTTTAGATTCACAATAAATTTGAAATAATATATGCTTTCTAATTTATATATGCTCCTGGAAATGCTGGAAAAAATCTCTGTAGCGCATGAAGTTACGTGCAACGGCCGATTGCCGCGTGCATACGCGCACGCATTTATTATCATAAGTCCGTCTTATCTGCTAATTAAATATGTTTAATTATTATCAACTTATAATTTATTTATATTGCACTTAAATTGAACAAACTAGATTGATTTGATGGGTGACCGAACCTCTCCATGTATCTTCAAAGATTCGGCAATGTGTATATCATTATCATCCAAGGTAGGATTTCTAATCAGATTCAAAAC
Organism: Sherardia arvensis; assembly: GCA_948330725.1. Classification (NCBI taxonomy): domain Eukaryota; kingdom Viridiplantae; phylum Streptophyta; class Magnoliopsida; order Gentianales; family Rubiaceae; genus Sherardia; species Sherardia arvensis. Next base: position 50,290,981 of record OX415235.1, read on the forward strand.
CTAAATGTCAAGTTAAAGCATAAAAAACTTTCAATTTTTGTACATTATATTCATTGTTGCTTCTGTTATTACTAATACCTTGCCAGTAGTATATTCCTATACCATTTTTTAAAAAAAGTAGTATATTCCTATGACTTGAGTTTATATAAATGCATAATCGTACAAAATTCAACCATAAAATATAATTTGCCTTCTACTTCATCTTAATCTTAAGAATGACCAGATCTCCCCTCATCTGTCCTCTTATGTTCCTAGGGTTCATGTTCATAGCTCTTCAAGTTACAAATGGAGGAAGCCTTGAGAAGGTACATGATTTTTGTTTTATTTTTTTACCTAGTCTGTTGATGAAATTGTTTGTCTTGATGGTGGTATTAAGGACATGTTGTCAGTAGATTATCTTTGCTGAACCGAACTGAATTAAAAAAAAGAATGTTGTTAGAAACCCTGACGGGGATAACAGCCCGTCACATATAAACCAGAAACAAGGCACAAGGCCCAAATAGTTTCAGTACATAAAGATTCCAGCATAAAACCAATTGGCAATATGTGGATTGACCCGCCAACCTTATATACTGAACTTTCAGCCACTCCGTTTCTGATGTGGGTTTAATCTCAACAAATGTTTATCTTGAAAATAATAACAGCATAGGTAAATTAATCTGAATTTGATCAAATTATTTTTCTATCAAAACTGAAGTGAACTAAAAATACCGAACTGAAATATTCAGATAAGTTGCAGAGTACATATACTACATTAATGCATACATTTGAGTTCCAGGACTTTTATATAATTTTCTTGAAGAATGAGTTAAGCTCAAACGAACAGCAGACAACTCAAGGACATGCTAATCTTCTATCTTCCCTCATAGGATAGTAAGTCATCTGAAGCTGCTCATGTTGCTCATTTTTTAAAGCTAATTCAAGATTTTATACATTGCTTACAGTAAAAATGGTGGCAGAGAATCTTTGGTTTACAGCTATACCAAAAGCTTCAATGCATTCGCAGAAAAACTATCCGAAGAAGAAGCTGGCCGCTTATCAGGTGACATCTATAGATAAAACTTGCATTATTTTCTGATCGCAACGATAATCCATACGATAATCTGCAGAGATGGAGGATGTGGTTTCAGTGATTCCGAATCGATACAGAAAGCTGCATACAACGAAATCATGGGAGTTTCTAGGGCTAACCATGACAGCAAAAAGAAATTTACAAATTGAGAGTGACATCATTGTTGGTGTTATTGACACAGGTTTACCACTCTGTTACAATTTTGTTCGTCTCAAACCCCAATCAGTTTTAAGATCAAAATTTCCATGCTACAGGGATCACCCCACAATCAGACAGTTTTAAGAACCATGGTTTGGGACCTCCTCCAGCTAGATGGAAAGGCAGCTGTGATCATCACTTTGCAAATTTTTCAGGATGCAACAAGTAAAATAACAACATTAGAATGTTAATTAATTAAACATGCATGCATAAATTTTTTACTCAAAATGTTGTTTCTAACTCTTGAAGCAAGATCATTGGTGCAAAGTACTTCAAGTTGGATGGTGTACAAGATAAGAATGACATCATGTCCCCGTTAGACGTAGATGGGCATGGAACTCACACATCATCAACCGTAGCAGGAAGTCTAGTCCCAAATGCGAGTCTATTTGGCCTGGCTAAGGGCACTGCTCGAGGAGCAGTGCCTTCAGCCAGAATCGCGGCCTACAAAGTGTGTTGGGCTAGTTCAGGATGTTCTGATATGGACATCTTAGCTGCATTTGACGCGGCGATTGGTGATGGTGTAGACATTATTTCCCTATCTCTTGGAGGAGTAGAGGGAAACTACACTTCAGATTTGATCTCAATTGGATCATTCCATGCCATGATGAAAAAGGGCATCTTGACTGTGGCTTGTGCTGGAAATGATGGACCTGCTCATGGTTTAGTGACAAACACCGCACCGTGGATTTTCACTGTGGGCGCTAGCAGTATCAGTAGGAGCTTTTATAGCAATGTGACTCTTGGAAACGAACTGACAATTCAAGTAAGGTTGCGTTTGATAACCCCACTTATCGCTGAATCTGAATGGTTCAACGCTTATTTGTATTCAGCGCGTTTGATAATGTCAAACTCGTACGTCTGAGCGAATAAGTTTTTACACGTTTTGTTTGTTTGTTTTGCACATCTTGATAATGGTAAAAATGCATATTTAGGGACTTGGAGTGAACACATTTGAGCTAGAGCACAAGTCATACCCTCTTATCCGAGGCGTAGATGCAGCTAAGAATGACAGCAGCAAGATGTACTCAAGGTAATGTACTTATATTATACATGTTGATGTGAAAATATTGATCAAAAAACACAACTTTAATCCCTTTAAAGTACAGCAAGTGCATTGAGCGATATATGGACCCTAAGAAGGTTAAGGGGAAGATTGTCTACTGCGAACACCCGTGGTCAGATGCTGATCAAGTGATTAGAGATCTTGGAGGTGCAGGTGTGATCATTGGGGACCAAGGATATTCCGATGCTGCTCTAATCTACGTCGCGCCAGCAACCAATGTGAACCTTACTGCTGGCAAAATCATTGAAGATTACATTAGTTCAACAAGGTACAGCCTAGCTATGTAATCATTGAAGATTACATGCATACTTCTCTATTTTATGTTGTTTACCCTAACAAATGCAGATCACCAACAGCAGTGATTTCCAAATCTGAGGATGTTATGGTTGAAGCTCCATCTGTTGCTTCATTTTCATCGCGAGGTCCTAATCCCAAATCTAAATATTTTTTGAAGGCAAGTATATCTCATTTCATTTCATTTTCCCATTTCATTTCATTTCATTTCTTGAACATAATCATATCTCACAAAAGTGCGAAAAATGTAGCCGGACATTACAGCTCCTGGGATCGATATCCTTGCAGCATACACTCCTTTAGCTTCAATCACCAGTTTACCAGTGGATAACAGACATTCCAACTTCATCCTCATGTCGGGAACATCAATGTCGTGCCCACACGTTAGCGGGGCAGCTGCATATGTGAAATCATTCCATCCTAATTGGTCTCCTGCCGCTATCAAATCTGCAATCATGACCACCGGTAAACACTAAACACGAAAATATTACATTATTTCTCCAACCATTTATTCAATTTTGCATGGTAATATCTAGGGTTTTTTTTTTTTTTTTTTGCAACAGCAACATTAATGAGTTCCAAAACAGTGTTCCATAATCAAGCAGAGTTCGCTTATGGTTCAGGCCAACTGAATCCAGAAAAGGCATTAACTCCTGGATTGATTTATGACATGGATGCATTGTCTTACATTCAGTTCTTATGCCGCGATGGATATCCTGATTCATCCTTGTCCATTTTATACCCGGGAAATTCGATAAACTGTTCCAAACTGCTTCTTAATAGCAGTGGAGAAGATGCACTAAACTATCCAACAATGCAGCTGAGATTGAAGAGTAAAGAAGAGGTTACCAATGGCATTTTCCAAAGGGTTGTCACTAATGTAGGTCGAGCGAATTCGACATACAATGCTATCATCAAAGCACCTAAGGGAGTGGTTATCACAGTGAAACCTAATACTCTAGTTTTCTCTCAGGCATCCCAAAAGCTAAGCTTTAGGGTTATGGTTAAAGCTGATCCCATGCCAGTTAAGAGGCTGATAGTTTCAGGTTCATTGACTTGGAGAAATTTGGATCACACTGTTAGAAGTCCTATTGTTATTCTTAATCCATGGCAACAAAATCAGGTGGAAAATGTCAATGACATTTTAACTAGTTAGGCAAAATGATCAACTAAGGTCATTTCAACTAATTCTTAGTATTTTTAGCACATTTCAATTTAGTTCAACAATTTTCATTTCAGTTCAGTACATTCAATTAATGCAATTCAATTTAGTTTAAGTTGACAATATTTAGTTGGAACGGAGGAAGTATTGTTTTATTTCAAAACATAATTAATCTAATTTTGAAGTAATCCTTTATTTTAAAAAAAATTAAATTGATTATAACATTCCAAAAAATCCTTTACTTAAAATAGTAAATTCTTGCACCCCAGAATCCAGAGGGAGAAGGTGAACCAAGAGAAATGGCTATCTTAGCGCCACCGTGTCCCCATTCTCTCTTCTCCTCCACCACCGCCACCTTCTTCTCCGACCTTCGCCGGCGTCTTCCGCCACCCATCAAGTCGCAACTTTATAGTCAACAAGAAACTCCGGCGACCTTAACTTCACACAGAACAAGAATCGACAAATCATTGCTTCACTTCTCAGAGGTCAACTCCGAAGCTCAGCTCTGGGCCAACGCCCGTCTCCGCGTCCGCTCCTTCTGCAACTTCGACGAAAAAGATTATGGCATCCAAGTCAGTATGATCCTGATTCTAAGTTCAATATATTTGATTCTGAGTTCAATCTTGTATAGCTGATTCTAAGCTACATTTCATCTAAAATATAACTTTTCTGAACTGAAATGAAGTGCTAATAAGTTGATGGTCTGCATTTACCAGTTGTAATTAGAAGTGGTTATATTGTTAAAAGTTGTGTCTTTTAGAGAGTAGTGTGTGAGGCTGATGGTATGCTCTCCTTGTCAAGTTGTATTAGGAACACAAAAAGTACTTGGCTGAGCGTGAGTTTGAAGCGGTAAAGGAACGCATTGCAGGGAAGAGGGAGGGCTTTAAGAAAGTCACTTGCATTGATGCTACATTGCCATTGTCACAAGTAGCAACCATTTCAGATGATTTAAGCAGCACCTGCAAGGTAATTTTGCCCCCTTTGTCCTCAACACATACGCTATATTTACGTGTATGATAGATGCATTATAGTGTAATATCCACCTGTTTCTATATAGATGCATTATAATGTAATATCTACTTGGTTCTATATAGATGCATTATACTGGCTCCTTTTGTAAATATGGGTTAGTGGTCGTTTACTAACTGTTTCATGAGATTTGTTGGTCTATTATTTGGGTATATATTTGTCACGGTGGACTCTGTATCAGTTCTGTAGTGTCTCGCTGTTAGTTTTAGTAATGGATCATCCTAATCGAGCCTAGTATGAATTGAACCATGTTTTAGATTTCAACAACCATGTGTAGCTTGATACTGGGATCATGCCTACTGCCATCAATTAACAATCTGCCTTCAATCTATGTGGTCAAATGTAGCTGTAGGCTGTAGGTTTTGAACAAACTATACAAAGTACTAGCTTTAGTGCCACTGTGTGGTTGACCATAAGTAGTCCATATCATCATTATGGCCTTAAATACACAATTTGTAAGTATGAATCTCTTCTATTACCAATGGCTGGTAAATAGTGCATTGAACATATTAGCACTCTTTTCACTGTTTATGGTGAACAGTTTTCTGTAGGAGAAGAAGAGAGGGTAGTTGTGGGGACCTTAGATCTTTGCCAGAGTGTCAAGCTTCCAGATGAAATTGCAGGGCTGAAGCCAAAGGTATATACTTCATTACGAATTAATTGTTTTGTATTATTCAAGTTTTGTCCTGAAATACATATTCTTGTTAGATTACGTAGATATTTAGTACTTTAGGTTGATGAAGCATAACATCTGTTAGATTGTTATGCGACTTTGGAGGAATCTCTAACTGTGTTATCATATCATGATATAGTTTTTGCTGTGTAGGGAATCGGAGCAGATTTTGCAAGGGCCTATCTGAGTAATGTTTGTGTTGCAAACGAACTGCAAAGAAAAGGATTAGGTTATGATCTCATTTCGAGGGCAAAGCTGGTTGCTGAAGCTTGGGGTAAGATATCTTTTCTCTTCATCTATTTCCCTCGTTCCATTTATGATTGACCTTAGTTACATATGTTATCCTCCTTTACAAAGAGTAATCGAACAACAGAAAATGCTCCCCGATCTCAAAACTATAATATGGCATCGTTATAAATGTGGCAAATCTTCGGGTTGGAGCCATAAGTTTTCCTCTTTAACATGAAACTCATCCCTGATAACGATTAGCAATAGCATTTTTGTCGATACTGAGCTTGTTAAATCGGGACTTTTGCAGGAATAAGTGATTTGTATGTCCATGTTGCTGTTGACAACGAGGCTGCGAAGAAATTGTACATAAAATGTGGTTTTAAACAAGAGGGCGAAGAGACTGCAATGAGAGCTAGATTGTTGGATCGACCTAGAAGGCTTCTCTTGTGGACAGCTCTTCCTGTTACATATGACTTGTAGTATAAAATCAGTATTAGATTCATAAGCTTGTAACTATCAAATGTATTATGTATATGTACACATAAACTAAAATTAATCCCTAAAATCACAGAAGTCAATACATGTACAAGTATGTGTAATTGTGTATCATATGAAGAAACCAGGGAGATGTACAAATTTATTTGAAATCCAAATATTAAAGAAGGATTTTACCTTTCAATTATATACTGTATATAAGTCACTGCTTAATTATATAGTTACTCATCAAAGTATAACCAAAAATGCTGGACTGTCAAATAAAAGCTTTTGGTGATATTTCATTCACTTTTTTCAAGTCATGTGTATTAAATTTTGATCCATTAAGATTTTTTTATCAATATTCTACTTCCTCTCTCCGTTCCAACTAAATTTGTACATAATCTTTTTCACGAGATATGTCCTTGTTAAACTTGCACATATTCTTTTTCACATTATTGGCTTCCTACATATTTGTTTGACTTATTAATATCTTCAGCTGAAATTAATAAACTATATGTTACGGAAAATTTAACAATGCGATACACGTACATATATATTTTTTGAAAAGCATTGGGACTCATTTCATTAATAAATTTAGGGCAGTACAACAATATTCTAGGATCTAATCGCATAACGGGTAGTCTCAATGGACTATTAAGAAGAAACCTAGCTAATATACTCCCTAATTAATAAGACTTGCTACTAGGCTCACCCCACCTTGTGTGAGCCTCCCACAATGCAAGTAGACTCACACACAACAATTAAGTCTATCCATGATCCTATCAATCCAGCTTCTGAATTAACGGTCACATGCCATCAGGCCCGGCCCAACCCATGAAACATATGAAACCTGCGTTTCAGGCCCCCAAAAAATTAGTTAAAATAAGGCCCTATTTTTTTTAAAAAAATAGCCTAAAATAGGACCCATTTTTTTTTAAAAAAAAACTCAATTGTAGTGTAATTTATTTAAAATTTGTTTTTAAACCCCTTATTTTGGCCCATTTTTTAAAAGAAATTTATTATTATAACTAATTTTAATTATTATTTTTCGGTTCCTCTATTGGGACCCTTTTTAGAAAAATTTCGGTTCATGCCCCCAAATACCTAGGGCCGGCCTTGCATGCCATACAACACCCTGCTACTCGACCCATCTTGGTATAAAATGGTGTTGTGTCGCCTCCGGACTACTTCACCCGCTGTACGTCTCGTTGTTGCAGTCCGCTGATGGATGTCGTGTGTCGATGGAGAAGTGTCAAGTGCAAGTATTTTCCGTTTCCGTTTTGATACACATATTCAAATAGGAGGATAGATAAAAAATACAGGCCCTATTTGCATATCCCCATTCCTATTTACATTTCCGAATCCAGTAAAATTACAAAGTTGTCCTCAATTAATAATAATGGGTTTTATTTAATTTTGACCCACTTGTTCCCGTTAAATCCTAAAACGGTTAATTTCAGTTCCCTTCATTGACTGGAGTGACTGTAATGTAATTTTTAGGAAATCTGAAGAGTAATTTATCACACAGGTTCAAAATTTGGACAGGCAAATCCGCCGGAATATTACTACTGATCGCGGCGGAGTAACGAAATCGCCGGAATCCACCTTCAAGTTAAACCACTGATGAAGAAAAGAAAGAACCCTTTTGCTGATTCCCAGAAACTAAATCCTTCTGAGAATGAGATTGCAGAAAAAACCCATGTCCCAAATTCAAGCGTTTCGGAGAAGAAAGTGTTTTTGCTCTGCCTGGGCTTAAGAATGATCAACTCTTTGCTGGTGCAGACGTATTTTAACCCTGATGAACACTGGCAAGCTCTTGAAGTTGCTCATAGGATCACATTTGGGTAAGATGAAAAAAAAGCTGATCTTTTTGCTGTTGGGATTATGTTTTGGTGATTTTTTTGCTTTGTTTTTAGTTTTACATTGAGTGTGTTTTTGTTGGAATGGTTTCAGGTATGGGCATTTGACATGGGAGTGGCAAAAGGGTATTCGAAGCTACCTGCATCCTGTAATCTTTGCCATGCTTTATAAAGTTCTCGCCTTTTTCAATCTCGATACGCCCTGGTACATGGTAACTATCGGTTTCTGTTTTATTGGCAATTTACGTTTCACTTATTTTGATTGTGCATGGATTCTGTTGTTTCATTATTGTGTTTATTTTCATTTTATCAGCTCATAGCTAGCATTCGACTTATATTTGCAAAGAGGATCTTAATTGTTGTGTACTTCTGTTATGAGCAACTTTTCATACTCCTTTGATGGAGTTAGGTCTTTGATGAAATTTAATCTCTTTGCATTCAAAGGATACAGAGCGTAAAGTTGGATTTTAGAAGGCATTTTGAAAATTAATCTTTCAGTTTACTGGTCTGATTACTCCTGTAAATGCTATGGGCGATTGAACGTAATGCTGATTATTTTGTTATTTGGAACTTAGCTGACTCCTGGTGGTCTAGCTCATACTAGGGATGCTCACTGTCAGCTGTAGGCTTTCTTTTCACAGCTCTACTCATTGTCTCTGATAGAATGTGCATAAGTATCCAGCTCTGTTTTCGTTCTTCCTTTATCTTCTCACTAGGTCTGCACTTCACAGGTAAACGCTCCTCGATTGCTGCAGTCTATATTTTCTGCAGTTGGCGATCTTTACTTGTATAAGCTGTCAAAGGTTGTTTTTGGTGAACACGTTGCGAAGTGGGCAGTATCCTTCTCTTTGAGCTTCAGATATTGTTATTATTATTCATTTTTTGCTTTCTTTTCATAACAGGTATGTCGAGATAGCATATAATTTACATGGCCATGGTCTACTTAACTTTTTATCAGCTCTTTGCTCAATTGGCAAACTGGTTCATGTTTTTTTGCATCACGCGCACATTCTCTAATAATTTGGAGACGGTTCTTACTCTAGCTAGCCTGTATTACTGGCCTTGCATTAGAGGTTCATCCAGCAAAGAACCAGTGGTATCAAGAATCTGGGGTTTAGCCTTAGCAGCTTTAGCATGTGCACTTCGGCCTACTAGTGCCATTACATGGCTCTATATTGGCTTTCTTGAGCTTCTGGTGACACGCCATAAGTTAATACTCATTTTCTTTGAGGTGATTCCTATTGGGTACGTATTTACTGAATGCTGCATTTGATTCTTGGATACCTATTCCTGTTTTAGGCACTAGTTATGTTAGATGGGCTGTTAATATGCATATCTGTGAGCGACAATTTTAAATGTTGTTTCTTGTTTACATATACAATAATACATGTAACATGTTTAACACTAACTAAAATTTCCAATTTACACACAAAATCATTAGCATTTTAACTTTCAGTAGGCTCTAGATAGTCATGTCTAATGCCTCATATCTATTTGTTTGGCCCTCTAAACGAAAATATGGAGCTGCATTATGCATTCGTTACGTTCCTTTACTTGTTTTCTTACATGTTTCATCAGCTTAGTTAAAGTTTAAAGGAGTTCACATCATGCATAATAGATGAATTGGTGATATCCTGCAGTTACCTTTAAGTGTGTAATGTTGCATTGCCATTAGTTTTAGCATAAAAAATGCAGCATGTGTTTATTATTTTTTGTTTTAATATCTTGAATCAGAGGTTTGGTGCTCGGAATCACTCTTCTGTTGGATCGTTTGATGTACGGCTCGTGGGTTTTGGTTCCTCTTAATTTTCTTAAGTTCAATTTCCTTTCTTCTGGTGGAGATTACTATGGAACTCATCCATGGCACTGGTACTTCACCCAGGGGTTCACAGTCATGGTGTTTACTTTCCTACCATTTTCTGTTGCTGGCATTGTCATGTCCAAGGAACGGAAATTATCTGGACTTATTGCTTGGGTACTTGGAGTATACAGTATACTAGGTCACAAAGAGTTCAGGTGACTATACTCATATGAATCATTGAATCATATCCTTACCATTACCATCGTTCTCCCTGTGACTTATCTTATCACCTTCTAATCCATTCCGAGTGACAGATTTGTCCTTCCTGTGCTTCCAATAGCTTTGATGTTCTCTGGATATGCCATAGCTCGACTGGGAAGAGTTGGTCCCTCACACAGCCGAAATGGTACATCTAGGGTTGCTGGTGCAAGATGGACATCAAAGAAAAAATTGGCAGTGGTGTTTATTATCATTAGCAATGTTCCAATGGCTCTTTATATGAGTATGGTTCACCAGGTACAGACAGATCAGCATTGTAAATTAGCTGCACTCTTTCTTCACCTAAATATTTTTTTATCCAAAAGAAACCACGTTTGTTATCTTTCAGTTCTTTGTTGCCTTTGTGTCCTGACTAGCTGTTTCTTGTGACAGCGAGGAACTGAAGATGTCATGTACGATCTTGCTAAAAGAGCTGCCAATGGAGAAGTGACGAGTGTTCTTTTCCTCACTCCATGCCATGCTACACCTTACTACTCAGCTCTACATCGTGACCTTCCCATGCGGTTTTTGGATTGTACTCCAAGGTATGGGTTTATAGATCTCCAATTCACTGAAGCGTATTTTTTTAAAAAATATTACTGAAAATAGCTGTCCCAATATCCTAATACTTCCTTGCTGTGCATTTCAACAGTGAGGAGAAAGGAGTTTTAGACGAATCAGACAAGTTCTTGATGGATCCAGTTGGTTTCACCACTGGATTTGCGAAGAACTGGTCGACACCTAGTCACATCGTATTGTTTGATTCACAGGAAAAATTATTGAAGGAGTTGTTGGTTTCACATGATTTTCACGAGGTTTGGAACTTGTCCTTTTGCTTTTAAGCTAAGGTTTCAGGCTCGAGTCTACAGTTCATCTCAATACTGGGATTTGATATATTGCAGATAAAGAGATTCTTCCATGCCCATTTCAAGGTAGACAGGGAGCTTCAGGCATTGGTTGTTTTATATGCTATAAGAGGCCGTTGATTATGTATCCAGAAATCCCATCTCAAAAATTTCCAAATTTGCATATTCGAGTGTAAAACCCTGGCGATTAGATGTGAAAGTGTTGCATCCTTTCAAGCGTTGAATACTCCTTGACCATTGCAAAATCCATCCTATTTCATGAAGACACGTGAGCCTAAGAACAGGATCATGGAATGAAGATGAGCATCAAAAAGAGGTAAGAATCAAACTCTTGAGCGTTTTTAAGTGGTAGATGCATCAAATTCTTGACCTTTGATTGATCCATTGTACCTTAGTACGTTACTACACTTACTTGTAGCTATTCATTCATTGATTAGAGAGGGAACTCATGATAATTCCACTGACCTTCGAATGACCCATTGTATTTAACTACAGTTACTTGAAACATTGCTAATTTATACTTACAGAAAATCGCTTGTGCTTGCACTTTTTTCATTATATAGCCATTTTGGTTCCTTACGAATGATTTTCTTGTAAGCAGTCGAACAAATAATTTGATTGAAAAGCAAAAGGATGTGTTTTCTTGACATTTTGTAGTAACTAGACGAGAAAAGGGAAGTTTGATATAATAGTATATCCAGTAATTACATAATGCAACAGAAGTACAAACCAGATCGAAACATGATCTTTATTTCCACTTTTGACATATAAGTTTAGGTTCTGCAGAATTGATCTTGATATTTAGTTACCGAGGAAGAGAGCATCAGCATATGATTAATAGTCATAGACCATGTCCTGAAGCTCTGGTAATCATCCATCATGTCCAGCTTCAGCGTTTCTTTGTTGGTCTTTAGGACTAGAAGATAGCAGGTTACATCGCTTTCTTTAACTTCTGGTTCCCTGTATAGTTCTGCGTGCAGATCGAGCACCATACCTAGTAAACAAAATCCATCAGAAGTGCGTCGTTTTGGGGACTAACTGAAAAGCTGAACTTGTAAAGAAAATCGAGGGCTTACTTTCTTGTGTTCTTGTAAAAGCATCCACTAAAAAGTTAAGCTTCCTTATTCTGACAATAACCTGTTGCCATAAAGAAGATGTTATTTTCTTTTGATACAGCTTCAAAGTCATCAATCTTTGTGGTAAAATATATGCATGCAATGATCATTATTCATAAAGAATTTGCCTTTTGTCTCTTAAAAGTAGTGGCACTAATCATTCATTACATGCTAGTATGCTACTTTACCTTAGCCTCTCTGTTGAGTATGATTGACACTAACCTCATGGCCCTCCTTCCTGTTGTTCAGTTAAAGTCAAATCAAGATTCAATACCTAAGTCTCAATAAAACAGGGAAAAAAGTAACCAAGAAAAATTACTGAAAATTTTACCATTTGGCATCTCCAAGAGGATCTGAGAACCCTTGGCAAGAACAGACCTAAAATGCTCGAATTCGAAGTTTACATCAGGGCTGTTCTCTTCGATGGGAAGGATCGGGGCACCTCCATTGATCAGTTTGTTCTTGTACCCTGCTCTTACTTTCAGTGTTGCAGCTCCTCTTAATGCTGTCATAAAAATTTAAGTTTTGGTCAGTTTGATTGATCATAACCGACCTAAACACGAGTGAAAACAAGTATAACATGACTGAATTAAGATAAATTTCATCAAACTGAGACTTACAGGTTGTGGCAGCTGCAGTGAGAGTCAGAATGTCACAAGCACTAGTCCCCGACATGGCAGACCCGAGCACGCATCTGAGCTGTTCTTTCTTGGCTCCCATGGCTTCTGCCACTTTGGCACACTGAGCTGCAACGATCGCGGCTGCAGAGGCTACTGCAGAGTCCTTATCATCATCGTCATCGTCTTCATGGTGTTTCTTCGAAGAAGAGTTCTCTGCAGCAATGGCTGCTAAGGCAGCAGCAAGACCTGCAACTGATACAGCTGCATGAACTTCAGCTCTCTGCAGTCTCTTGTCATCTTTGCTCCTTTTCTTCATCTCTGTCAGCCATTTCTTGATCGGAACTTTTCGCAACTGCTGCCCTATCTTCCATGGCATCTGCATATAACAATATTTCATTAAAATACTCCATAAAAACACACAAATATTTAAAATTTTAAGAGAAAATTGCTCTCACCCATTTCTTCTTGAAATAGCTGTTATAGTTCAATTCTGGATGCATTGCTTGTTGCATCCATATCCATGACTAAGAACAGAACCAGCAAGGTAAGTCCATATTTATCGAAAAATCGACACAAGAGAATAGATTATATATCATACCTTCAAATCATTGGATTTCCATGGAGGCACAAAGTCATCAGGCTCCTCCATCTTGAAGCTCTGGTCCAAGTTCTGAAGTACAGAGGAAATCAAGAAATGAGGATGCTTTAAATAGAAAGAAGATGAAGACTAGGGTTTAGTTTATCATTTCGGGTTACCATGAACGGGGAAATTGAGGTAGGATCGAGTTTCCTGATCGGGGAAGCGTCGCGAAGGACGAGGGAATGGTCGGGCTGGTGATCAGAATGGAAAGCTGCAGCTTGAACAGCAAAGTTGCACCAAGCACTAGACAGCAAATCCATGGTCTCGGGATGTGCTTGAGACATTGTACTCATGGGATTAGCCTCACCAGGATCCATTGATTAGCGAGAGTGATGTAAGAATGGATACTTAGTTTATTGTATAACTAAACACTCTAGCTTATAGGTTTGGTGGATGGATTAATTTATAAAGACAGGGCTCTTCAAATAAAATGGATCTTTACACAATATTTTCAGAAATCCTAATGCAATTATTCAAATTCAAAAAAGCTAAGTACATTTTTAAATTTATACTCTCTCAAAATCTTTAAAATCTTATATACACATTTTGATTCATGTAGAAGGTTAACTTGAGACGGAACTGAATTAAAGTAGATAGTGACGATAAATTTGGCTAAATTTAGCGAATCGATTGTTAATAAACTTAAAAAAAAAATAAATGAATTTCGTTTAGCTTAACATAACAACTAAAATGAAAAATATATAAAATAAGTTGCTTAACTTAACCTGAGATAATTGCCATAAGTTATATTTATTATTAATTTTAAAATAATTTATAACAGTACATAAAGGAAATGTATAAATAGTATATAAAAGATATTTTCATCAAATTGTCAACCTCAGAAGTATTAGATATTTTGAATCATAAATATTATGATAGATACATTTCAAATAAATAAATAAATCAGGTCAATAATTCAATATTAATAAGTACGTACTACCATAATCCTTTTGTCGGTATTAATAATATATCATGCTAAACTACAAGTTATATGATTAATGTTAAAAGCTTTAATTTGGTGGGCAAAGGTGTAAATGTGGTCCTTTTACACTGTGGAAAGTGGTTGGGTTAACACTTTTTTTCAGAGTTATAAACAAAGAATTAGGGGACAAGGGCGGCTATTAACAAATTAATGAAATCATTAAGGGTAGTCGTATAACTTGAGTATTACATTACCCCACGTAATTACATTGACACTTCCGCTTAATTTTAATTTACGATGCCACCAGTCTGCTCTGGAATAACCTTGATCCGGGATGAGTTCCAATCCTAACCTGCGGTTGTTCTCTCACTTAGCACCTGTAAAATAAAGTCTTCGGGGTCTCTCGAGGGTAGACGCTCTGGCGTGATGATTAAGATTGGGCTCTTTGCAGGGAGATAGAATATGAATGAATATAGAGACTATCTAAATCTGATAGAACATACCTTTAACCCCTGGGCTCTCCTCTATTTATAGTGACAGAGTGAGGAGAGAGTTTAACCGAGTGGTCCTCCCATTGTCGCGTACCCGGGGATAAGGGGGTCATTATCATGTCCTTTCTGTCCCCGGGTCAATGCCAATATAGCTGATGTCTTGGAAGGACCACTTGTGGGATGAGCTCTCCCTTTACCTCTGCCAGTCCAGTACATGGGTCGAAACTCATATCACCAATTTATTTCTTACAAAATGTAGCTTCTAGCACACAACTACTTCCTGATTTCTTCATAAATTTTCACCGATTTCTTACATGCACCTTCTAGCAATTTCTTACAGTTAATTTCAGCAGTTTTCTGCTGAATTAGACAGACCCGACACTTCTACAAATATGTTGTTGTATTGTGGGACCTGATTACTTTTGCAGGACTATTTGTGAGATAAAATGATGTAAATACCTGTTATACATATTTTTAGGCTGATATACATGTAACTGAATTGAACTATAATATATTATATCACGAAATAAATTATTTATAGCTGAACTAAGTGATAGTGATATACTCCCTTCATGTCGGCCAAAGTTTCTTAGTTGATTTTGGATCGGATTTTATGAAATAGTATTTTATATGTTATGTTGTAGTTTTTTAAGGGCAAAGGGAAATATCACTAATAATTGTATATGAAAACTTATTAAGGGTAAATATTTTTTTAAAATATTTCCCTTGCCAAAAAAAGGAAAGAATGGAAGCAGGAAATTTTGGTTGGGACGGATAAAACACAACCTAGAAAATTTTGATTAGGATGGAGGGAATACATTATTGAGAGGGAATAACAGGATAAATGTTTGCAAGATCATGGAAAGGCTATCTGGCTAAGAGAGATGAATATATGTATAAACTGGTAAAGCTTTTCTTTACGTCCTCTCCGCCAGAGATGCAACTAAAAGGCATTCATGAACTTCTTTCAGAGCTGAATCAATCAATAAACCGTCACTGATATATAAAACTAGTGCAGAAACCCTGCATTAAGGTCGCTTGTTTTGATGTTGCACAGTGGATTTTAACCGCAGCTAGATTAGGTCACAGAATTTAGGTCACGGTGGTTTGGAACTGGTTTTCGTGGGAACAAAATGTCGGTAGTCGACCGTTAATGTTTTAATTTGATCAATTTTCATGTAGCTATTTGTCCCATCACTGACAAATTCATGAAGGCATATATTAACAAACACCATTAATTTGATGTTGATTTTTATCATTAACACAAAATGTATCAATATATAGACGCCAATATTTTCAAATTAACTAATTTAACATGATATACTGCTCCCTACGTTCCAGCCGAAACTGCAGAGAGATAAAATGGAAGTTAAATTTTGAATTTAACAAGAATGTGGGTCAAATAAGTGGAGAAAAATGAAATGATACTACCAAACACATCAAACTCTAGCCTACACTAGGTGCTCAAGTTCTCCGATATCCAGACCTAAACCTTGTCGCCAGTGATGTCACGACCTCTCAATTAATGAAATATGAAAAATCTCTGACCTATTCCACCATGATTTACCTAAACTCAATACACAGTATGAATTATACAATTCACATACTTATTCCAATATTTTCAAACTAAGTTATTCAACATGATATATATATATATTCATTTATTTATGTGTATATATTTATATATATATATATATTATTTGG
Source organism: Sherardia arvensis (assembly GCA_948330725.1). Classification (NCBI taxonomy): domain Eukaryota; kingdom Viridiplantae; phylum Streptophyta; class Magnoliopsida; order Gentianales; family Rubiaceae; genus Sherardia; species Sherardia arvensis. The sequence goes on from OX415235.1 coordinate 50,307,459, forward strand.
TTTCCATTCCACCAGTGATGCTACCAGCTTCCAGTCCCGATTCGGAGTACTACTGGTGCTACCGGTCCGGAGATGATCCCTGGTGATCATTTTCTTCAGGATTTGGATTCTAGCCCACCGTCACCACAAGCTTCTCCTCCTCATCATCAGAGGCCGAGCCAGTGGGTTTCTTATCCGATTGGTTGGGAGGAGGAGGGTCGGGTTTGACAAGGGTTTTAGGGATAGATGTGCTCCCTGCCATGTTTTTGACACTGATCGCTATCCTTGCCCAAAGTGGAACTCCGAGGCAAAAAGGGAAGACAAGACGGAGCTCCGGCCCACTAATATTGAAGCGGAGCATGCCAACCAGTTTAATATTTAATCCCGATCCGACCAGAGGTGGTGAAGAGAATTGAATGAATTATAGTAGAAGGATGATCTGGGATTGAGGATGGTGTTTGGGTTGATATTGAAGTAGATGATACTTGTTACTTTAGATTATCAAACCGTCAAAAATACATATTTAATGCTAGTCGTATTATTATTTAAAATTTTAAAATTTCCGCCAGTCTAAAGTTATGTTGGTACTATTTAAAAACATGATCTTAGCGAAAAATCGAGATTTGTCATAGAATTTCCCCTATTATTTTGATTTATAAGCTCACAAGTGTATGATTTAAGTTGTGACACAAACTAAAATGGAGATGGATGCATGAAAAAGAAATTAGAGGACCCCAAAAGGGCATTATGGCAACTTAATTGAGCAGATTTTGATTGGAAAGAGAGGAACATGATGAAGATTGAAGATGATCAAAGGAGGGGCAAGCAGCACACATGGATACCACTACAACAATGTTCAAGGATAGAATGTTGGAAAGGGAAGCATTGAGGTCCCTTTCTTTTTGGAACCAGAAAATTCCATGAATTAATTGTGTGAAGAGTTTTCAGATCAAATTGCCAGCTAAACTTTGTCCATACTATGCATCCAATCCAACTTCCAAATTCTTGACATCAAAGTTCCCAACAACAATGTTCTCATTTGATCTTCAATTTCAATTGTTATAAGCTAGGGTTTCTTCAATTCACTATGATAATTTCACTTTGGGTTTTTTTTTATTGATTCAATTAACTTAATTAATAGTCTCCAAGGCCAAAGAATTTTGTAAAATACAGAAAAGAATTGATGCTGCATTATTACCAAGCATGCGTAGGAGAGTATCAAGAATATTTAGAAAGAAAAAAGTAGGTGCCCATGATGGAAACTATGCCCTTAATATGTTAATTAAAATTATAAATATGGATATTCTAATCTGAAAGATGTGCATAGTGTAGTACAACTCATTGTGCTGCTTCTAAAGCTAGGATTTGTTCTAAAAAAAAAAAAGAAGAAGCTAGCTAGGATTGTATCATATTGGCTATCCATCATATTTTAAAAGGGCTGATAGGTACATGTCTAAACGGATTATGCAGGTTTAATAATGTGGTTATAATGTGGTTAAACGACCCAATTACCCTCAAAAATTCATTTTTTAGATTTTTAACCCTAATTTTACAGGGATATTTCTGACATTTAATCACATTTTTGAATCTACAAAATCCGTTTGAACCTACACCTAAAATCTTTGTATTTTAATAACATAATAATACACATAATTTTTTTTTGAAATTTTTATGATAATTTAAATAAGGTGCAGAATTAATGAATCCAACATAATCGTGTTACTACTCCCACTCGAGGTATTACTTAAAAAAAGAGATCGATGCATCGTAAAAATCCTTAGTTGATGATTGCTTTGATTAGGCTCATGTGATAGAGAACTTTAACCGTAATGCACATTCATATTAAATTGCACTCTTGTCCCCATAATGACATAATCAAAAGTTAAATCCGATTATTTTTTTAAAATTTTCTATATAATAATTGCAGTTAATATACAAGTTATTCCTTGAAAGCCATTCTCTCTTTTTTTTACTAGAGGTTGGGCTAAAAGATACACCTGACTATATAAATATAACTAAATCCAATGAACCAACTAAACCCTAAATTAATAATTATTGAACATTCTCTCTTTATATGTAGCTGTTGGGCTGATACATTATTTATTTGACTAAACAAATATATATATAGCTTATGAATCCAATGAACTAAGACGATTACGAGAAAGCCCTACACCTATAGTAAGAGAATTATGAACATGATTTTAAATTTTTTATTTTTTTATCACCAACATGCTTATTCAAATCTACGACCTCTCAACGATTATTAATTCCTTCTCTTGCAAAATTATTTTATTTGGATATAGTCATGACCCTGAAATACTGGTATTTTTTATTTTAATATTGCGTTTTTTAAATGTCGAACAAGCTGAATGTTGGAACTACCGAACCCACCAAAACTCAAACTAATATGATATTGTTTACATTGGTCTAGCGTTTTGATATTAAGACTGTCGAACCCACAACAGCTCAAACATGATATAATATTGTTCTGATTAGTCCAAGTACAAACCCCGTACGATTTTAAACATTGCGTCAATTTCCAAAAAGTCGGTTACTGGTGTGTCGGGACTATTCACTTATAAGGAGAGGAGTGGTTCTCCCAGCCTTCGATGTGAGAATTGGGTTGACCACCCACTATCACTATTTAAGAATACATAGAATGGTGAATACATATTGATGGGTATTTAGAGCATGCATGCATGGAAAAGGTATTCCATTTCAACACCTATTATCTCATCTCATATATAAAATTTTATACAGACAACCTTATTGTGAATAGATTATACAATTTTGATGAGAATGGATGATGCCAGATCAGTATAAACGTTGAATCTGGATTTAAATGTTCTGTATCTGTTATATATTTTTCATATCATTGATATAAATATGTGATCTGTGGAGTATATCATGTTGTTTTTAAACAAATATAACACTTTCCAATACACTGAATAGTGTTAAAGAAAACAAATATATACAATGAAAGAATGTGATAGAACTAAACTTACGTTGTACACATTTGTCGCAAGAAGTTGTAATTTAGCAGTGAGAGATTAGTTGGTCTGTTGATGTCGATCTTCGGGAAGCAAAGTTCCATTCTTGTCTGCACAGATGCATGCATGCCCAGCCTTTGGTAGGTAAGAAGAGCCAGTTCTCATTGGTCCATCTGGAGATCCCAACAAAACTAACCTAGATATTAGTCCTATAAATACAAGTTTAATCACACTTCCCTCGGAATTAAGCAACGAATTAGCATGCCAGATATGGTATGGACATAGTAGATTAGAGTAATTAAAGAATTAGGTTATAACTTATAACGAGGAATTTAATTTAACTTTTTCGATATTGGCGGATTTAGAAATTTATATTATTCCAAACTGAAAAAAGGCTGCTACATAATGACGGGAGAATCAGTCAGACTTAAAACTCATCCCTGGTGAATTGTAGAAGGCGGCCAGGCTTAAAACTCATTCCATCAACGTCGGTGAAGAGTAATTTCGGTTGTTCGGCCACCGAGAGATCAGAAGGACGCCTGAGTTTGCCTAAAGGTACGTCCGCCTCTGCTACTTAACATAGTTTAACGATGATCGGCGGATATTTTATCACAATATTTTTCAACATATTTTAATTATATTCATCATTTTTCAAATTTAACTCCATTTTAAGAATAATTAAATATTAATTAAGAAAATTTGTTAGGTTTATAATAACATTATCAATATTTTTATTCACATGTTTAAATTGAAGACATTTTGGATGAAGATTTCACGTGATAAAAAATAGTCCATCAATTCTGGGGCTTTGGGAGTTTGAAAATTTTCAAAAACAATGGATACATTACAAATGGATGAACTTCTGAAATGGATTGGATCTGGATACATTACAAATTCATACACTTCTGGGCCGTTTCTTGTGATCTTAATTTAAAAAGGCTTACGGATCAATGGGTAGTGCAACTGAAATCTGAATTTGAATCACACAATTATAAAGATCTGCTTCCATCAACTTACATGTGAGTATAAAGTTTAAATATATATTATTTATGTGTAATATTTTGATATAAATCGAATATGTCATAGAAAATCTAACTAAGCAGGACACATGAGTAGTAATTGTAGTTTGGAAATGTACTTGACTCGACGTAGAATTAAATGTGACGGTTTATAGAAAAGATCATGATATATGACTTTTTAAACATTTTATACGAAATTTTATATTCGTTGAAAAACTTTATTGCAGATTCAAGACACAATGCAAGTTTTCAGAACATACATTCGGACTGTTTCACAGTTCATAATTAATTTTCTCAAAGATCATCAGCAAGAATCATCATGGAAAATTGGTGCTGTATGTAGAAAACACATTTGATCATGTTATAACAAATTCAGTCATCTCTAAAAGTAGTTACGACAATTCTGCAGGAAGAGCACAATCATTTTATTAGTCTAAAATTCCAATTCTACACGAGCTACTTATTCTTTATTATTAAATAAAGGGACAAGTAACATTTAGCGGTCATTTTACATCAAGTAAATTTGACCGCAATTTGCTCATTCTAGTCCAGAATCTATTGAAAGTGCTTGAATCTATCACTCTACCTGATCGATCCAGCCTAAATACAAATATATGTTTTAAAATTTAAATACATATAAGATTAAATATTCAAATTCGAGTCAAAAATTGACAAGTTGAGAGGAATACTATTTCAATTTTCTATTTGGGTTAAGGAGTGTAACATATCATTTTACAAATAGTACATTAAGTGGGGTTAGAAGTTTTGAAGGCAATTTTGATCCAACAAGTTCATTTAACAAGATTTTGAATTTTGATAATGAAAGCGAAAATCCAAAACATGAAAATCATGGAGAATGAGATGGTACGAGATGACTCAATGATTAGGGTTTCTTTTATAATTAAAGACTTCTTTATTTGACTACATGTGAAATGATATACTATAAGAAATTAAATCACAAGACTCGATTGGTTTTCAATAAATCACACTACTTTAATTATATGCATAAATCCAAAATGTCACACGACGCTAATCGATATCAACCCTTTGATTATTAATAAACATATTTTATGAAAATGACATAATATGTGTTGATTATGTCCCTTTTTACTTATTTTTTAATCACAATTAAACTGATCACAAGTACATTTCACCAATTTTCTTAATAGTAAATTACAATGTATTGAGTAAAAAATCCCACAAATATTGAATGTAAGTACTCTTGTAAAAAGTAATTTTTTAGGTAATTGATAGATGCAATCCAACATTACTTTTGCAGTCCGTGTTTATATTTAAAGTACCTGATATACCCTTATTTATGGAACCACATTCACTTTTGAATAAATACTGAGGATATTTATATCACTTCATACATAAATACGAATTACATAAATAAATACCGGAATGCATATATCAATACTTTTATTTTAACAGCCACAACTGGGGGAGTACATGATAAGTAAAAATAAGTAAGCATATATATGGTTTAATTTGAGTGTACCACAAAAGCCCTTCCTGAGAAAAGTAAAATAAAGTACACTAAAAATAGCATATATATACTCCTATAAGATTAATTATAAGTTTATAATTGTATAAAATACATATTAATATTAATATCTAGTACCATCTTAGTAAAATAATTAGCTATAGCTAGGATGATGATATGGTGTCGAATTTCTGGGCAGCAGCAACTGCAAGATTGCGCATTACATCAACTTGAAGCTTCAATGACAAGATGTAATCTAGGGTTTCCCTCATCAAACACATACCATCCATCATTTCCCCTCCTGGTACAAGCTTTTTCAGCACCTCAGTCCTCTTTTTTATCACTCCTTTTTTACTGCATTTCTTGGCCATCCTTCTGCAACTTTTCCTCAGTATTTTCTTGCTCCGAACTCTTTTGTTACTCCTTATCATCATCATCGTCGTCGTCGTCTTTTTATTCTTAACGTTGCCAAGAACACGAGAGATGAGGGCCTTGTTCCTGGGATCGATCGACGCTTTCGCCACGATCGCTCGACTCCAAGAAGAGGCTGATGTAGTGTTGATTCTTGTGGAGGCCATTGCTACATCAGCTGACAGCTTTATCGCATTCTTCCTCTCAAGAATGTTCATCTCCATCTTCGAAGAATCGTAAACCTGCAAACCTCGTATCCATTTTTTCAGGAATTCTTGCCTGACTGAGCTCGGAGACCACATTTTGCCAATGCTGGTGAACAAGAAGGAGCTGATAACATAGCAGAAAGAAATTTATCATCTTCATGCATACATAGCTACTAGAACAATTATCATCATGATTGAGAGAACAAAATGATTACCTGAGAGAAGATGATATCCTGAAAAGACACACAGTCACGCAGTGGAGGGTGAGAGAGAATAAGGGGGAAGATGGAATGGAAATGAGAGAGCAGAAGAATGTGCAGAAAGGTTCATTTATTTGCACAAAGGGAAGTGGTGGGGGCATGTGAGATAAAACACAGCACATGCAGGCACATGGAATGGAACTAAGGGTCCCAAATCAAAACACACAACACCTCCGTTAATAATACTACACATCGCACATCCGTATCTGAAGCTACAAAATTTCACTGTCGGTTTGGTTCTTCTTCTTCTACTAACAGCAATTTCGTTCCGTTCAAATTCGAATTTGTTTTATGCATTCATTAGTTCACGTGTTTTCAAATAAAGTTTTGGAAGAGTATCCATGAGTTCACTAACATCAGATTCGACTCCGAGTAGTTTGCTAATGTGAAAACTCTAATCTCTGCCTGTCATTTAACTTCTATTTATTAACACGATCGTAATTCTTTCAACCACTGACTCACAGGGAAACCAAACATTTAACCTCATTCATTGACATCTGTACCACATGTAAAATATCGACTATAATACAACTGTTTGATAAATGTAACTCTTCCATCAAAGTTGTTGCTGCTTCCAACGCTAATGTGTCCGTGGATTTTGAATATGCAGAATTCATATTAGCAACTGCTATCTGAGTTAAAAATATCCACTCCGATTCCAGCCGTACTTTAATGAAATCCGGCATTCATATCGATAAGTTTTCTTAATAGCACTATTCAGTTATCTTAAATGTACTCCAACTCAAATTAATCACTTCATTTTAGACAAAGAGAAGGTATATATATATAATTAAAAAAACAAACAAAATAATTTTTTTAACATTTAAAAAGAGTTTAAAAGAATATATAAGTAGTAGTACACTATCAAAGAGAGGGTTGTCCAATTCAATACCAGGCCAAACATATACATTATCGACTAAACCGTACGTTTATTGTGCGCAAAGATTAGACTAATGAAGACTAAAAGACATTATTGATAATGATCGTTATGTCTGAAATGACTAAAGAGATTTGAATTTGGATAGTACATATATGTCAATTTACACTAATTTTATTGATATTTGACAAGATATTACATTATGAAATGACAAAACTAATTAATTGTCGGATTTTGAAAAGCCATCTATCCGACATGGTGTGTATGAAAGAAATTAAAGGCGGTTAGATAATTAGTTGTTTTTTCGCTTCTAAAAATGGCAAAATTAAATGTTTATAAACAAGGTTCATGAAAATTGAGTGTTTATGAATAACTTAGTTAAACGATTAACTAAACAATTAACTAGAGGTTTAATCAAGTTCCAATATAAAATATCTATCAGAGAAATGCTGATCATACTAATTAGACTAATTATCATATTTCAAATCAGAGATCTAATAAAATTATAATACATCAGAAATATTAACTATCCGCCTTTAGTAATATTAACTAACTGTCGTGAAAGTCATGAACTGTATAGCAACGGATCCACATCCAAATTCAATCCATTTTGTTTGTCAGAAATTTTCAACATCTACAACACTACAAACATTCTGATGTGTGTTGTTTATGTGTAAAAATCTTGATCCAAAACACGTTGGCAACACAAAATCAAGCATTCAAAAACTAGATATTAAGTTGAGATAATCAATCGGTCTCTATCTAATTATATATGAGTCAGGACTGCAATTAGAAAAGTTATTGGAACAGAAAAAAACACTTTACCAGAAGGATCAGATCTGAAGGATCAGATCTGAAGGATCAGATCTGAAAGATCTAAATATTCTGTGTAGAGATTATTAACAGTTATATATGTGTTAATATGATCTAATATTTGCAAGCTGATTATAATTTTTTTTCATTTAAAAAAGAAGATATATATTTAAGAGGTAGAGGAAATGTGATGCAAACCTAACACATGCAACTTAACGTGACTACAGAAAAACATTGCCCCTAATGCACGAATGTGCATGCTCGCTCACTGGACTTTTCTGTCTCTGTGTCTTTAATCTCTATATATAATTAATGACTACCACTCACAGAATTCCCTAAATTTAAGGGATCAATTAGATAATTAATCAAATGAATTTATTCACAATTCAATCAGCCGTCATTTATGGCTTTGGAGTACTGTTTGTCAAAATAGTGCATGATAGCAAGATGGACTATAGAGCAATATCGTCAAACGTTGTTACTTTAAAATCAGTTTCGTTGATGTAATTTTATTTTCTTATTTGTTAGTAAGAAGTAGCATTTTGTATGCCGCGCGATCTTCTGATTCAATTAAAAGAGGGTAAAATTTTGAGGAAAAATTGATTTACTATTACTCTTAAATGTCAGTGATGCTGCCCGCCTGGTCGGTCCGGATTGTCCCCTGATCCCTGATCCAATGACCTGGCCCTGCAAGACAGAGCCCCGGGAGGTACCCGAGAGTAGACCCTCCAGCGTGATGATGAAAGATGGATCCCGGGAGAGAAAAGGGGTATTCACTAGAATAATGAAAAGATACTTACTTGGAATAGTGCCGAGGAGCACTATTTATACAGTAACTCATGCTCTCTATGTGGTCCATGCTCTGGGTGTTTTCTACTGTGTTTGTCCATATCCGAGTTGTACGACCCCGAATGCTGCCATACTACCTTACCTTATGCTGGGCCGAGCCCATGCTACTACTGAGTAGTTGGGCCTGGGCCTAATATCACCAGTCAGTGGCCGTGAAATTCCGTAGTATTGTTTAGATATTATAATAATTTTATAATGATAATAATGCCGAATTATATTGTGAACATATATAGTTATGAGATTTGATTTTTGTATTTCTAGGATTATAATTGGTTTTCTCAAAACCTCAAGGTTACAATAATACTTACAAAATGGTCTAATTTAGAATCAAAATTACGGAACCTTAACATTCATTTAAGGATATAAGTGGTCGAACTCACTTGATCATAGGGCAAGCCTTGTTTAGCCAAGGTTAGAGGGTCGAATTCGAATTCCCTCATTCAAATCATTTCCCCTCTGATCTCCTGTGTCAAGTCTCCCGAAGTAGTCAATCAAGAGACGAGATCTGCATCAACGGTGTGCAGAACAGAGAAGCATCAAAGCCAATATAAGTGGGATATTCACCTCACTCTAATAAAATATCAAGTAGGGTGAAGATATACGCGATCAGCAAAATATGATAGAATATGGTAGAATTAGATTATATTAAGTGTAAGATTTTTGTAATATAAATAAAAAGAAAAAAATGAAAAAATAATGCAAGTGGAGGGTTTGGGAGAGTCATGTGGTGGAAATGTAAAGTGTTTAAATTGATGAGCAATTGCGGAAGGGGCATGTGATGGATGTGCACACATGACACATGGGGGATGGGCCATTCACGGTTTCTACAAAGCTCAACAATGCCCTCAATTTTCAATCATTAATGTTTTCTTTTAACTCTAACTCTTTACTTAATCCATCACATTTGTTCTTGAACTGATTCTATATGTTTCCATTTATAATTCATGCTTTTAATGTTTTATAATTTTAGAAAATCAAAATAATACTTAACTGTCATGTCATATCTTGTGTCGTGCCGGGTCTGACAAATAGTACTTAATTGTCATATCATATCTTGTGTCGTGTCGTGTCTGACACTTATCTGATACGGAGACACGATATTAAACTGTCATGTCGAAGCAACATAGAACTGATGAATATATAGTCGATGTTAAGACCCTGTCCAGTTCAACTTATTGCAGCACATTTCAGCACAGCACATCATTGGTCAGCACAACACAACACTCATCAGCACAACACTTTTCAGCTCAACGCACTTAGGCTTAAAATTGACACTATTTTTATGTTTTGTAAAAATAATATTAATTAAGTAAACTTTTTAGTTCGTAAGTAATAAACATTGTGTTTTTTCTTCAACTCAAATGAACACTATTCAATAATTTCACCACTATTCAGCACAAGATCAGCATAGCACAACACTGATCAGCACAGCTCAGCACTCATCAGCACAGCACAACACTGATCAACACATCACAATACCAAATAAGTTGAACTGGACAGGGACTAAGAGTGAAAACGGAAGCAAATGGCTGAAGTGACGAACCAGAATGATGATTTCACGATTCATGCATGAAGTGATGAATCTGCAGCTAGTCATATTCCAATACACAGAGCTTGATCATCCCGACATGCTACATCACGCTGACGTTACTTTTAGGCGACATGGAGCTACACTCACGCCCGCCCGTCCACATGCACTTACGTTCCGACTAAAGTCCTCTCGTATTATTCCCACACATGCTCGAACCGACGATGATGTGGGCAAAGGCCAATCTCATAACACAAAATAAATATCAAATGCCTACATACATAGACTAGGGTTTCATCATAATTGAGGTTGGAAGCTTTCAGTTCACCACATATATCTTTATTTATTTCACTATCATCTTAGATCAATTCAATTTGTTTTTAATTTTAGTGATGCTTTAACATTGTTCAACATAGTTGGTTTTAGGTTTACCTAACGAATTGTCAAAAGGTCTATCAATTATGTTAATTTATCTTACTAATAATCTATGCTCTATATTTTTCTATTTTTGTTTCAGTTCAAAATTCGATACGAGTTGCATATTAAATTAAATTAGTTTGGGTTTAACTAGTGCTCAGTTAGAGCAGAACATTCTACTACTAGATCCATTGTACTCATAGTACGACTCTCTTTTCATTACTAGTAATACATCACCTCACTTATCGAAATATCCTCTCTATTATAATATCCAAACGACTATCCTCCGAAAAGAAGGCATACAGAAATGATTAAGGCTCATCAAACTGAACATGACGAGAGATATAAATTCATCTAGAGAGGACAGATCAAGACTCATAAAATCTTGCAATGAGAGTGATAGATAGAGCGAGGTGCAAACTTATCAGCGCATAAGCATGGATAGACATGGCAACCGAATGGATGAAAAAGAGTATGGTCAAACACAGCTCTAAAACTGACCTCGAATGATAATTTATCACCAAGAACTAACTTTGACAGAGGATTGATTAAGTAAATTGCAAAGTTAAAAGGGTTCCACCAAATAATTACTGTACAACAGAAGAATGAAAAGACATTGCAATGCCGGCATATTAATTACATCACGTGATTGGTCTTGCAACCTTTTTTTCATTCATCTGTTGTCGTGTCTATATATAAATAATGTTTACCTTAGTTGTATGTAATTGAAAAGATTAATAATGACCAATTTGTTTTACCATTTATACTATGCAGGTTACACTTGAATGGAATAAATTTGTAAATTAGAGTACTTTTTTTTTGAAAGGTTTGTAAAGTAGAGTACTTGTATATATCTTTCAGATCAATCCTAATCCAATACTATTGCATTAACATATATGTCAATGTAAGAAATATATGAATGAGTGTATGCATTAGACTGGGGACCCCAGATTACAGCAGAGGGATAAGAGAAACACTATGCATACATTAACAAGTGCATGTGTGGCATTAAATATTAACAAGACGGGAAATATGAAGGGTTTGAATCTGCCCAGTAAATTCATACACACCATAACCTTAAACAGAAACAACAAAAACAGTGAGATCGATGCAAGATCAAATGATATGAAGGAAGCACAGGAAAAAACGGGAGATTTTCTGGTGTCACTCCAAGCATCACACAAACTGTGTTGACAGCAGCGAAGATGGGCCATGAAGAATTTATACCAAACAAACATTAGGAGGATGGGCATGCAGATCGCAGAAACCAACAAACGCCACATGAATGTGTTGACAAAGGTGTCAGCAAAACATGATTCTGATCAGTAAATCAAAACAAAAGACCGAAAATCGATCGACGTTACGTATTTTCATGAATCTGCAGATGTTTGAATCAAGATCAAGAACCTAACCATCGCCATTGCACGTGTGGATCAATTAATGATGGAACCACTCGTCGGGATAGAGACCATGCATAAGTCTCTGCATATATAATTGAGAATTTATCCCATCATGCCTCAATTATTATTGGGTGTTGCTATACACAATCCAATATTTTACCCGTGTAGTCCAAAATATGTTGTAAAAGTATCAAAATGCCCTCAATTTATTTGATTTTTGAAAAAACTAGGCAACTTGCAGGGGGCGGTAGTGTCATTTCATTGGTATTTTGGACTACGCCGAGTAAAATACTACACATCAGTTATTATTATTGTATAGTGTAGATGTAGGGAAATTTAGAGATTTTTTTTTGTGTGTGGTAATTTTCAGCTTCAAAATAGAGATTTGAAAGAGAGAAAATTGTTTTCATACAACTCCGACTTTATTTTACATACAAAACCCTTTTCCCTGAGAACAAATTTTAGATATGGGATTATAGACATTCATCCTAATTTCAAAAGCATTAGTATAATTGATAGTAAGAATTCATTCTAAAATTTAATAAGCTATTTTCTCTATATATTAGTATGTGTAATGGACAATAAAGTAATATTATTTCTTAAACTCAATAATGATAGTATGGACAAGATTATAGAAAATATAATAAGCTTATGTAGTTTAGATTTGTGTGTGCAGTGGACGGAATAATAATTGTATTCAAAAATAAACACGTGCATGCACGCGCAGGTCGGCCGTTGAATGTAACTTCATACACCCCTGAGATCTCTTCCAGCATTTCTGAGAGTTCTATACTTGACAGATATTTTCATTTATTTATTTTTTCTAATTTTAGTTTATTTCATATTTTTGTTTCTTTTTAGATTTGCTGAAATAAATGGGCACTAGTGGCATATATAATTATTTAACGTGCGTGGATAGTGCGTGTGTTGCACGTGCAGTTATTCCCAATGCGTTGAGGTAAAAGATCATGTTTTTTTGGTTACTGTTAAACAAAAAATATTATAGGTCCCATTATAGATTTTACATCGGACCTTTGAAAATTTAATACTTACCCAATCGCCCAAATTAAAATATGTGAGATAATGTATAATTAATGGAATGAATTATTTACATCAAAGATCACAATTACATTTTTCTAGAGTTAAGTATAATACAAATCTAACCTGAAGGTGACTGACAACATGCATGCGTGTAAGACCAAAAACATCCATTAACCAATATATCCTTTGGAAAACACCCTGTTAAAATTGCTTTCGAGACTGCTTCCTGCGCCATGCATGGTGTCCAATTATCATAGCGGCATTTCTAGTAAAAGGAAAGCAAATTATAAAGGTAGCATGAAACTCATTTTAATTACTATATTATTTTACCTTTTAAAAAAAATTCACTTATTTATTCAAGTTATAAGAAGATATAAGTTCTCTACCATTTAAATTAATTTTTAGCGTATCAAAATTTGGAGGGGCCCTTGAATCGTGCACGGTCTGTGCGGCTGCACGATGCCACAAATTCCCTAGGGCTCAAAAGTTTAGTAAATCATAAAATTGTATATACAATCGAAGAGCAATGAGGATGATCTGTGAATTACCATGATAAAATCAAATTTGAATTTTGTTGCACGATACATGCTCATAATAAAACCTTCTCCTTTATACTTGGTGAGATGAAAAGCAATTGTTGATTAAGCATTACTAATTATGTTATTGAAATTCGAGTGTGAATTATTTACCTTGTTATCATTTTTTGATTTATTTTTTAAGATCTTAGGTTTATAATACTCAATATAACGTTTTCAAATTGTTCATTTTATAATTTTATTGGATCAGTCTCGTTGATAGGTGATTTAATTACCTCGTATGTCAGTATTAAATTTTTATCGGATCGGATATATGAATCTTTTTTGCACAATGAAATAATTTGACTATAGAAAACGATATATGGGCCGGTCGCATCCATCATCTTGACTGGACTTCGATGAAACCGATCAGAAGTCTACAACTAGGAAAAGTCATAAAAAAGATCGTCTAAGTAAATGCAAATGACCAAATAGGTTAGAAGAATAGACTCACTATAATTTTTTCTACAAACAGTGCTATTGTACCTCCAAGTGTTTAAATAAGTGATAATATACCCCTATGTTTTTCAAAAGTGCCACTATACCCTCAAATGTATAATTTGGACAGAATTTTCTTTTGCAAAAGGTAAAATGTCAAGAATACCCTCACTATTATTTAATGGTAAAAAAGAAAAATTTTAAGATGAAAATGACCCAACCAATTCCGTTATTCATCGGATGAACGCGTTTGAAGCCGAGAGGATCAAAACCACCGTGCCTAAAAATTAGTGTGAGTCGGGGGGACTGAAACCGCCACACCCAGTAATAATTTGTGTGACTAGCTCAAATTACCAAATGAGAGAATAGAGTTGGCGAGATTATGGTAAATTCATCAATGTTTTCAATTTGTTGAGTTTTTGAATATAAAGGTTAATTTTTTTCAATAATAATGTGCATTTATTCTGTAATTCAGTGATATCGGTATGTTGGATTTTTTTTGGCCCGTGGGCATTTGGATCATGGAAAAAAATAACCCAACAGTGAGGGTAAAATTGTCTTTTAGTTCAAAATGGTGTTGAAAAATTGGCTTTAGAGGTACACTTCTTTATTTAATGTAATTATAGAGATACATTAGCACTTTTAAATTATTTCGGGGTATATTGACACTTTCTTATAAATATAAGGGTACCTCTGCTTTTAATGTGTTTGACAAAGGTGTCAACAAACATGATTCTGATCAGTAAATCACCCGTCTCAACAAAACAAAAGACCCAAGAAATCGATCGACGTTAACATCCAGAATATGTATTTCATTGTCTCATGGTTCAAAATGGAAGTCTCTTAGAATTTTTTACTTACCAAATTTTTTATGCGCATTGAAATAAAAGACGCTCAATGGTTACTGAATTTAGAATGACCTGACTTACTCTCTACTGATACATGTAATATTGGGTGAGTGGAGTGTTGAGAGCGAGCGAATCACCCATTCTTATTCTTACATGTATTTCATATGAATCCACGGAAGTTTGAATCAAGATCAAGAACCTAACCATCGCCATTGCACGTGTGGATCAATTAATGATGGAACCACTCGTCGGGATAGAGACCATGCATGCGTCTCTGCATACATAAT
This sequence comes from Sherardia arvensis, assembly GCA_948330725.1. Taxonomy (NCBI): domain Eukaryota; kingdom Viridiplantae; phylum Streptophyta; class Magnoliopsida; order Gentianales; family Rubiaceae; genus Sherardia; species Sherardia arvensis. The sequence continues at coordinate 50,322,883 of OX415235.1, forward strand.
TGAGAATTTATCACATCATGCCTTAATTATTATTATTATTATTATTTGGCTAGCTATTTGATTATCATTATTATAATTTCACACTTGTCCGACGTAATTTTCATACATTTCTGACTTACCAGATGATGAATCTCTATCATTTTGACACTCGTTTTGGGTAATTATCATGCAGTACCGACACTACCACACAAATGGCAATGTTAAGTCCAAAAACTATTGTATAGTGTAGATGAATGGAAATCTAGAGATTTTTTTTTTTTGCGTGTGTGGTAATTTTCAGCTTCAAAATAGAGATTTGAAAGAGAGAGAATTGTTTTCATACAACACCAACCCTATTTTATATAAGTAATTTAAATTTTAGATCTGGTATGAAATCATTCCATAAGATTATAGACATTCCATAAGAATCAAAGAGATTGAAATTGTAGCATCACAATACTCTAAAGTCCTAATTGGGAGGGGGGAAGTCTCTTTCTGAAATGCCAATTGGATTGGGAATGAAGTCTGATTGATCTATGGGATGAATCACTGGAAATCCCTTTCCCTGAACTTAATTACTGTCAGAGAATTTTGTTTCCATCAAGAACACTACCTTGCTCAGATGTTACAGGGTTTTAATACTGATACCATTGACCTGATCTCAGTTGATTTTCCTCTTTTTGAGGATGATGTTGAATACTATGATTTGGAAGCCCAGTGTTAATGGTTCTTTTTCCATCTCCTCTGCGTATGAAACTCTCAGGCCCAAGAAGTTGGTGATATCATCTTTTAAGCATCTTTGGTCCTCTCAAATCCCAACAAAGCTCTCCTTTTTTTGTTAGAAATTAACTAACAGATTAATTCCCACTACAGATGTGTTAGAGGATTTAAACATACATCAACCATCAATATGTGTTTTTTGTTTATCAGACTGGGATGATATTCATCACAGTTTTAACAATTGTACACAGGTTCAAGGCATATGGTGATCAGTTTGTGAACACTGTGATATTGCTTTCCACAGCTCACATTTATTGTGGGATGTACTCTACTTTTACTGGAATTTGCAGGGATTGACTATAGAACAGATGAGAATAGCTAGGCTTTTGCCAGTGGTTATTCTGTGGCATATTTGGTGTGCTAGGGTGGCTTATCTATATGACAATATAGATAAAACTGTTGTAACTCCCCATAAGCAAGTGATTGTTACTCAAGTGAAGGATATGATCAATGAGATTAAAAGAGTATATGGTAGACATTGGATTAAATCCAACATGGGAGTTCCTGGTTTGTTGACTAGAACAGTCCACTGGAATTTACCTGAGATGGGATGTATAAAAATCAATACTGATGGTTCATTTCTCAGAAATGGAAAAAGTGGAGCTGGTTTTGTTTGCAGGGATCAAACATGGAAGGTATTATATGCAAAGGCATGCACATTGCAAGCACACGACTGTTTGGAAGTTGAGACAGTAGCACTGGCCCTGGGAATGGAAGCTGCATATTTTCAAAGATATCAGAAGGTTAAGGTGGAAACAGATTCACTGATATTACTGAAGATCATTAGGAGAGAATATAAAGTACCATGGAAGCTACTAAATACAATAAGAAGTATATGGGCATTATCAGGTGAATTCTCTGTTTCCTATTCTCACACTTTAAGAGAAACTAATGATGTAGCTGATGCCTTGTGGCCACAGAACCTAATCAAGTCCTGATTTTTAATGATCTAACTTTACCTTTACCTATTAAAGGACTTGTAGCCATGGATAGTAGAGAATACCCTTATATTATTGCTAGTTAACTTTCTAGATATTGGATACTGCTGCATTTTGTTTTATGTTGTGCAGATAACTTTGGATGCTACTGGATGGAGCATGATTTTGAAGATACTAAGGGAACCAGACACACTAGATCTGATTGGAACTGGGGCAAGGGGCTGGAGCTGGACAAGGATGACTGGAGCTGGTGCAACAGGGTGTACAAAACCTACAAGTTGGAGATAAATCACATAGATATGAAGTTGCTGCAGATAATTTTGATGATGTCTGGAATATTAATCTAGTCTATCATTCTCTTTGTTTCATTTTTGCAATAGAGAATTCATTTCTTATTTTTTCCCCGTACTTGTCGGCAGAGTTGGGTTCGCTTAGCGAGCCCTAATATGCTTGCAAGTTATGAGTCTGTTCATCGGCAAAATTGGAAATCGCCTTGGCGTGCCCTAACCTGCTTGTGAAAATTGACATGGGAAAATTATAAGAAAGGGGATCTTTTTCTCAAGCCCCATGCTTGTCGGCAGAGTTGAGTATTGCTTAGCAAACCCTAATATGCTTGCAAGTATTGAGTCAATTCATCGGCAGATTTGGGAATCGCTGTGGCGTGACCTAACATGCTTGTGAATTAGACACGTGTGCGGTTAAAGATCTCTCATAGATGTGTCTTCATTCAATAATTGATTTGTAAAATACTTGCCTATTTAGGCCTTTTTATGGTGTAGTGAGTCTAATAAAATTCACTCCACTTAACAGTGGTTTTTAATTGAATAAAAATAGATTATAGACATTCATCCTTTCAAAAGAATTAGCATAATTTATAGTAAGAATTCATTCTAAAATTTAATAATCTATTTTCTCTATGTATAAGTATGTGTAATGGATAATAAAATGACATTATTTCTTAAATTCAATAATGATAGTATGGACAAGATTATGGAATATATAATAAGTATATGAAATTTAGGTGCGTGGGTGGAGTGGACGGAATAATAATTGTTTTTAAAAATCAACACATGCACGACACGCGCATGCAGGGCGGCCGTTGCATTTCCGAGAGTTCTATATTGGACTGGTTTTCATTAATTTTTTTTTTCTAATTTTAGTTTATTTCATAATTTGTGTTTCTTTTTAGATTTGCTGGAATAAATAGGCACTTGGCATATATAATTATTTAACGTGCATGGATAGTGTGTGTGTTGTACGTGCAGTTACAGCGGCGCTAGACCTAGGCAAGAAATCATTTTATGTTGGTTACAGTTAAACAAAAAAATCTTATAGACCTCATTATAGATTTTACATGGACCTTTAAAAATTTAATACTTACCCAACCGCCCAGATTAAAAATATGTGAAATAATGTAGTTAATGGAAAGAAGTATTTACATCAAATATCCCAATTATAATTTTCTAGAGGTAAGTATAATACAAATCTAACCTGAAGATGACTGACAACGTGCATGCGTGTAAGGCCGAAAACATACATCATCCAATATTTCCTTCAGAAAACATCGTGTAATTACTTTCGAGATTGCTTCACGCGCTATGCATGGTGTCCAATTATCATAGCGGCATTTCTAGTAAAAGGTAAGCAAATTATAAAGGTCACATGAAACTCATTTTGATTACTATATTATTTTAATTTTTTGATTTCAAGTTGCAATAAGATACAAGTTCTCTACCGCTTTAATTATTTTTTAGCATATCAAAATTATGAGTGGCCCTTTGGACCGTGCGCGATTCGTGCGGCTGCACTAAGGCTCAAAAAAAAATAGTAAAGCATAAAAATTATATGTTGTATATGCAATCGAAGAGCAATGAGGATGATCTGTGAATTACAATGATTATCAAATTTGAATTTTTCGCACGATACATGCTCAGTAAAATATGTGGAATGATTCAGATTATGGAAATGATTGTAGAAACGGAAGAAGAGTATATAAATTTGTGTATATTCATGTGTGTATAAACGGGAGATATACAAATATATATATATTCCTACGGAGATAATTAGGCTAACCTAATTTATATATGGAATTTACCTAATATATCACAAACATACAAGGAATGGGTTATATTGCTAATAACCAAATAAACCTAATGTTAATATTTCAAAATATCTCCTTAACACTCCTCCTCAAGATGGAGCATGAGGATCCCGAATGCCCATCTTGCCAATCAATTCTCGAAATGTACGACGTCCAAGTGCCTTAGTGAAAAGATCAGCGGGTTGTTCTGAAGTACGTATATGATGAGTAACTATCTCGCCAGACTGGACTAAGTCACGAACAAAATGACAATCAATCTCAATATGTTTGGTGCGTTCATGAAAAACTGGATTTGCTGCGATATGAAGAGCTGCTTGATTATCACAAAACAGTGTCATCGGTTGAGAATGAAGCACACCCAAAGAGCGGAGAAGAGCCTTAAGCCAAATCATCTCACAGCAAGCATAAGCCATAGCACGGTATTCTGCTTCAGCTGAAGAACGAGACACAGTGGGCTGTTTCTTTGTTTTCCATGAAACAGGAGATTCACCAAGAGTCACAAAGTAACCAGTCAAAGACCGTCTTGTAAGAGGACAAGCAGCCCAATCTGAATCGCAGAATCCTGTAAGCCGAAGAGGACTATTAGCCGATAGAAATAAGCCTTGACCGGGATGACCTTTCAGATAGTGCAAAACACGCAAAGCAGCCTGCCAATGCGCCACACGTGGTGTCTCCATAAATTGTGCCAAAGTATGAACCGAGTAACTCAACTCCGGACGAGTTATAGTCAAATAAATGAGTTTCCCAACAAGACGTCGGTACTGTGCTGAATTTTCATAAAACAGACCTTCATCACGAGCTAAATTATGTTGTTGCTCCATGGGAAAGTCAGTGGGCTTTGCTCCTAGTAAACCAGTATCAGTCAAAATATCCAAAGTATATTTCCGTTGAGACAGAAACATACCATCAGGTCGACGAGCAATTTCAATGCCTAGGAAATACTTCAACACACCAAGATCCTTCATATGAAAACAGGAACTCAAGTATTTCTTAAAAGCAGATAAAACATCTCCAGACGAACCAGCAATTACGAGATCATCAACATAAACCAGAACATGGAGAACAACACCATTACGTATGTAGGAGAACAAGGAATAGTCAGCACGACTTTGAACGAAACCATAACGTCGCAATGCCTCAGCCAACTTAGCAAACCAATTACGAGGAGCCTGACGGAGACCATAGAGCGACTTCTGAAGCTTACAAACAAGATCAGGACTAGGGAGAGCATAACCTGGCGGAGGCTTCATATAAACCTCCTCCTCAAGATCACCGTGCAGAAAAGCATTATGAACGTCCATCTGATGAAGCTCCCATCCCTTTACAACCGCTACACTTAAAAACAAACGCACAGAAGACATTTTAGCAACAGGAGCAAATGTCTCTGTAAAATCAGTTCCCTCAATCTGGCGATTTCCAAACACAACTAAACGAGCTTTGTAACGCTCAACCGAACCATCTGAGTTGTACTTAGTACGAAACACCCATTTGCAGCCAATTGCACGCTTGCCGGGAGGAAGAGACGACAAAGTCCAAGTTTTATTTCGCTCAAGAGCATCAATCTCATGAGCCATAGCCAATCGCCAGTGAATCGAACGAGAAGCCTCGGAAAACGTAGTAGGATCCGAGCCAGCTGTGACTGCAGCCAAAAAACCAGAATGCGCAACCGAAAAATTATTACAGGAAACATAATCAGCAATTGGATAGCGAATACCTGAGGGCGATGAGGAAGCGAGAGCAGCAGTTGGGGGGTTTATTGGACAAGCAGGAGCAGCAAGGACATAATCTTGAAAACGAACCGGAGCACGACGATCGCGAGTACCTGGCGGACGAGGAGGTGGGGGTGAAGCGACCAACTCCACATCAGAATCAGACGTAGAAGGCGAATCACCGTGAGGGGACGACCTGAAATCGAGGTCGGAGTCAACAGGCAAAAAACTCGCGTTGATCGGTGAGGACGGATCAGAAGAGACGGCGGACGGCGGGTCGCGTTGATCAGGAGACGGAGACCGAGCAGAAACCGGCGAAGCAGACTCAACGATCAACGGAACTGAAGCATTGAATGGGCTAGCAGACGCAGACGAAGAAGACGCACCCGTAGCCAACGTCGCCGATAAATCCGACGGCAATACAGTCGGAGCAGTGGCCGGCGACGCATTGATACCAGCCGGCGACGCGGTCGAAGTGAGCTCGGCCGGAGTAGAGGTCGGAGCTCTTTTGTTTTGAATGGGTGGCGACGCGGTCGGTGATGCTGATGTAGAGGATGAATGTCGGACATCCAGAGGCACATCAGGGTTACAAGCACCTGGGTTATGCACGCCTGGTTCAATCAAGGCCGGTTCAACCAAGGCCGGCCCATGCACGTCCACAGCTGGATCATGCGAGCCATGCAAATGCTGGGCGTCGTCAGACGCGTTCTGAGTCGGCTCAGAACTGGAGGCAGCAGGCAACGGTTCTGGTGAGGCAAACGGAAAGTAATTCTCGTAGAATACAACGTCTCGACTAGCAAAAACCATTCTTGACTCCAGATCGTAAACACGCCAAGCCTTCTTATCCATCGAGTAGCCAAGAAAGATACACTTTCGACTTCTTGAATCGAACTTATCGCGAGGTTTCGGAAGGCGGGTAGCGAAGCATAAGCATCCAAAAACTCTCAAATTTCCGTAGTCAGGAGCACGACCATATAAAAGCTGGTATGGCGTGCGATCTTGCAGCAATGGAGAAGGCGTGCGGTTGATGAGATAAGCAGCAGCAAGTACGCAATCACCCCAAAAGTCGATGGGAAGGTGCGCTTGAAACATGAGAGCACGAGCAACATTAAGAATGTGACGATGCTTGCGCTCCACACGACCATTTTGTTGAGGCGTGTAAACAGTGGAGGTTTCAAACCTAACTCCTTTCTCTGCGAAGAACTGACGAAGCGGGAGAAACTCTGTACCATTGTCTGCTCGAACACACTTGATCTTGCGGTTAAACTGAGTAGAGACGAACGCAAAGAACTCCTTCAGCTTGGAACCAACCTCAGACTTACTAACTAGTAAATATACCCAAACAGCTCTAGAGAAATCATCAACAATAGTTAAAAATGAAAATGCTCCACTAATAGACGGGTTTTTATAAGGACCCCAAACATCACAATGTATAAGATCAAAAGCATGACTAGCTGACTTGGAATTTAAAGAAAAACTACTTCTAGACTGTTTTGCTCGATGACAAATGGAGCAAGGAACAGTTTTATTACTACGACTCAAAGCTAAAGCTGGAATGGATGACAACACCGTTGCAGAAGGATGCCCAAAACGTTGATGCCATAAATCAAAGGAGGAAACAGCAGCAGCAGACACACACAGAGATCGCGAAGACGCCAGATGAGCTCCTAGTCTGCGTAACCAATAAACCCCTCCTTGCTGACTACCCACTCCAATCACCGTCCTCGTGCTGATGTCCTGGAATACACATATATTTTCGGTGAGCAAAACAAAGCATTTTAAAGCAGCAGTCAACTTGGCAAAAGACAACAAGTTACAACGTAATTCCGGAATAAATAAAACCCGAGGAAGCATAATATCGCCAAAATATAAAGTTCCATGCAGGAAAGCAGTAGACACAGAACCATCAGGGAGAATAACATCAACATTAGTAGGCAGAATATGTTGCAAAATGTCTTTGTTACCGGTCATGTGATAGGAAGCACCCGTGTCAAGAACCCAAGGCAAAACAATCTTACCAGAATTGTTGAAATTCATCTTGGACAACATATTCTGAACGGCGCTCCACTGTTCATTCGACAAAGCTGGACCAAGAGCTTGCCGATCCAAGTCGGTGATGACGGGGGCAGCAGTGGGTGCATCCGGTGCAGAAACAGCGCCGGCAAACGGTACTCCAGGCGAGACACGAGCACGAGGGTTACGACGGAACCAGGTCGGGTAACCAACCAGAAGAAAACAACTACTTTCATCGTGACCCTTCTTGTTGCAGTGAGTGCATGTTAATGAACGTCGATCAGTGGCAGCCGAAGCATTGAGTTGAGGGGCTGGACGGGAGGCGGAAGACTGTGACGGGCGACGGGCGACAAACGCCATGTTGTCAGTGGAGGAAGAACGACTGTTGGCGATCATGGCATTACGCTCCTCTGTGATTGCAAGTGCATAAACACGGCTAAGTGGGGGCAAGGGCTCCTGTGCCCAAATGTTGGATCGCAGAGTGTGGAAAGAACTGTCAAGGCCGATGAGAAAATGTTGAACAATCTCGATCTCTCGTTGCGAAGCAGCATGATGAACGGCCGGACAAACACATGGATTAGGTGGCATGTAGGAATACAACTCATCCCATAACTTCTTGCAGCGTCCATAAAACTCAGCAATGGATTGACCATTCTGGCGGCAGTTATAGATGTCTGCTTTAAGTTGACACATCCGCGGTCCATTCCCAACCAAAAAACGTTGTTGTAGATCATCCCAAAGTTCCTTGGCTGTAGACGAAATCTTAATGACTGAGCGGACAGATGGATCAAGTGTTTGAACGATCCATCCTATAAGCATGGAGTTGACACTACGCCAATCATTGGCAAACGGCGAGCCTGGCAAAGGTTGCTGAATAGTTCCATCCACGAAACCATCCTTTCTCTTAGCAATCAAAGCATTCATGAAATTTTCACGCCAATCATGATAATTATCACCCTTCAAGATCACTGGAGAAACCGTAAGTCCAGTATGATCGGATGGATGAACATAATAAGGGTTGTTTGGCCTAAACTGAGGATTAGTATCATCAGCAGGTTGTTGGTAAAGCCGAGTGGCAGCAGCAGTAGCGGCTTGGACGGCTGCATTGAAAATAACAGGATCAAAAGCATGCATGCCCGGAGCAGAAACAGCGGCAAGGGCATTAGCATTAGCTGCAGGATGAACGGGCGGGACGACTGGTGTAGCACCGGTAACGGTATTTATCTCAGCATCGTTGGGACCGATATCATCAATCTGAACATCGTTATGAAGGTTTTGACTATCCATAAGGTCGGAAAAACGTCAACAATGGAATCAAGTTGTAGATGCAACGTCCTCTTGTATCGCTGCGGCAGTGAAGTGACCTAGCGGCGGCGGTAGAAGAAGGTTAAAAAAATTTAGGGTTTTAGGATCGAAAGCTGTGATACCATGTAGAAACGGAAGAAGAGTATATAAATTTGTGTATATTCATGTGTGTATAAACGGGAGATATACAAATATATATATATTCCTACGGAGATAATTAGGCTAACCTAATTTATATATGGAATTTACCTAATATATCACAAACATACAAGGAATGGGTTATATTGCTAATAACCAAATAAACCTAATGTTAATATTTCAAAATATCTCCTTAACAATGATCTTTTTAGATATTTTTGGTCTTTACAAGTTTATTCTTTTGATTTGAAATGTACAATCTGTAACTTAACAATTATAAAGTTTTACATGAAATTTCTTGCATTTTTACTTTAAAATATGTTCTGCTATATATGTTTATTTTAAAATGAAAAAAATATTGTTTGAGCTTAAATGTGTAGTGTAGTTTCATTATATTTAGGAAAGTTTGACTATAATTAAATACATTTTGCAAAATGGAAATGAAAACGCCATAAGAGGTAAATGTCAAAATTACGATAATAGCCTTAAAAGCGATATAAAAGCAAACAATCCTTGTTATAAATTTGTTCAGTAAGGTAGAGGATATTGTAAGTAGGTATGTCGAATTCACCTTGTCTCCAATTCGATTTAGTATTTAATTTATTTTAATTATGATGCACATGATATGATAAACTTCACCTTTATTTAGTCGCACTGGTTATTATTTTCAACATTTATTTTTTACTTTAGCGCTTCAAATTAAAACTTTTTCCTTTATACTTCCATCATGGTAAGATGGAAGCAATTGTTGATTAAGCGTCACTAATTATGCTATTGAAACTCAAGTGTGAATTACCTACATTGCTAGTATTTTTCGATTGAATTTTTAAGATCCTATGTTCATAATACTCAATCTATCATTTTCAAGTTGTGTATTTTATAGTTTTTATTGAATTTGATCTCGAAATCCTTAAAAATATATGTGTATCAGTCTTGTTTGAGGGCCTGAACACTGGTAGTGCCGCTGACATGTCCCCTGTCAAGCAGAAAATGGAGCAACGGAGTACTTATTTTTTTACTGCAAATTTACTAAGAAATTATGGGAGTTTGCAGGTTTGATTCGTGTTATTGATGAGATGCGGTGTAACATGGAAAACTTGTGGTTCAAAGCCTTATTAACGAACACAGATGAAGTAACAGCGGAGCTGGTATTGATGCTTTGTGACTCGCTTTGGATGCAACGGAACATCCGGATTTTTAATGAAAAGAAAGTGAAAGTTAAACTGTTAGTTGTGTCTACCGGAGTGAATTTGAGGCGGTTCCAGGAGGTGAATGTCTGGTCTGAGCGCATATCGTCGGAGCTCGAGGACATTTCCCTGATGCGGCTGCCGGGAACAGGAATCCGGATCACTTTCGATGCGAGGATAAAGGATGGACGGGCGGGGATTGCGGGGCTGGCCTTATCGGACTAGAGAGTTTTTATTCGGGCGATAACGCGAAAATGACTAGGAGTAACAGACCCTTCATTTGCAGAGACGCTAGCACTTAATCTAGCGATGGAACTGGTGGAACACCTGCGAGCTGATAAGCCCATAGTTACGGGAGATTGCTTAGCCTTGATACGCTCAGTTAGGAAGTTGGATGAACCACCGATTTGGTGTAAGGATTTGGTGCGGACTATACGAAGAATGATGGATACTCTAGGTTCTGGTTTTCCTAATTGGAATCCAAGAATTAATGCTCATCAGCTAGCTGCTTATGCAAAATCTAATGTAGAGGAGAATAGAGTTTGGGACATTGCTCTGACTTTCTTTTTGTCCAACGATTCTGAACATTTTTCATGAAAGTAGAAACTTGAATGAGATTTCGTTTTTTTCAAAAAATAATAATATTTACGTTGTATGTCAGTATTAAACTTTTATTGGATTGGATATATGAATCTGTTTTGCTCAATGGAATAATTTGACTACAAAAAACGATATATAGGCCGGTTGCATCCATCATCTTGATTTGCTTTGATGAAACCGATCAAAAGTCTACAACTAGGAAAAGTCATTGAAAAAGGTAGTCTATGTAAATGCAAATGACCAAATACGTTTGAAGAATAGACTCATCCTAATTTTTCTAATGGGGCATTACTCATCTTAGTATATAAAATATAACTGTAATTACATTACTAATTCTGAATATACAAGCATATTTTTATATATTCATATAATATTTTAAATTATAAGTGTTAAATAGTAAAATATACATTAATCGGAACGGTTTCATCAAGAGGCGAATTTATTCAAAGGCTTTGGTAGGTGTCAGCCCTGAAATCCGTTGAATAAGTTTGTGAATAATAATTTTCGGCGAAATATCACTATAACGCCTACACTACCGCGTACCCTACTATAAATTCCTAAATCCGCTACCGTTTTCACCCATAGATAATAAACACTTAGCAGAAGGGATGTGTTGATGTCGACCTGAGAGGTAAAGTGAAGCAAAAGATCTATGCCGACTTGCATTGAAACAAGTAGAAAGGATGATCACAAGTTGCAGAAGATACTGATAAGAACTTGGCAAGTAAACAACGCAGCAACTATGGCTATTTGAACTCCACGCACACACCTTGCCAAATATAGCAACATTATTCCTTCGCTAAAGTACGTAGGGCTCACAGACAAGACTCTTAATCAAGCTAGTTAGTATTCACATCATGCCTAGTGCAGCATTTTTCAAACATCTCAAAGGTTCAAGACTCCCTTTAGCTGTGGCAGAACCGGACAAAAATGTTGGAAGTGTTTAGTTAGATTTAGTTTGGATCTATTCCTAGACTCGGATCCGCCAGACAAGACTGTGAACAGTAATTTCCGACCTCAGTGTTACTACTGTAGCGCCTTCACGCTCTGTGCTACCGCCTACCCTAATATTAATTCCTAGATCCGCTAAGTATTCACATAGTTGAGATTATTTGAAGAGTTCGCAATTTCGAGTTCGATGGTAAAGTCTAGAACAATCTGAAATTTAACAGCAACCAGAAATTAATACACACATACACAAGAACACTAACAATTCTGTTGCATCCATTACATGATGTACTTTAAAAAGTATGCACTATATACTGGTCTTGACAAAAGTTACAGAAACAAACACAAAGAAGAACAAAACTTTTGTGGAAGATTCAAGCAGATAGATAGCTAGACTACAGAGTAATTAGTAATTTAGTATGATATGTTTTGAAGGTGTATCTAGGTAAATGATTCACACACATTCCATCCTAGGTCGAACCTCGATAAGTTTCTTCATCTTCCAGCTATCTTTCTTCTCCTGTCGCGAGAAAACCAACGCTCTTTAGTGTATTCCTTGATGCAAAAGTGTACGCAAAATGTCAAATTAAGCGATGCGAATAAAAATAGCAACAAATATCATCCTAGGTATCGTGCTATTAGGCATAAAATCTATGGGAAACTAATGATTGCTGTGAATTTTACAAACAGCTTAGAAAAAATAGTGTTCTATTTTCTTGTTTTTTTAGAATTAGAAACAATGCTTCGACAATTAAAGCAGTCTTTTTAACTATCGGTCTTGATAGCCTATCAACTATGATTTTCGAGCCTAGCTCTGTTGAAAATAGTTCAGTAATAAGAAACTCATGCTCATGCAGCAAAATGCTTCCTTATCCATCATATATAGTAACAATAGTAAGAACAAATAATAGCAACAAAGGGAATTTTCTCAGGAAGGTATCTAAAACTAACCTTTTGGAGTTTTCAGTATTGCTTCCATGTATTTTGGTCCTTTTCTTTCCCCATTTCTCCTGCTTCTCGTCATCTGTCGACAAATACGCTTATGGTAATTAAAAAATCATTCACGACTCAAAGCACCGCAAATTTGTAATGCACTTCTAAGCGTGATTCCATAATGACAATTCCAAACAGAGAACAAGGCGATGTTGAATTACAAATAAAGACTGTTTTGATTCAGGAATTGCATAGAAAGCATGAACATGCAAAACACATTATATTGCTCACATAAGAACTCTGCCTCGGCACAAGTTAGTAATGCCATAATTTGATAAAATGTCACAGTATAAGACAGCAAATGCAAAATCATAAGTCAAAAGTGGATAACCTTTTGCAGAAGCAAGAGCCCCGGTCTGCTGGATTACATGCCCTACTGTTTCTCGCTGCAGCAGAGTATTCTTAATGATGGTTTTTCTTGTGAGCGGATACTCAGCCACACGCTGGTTGCTAATGCTGGTGCTTTTGGTGTTTTGTTCGATATCTCTACCGTTCTCAGTTACACTGTTCATTGCGTCGCCTTGCTTGCTTGTGTCCACTGCAGTCTCTAAAGAAGACACGCATCCTATAAGGGAGATACAAGAGAGTGATTCATATAAAAAAAAAACCTAATAAGAAGAACATGTTTTCACAAAATAACCGAACAAAAAGCTACATAGACTAAAATCGAATCAAAATTACCCGCACGAAGCCATGGCTCATCCGAAACCAGAGGGGCATACATGTAACAATCAGACACAATGTACTCCTTCACTTTGTCCACCGACTTCTTGGCCTCATAATTCTCAGTGTAATCATTTTCTTGTCCTCCTAATTTCATAATACAGCACCATTTCCAGTCATATTCAAGAACAAGATAGGACTAACAGGACTAATTAAGCTTAAATTATCAAATCAAATTTCTGCTGAACTAAACTGCTTAAAGCTTGGGAGAATGTGGCCTAACAAGTGTAAAATTAAAATAAAGTTACCTTCATGAAACCGAGGCTTGTCAGACAGCAAAGGGGCATACATGTAACAATCAGATACCATGTAATCCTTCACTTTGCCAACCAACTTCTTGAGCTCATTTTCACGATTTTCAATTTCTTTAACTCCTAGTTTCACACAACAGCACAATTCAAACCCCGGAGAACAAAAACCAAAAAGAGATGAAAATGAAGGGAAAAAGATAAGTAACATCCTCCTCTGGGTTATGTATTTGTGTTCTTCAAAGTTTAAAAGCTAAAACTTCACCACTTCACCTTACAAAGCAACCATTTTTAACAAGAACTCGGTAAAAAATTCAAACATAGTCAAAATATACCAAAATCAACCTAATAAGCAAACATATTTCCATAAAAACGATAAAATACATGAATAAAAAGTAAAGTGTACTGAAAAATAACAGCAATAAAAGTAAATTAAGGTAATTTATCCAAATCAATTTTTTGTTGAACCAAAATAAAATAAAATGAACTGCAGATAAGCTTGGGAGATATATGACCTAAATAATGGAAAATCAAATCAAAATTACCTGCACTAAGCAGAGGCTCATCCAGGAACAAAGGGGCATACATGTAACAATCAGACAGCATGTAATCCTTCACTTTGTCCCCCAACTTCTTGGGCTCATTATCACTCTTTTCAATTTCTTGAACTCCTAGTTTCATAAAATAGTACCATGCATTTTCATTCAAATTCAAAAATTGATAAAAATTCCATCTCGATTCAATATTCAACAACATCAAAATGAGAATAGAAAACAAAAAAAGAAGAAACATTGATAAAGCAGAACCCTTATTCGAAGATACAGACCTACAAATTCACAACTTCTTTCCCTTAAACACTAACAAGAGCTTCCAATTCACCACTTTAAATGTGTTTAGGAATCCAATCCTTTTTTTTTCTTTTTTTCAATCCTTTAATTTACATTAATCAGATTGACCGAAAAGGCCTGCGTTTTAAGTGATGATCTCATTCATGCAGAGGTTCAACCACAAGAACAGGGGACAAACACTAACCATTTCTAACAAGAACTCTCCCAAATACACCAAAATCAACCTAATTAACCAACATATTTCACTAAATAACTTGAATTTCGAGAACTACGGTGAAATGAAATCAAAATTACCCGCACGAAGCCGATGCTCATCCAAAATCAAAGGGGCATACATGTAGCAATCAGACAGGATGTACTTCTTCACTTTCTCCACCAACTTCTCGGCCTTGTGTTTACTGTTTTCAATTTCCTCAACTCCTAATCTCACAAAAAAACACCATTTTTTCCATTCAAATTCACAGTGGAAATATAAAAATTCAAATAAAAATCAAATCTTTACCTGAGAAAGCTGTAAAAGATGGATTCTTGGAGGAAATCAGTGGGGCGTACATGTAATTATCCGATTTTAAATAGTGCAAAACTCTGTTAAAGAGCGGTCCTTTCTTGCTGTCACGCCTTTTCATGGATCTCCCTTTCTTAGCTGTGAGAAAAGAGAAGAAGTTCTTGACCATCGCTGCAATTTTCCGACACAAAAACAAGAACTCTTTGAGAATGGAGAAGAAAATAGTTAGTTCTCAAGGGTTTTCTTTATTTGCTCTGTTTTTGGTGAAGGACAAATGTCGGTGTTTCGGACGGCTCGAGTTAGGTGTCAGTCTTGGCGCGAACCACGTGGCGCGGTTAGATTCTCAACAATAGCATCGTTATCCTGTAATATATTATTGCATAAAATTTCAAAATTTCTAGTAAGGCATTTGATAAGTTTTACTACCAAAATAGATTCTTATTGATTTACGATTTTACTTAATTTCATATTAATTGAAGAAGTATTAAGTGTTGGTAGTTTTATATGGTTGAGTTTAATATTTTTAAACTACTATGAAATTAAATAAAACTATAAATAAATTAGACGGTAAATTTGTCATAAAACAAATTAAATGTCCTTGATAAGAATTTTGAAAATTTTATACCCTAAAAAATGTTAAGTTACAAAATATATACTTTAAATGAAAAGTATAACGTGTAAAGATAAAAAAAAACTAAAAAGATAATTTTCATAATCTGAATCATTTTATGCAGATTTGACCGAGCATGTACCGGGCGACAGAATTCGAATTTTGATAATCATTGTGACTCATAGATCAATCTCATAGCCATCTGATTGCATATACAATATCTAATTTTTATTCGTTACTAATTTTTCAGTAATTATACATGCAGAACATGTCATCTTCAGTAATTACACATGATTACACAGGTCATCTGTGCAAGTCCATTTTTCAGTAATTATACATGCAGGTCCGCACAGATCGCGCACGTTTCGCGCACAGATTGCGCACGTTTCGCGCACAGATCGCGCACGTTTCAAGGGCCCACTCTTAATTTTGATATGCTAAAAAATAATTAAAGTGATAGAGAATTTGGGAGAGAAACGTTAAACATCGGGAGAGAAACGTACCGGCGAGCCTTGATGCTCTGCTCCACAGGATAAACACTAGGATACCTCCCAGCATAGCTGCAAACGCATCCTTGAAGATTCCCCACCGCAACCGTCACAATATCCGGCACACAGATTGAAACAGCGCTCAGAAACAGGGTCTTCTCGTACAGAGGATCTCGCTCCAAGATCAGAAAGTCTCTGTTCCACCTCGACACAATCCATCGATACTTTTCTTCAAAAATCCCCACATCTTTATCATCTTTATCACATCTTTATCATCTTTATCACATCTTTATCATCGATACTCTGCATCCCATTTTCATAGGCCAAGTACAACATCGACTCTCCTGCACAATAAACCATGCTCTTCACCATCCTGGAATCAGGTACGATGTAAAATCTACACTGGGGGCTATAAGACTTTTCGTTTGATCGTAACCAACAAAACATGACTTTTTACCTCAACGCATTGGGAATGCACATGTAGCTCTAACTCCCCACACACCGCTGTCACTGCACGTGCAACACACGCACTATACATGCATGTTAAATAATTATGTCATTGGTGCTCATTTATTCCAGCAAATCTAAAAAGAAATAAAAAACATGAAATAAACTAAAACTAGAAAAAAAATGGAATCCAATCCAGTATAGAGCTCTCGGAAATGCTGAAGAGACCTCGATGGCGCATGAAGATGAAATTACATGCAACGACCGATCAGCGCGTGCATACACGTGTTCATTTTTAAATATAATTATTATTCTGTCCATTCCACACACAATTCTAAACTTCATAAACTTATTATATTTTCTATAATATTGTCTATACTATTATTATTATTGAGTTTAAGAAATAACATTATTTTACTATCCATTACACACTTATATAGAGAAAATACATTATTAAATTTTAGAATGAATTCTTACTATAAATTATGCTAATCCTTCTCTCAAACTGATCTACTTTGAAGAATTGCAAGCAAGAGACAGAAAAAATCTTCTTGTTTCATTTCTGAAATGTACAAATAGAATGAAATAGAAATCTCTAACTTCTTTTCTTTCCCTCACTTCCTGCAATATTGATTTGAATGATTTTTTACCCTTAACTTGGGCCAAATAGTTGCATTTCTGCAACTGCAAAATGACAATCAATAAAGAACTTGAATATGCTATATCCATATGATGCTTAACATTCATTCCAGTTTCCTTGCAGGTTTGAGGCCATGCTTCAATGCTGCCTCCCAAACTACATCAATCCTATCTACATCAATGGCTCCAACTTCATGGTGTGTCCATCCTTCCAATGCATGAACCACTCCACCAGCATGGCAGGCATGAACCACTCCTCTCTCCATGGTGTACTGAGTAAGGAAACACCAAAATCAGTCAGTACATTATAATGAAATGAATTCTCCAATCTCCCGCGCATTACGCGATATGATTGCATCGTGTTTCTCACCTCGCATGTTCCGAGCCCTTCTACGTCTTCCCGTAGCCTCATGGCAGCAAGATCACCATAAGTGCAGTTCCTTCTGAACCTTAAAATAGGCGGCACCACAAACTGATGGAAGTGTGCTCCTGCTGGTGCATACCTTTGCTCTGTTGGTGTGATCCACTTCCCAACTATCCAATTCTGCAATAAATGGTAAAAACAAAAGGGTCAGAACCTTTTGCATTATTGTTTTGCAGACAATAACCAATGTGTATCTCCCATACCTTACAGTTCTGAGCAGCCTGATACTTGGTGACTTGGACTAGATACTTCTGGTAACCTGCCGGGGCCTCCTTCTGAATCTTCTGAAATCTCTCAGTTGACAGTGTCAGCATCTACAAAGACAATGCAACAACCTTAATAAGCCAAGATAAAATGGCATTTTAATAAAACACGGGCTAATCGGTTAATAAAAATGCAATCTTTACCAAAACTCGCACTCTTTTCTTGCATAAGTAGAGTGCAATCGCCCTTCCGAGCTTAGAAGTGGCGCCGGTCAAGAACACTTCAGTCGCATCCGTGGGTATCTCATGGAGAATCACCGCTGCTGTTAAGGTATTTCCATGAACCACTCGGACCTTAAGGTAAGGGTGCTTCTCCACAAATAAGGTTCCACCTCCATTCAAAGCCTCATTCTACATCCAAACAAGTTCACAAACAGTTATATATTAGTGTTGATCCTTTAGAAAGGGGTCACTGTTACTTTTAAGAAAGGACACAAGTCATTAATGTAGACTCCTAAACACACCTAATGCTGAAAGTTTCAACCATCATATCAACCAACTATTCTAGAGATACATCAAAACTGGCATGTGCCTCCTTGCCTAGCATTAACTCAGGTCAGTAAGGCTCCCAACAACCCCTTGTCACAAGGACAAAAGTTTCATGTGATCATTTTGGACAATTCAAAAAAAGCTACTATTGATTTTCCACCTCTAACTCATCTTCCTCAAACCAGAGAACAGCTTTTTAGATATATATACATATATATATATATATACACACATATATATATATATGTTTATATATTGGAATCTATCTAATCGAGTATGGCCGAAAAGCGAAGAAATAATTGATTTGATGTAATAAGTAAGATTGAGTGAGACCTTATTCAATGCAGCAAGGCTGATGACTTTCACTCCCAATCTATCAGCCCTTAGGATGGCCTTTTCGATTTGTTTGTTGATGCCATCAGCAGCAAATGGTAAAAAATACTGCATTTTTACAAAACAAATGAATTTAGATATTATATTCCATTTCACAAATTTTTTACTGGAAATGATATGATTATTACACAAACCTGAAACCCGAAGCGAGGGACAGACCAGGTTTGATGCAAACGGCCTCTGAGGTTGTAAAAGGAGATGAGAAAAGGTTTGGATTTTGCCCACATAATGAGCATTACGATGAAGCAAAGCGGCAAACCAGGCAGAATGATAAGTCTAGTACAGAATGGCATTGATGCATACGATCTGTACACGAATGAGGTGTGCATTGCTGATGTCAGGTCTACTGCATGAGCTAAGAACACGAAATCCGGAATCTCCTTATTCAAACCTGAGATTTTAACACTGCTTAGAATGACTTGTTAAGACATAAAAAAAGTTAAGGATATTAGTTGAAATCCCATAATTTAACCACATTATTAAGGCAAGATCATTAACCTGCATTTGTACTAATTTCCATGTGCATATCCCATGATTTGGTGTTGAGGGTATCCCCGAGAAAATCGAAAATTGGCATGAAAAGGCAAAAATTGGTGCCCATCTCAGTGTGGTGAAGGCTATGATATCTGCAACAGATAAAACGACAGCTAAGCGCTTATGTCACTATAAGGGGTCGGCTAAACTGATTCTAACCAAACTAGAGTCATGCTTACATCATCAAGTCATCATCCTTAGCTCAAAGCAAAATCATACAAGAATCAAGGTCTTAGGTAAAAAGATGAGATTCATGGAATGTAATAAGTGATATCAGCATCAGACAAATCTGTGTGCCCACATATTAACCAACCACTAATTCAGTTTGATGAATGGACAGTTTCAAAAGCTCAATTTTAGCTGCAAATGACAAGATCCTTTCTTATGTAGTTTCATATGTACCATGATAACATATGCGGTGTCTTCATAAGTAAATAGACATAACAACAGAACTTTTTACGTTGGACAACTAGAAAATATGACTTTAATCATCAGTCCATGATAAATCTATGTATTGTAACATTCAAACTATTGTACCTAAAAGCTGTTTCTCTAATAAATGCATATAAATCCTTGGCAGGGACTCCCCAAACCTTGCCATCCTTAAGTTCTCAAGATATTTATAGCCATACCTAAACTAGAGGCAAATTAATATGAAAAAAATACATATATTTTCTTCTTTTAAGGTAAGTGAACTACTTCTTACACAAACCTTAATTAGTTATGAAATGATTTTGGAATGACATAATTGTATATTAGTTCATATACTTGTCAGTATACTCTAATTGTGGTACTAAAACTAATAAATTGACAAGAAAGTGATGATCTTTTGTATGATTGAGGGAAGAAGCTGTTGCTCACGTTGGGGTGTAGAGGAGGTATCTTAGGACAGGGAACCTTTGAAACATCTGATGAGGAACAACCTCAACATTGCAATGTCCCAAACACCTTAAGAAATCAAACATCATAACATAGGCAAAGATCGCCGCCACCGACCCGAGTCCAAGAAAACATGCCCCAACCACTGGAACTCCAATCACTACAGCGAGCACAGCTTGCTCAAACAAAGAGAGAAATCCAGCTGCAAAGAAATTGAACACATTAGCTAACAAATCTTGTTTCAATTTAATCGAATAATCGGAGAAAATCGGAGAAAATTGTACCTGTAAAGGGCTGTGGCACAGGGGAGGAATGGTGGAGGGAGTGATAATTCTTGAAGAAATAGGCTCCATGGAAGCATTTATGAGTCCAATAATAGAAGGGCTCAGAGAAGACAACATGGAGCAAAAGAAGAGCAATAAAGCCTCTCGTATCCCACATCGGAAGATCAGTAGCCAGGGAAGGAAAAATGTAGAACACCAAAGAAGCTATCCCAGCATGAACTAAAATAAAGTTGTCCCTGCCAAGAAAAGAAAGAACTTTTTTTCAAAAAAATTGAATCTTTTTTTTGTTTTGTAAAAAAGATTCAATCTTTTTTGTTTGTTTTGTAAAAAAGATTGAATCTTTTTTTTTTGTTTTGTTTGCATTTCATAACAGTTCTTACCAATCCCACTCTCTATCAATCTGGTTGTAATCAACCCCTTTCTTGATAATCCTCCGGTTTCGGACAAGAAACAACATGTTGGCATAGGATGACCACATCTGATGAATCAAACCTCGGAGAGCACAGAGGAGTAGAATGTGCAGACACCAGCTAGCCTGTCTGCTGTCTTCTTGATTCCTAGAATACACAATCTTTGCCAGAAACGGTCCATACAGAGCATACTACACCAAAAAAAAAACAGAAAAAATGCCAATCAAAATCAAATTCAAAAGAGATTACGAGGTTTCTGCATCAAGATCATCGTACCTTGAAGCTGCCCAGGCTCTCCCACGACAGAGCCACCATTGTTGCAGAAAACGAGGAAGAAATGGAGGGAAAATGGAGGTTTGGTTGGGTTACAAACTTACTGTTAGGACAAGAAAGGAAACTGGGGAGGTCTACTTTATATATAGCGGTATCATTGATCGCATTTAATGTTGAATTGATTACTGAAGCCGTGACGGGGTGGAAATTCAACGCGTTGTTGTTCATCTTTTGTGTATGCAGAGTAGCGATGGCCAATTGCCCACTTCCATGTATTTATTGCACTGTTTAGTTTTGTGTGCTTTCATGTGTGGTGGTGGCAATTTGTCAAAAGCAGGCAATTCTGGCAGAGTTTATCCGCCGGAGCTTTTTTTGCGTGACAGCATATTTAATTCTTGCATGTGTTTTTGAAATTCGGTGAAGAACTCAAATTTGGCGTTGCATGATACTCATATCTAACTTTGATAGATTAATCAGGGTGTTGCTATACGCAGTGCAGTATTTTACTTTTGTAGTTCAAAATACAGTATAAAAATGACATCAACTTATTTGATTTTTGAGAAACTAGTCAAGTTGAACGGGCGGTAGAGTCATTTTATTGGTATTTTGAATTACGATGAGTAAAATGTTGGACTGCGTATAACAGTTCAGATTAATCAAGTATGTTGGATTTGAGTTGTGAACCCTTTCTTGTTTTGAATCATAGGAATACATTTTTAAGCCTAATGTCCTATCCGGTCCCATGGAAACTGAACTTCGCCAACCTGTCCCAAACTTAAGTATGCTGAACTGAAAATGTTGAAGTTTGAAAGAATTGTTGATTAAATTAATATATTTTGAAGTGTCGAGAATAACCTAAACCGTCCAATTAAAGCATTGAAGTTAAATTATTACATATATTGATGATTTAAGCTTACTGGTGTTGAATTTAACCATCAATAATTTAGGGCATGCTATACGCAGTCCGTATTTTGCTTATTTTGCAGTACAAAATAAAAATACGTCAATAATTATGTATATCAGACATATGCATCATATATACTACTTCTATTGCATACACTTGCAATTCAGTTATATATCAGAATCATTGTATATATGATTATTTTAAAAAAATACGGATTGCAAATAAGCAAAATACGGACTGCGTATAGAAGGCCTGATAATTTATGTACATTGATTGAAATGTATTACTTTAATTTAAAATTTTGATATCAAGAGAATACATGTTATGAAGGACTAAATCTATACTATGCATTGACATTCTTATTCAAATAGGCAGGTCAAATTTATAATGAAATTTGCAATATAGATTATGATAGATAGTAGTATTTAGTCTATTTAGAAACAGATGGAGTACATTAAAATAATTGGGCACAACCGATTTTCAACCCAATTGTACTCCTCGCCAGGCCCTCCTATATTGCCTAACCTTAGATTATGTGAATTAGATTTTATTGAAATTTAAATATGTAATGAAAAATGATTGTAGCATAGCTGATATAATAATTAAAAGGAGATATTATATATATATATATATATATATATATATATATATATTGAAATGAATGTGAGTAGTTAGTACTTCATTTTCTTTTATCATATTACAGAAATGATAATTTATTTATGCAAGTTTAAGAAAGACGGATACTTTTTATTATTTCAAATCGAACGGATCTGCATTAGTAAAATCGATAAATATGTCAAGTAAATTTAAATTTGTATTAGCAAATCAGATCACTTAATTATCCGCCCGTACAGAAATTTAACAAGATATTTTTAGTGGCCGATGGATGCATGTGAAACATTTTTTTGATGGGACAAGTGGATTCTATGCATCTGTAGCTCAATTTTAGAGTCTTTCAAGAATGTAAAACACAATGATTAGACAGTTGATTGGATTATAATCATTTTTTTTGCTATCTGGACAATTGACAAAACCACGTTATTATAATAAGCTAAGTTGTCACCTGATGATTAGTTAATGGTAAAAGACATGAATGAGAGGTTGCTTGAAGTAGCAAAGCATTAGCAGCATGATAATGTTTTGTGCAGGATCTTCTTATTCTCTCTCCTAATTAAGTCACCTGATCTTGATCATCAAAACCATGAATGTACTTTGGAATGCTCGAAATACTGAATGTTAGTATGGGCCGGCTAGCTATAACACGAGTTTCTTGGATGCGCTACTCTGTTTTCTTATTTTTAAAAAATGTGGAATCTAAGTATAGATCCAAAAATCCTAATTGCAGATCTCAAATACCACATTTACGAATTTAATCTATTCGATTTAGTTTAATTTATTTTAATTTATCTTGTTACATTATATTTCAATCTACTTCTACTGAAGTCATCGTCCAATGAACCCTCTCACAAATTACTTCTTCTGAAACACAATATGTTGGGATTGCCGAGTCCACCACACCTCAAACTAGTATGATATTGTCCGTTTTGGACCGGCTGCAAAGTCCGCACTGTTTTAAACAATGGGTCAATTCCCAAAAGACCTCATACTAGTGTGGTGGGACTATTCCTTATAAGGAGAGGAATGACACTCTCCATTTCCGATGTGGGACTTGGGTTGAGCATACCCCAACAATCTCCCCTCAAACCAAGGACCACATGAACAAGTGTCCTTCACCTTGGACCGTCTTGCACCGCCGCCAAACAGTTGCGAGACACGCTGCCTGACAAACCCTTGGTCAAACAGACTTTCGATACAAGGGACAAATTTGCCTCTCCAAGGGAATAAATGAGGGTCTCCTCCACATCAGGCAACAAAGACAGTCCCGTCCCGAGCTTAACCAAGCTATGATACCACTTGTTGGGACTGCCGAGCCCACCACAGATCAAACTAATATGATATTGTCCGCTTTGAGCCGGCTGCAAAGCCCGCACGGTTTTAAACAATGGGTCAATTCCCAAAATGTCTCATACTAGTGTGGTGGGACTATTCCTTATAAGGAAATGAATGTCACTCTCCGTTTCCGATGTGGGATTTGGGCTGAGCATACCCCAACATAATATCATTCATAATGTTGATCAACCCCCGTTGAGTGTGCATAACTGATAGGCAGGTTAAGAAGGAAATTGGAAATTCTTGGAATGAAATTTCCTTGATGGATACCTACATTAAAGAACAATATGTCTAACCAACTAGTTTTTCATGCAAAAATTGGTGTGATTGCTAGAATAGTTTGGGATTATATGGTTGCTTTTGTTTTGTCAAACGATTCTGCACGTTTTCCAGTGGGTTGAAATAAGATTTAATTTTTTAAAAAATATATATTATTCATAATGTTGGAATCGCTCAACTACAGTTATAGTAAGTGTAATTTGACTCTATAAAGTAGATTGGAAAATTGAACATTCGATACAACCACCGATAGATGATCCAACCAATAATCATATAAACATATGAAAGTTAAGGTAAAATCTCTCATAGATCGAAAACAAACCAACCTTCAAGTGTATATATTTATATTCACATGAAAATAAGTTATTAGAACAAATACGAACGCACAAGTAGTGTATTCAATTACTACAAGAAGGAATTGATTTTTAAACAGGTAAAACAGTTACGATTTCACCAAATTTTGTACTACATATACGTTGCCTTTATTTTTACTGAATCATAGAATTTATCTTTTACCTAATGGACTCCGACATCATTCAAATGTCACGCTGTTTACTCAATTACATCTGAATCACTGCATGTACTCTTCACGTACGTACATGAAAATAATTTCTATTGTGTACGTAATGTCACATTCAGAGACTTTTTATATAGTATTAGATTAGATTAGTTGACGTACGTCGCATTCTTTTTATACATAATCATATACGATCCCCGTCTCACCTTAATATGTACAGTAAACTTTTTGCTCTTTTCAATTTATACATTTGACTAACAGTATTTTTAATAAACTTATACTTTCAGTAAATAAAACTTTAATATTTGAATATTATATATATGTCGCGATGAATCTCACGATATCAAATATCATAATATTAATAAGGGCATTGTTATATGCATTCAATTATACTAATTATATACTAATTATTTAACATGCATGGATCGTGCGTGTGTTGCACGTGCAGTGACATCAGCGTGCGGATAATTATTTATCACAATTACAAAACATAATCATTTTACATGATGGCCCCAATAGTTTGTAAGTTTTACTGTTATGAGCATTTCCAAATTTATTCAACCACTTCCATTAACAATGTTATGCCCTGAGGTAAAGAAGGAATAAGAATTCACCATTAGATCAGATCCAGATCCAGCTCTAGCTCTTTTCTTCATTCCTCTCGAACCTGTGGAGACCAAACCAGATAAGCATAAATCTCCAGAACAAGCATCATGTTGTCAATGAAAATCGTAAAAAATAACAATCTCAGAACTACATATCATTTTATGGATTGAGTAAGAGTAACTTCAAGTGAAGATTTCTTTCCAGACATCAATAGCTTTCAAACCAAAAGTTATTTTTTCAATGGAAATCAATGAGAATCAGAAAGGTATGAAGGAAAACCCTAAACTTTCACTATGCTCGAGGTAGCCGCATTTCTAGTAAAAGGGAAACAAATTATAAAGGTCACATAAACTCATTTTGATTATTATATTATTTTAGTTTTTTTATTTAATCAACTCACAAGAACATACAAGTTCTCTACCACTTTAATTAGATTTTAGCATATCAAAATTTAGAGCGGCCCTTGAATCGTGCGCGATCTGTGCGGCTGCACGATGCCACAAATTCCCTATTAAGGCTCAAAAATTTAATAACACGTAAAAATTAGATATTACATATGTAATCGGATAAGCGGATAGCAATGAGATAATCTGTGAATCACATGATTATTAAAATTTGAATTTTATCGCACGGTATATGTTCGGTCAAAATTAGTTATCAGGTAAACTACCTCACACGTGAGGTAGTTTGCATACTTTTGGCGACTCTTAAGATCAAATTTATAGAACATGCATGTTGGTGGATCACACTAATTCAACTATATAGTTCGATTAGATAAATTTGTCAAAATCTTTAATATGTAAAAACAATGTCGAAAATATTCACTAATTTCGAGAGGAAATCCAAATAACGTAGAAAATGATGACAGTATTATAAAATGTTACATCTAAATAAATCGCTTATTTTCAATTAGGTCGACCCATGTTATCCGAAACTACAACTAGCTAGCACACTCCACATGCAATTGGGAAGGTTCGTAATAATGAGACGGTGAAAATCTGAAGTCACTGTCAAATTACCGCGATTTTGAATATGGATCTACTTGAAAGGGCAACTAGATTAAAGTCAAAGTGATCGTATACGAACATATATATACTATAAATGGTTCTCTGTATCAGGTACTAAGATTGAGTAATGGCACGAGATGCATTCATACATCCCACGTACGTACGTTAACCGGAAACCATCCTTATTAATTTGGCCGACCTATAGCTACCTAGCCATCCAGTTGAGATGTAACTGAACGGAACTTAATTATAAGGTGGTGAAATATGAGAGAATAAATCAGTACATTAAACTGAAAGACGTTGTAATATAAAATGATAAGCTGTTTAACTGGACTGAAACATTGTGTAATGAACTCTCGAAGTGAACTGAAAGATGCTGCAATATGACATGATAAATTATTTAATTGAACTGAAAGGTAATGAAAGTTGAGATAATAAACACTGAACTGAACTGAAATATGATGTAATGTGAGATGATAAGCTGCTAAAATAAATGAAAACGCACTATATACTGAACTGTAAAATGGTCAAATATTTAAAAAATATTGAAATTAATTAGATTCAGATGGACTGGACCGAACTCTAGTGAAAGCGATTTCAGGTGAAATATTTGGCGATCATCGGCGATTAATTCAGTGCTATTCCTCGGCGACAATGAATAGTACTATTCTTCACCGGTAATGAAATACTATTTCCTCACCGAATATTTGGCGGTCACCGGCGACGAAGTACTATTCCGATCCAGTTATAAGGCCAACTAGTAAGGCAACTGCCTGGGAAATATTATCAATCTGGGATTGATGTTAATGTATAACTTATTTAACAGCTTAAAGGTACGTAGTTTCATTAATGCACGCATGCTAGTGTATAAAACCCCAGCTAACGATGAATGTGTGCAATCAACGTCTTTCATTTTTGGTTGAAATCTTTGTATTATAACTTTCGAAATTAATTTGAATCAACCACTATTTCTTACTTTCGTACCATCATATTTAAGAAACCTACAAACAATATCAGATCTTCTGGTACAGTCCAACATTACTTGTGCAGTCCGTATTTATATTTAAATTACCCGTTTTATCCTTATTTATAGGATTCACATTTATTTTTGAATAAATACCGATGATATTAATGTCGCTTCATGAATAAATGTGACAATAGAAGAAAAATTGGAGGGCTAATTTATTAATTATGTATGTACTTTGTATATTGCACTTATGTGTCTAGGGTTTAGCTAGTTTCAGTATTTAGTTTTAGGCCCCTGTATGTAAGTATATATAGGCCTTGTACTGCCTTATTCTAATCAAGCAATCAGATACAGTTTATATGGTATCAGATTGCTTGAGGTACTTGCGTATTCTGATGCTGAATGGGCGCGCTGCTTGGAGACACGTCGTTCTACTTATGGGTATGCAGTTTTCCTTGGTGGCAACTTGGTATCATGGAGTGCGAATAAGCAACCTACAGTCTCTCGCTCAAGCTCTGAATCGGAGTACAGAGCTCTGGCGAATACTGCTTCGGAGGTAGTTTGGCTGTTACACATTCTTCGGGATCTGCGCTTCCCACTTCAGGGATCTCCGGTGCTTCTTTGTGACAATAACAGTGCTATCTTTCTTGCGGAGAACCCAGTTGCTCACAAGAGAGCTAAGCACATCGAGATCGACTACCACTTTGTGAGGGAACTTGTTAGTGCTGGCAAATTTCGAGTTGGTCATGTTCCGACCTCATTACAGGTTGCAGACATCTTCACCAAGGGGTTTAATCGTGCGCTGTTTGACTTCTTTCGGTCCAAACTTCGCGTCTCGATCAATCCAACGCTTCGCTTGAAGGGGGTGTGACAATAGAAGAAGAATTGGAGGACTAATTTATTAATTATGTACGTACTTTGTATATTGCACTTATGTGCATAGGGTTTAGCTAGCTTCAGTATTTAGCTTTAGGCCCTTGTATGTAAGTATATATAGGCCTTGTATTGCCTTATTCTAATCAAGCAATCAGATACAATTTACAATAAATACGGACAAAATAAGTAAATACTGGAGAGAGCTATTTCCTTATGCAAGTAGATGATCAAGTAGTGAGACATTTGATGAAGTTAGAAATGCAAAATGACAAATATCTAATCTTTCAATTAAATAAATTAAACCTAGTCTTATCACTTTAGGGGCTAAATGTTAAATATGGCATCATCCTCCAACTCAACTCTCCATCAGATTCAGAGGTAGCCTCATCATCTACACATAAGGCCATGTTATACTTTCACTGGATGTTAGCGCAGACAAATTTATATCAAACTTAATCATTAGCCAATTAAGAAACCAACTTTATTAATCATGGAGAAAATTAACGTGCACGGATCTTCTAACCTTTGATTAACGAATGTTTGTCGATCAACAGTTGTCCGCGTATTGCATTAAAAATTCCCCAGTTGTAGATTATGTAAAATATTGGGTTCTCGATCAAAATGTAAGGCTACAGGTCACTCACTTATGAGATTTAGGCTGTGTCTAGGGGCGAATCTGCATCGGGACGGAAGCGAACAAATATATTTGGGGTTGCTAAATAGAGTATGGGATTTCAAAATTGTACTATATTTTTGTTTCGGATTTCAGTAACTTGAATAGAATATAATATATTATTTGGGGGTTGCCACCGCCGTGCAACTCCCAGTTCCGCCACTGAATCTACATATATTACAGGTATGATTCCAACCATACCAAGTATTGATAGAGTAGCCGATTAGTATTGAGTTGTGATTTTTTATAATTATTTTGGCTTATTTATACGCCACGAACTCGTGCCGATTAGCTGATTATTTATTGATACGTGGAAATTTTTAGCTTTTCAACTTATTAATCAATCATTATCACCGCTTTTAGTTTTATCCAGGTATACCTAGATTTTTTTACGGACCCATCATTGATCGTGTCTAGTTTAGTTGAAAGTTGGTCAAATTAACTGTAAGAACTTACACCAGATTGTAGAGACTGGGATCAGTATAAAAATTTCTGAAAATTTTAACTGTAACAAGCTGCAAGAAACTACAACCAAGTACAAATACAAGAAACAAGTTGAGATGAAAATCAAACTGGACAGGAACTTGTAGTGAATTATACAAGGGGTAGAGGGTGATTAGTACTCAACTTTTGCATTAATGATGAAAAAAATGTTGTGTATTTCTAGTGTTCGGTAATTTTAAAAGCTAATTTGTAAGTCACATATTGTCTAATTCGGTTTTAGGGTTTTGCTCAGATCATTGTTTCAAGACGTTAAAAACGTGAAGAAAATGTAAATGTTAGGGTTAAAATGTGAATTTCGGATGACATATTTTACATTTTTATGTGTACGTAGTTAACAAGGGTCTTCTACTCGTTGTTGATATATTGATTAATTACTGCAAATTGCAAAATATTCCTTGTTTATTGAGAATTTGTGACCAACGAGCTAATTTAAATTATGATCATTCATTAACAGCCGTACAGTCATGAGATGAGATTGAAGAAATTTCGTCTATCTTTCAAGCTTTCATTCGCCAACTTTTCTCTTGTCAAAGAATATTATAACATGCATGCTTGGAAGCTGGAACACTATATATTATAAGTTCACTGCAATCCTATCAGTGCACCCAATCATTTGATCAAATTAAGGAACTGCAAAAGGAGAGAACTGTGAAGAAAATGGGGAGCCTTGAAAGCCAGAAGCCTCTCATTTTCATGATTCTGTTGCAGTTCCTGTACGCCGGCACGACGCTCTTCACCAGAGCTTCTTTGATGCAAGGAATGAGTCCCAGAGTTTTTGTGGCTTATAGACAGGCATTGGGGTTCTTGCTCATTGCTCCAATAGCTTTTCTCAGATCAAGGTAAATGATTCATTATTTTCTATGTGTTTTTAAGTGTTAAGTATGATATCTTCTTCATTATCGCGGTGGACTATGTATTCAGGAAAGGATCAAGTAGCTGTTCTATAACATTGAGGAGTTTTAGTTTGATATTCTTGATCTCCTTAGTCGGGTAAGCGAACTGAACTGAACTGAACTGATCGTGACTATGATATAGGTTTTCCTTCATAGTATATGAACTTGCCTCATGTATAAGACATGAAATGGTTTCAGGGTGACAGTGAACCAGAATATCTACTTTGAAGGACTTTACATGGCCTCATCTTCCATGGCTAGTGCAATGGGGAATATCCTTCCTGCAGTTACCTTCACATTGGCATACATTTTTGGGTGATTATAACAATCTTTATCCTTAAAATTCTCAACTTTTACATAACTAGTAATACTACTAATACTTAAAATACATGTAACATGACCTAAAAATGATGATACTTTTATGTGATCATCAGATTAGAGAAGATAAACATCAGAAGTGTGAGAAGTATTGCGAAGATCATCGGAACAATTGTGTGCGTCACCGGAGCAGTAGGAATGGTGTTGTTCAAAGGACCAAAGCTGCTAAACAGCAGCATAGAAGGTGAGACTTGGTTCCTTGGTTGCCTACTCCTCTTTGCAAGCAACTTCTGCTGGTCAACATGGCTACTTTTGCAGGTACTAATTAATTACAATAAATTGCTGGAATAGTTAAACTTGATAAGAATTCTGACTATGCAAATTTTACTAGCACTAGTGATAAAAACATAAGTAATTCAAATAAATGGAAGAAGAGGAAGGAATGGAATTTCCAAAACAAGAATAAATCAGAGTAGAAACAAAATACTAAGGGTGTCCATAAAAAGAAATATAGGAATGGTATAATGCATAAGACAGTCTGTCAGACACCAAGCATATTCCAAAAAAATTACTATAAAAAGTATGGTATTTTATTCTTATAGTTCAAAATACGGTATGAGTTTATGAAAACATCCTCACTTATTAAGTTTATTGGGAAACTTAGCTATATTCAGGAGGCGGTATCGTAATTTTAATAATATTTTGGACAACGCTGAGTAAGTACTAGACTGCATGTACCACTTCATTCCAAAATTAGATCTAGAGTGGCATTTTTTATTCAAATTGCATACTATAAGTTTTGAGTTTTGTAATAAAACGACAATTAGGGCTAACAATCTTAATCTGACAGGTTCCGGTGTCGAAATGCTACCCTGATCATGTAAGTCTAACAGCATGGTTGTGTTTCCTGGCTGCAACACAATCTGGAGTTTTGGCATTCTTTGTCGAGAAAGATTTAGATGCTTGGAAGATACAGTCTGGTCTTGAACTTGCATCTGTACTATTTGCTGTAAGTGATCATTGTTTCCATTTCTTATAAACTGAAGTGCCATACGCAAACCAGTATTTTACTCAGATTAGTCCAAAATACCATTGAAATTACAATAATGCACCTTGAATCTGGCTAAGTTTCCCAATAAACATGATAAATGTGAATATTTTCGTAAATTCACACTGTATTTTGGACTACGAGAGTAAAACAATGTACTGCTTATAGCAACACCACTGATAAACTAAGATCAATGACAGAATTATATATATTAGAGCAATTATATTGTATTTATTCATTTGATTTGTAGATATATATGTAGATCTAACATGTATTTGCAAAATTAAAATATTTTTCTGTTTCTCAGGCTGCTGGTGCAGCAATATCATTCTTTGCTCAATCATGGGTGATTTCGAAACGAGGACCTCTCTTCTCAGCCATGTTCAACCCTCTCTGCACTGTTATCACAACGTTTTTCGCCTCTACGGTGGCCCATGAAGAGATGTTCATGGGAAGGTCAGATTTCTAACACTGAGCTAGGTTTTCTTCTCTCTTTTGAACAGATCGAGTTTTTGAAGATCTGATCTTAAAAATGAACGTTTTTTGTCTCAGTTTGATCGGAGCTATTGCTGTGATATTCGGACTCTATGTTGTGCTCTGGGGGAAAGCGAAAGATCATATTCTAGACGCAGATTCAGAGGAGAAGAAAATGTTAAATGATCAGAAAATGCTGACAGATGAAATCATCGATAAATCAAGCTGCATTGTTGATTTGGAAGAACCCCTCTTATCGAAACAATCTACATGTGTTGCAGACTCAAAAAACGACCAGAAAAGTTAGAAGGCATATATTAATAAACATTAAATAAAGAGATTTTCTATGAACATATCCAATGTTCTGAAATAAATTTATTGAAACTAGCTAATACGTCAAATAATCTTCAATGTAAATTTATGTTGAGATTTTAAGCAGCTCTCACAAGGCCACCATTCATATTCATACACCCTCTTCTCCATCTAGATCTGCACATTATTTATTTTTTCAATCAAAAATACCAAATTTTGACTGAAAATTTAGATCAATATTAAACTAAAAGTATTATCGTGTCTTATAATATTAAATTCTTTATTACATATCGATTATAATTAATAATAAAAAATGTATTGCTCTCTAGCTAGATCTTTTTCTTTAAATCACTCACTTCAGCGAATATATAATTTGACTGGATTAATTTAGTTATATTAATTCTATTTATCAATATATATAATATTTGGTTTAGTTCAGTTCACAATTAACAGAAAATAATTAAACTCCAAAAAATACAAGACCTAACCGTCATAAACTTGACTATGAAAGCGTGAAGCTAATACTGTTAACAAAGTGTATGATTAGATGAAATTTAGGTCAATTTAATTATACTGCTATTATTTTAAATACATTTATTTTTTAACTTCAGTTCAATTAAAACCGTAAAAAAGCTAAGTATCATGAAAATTGATAATGTAATGGCATTCTAATCAATATATATATAGTAGAATTTTGCATATGACAATATCGATCTAAATCTAAACTCGCATGTAAAAAAGGGGTTCGATCATTGATTAATGCCTTAATTATTAGCACCAACTAACAACTCTCTGTGATCAAATTCAGACGTACACACATGAGACCATGTTCTTCATCTTAAATATATAATTAATAAAACAATTTTTTTTTTATCATGCATCGTGCACCAATAGGTCAACTATTCTTAACATTAGATAAGTTTATTTGGGTGTTGCTATACAGAGTTCATTATTTTACTCTTGTAGTCCAAAATACGTTGTAAAAGTATGAAAATGAACTTAACTTATTTGATTTTTGAAAAACTAGACAATTTATAGGGGACGGTAGTGTCATTTCATTGGTATTTTGAATTACGATGAGTAAAATATTGGATTGCATATAGCATTTCAGTTTACTTATCAGCTCATTTAATTAACAATTGCCCCGGATGATTCATCAAAGTCTTGCCCAATGAGAACTCGAAAAATCTTGTCATTCGCATACGTTTTCTCCTTCAAAACATGATGTACAATTAATTAATATTATAACAGACATGCTAGGAGACTTGTAAATATAATAACATACATGCTTACAACCTGTATCTATGATTATAATTTATAAGAGTTGAAATTTGATTACAAATATATAATTTCCTGCAACTCCCATTGTAATCATTTCAGAGGATCGCATCGTAAAAGAGATACAAAAATGGGGAGTTTAGAAAGCCAGAAGCCTGTAATTGTGATGGTGCTGTTAGAATTCATGTATTCAGGCATAAATCTTTTCAGCAGAGCTTCTCTGATCCAAGGGAGGATGAGCCCCAGAGTTTTTGCTGCTTACAGACAAGCCTTGGGTTTCTTGATCATTTTTCCCATAGCACTTCTCAGATCAAGGTAAATATTTCAAAATTTCAACAAATTAGTTTGGGCATTGATATACATAATCCGGTATTTTACACTTGAATTTACAAAAATATCCTCAATTATCATGTTTACGAGAAATTTAGCAATATAAAGGGGACTGTATTGTAATTTCAGTGGTATTTTGGACCACAGCGAGTAAAATACCGGACTGTGTGTAACACTTCGAAATATCACACCATTATGATGTCATTGTTTGTTTGTTTTTGGGTGTATTGATCAGAAATGGATCAAGTAGCAGTTCGTTAACAGTGAAGAGTTTCAGTTTGATGTTTCTGGCATCTCTAATAGGGTAAAATGAATTGGAGACATAATTTAAACATTCATTATATATAAATTTTCATGTATAAATGATGATGATAAATATTTCCAGGGTGACAATGAAGCAGAATGTCTACTTTGAAGGTCTGTACTTGGCCTCATCATCCATGGCTGGTGCAATGGGGAATATCCTTCCTGCAGTTACTTTCATAATGGCATACATATTCGGGTGATTATATCGAAAATCTTTGATTGTAGATCTAAAATTCCGGCCATTTCTGATGTACTTTTGTGTTTCATAACTGATCAGAATGGAAAAGATAAACATCAGAAGCATGAGGAGTGTTGCGAAGATCGCCGGAACGATTGTATGTATTACCGGAGCAGTAGGAATGGTGTTGATCAAAGGGCCAAAGCTACTAAACAGCAGCAAGGAAGATGAGACTAAATGGTTGCTTGGTTGTATGCTCCTCTTTGCAAACAGTTTTTGTTGGTCAACTTGGCTACTTTTGCAGGTATACATTAAATATCGTGTTTTACCTGTCTCAGACTAATCTTCACACAGCTATAATATTATATTCTGACAGGTTCCTCTGTCAAAATGCTATCCTGATCATGTATCTGTAACAGCATGGTTGTGCTTCCTGGCTGCGACGCAATCTACAGTTTTTGCATCTTTCATTGACAGAGATTTAGAAGCTTGGAAGATACACTCCGGTCTTGAGCTTGGATCTATTGCATTCGTTGTAAGTCATCTGTGGCCCCAAATTTAAATTCTTCTAAGATATAGTTGGAAAAGATTTTTAGAGATATAAAAAGAATTGAAGCAAAAAATTGAACTAGAAAAAATTGAGGGTCACAAAAATTTTATATTATGTATATATTTTGTTATAATTGTAAATGATTTACAAAAAAATTAAAAAAATTAGGGAAGAAATTGAACTTGAAAAAATTGAAGGATCATCAATTTAAATTTTTCGCTAGACCCTGAAAATTGAAAATTACAGGAACGGTCCTGGTTTAGTGCCGTGTCTCTATGTGAAATATAGACACGATCTGCACAAAATATGACATGACGGTTTAGTGCTATTTTGTCTATATTGCTTTAAAATTTTCATGTCCCCGTATCCGATATTAGGATAAGACACGACACACAATCTGTGTCCGAGTAAGATATTCCATGTTTTTGAAATGTATGTATTTTTCATTTCCCAGGGTGCTAGTGCAGCGATTTCATTCTTTGCTCA
The DNA here is from genome assembly GCA_948330725.1 of Sherardia arvensis. Taxonomy (NCBI): domain Eukaryota; kingdom Viridiplantae; phylum Streptophyta; class Magnoliopsida; order Gentianales; family Rubiaceae; genus Sherardia; species Sherardia arvensis. The sequence continues at coordinate 50,358,487 of OX415235.1, forward strand.
ATCTTGGGCCATTTCCAAACGAGGTCCCTTATTCTCTGCCATGTTCAACCCTCTATCAACGGTCATCGTCACATTTTTTGCCTCTACATTTGCTCATGAAGAGATGTACCTGGGAAGGTCAGATCTCAGACAATGAATCTATGTTTTTTTTCATTTGGATAAATTCTGAACAACTGACCTGTGTTTTATTCTCTTCTCAGCTTGATCGGAGCTATTGCTGTGATATTCGGGCTATATGTTGTGCTCTGGGGAAAAGCGAAGGATCATATTGCAGATGCAGAGGGAAAGAAAATTTTAAACGATCGGAAAATTCTGACAGATGAAACCATCGATCAAACAAGCTGTATTGTTGTGGATTTGGAAGAACCCCTCTTATCGAAGCAAGCTACATGTATTACAGACTCAAAAGAGTAATGGTGATTCTAATTAAAAGTAAAGAATGCCAACGAAGACTTTGTGAAGTAATTTTGTCCGGTGAAATTAGTGGAATCATGTTTGGAGAACGTAAGTAATCTCGTAATATTCATCTCTAAATATCCTTCGATTCTAATAAATTGCTAGTAATTTCATCATATTTTACGCATTCCGCTGCTTGTAGTAATTAATCATAACACTAACTAAAAGTAGAATGCAGATAGCAATATCTAAATCTAAACTCTCATGTAAAATGTAAATAATATAGGGTTTGAATTGACTAATTCCATCATTATCTAAAGGGAATTGATAGATGTAGTACAACATTACTTTCGCAGTCCGTATTTGTATTTAAAGTTCCCCATGTACCCTCATTCATGAGAGCCATATTTATTTTTAAATAAATAGATACGGTATTAATGACACTTTATGAATAAATACAGATTGTATAAGTAAATATTGGACTGCATCTAGCAATACCTTAATCTAATTAACAACTCTCCGAGATCAGATTCAAAGCCAGCCTCACCTTTAATTTACGCATTAGACCATGTTACACCCTTCATCATTAACCTAATTAACAAACCAAAAATTATTGTTGATCATGCATCGGGTCGTGCATGTTTATACGCTAAGATAATTGATTAAGTAGTTTAAAAAATATGATTGGTTAAGTTAATTAGATATATACAAAGCCTTTTGTAATTTAGCGTTGGAGATGCATGCAGGTTGTCGCTCATGGACTACATGTGAATGTTAACGTGATTTTATCACTCAGATTCTATACCATTCAAAAATACAGTCATACAGCCAGATCTTCTCCTGTTTCAATTTCTTTCCCATCTTCTTAATATGGAAAAATGGGGAATGAATTGTCCATATATATTCGAGTGGTTCTTTGACTTGATCGATTAGATCTTGTGTCCAGTACAATGATTGATTTGGATTTTTAATTCGATATTTTGTTATTGTCGTGGTTGTAAAGGTCGTGTTTCGATCTGATTTACCAATTCCTTTCGTGATTTTATCTTTGCAGTTTGGAGAATATATGCTCTAGATTAAATGGTATCGTGGTTTCTTGCCGTAGTGCTTAATGCATGAAAAAATTCTCCTTACCAAGTGATTTTTGTGGTTTTCATGATTAGTTATTTAATATCATTGAGGGCGGGAATTACAGTTTTATTAGATTGTATCTTAGAATCTGTATTAGTACATATAAAATTAGTCATGTTGATATAAAATTTGGTTACTCTTGCAATATACACTAGTTGAATTAAATGTGATGTAATCGCTACTGGCCGTTTCCAAATAACATGATTTGAAAACAAAATAGAAATAGTAACTAGTTCCATAAACTCAAGTAGCAATAGTTGGAAATTTTGTTGCCTAATGAATTTCAATTTATTTTAAATGAAACCACTTATAAATATATGAATTATATATAACTCCTCAACATTAACCCATGCGTAGTAACTAATAATTAAAGACAATTCCAACATGTTACTACGCTAATGAGCTTTTTAACCTCTAAGATAGTAGTTTATTTAAGCTCATTTTACTAAGACTTGCACGAGAAGATTCATGAAAAGTCGTACCTCGGCCCCATTCCGGAGAAATATCGTCTGGCCGACATCATAACATGCATGATTGGAACCTGGATCTGTTATAAGTGCAGAAGCTTGACTACAGATATACTTATAACTTCCTGCAATTCTCACAACGAAATTGCAGAAGATCAAGATCAAGAAGAAGAAAATGGTTAGTTTTGAAAGCCAGAAGCCTGTAATTGCGATGGTGCTGTTACAATTCATGTTTGCGGGCATAAATCTTTTCAGTAGAGCTACTCTGATACAAGGGATGAGTCCCAGAGTTTTTGTGGCTTACAGACAAGCCTTGGGTTTCTTGCTAATTGCTCCCATAGCATTTCTCAGATCAAGGTAAATATTTCAAAAAAATCTAAAATACTGATTTTATAAGTATCAGAAACACCATTATAATGTCATTTTCTTTTCTTTTTGATGTATTCAGAAATGGATCGAGTAGTAGCTGTTCGTTAACAATGAAGAGCTTCAGTTTGTTGCTTCTGGTATCCTTAGTCGGGTAAATATATCTGACGCATGATTTATAAATGTTGCTCCTATATGGCAGTTTAGTGCCGTGTTTCCGTGTCAGATATGTGTCAGACATGACAGACAGGACACCACACAAAATATGACATGGCAGTTTAGTGCTGATTTGTCTATATTACTTTAAAAAATCCATGTTACTGTTGTGTCAGATATGAGGATAAGACACGACACATAATCATTTTGCTTGAGTAACATAGCTTGATTATGTATATGTGTGTGTGAGTTAATCTCATATATGAAATGAAAAATATTTTCAGGGTGACAGTGAAGCAGAATGTGTATTTTGAAGGCCTGTACTTGGCCTCATCATCCATGGCTAGTGCAATGGGGAATATCCTTCCTGCAATTACTTTCACAATGGCGTACATTTTCGGGTAATTATACGATACTTATAATTCAGATTAATTTGAAGTCTGTTTCTGATAGACATACATACATATATATATATAGAGCATAACATTCATCCAATGATCCTGATATAGGCCTTATCAGACACCAATAAGATAATGACACGTGTACAATTGTAATGTTTTAATTGGTTAAGATATTTTTAGTAAATTTCTAAAACCCTAATTTAGAATGTCTAAACCCGTATGGGTAATGATTGAACACGTGGCTCAATCATAAATTAGTTAAAGATGATGTGTCGTTATTTAATTGGTGCCTGATATTGCCAATATCAGGATGATCCTGATATATATTAAACTGTATATATATATATATATGTATGTATATATATATATATATGTATCAGGTTAGAAAAGATAAACATCAGAAGCATGCGAAGTATTGCGAAGATCATCGGAACAATTGTATGTATTAGTGGAGCATTAGGCATGGTGTTGTTCAAGGGACCAAAGTTACTAAACAGCAGCAAGGAAGATGATGATCAGACTTGGTTCCTTGGTTGTATACTCCTTTTTGGAAACAGTCTCTGCTGGTCAACTTGGCTACTTTTGCAGGTATATCTGTATCTGAATTTGTTTCTTACGAAACTGAATTGAACTGAACTAAACTTAATAACAATCTTACAGGTTCCGCTGTCGAAATGCTATCCTGATAATGTATCTCTAACAGCATGGCTGTGCTTCCTGGCTGCAATGCAATCTACAGTTTTTGCATCTTTCATTGACAGAGATCTAGATTCCTGGAAGATACACTCAAGTCTTGAACTAGGATCTCTTGCATTCACTGTAAGAGATTATTGTTTCATCATATACATTATGCAATAACATAGATTTGCAAGTACATGGTACATTTGTCTGTGTTTATGTTTGTTTTCAGTCTGCTGGTGCAGCGATTTCGTTGTTTGCTCAATCATGGGTGGTTTCCAAACGAGGTCCCTTGTTCTCAGCCATGTTCAACCCTCTCTCCACTGTTATTGTCACATGTTTTGCCTCTACGTTTGCCCATGAAGCCATGTACCTGGGAAGGTCAGATTTCTTACAAACAAATCTTTCATTTAGATTAGTTCTGCACTGCTGATTATTGTAATAATGCGTTTCTTTATCAGCATGATCGGAGCGGTTGCTGTGATATTTGGACTGTATGTCGTACTCTGGGGAAAAGCGAAAGATCATATTGTAGATGAAGATGCAGAGGAGGAGAAACGAAAGTTAAACCAGGATTTGGAGGAACCACTCCTGTCCAACCTAAGTAGTACATTAACTTCGGAATCAAAATGATCAGAAAGTTAGTACTTTGAGTAGATTAAATGGTGTACTCAACACTTTTTTATACAAGTAGGTTGATTGTATCGATCGATGTAACGCATTCTTAATCACCAATTGTGAGGAAATATATTATAGGTGAGTTGCGAAAGTTGAAAGAGTATATTGAAAATTTCGAAACATTTATTTTAAACCAGAAAAAAGCCTAGTAATATAAGACTCGTCTGGTTCAAGACCATAAATACTAAATACGATTGATATGAGAAATGAAAATTATAATAATAAATTATAAATATAAACTTGAATAATATTCAAAGGATAATTAATATTTCCATGAGATCACGCGGACAACTATTACAAAATATTAAAAATATATACCAACTAACAAAATGGCAATCATAAACAAACTGAAACCAACCTGATCAATTTGTATTATATTCATTTTAAGATCAAAATTAGACCGAATATCAAACACATTAACTTTTGTAGACCGGAAAAAATGAACTTAAATTATTTGAACATATTAAAACAATACATTAAAGTATTGTGTAAACTCAGTTACAAACCATAGAGCCAAAAGGCCTTTGTGACTTGTTGTAACTTGCTAGATAGGTAAATTATTAGGTATATCGAACTATCATGTATCGTCTTCTTTGATCATATTTTGTGCATTACTATTGTTACACGAGTAAGTATATTAAAATTGAAATCACTGCAAATGATACTAGATTTATTTTGCAACTTATATATAAATTTCTATAGAATGCAAATAATAATGATCTTCCTGATTTTATTTTATCAGTATTTGCTTAGTCAAAATTTTTTAATAGAAAAATAGTATTAAAATTTTATTTTATAGTATTTGCTTAGTTATTTTATCTCTTCATCATTTGCTCCGATTTATTAGTAAACAAAATTTATTGTTGATTATGCATCGTGTCGTGCATGTATGTACAATTAATTATATAAAACCCAGTAATTAAAAAAACCTTCTCCCTACAAGTGAGATTCAAACGAGTCGGTGCCAGATTTAAAATGTTGGGACAATAAATATTTAAATTCCATGCCCAATTATTTTGAACATTAGGTGAGAACTGGAGAAATTTCCTCTCTGCTCCACTCGCTGACATTTTCTTGTTCAATAATACTATTATAACATGCATGCTTGGAGCCTGTACATATTATAAGTGCAGAAATTTACATACAAATATACTTCTGTTTTCCTGCAATTCTCACTGTAATCATTTCACCGGATCGCGTCGTAAAAAACAGACTAAAATGGGGAGATTTGATAGCCAGAAGCCTCTCATAGCCATGCTGCTGCTACAACTCCTGTATTCAGGCATAACTCTTTTCAGTAGAGCTTCTCTGATGCAAGGAATGAGCCCTAGAGTCTTTGTGGCTTATAGACAAGCCTTTGGCTTCTTGATCATTGCTCCCATAGCATTTCTCAGATCAAGGTAATTATAATTGAGAATTATTTACATTTTTCATTGTTTTTTAAGCATCAGAAACGCCAAAATGATGTCATTTTTGGTGTATAATTCAGGAAAGGATCGAGTAGCTCTTCGTTATCGATGAAGAGTTTCAGTTTGATGTTTTTGGTCTCCCTAGTTGGGTAAATGAATTTGTCATACGATTTAACTTCTCCTCGTGTGTGTGTTAATCGGCCAGACTAGGTGCAGGTCCAATTTACTTGTGCACGTCTGATTTTGACTTGAAATGCCCCTAATTTTACTAATGCAGGTCCGCTGATTTGAAATATGAAGGATAATATTGTCCTTTTTGGACCTGCACAAGTAACTTGGATCTGCACCTAGTAATGGCCGTGTTAAGATCTCATATACTGAATGAAAAATATTTTGATCATTTTCAGGGTGACAGTGAACCAGAATATCTACTTTGAAGGTCTGTACTTGGCCTCATCTTCCATAGCTAGTGCAATGGGGAATATCCTTCCTGCTGTTACATTCACAATGGCTTACATTTTTGGGTAAAGAAACTCAAATAAATCAGTATTTTTATATACTTTCACAATGTCCATTTCTGATGTACTAATGTTTTATACATCAGGTTGGAAAAGATTAACATTAGAAGTGTGAGAAGCATCGCGAAGATCATCGGGACAACTGTATGTGTAACTGGAGCAGTAGGCATGGTGTTGCTCAAAGGACCAAAGCTACTGAACAGCAGCAAGGAAAGTGAGACTTGGTTGCTTGGTTGTATACTCCTCTTTGCAAGCAATTTCTGCTGGTCAACTTGGCTACTTTTGCAGGTACTAACTAATTACCTTGATTTGTTGGGAGGGATACTTTAGAAAAAAATATATTGACAATCAGATGCAAATCCAAAAATATATTTATAGGCAATAACACTAGTAGAATCAGGCCGGAACACGGCGCCGTTAGACGGCGGTTCCGCGTGAATTTAAGGGAACCGCCGTGTAAACCATCCGGCTAAGTTTACGAGTTCGTAAACTTAGCCGGATGGTTTACACGGCGGTTCCGCGTGACTTTTTAAGAAACCGCCGTTTTACAACCATCCCGCTAAGTTTACGAACTCGGAAACTTAGCCGGATGGTTGTTATCAAACAGATTTCTCCTTGCAAGTTATAATCTCCTTCTCCCTCTCCATCTTATTCCTCTCTCATTCTTCTCCTTCTCCCACTCATTCTCCCCCTCTCCCTCTTCTTCTTCTCCTTATTCTCTTTCTCCCTCTCCTTCTCCTTCTTCTCCTTCTCCTTCTCCATCTCCCTCTCCCTCTCCCTCTCCCTCTCCTTCTCCCTCTCTTCTCCCTCTCCCTCTCCTTCTTCTCCTTCTCCCTCTCCCTCTCCTTCTTTTCCCTCTCCCTCTTCTCCCTCTCCCTCTCCCTCTCTCCCTCCTTCTCCTTCTTCTAACAAAAAGTTGACTTTAAATTATGTGTTTTTCATAAGATTTAATCTGAAAATCAATAGATTAGTATGATAGTTTGTGTTTTTGGGATTTCCGGGTACGATCTATTCGATCTACAAGTACCCATGGTTTGGGGATGAAACTGTTTTTATGTTGGTTTTGATTTCGCCGGCCAATTCGGCCGGCGTTTTTTTTTGTTCTATCCGGCTAACTTTCCGAGTTCGTAAACTTAGCCGGATTAATAAATATCCGGATAGATTTCCGAACTCGGAAATTTAGCCGGAACAATACACGGCGGTTATGACCGCCGTGCATCGGTGGCGCCAATTGCACGGCGCCACCATGGACGGCGGTCAAAACCGCCGTCCAACGCCGATGGAACCGCCGTCTTCTGGGTCATATTCCACTAGTGTAATATTAGATATAAAAGTTACAATAAGTTAATAAATTAAACAATGTCTTTTTATAACATCTTCATCATCCACAGTTGCAAACAAGCAATCATACAACAATTGATCAGTCATACTATTCCGCAACTTATTTTAAATGAAAGTCATTGCCAAAAATGTTATTTTCACACTTGCCGTTGCCACGAGAAGTAGTTTCTGGTTAAATTAACCCTTCTTCTATTAGTAGAAGAGTAATGTTTTTTTAATGGGATAACACACGTACTAATATTAGATAAACTAATGTGCCTAAATGCATCCGCCCATGTTGACAATCTTATATTCTGACAGGTTCCAATGTCGAAATGCTACCCTGATCATGTATCTCTAACAGCATGGTTGTGCTTTCTGGCTGCGACGCAATCTGCAGTTTTGGCATTCTTCATTGACAAAGATTTAGATGTTTGGAAGATACACTCCAGTCTTGAACTTGGATCTCTTGCATTTGCTGTAAGTGATCTCATTGTTTCATATATGCTTGATATACAAAACAATTATCTTGAGAATCTCAAACCAAAATTAAAATGTATGTTTGTTTTCCTAGTCTGCTGGAGCAGCGATTTCATTCTTCGGGCAATCTTGGGTCATTTCAAAGCGAGGTCCCTTATTCTCTGCCATGTTCAACCCTCTCTGCACTGTTATTGTCACATTTTTCGCCTCTACATTTGCACATGAAGAGATGTACATTGGAAGGTCAGATTTCTGAGTTCATTTTCTTTTTAAATTCCTTTTTCTGAACATTTATTGACTGATATCATGCCCTTCTGTCTCAGCTTGATCGGGGCGATTGCTGTGATATTCGGACTCTATGTTGTACTCTGGGGTAAAGCTAAGGATCATATTCTAGTAGAGGTAGATGCAGAGGAAGAGGGAATCATAAATGATGATGCAAAAACCAGCTGCATAGTGGATTTGGAGGAACCCTTCTTGTCCAGACAAACTACATTAGTTACAGACTCAAAACAATATCAGAAATAATAGAAGTCCTTAGTTGTAATTCCAATTTGTTCATCTCCTCTTCCTCACTCACCTTGTAATCCTTCATTTAACATTCTAGCCCAATTGCACCCCTTTCTTTCTCAGTCTAGCTAGGCAAACAAATATTTTAATTATCAATGTACTTAATTATATAATTAAAAATGGTGTGCTATACACCGTCCGGTAATAACTCGGACAAGTCTAAAATAGTATTGAAATTAAAATACCACTCCTATGTATTGTTAGGTTTTCCTATGAATATAATGATTGAAAATATTTTTGTAAATTAATATTATATTTTGGACTACATAAGTAAAATACTGGATTTTATATAGCAATACCCAGTAAAAACTATGAGTATGGAGAGCTTTTACTTAATAGTTATTTTCGGAAAGCTATAGTTTGAGTACACCATCCGTCCCCGATTAAACCGCACACTTTTCTTATTTGGATATTTACTCTTTTAAATTGCAGATTTCTCATTTTGATAAACCACACTTATTTTCATTAATTCATTTCACTCATTTCGTTCTCAAATTTAATCTCTCTATCATTCATTTTATAAAGTTTAACTTTCTTATATTTTATCTCTTGCAATATAAGTGGTGAGGCCGAATTCGTACTACGTCACCTAAGTCTTTTAATATATAATCATACTAGCTAAATAAACATTATTTACCATTGGAAAGTTTCAATTTATCATATTTTTTAAATGGATAGAAAATTCCATTAATTTAGGTTATTAAAATTCTATAAAAATTAAAAAAAAAACACATGCCTATAGAATTAGAGGTAGCCGATAACTAAATCGGCCAACCTTTTTATTCTCTGAATACGGCCAACCATATTTTGCCAAACTATTGTCCTAAACCTAAACATCGATCAAGGTGGTCACAAAAAAACATCTATAAATTAATGGATATTCGTGTTCATGCCAATTGATAAAATCAAAGGTGTAAGAATGGAAAACATTATCATCTGCATCTCTTTTCTAATACCCCTTCTGATCACTGTCTTGATTCGGAGAAGATCAAGATCAAGAGCGGTTAAGAACTTACCACCCTCTCCATGGAAGCTGCCCGTCATCGGACATTTGCATCATCTTGCTATCGCCGGCGATCTCACTCACCGGTCTTTCGCAAAACTATCCCACAAATACGGCGAACTGCTCTTCCTCCGGCTAGGACAGGTTAACACAGTGGTGATATCTTCGAGCCGATTAGCGAAAGAGGTTATGAGAACTCAAGATCTTGTTTTCGCAAGCCGACCAGATACTCTTGTCGGAAGGATCATATTCTACGGTTCCACAGACATCATTTTCTCTCCATACGGGGAGTATTGGAGGCAGCTGCGCAAGATCTGTACCTTGGAGCTCTTCAGTGCTAAGAGAGTGGAATCATTCGGGTGGATCAGGCAGGATGAAGCTTTGCAAATGGTTTCGTTGATAAAATCTCATATTCTTGAAAATGCTAAGCCTGAGCCAATCAATTTGACTCAGAAATTTGCTCGATACAGCTCTTCAATGATGATGAGAGCAGCGCTTGGAGATGTTGATGAACACGATCGCAATGAGCTCGTTGACATTGTTGCAGAAGTGGTGTCTTTGTCCAGTTTTGTGGATATATCTGATTTATTCCCTTCCCTGGAAATTCTGCATCATTTTCTTTCTGCCAAGAGTAAGATGATCCAGGCTCGATGTAGTCTGGATAGAGTTCTCGACAGCATCATCAGTCGGCACTCGAGCCGATCGGAGAATAAGTCCGGTTGCTCTGAAGATTTCATTGATGTCATCCTTAGAGTTATAAGAAGCGGCGATCTGCAAGTTCCGATCACCGGGGACTTTATCAAAGCTGTTCTTATTGTAAGTGTCCTATTCTTGTGTTTCTTTTTTTAATTCTCATTTTATTTAGTTTAAATTCAATATATTTTGGTTTGAGTTCAATAACCTCACCCTCATTCAATTTACATGCATTTTATTTAGCTCAATCTAAAATTTTAAGATTTAATTCAGCACACTTTAATTGGTGCAGGACTTGTTTGCTGGAGGAACTGAAACTTCTTCCACAACTTCTGAGTGGGCAATGGCTGAGATGATTAGGCATCCGCCTGTGATGGCCAAGGCGCAGAGTGAGGTAAGGAGAGTCTTGGGAGAAAAGAGAAGAAATATAGAAGAAACTGAGATTCAAGAACTCAAATACCTAAAATTAGTGGTTAAAGAAACCTTAAGGTTACACCCTCCCGTGCCATTGTTGATTCCAAGAGAGAGTAAGGAAGAATGTGAAGTTGACGGGTATAAGATCCCAAAGAAAACAATGGTGATGGTCAACGCTTGGGCAATCGGAAGAAACACCGAGTATTGGGATGATCCTGAGAGCTTCAAACCGGAGAGATTCGAGAACAGTGGTGTAGATTTCACGGGAAGTCACTTCGAGTTCTTACCATTCGGTGCAGGAAGAAGGATGTGTCCAGGAATGAATTTTGGGCTCGCAAATGTGTATGTTCCTTTAGCCTTTTTACTCTATCACTTTGATTGGGAGATCCCGAATGGACTCAGTCCTAGCGAGTTAGATATGACGGAGGCTCGTGGTGCAGCTGTGGGAAGAGAAAATAACCTTCTTTTGATGCCAAAACTCATCCTCTAAGTTGAGAAAATAACCTTTATAAAGGGGTGGTTCTAAATGCAGGTCTACTTTACTTCTGCAGGTCCAAATTAAATTTGAAATGAAAATAATGTCCCTCTTAAATATGTATTATAATTCACGAAAAAATAATTTATAATTTGGACATGCGTTAAATCATTACATAGACGGGTTTATACATTCAAGATTAGAGTTATAGAAATATATTTATAAATACTAATAAACGAATGAAGGGTAATTATGATATTTTTCCACTTTTATTGGACCAGAAATAAGCTGGACCTGCATATAGTAAACACCTTATAAAGTGTTTGCTTGTTTCTGATTATCAACTGCCTTGTCTACAAAAGCTGGTACTAGACTGAAACAGCTTCCTTCCTGTATGGAGCCCAAAATGCTGCAAATCAAATACAAATTTTCAAAAGTATTTGACTTGCCAGAAGAAAATCAGTATTTGAAGCCCAAAATCCTGTAAAACAAATACAAATTTTCAAAAGTATTTGACTCTTGCCAGAAAAAAATCTCAGTATTTGAAGCCCAAAATGCTGTAAAACAAAGAGATGGTCAGATGGACCATACATGCTTCAAAAATTAAGAACACTAAAGATAATAGCGAAATCCACATAATAACTACCATAGTGATGAAAGATCCAAGTACAGAGAATGAAACTGGCATGCTATACACAGAGCCAGACAGAAATCATCAAGAGTATTTTCATGGAATGCAAAATACTAACAGAAGCTTGATGTCCTAGAAGCTTCTACTACAGAGTCTATCATCATCTACCATGCGCTCAAGGATAACGCTTCCACGAGTTGGACTCCCTGTTGTTTCTGAAGGCGCAGCATCCAATCGTGTAGACAATCACGAGGAAGACCCAAACAATGGCAATCAGAATCGACATTCTCTTCCAGAGGTGCTTGATATTGTCCAGGAAACCAGCTTTGCATGACTGGCAGCTGTAGCACAGGATACTCGGGTCGTTGTTCCATGAGTTGCAGTCGGGATTCTTCAATGAGGAAGTCGGCGTGCTGCTCCATGTACCATTGGCATAAGAGAAGCCACAGTCATTTGACGGCTTGCAGCATCCAGACTGCAATATCAATCCACCAAATTAGAAAACAAGTTGAATATAAAATAGATCATACGAGTCAGGAAACATGTTAACACATATCCCAAGGCCAAAAGAATTGCATTAGCAACGAAAGAATTGCATTATATTTTCATATTGTCCGACCACTAATTATCTTAAATACGTGTTATTTCCTTTCAGAATTGTAAACCATGAAGTTCAGATCATACACGAGAAAGACAAAAACTCACATAAGATCAATTTGGAAGTTCCAAAGCCTAGACAAGTAGAGAATCTCAGATAAACAAGGACTCGTTTTAAAATTACTATCCAGTATAATACAAAAGATGAATATGACAAACAGATGAATCAAGTAGGATCAGGGAATCAAGCACAACATACGACTAACCCTATAAAGCAACTATAGATAAACACCATATGTAGATCATATCTCATCAATGCGTGCGAAATGCATCATTTATAGTCTAATTGCAATAGGCAATTTATCTTTTAGTGATTCTCTAAAGCCAACTTTAAATGCAAATATACATAAATTTCACAATGATTACATGAATTCATCAGTCCATTTAGGTGCACCAACTACCATGGAATTTCACAATCACAACATTTAGGTGCACCAAGACTAAAGGCAATCCCCTTTATCCAGATTAATCAAAAAGTTCCAGCAAGTAGCAAAACAGTACCACATCTAAACACCTTTTTCTCTACACAATTTGCAAAAGCTTAAAGTATGTCCCAGACAAAAAGGAAGGATAATAATTCCCAGAAATGATAAACAACTCAAGAACACTTTAAATCCACAGCAAAAAAGCAACCAATCCCTTCAAGTAAAACACAAAATCCCTTTGCAAACATCAAATTACGATAAACAAAAGCGAATTCAGATCCAAAAGGAATTGTCAACTGTACCTCAAGGGAATTGAGCTTGCGCTTGTTGAAAGCATCCTGATCAGCAGATTTGACCTGCATGAGAGTCTGGCAGAGCTTAGCATCCTGGAGACAGCTCTGAATCTTCGCCCAATTCTTGTTGTCGTTCACTCTCTTCTGCAACCAGTTGCTGTAATCCCCAAGCCGGTACTCCTTATACCCCTTCCCAGACAAAGCTTCTCCGGCGCCTTTGTTCGTCACGACAAAGCCGAAGATCCCGAAGCAAATCAGAATCACAATCAGCAGAAACATGACCACCAGGTAGAGCCAGAGCAGCCAGGAGACGCCGCAGCACGCGCCGATGACTCCGGCGAGGGAGACCACCATGAGGAACACGCCGACGGCGATCGTCGCCTTCTGGAAGAAGCTCTCGCATTCGGTGCTGCCGTGCCTCGCCAGCCATATCCCGCCGCCGAGGATCACCACCGAGAGGATGAAGCTCGCCGTGTTCAGGAGCCCCACCAAGCTGTTGCTGCACTTCACCATTTTTTGTTTATGGGTTTTCGAATTCAATCAAATTGTTATTTTGAGAGAAGAAGATTTACAGGGCCGTGTATTTATGGAAGAAGAAGAATGGAGAGATTGTGGGTGGTTTTATTTGGAGGAGAGAGTGGGGTTGTGGCAGCGTGGCCTGGGGTGTGACTGCGTGTGGGACCCGGGCGGGAGTTGGGGTTAGAGGGGACTTTTCAATTTTGTATTTATGACAATTTGCTTATATACCCTTTGGTTCAGACACTGTTGTACTTATAACCCCAGTATTTTTGAGTTTATATAATTCTCGATTTGTAGATTTCGATAAAACGTCAATATAAAATGATAACTTTTAAATTTAATACTTAAATGACGGACAAAAATGATCTCTATGATTAGAGTCGAATCTAAAATTCTAGTTTTGAGTTGTAAAATATGTAATTTATTTATTTAATTCATTACATACCAAATAACACTAATAATTATTATGAACAGTATCGGTGAACTGTTATAATAATTTACTTTCATTTTCTTATTCATCAAGTTCAGTGAAAATATTCAAAACTGAAAAGGAAATTTTGATGGTGAAATTTAAGATGGTATGCAAAAAATCAATCGAAATTTAATCCGTCGGAATATTGATAGGATATTTTTTTATAATTTTATTTTGAGCAAACGTCATTTTTTATCTTTCATATATGTCTAGATCTCTACTTGTCTGAAAAATCGATTGAAATAAAAAGTAAAATTGTAATTGTATTAAAAAGAACTGGGTATATATACAGCATTACTCAAAATTAAGGGCTCTAAATGCAATTTTCTCCAGTGTTTATTTCTTTGTCTATTAGCGTAGACCAGTTGACTCACTGCTAAATGAGGAATTTGAGGGAAAAAGTGGGGTTAGGTGGTTACACGCGCTTCCTTTCACGTGTAAAATACCGCGTCTGGCGGTTTTTCTTGCCAATTTTACTACTACCACTACTAGCACGAAAAGTCGACGAGTAGATAATGTAACGTTCAACTAAAGAATGATTGATGATGATTAATGTGACTAAATTTTAAAGCAATTTTCGATCATGATTACATTTAAATAAATTTATTAAATTCATTCATTATGATAAAGTAATGATTTGTTGCCACCTTACTAAAGATATTTTTTGAAAATACAAGTTGTGTATTTTAAAATATATCATATATAAAAGAGATAATAATAATTAGGGCGGAACCAGAAAAATATATTTGAAATTGTTAAATAGAATTGGCAATTATCGTAATTCAAAATCGTATTATATTTTTATTTCAAATTACAATAATATAAAATATATTATATATTTTGAGATTACTAGCGACAATTCGTACGATCCCTGATTCCGCCGCTGATAATAATAATAATACGAAAGGACAACCAATTGATAATTTTTTCTTGACGTAGCAAAATAGATGATGAAACGATCACGATATTTCCAATTTTTGAATTTGGAAAATGATTGATAACTTGAAACTTGAAAGTAACTATCATGCCACGTCCTCTTACAAAAGTTTGTTGTAAATTGCTAAAATGATTATTTTTATTTAAGTTGGTAAATTGAATTATCATCTGCCGTGGCCTGTGGGATTTAGTGTTAGTTCATGTGAGATGGTTTTCTTTCAAAAATGATAATTCTCTGACAAACTATCTAAATATCATCGCGCGTTACATCATATATTTAATCTTTTTTTATGCTAATATTATGAACGAATTTAAAAGAAAAACTCTTTAAGACAATTAACAAAATCACAGTGGCAAATTTTGAAAAATTATAATATTGTAAAAAAAAGGTACAAAAAGAGGTAAATATAACTTACCACACCATGTTGGCCTATTAGCTACTGCCTCCTTCTTTGCTTAATATCTTCCAATTCAGGATCAGCATACAAAAACAAAGTAGGTATCATATTAAACAGAACTTAGCCAAATGATTTAACCTCTTAAAATACCCAGAGCAAATGATAATAAATCATAACTTGTTTGAAGAGATGCTAAGCCGTGTTGCATGGCGGAGAATGAGAGGGTGTAATTATATAATACTTAGCATCAAAGTAAAATATATTAATACCATAGTTACACTATATAGTACCCATACAATATATTGTGTTACTGTATCAATATAAAATAGAAAGACCTTAGTGTGGAAATGGTTATTGTATAATGAATACGAATGCGTTGTATTTATGCGCGTAATTTGTAGTAATTTGTGGTAATATGAAAGGCAGAAAAAATTATGGTAAATTACGGCAAAAAAAAAAAAAGAAACAAAAACATATAATACCACAAAATGTTATACGTAGAGATTATAAATGTAACCTTGCCAAAAATTATGTGGGATGAGGAATGAAACAATAAAAATACAGGCCTTCTATACGCAGTCCGTATTTTTTTAAAATAATTATATATACAATGATTCTGATATATAACTGAATTGCAAGTGTATGCAATAGAAGTAGTATATATGATGCATATGTCTGATATACATAATTATTGACCATATCATATATATCGAAGGCGTATTTTTATTTTGGACTGCAAAATAAGCAAAATAAGGACTGCGTATAGCATGCCCCTAAAAATAAAAGAATAGCATTAAAGTAAAATATATTAATACCGTAGTTATACTATATTATACGTAAGCAAACCATATATTGTGTTAGTGTAACAATATAAAATAGAAAGATCTTAATATGGAAATGGTTATTGTATAATGAATATGAATGAGTTGTATTTATGCGCGTAATTTGTAGTAATTTGTGGTAATATGGAAGGCGGAAAAAAGTTATGGTAAATTACGGCTAGAAAAAAAGAAACAAAAAATATAATACTACAAAAAGTCATACGTATAGATTATAAATGTATCCTTACCAAAAATTATGTGGGATGAAGAATGAAACAATAAAAATAAAAGAAACAAAAAAAGAATATATAAAAAAGGTATGCGCCGGAGTATGGTGAACTTGCGGTGGTTATGTGGTGGTTTTAGTCAAAAACTACGTAGTTTCATCCTTTTTATTACTTTTTATTAATTTATTATTTATTCACCGGAGTAATAACTTTTCTAGTTCCCTTTAGGATGACAAAAAGTTTGGAACGAATTTTATGGATTTTATTTTTTAATATTTCTTTGTCAATTCATGGTAATTTTTTGATTTTTATTATTAGATCTTGAAATTAAATTTCCAAGGATGTTAGGGTACCAAAAAAATTAGTCTAATAAAATTTTGATGTTTTTTTTTGAAAATAATAAAATTTTGATGTTAGGTACGTTTATATGCTGCAAAAAAAAAAAAAAGTTGTGAATTTGATACTATTTTGGACTTCTTCTACTTCTTTTTCCTTCTTTTTTTTTTTTGCCATTTTGACGCTTCTAATAAGAATTTGAGAAGAGTCAACAGTGTAATCAAATGTGAGCCGCGTAATCTATTGTAAACGCAACATGGTAATGGCCAACGGGTGTATATATACGTCGACCTTTTCAATGAACCAAATATATTCGTTGATTTGGTCATGGAAGTTTAATGAACTACAGACTACAGGTCAGGGATCGAGCATACTGGCTATTGTAGTCAGTATAGAAGGCGTGAGCTTAAAGTCGAGCGCTAGCATAGCCAGAACAGCCAGAAAAAGTTAATTTTGCAGAATCATATTCAGAAACTTTAAACTCGAGAACAAATTTACCGAAGAAACCAGAACAACAAGACTTGGATAAAAAACAGAACAATAAGCCGGAATCAATTTAGTCAACTGAGTTCATATTATTAAAGCCAAGTAGTGAAAACAAGTTGGAAAAAACTAGCCTTTATTCAACATAAAGAGACGCAAGAGCATCAGCAAATGGCAAAGACCTAGTCCAAACAAATGATAGAACAAATCATAAAGTCTTAATCCATCATCACCGTAGCAGTTTCACATATTACAGAGGCCCTGCGAAATTGCCATTCTCCCTCTGCTCGTTCCATTTGTCAACCTGTAGCAATCACAGAAAAGTAAAGTTAACTTAAAAGAAACAACGACGACAGTGCTCAAAAAGTTGCAAACAATTTAAAAGACGCGGTTTTGAGTTTTGAAAAACCAGTGCCAATGGCAGACCAAACACTCAAGATAGGGTGGACCTTCGATTATGATGGACTAGGAGCATTAAACCATGTGTCTAAATCGTGGACAACATACAAACTCAGAAAACTAATACACCAAAATTGACTTTGCACCAATACATTAGGGAAGGGGATATCCCGATTGATTTGCCAGCGGGCTCATTTAGATCAGGAAATTGAACCGGGGAAAGTTTTATGAAAACGTAGATTAAATTATATAATTTACCAGCTTTTATAACGGCCTACCCCTACTACCTTAAACAACAGTGACACCAATGAAAAGTAAGAAAGAAACTTACCCATTCACCAGGGCAAAGAGATCTATAGTATTTGGCGAATTTCTGACATTCACCAGATTCTTCACCCTTATTGGCCGCACACCTGCATATAAGAAACAATCGGTCCATTGAGGCAGTCAAAATGCAATTTAGTTCATTTCATGCCATGGAACAAGCCTAATGACAGCTAGGCCTCAAGGCTATCCGTTAAATCATTATCACCCTATACACAAATGTTCAGAAAAGGCAAAAATAGTATTCGTCTAAACCACATGATACATTGGCACGTTTAACATTTGTTAAGAAAGTTAAATTTCATGATGTACAGCATGATCATCTTGGTTCAACTCAAGACTTGATTCCTTGAACAGTTCAATGATATTTACTTTTAATCATATCACGTGCATTATTACATGAGTAGCCATCGGAACTTCGGTAGCACTGAATCAACATGAAGGCTTGAGAAACTTTTGTCATGAACATCACCACAAAATATCATCTAACTATCTAAGAAAGTACACATTAACATTAAGACCTTCGAAGTTCCATAAACAATATAAATATAGAACTCCTTTCACGCTGGTTTAAACTATAGAGTATACCCGTTGCATATACAGATTTTACAAAAGAAAAGGTCATCCAGAACACAACCAATTAGACCCAATATTGCATGCCCAATTACTAGGCACTAAAAGATGATTACCTGTGGAACTCAATGTAACGTGTGAAGCAGTGTCTGGTTTGGTTGGTGGTTGGAAAACGGAAATCTGCTGGGGCAGTCTTCAGCTCAATCTGAAGCATGATATAACATGGTATAATAAGCATCACAGATAGACAGAGACGACAATAATGCTATTTCCAACAGCAAGTGGAAGGACATATATTTTAAACTCATAGATGATCATGTAAACATACTTGTCTCATCAGACCTTTCTAATTACTGAGAAAACACCACAAACAGTCTTCTCAACTATATCAATCAAAGCATGATTTTGACTTAAATTAAACAACAGAAAGAAAGAATCAAGGAGACAAGGGATGGCTCAGATGACGAAGTACAATTCTTTACAGGCAGAAACTTGATTGAAAGATACTTTATAAATTATAACCATGATCCACAGACTTTATATTCATAACCTAAACTTGGACCACATATTAAACTGTGAGAGATCATGGTCACCACAGGTACAACCATACAAGCATGCATTTTTTACAAGAATCTCCCACGAAAACACACACGCACACACACAGACACACAAAACAAGGGAGGACATCAATATATGTCCCATTATCAACACCTTGTTTCATACCAAAAAACCTAAATTCTTACTGCCACTCCACACTCTAACATCCCTTATTCCAATTGAAACCATCCATTCCTCAGGAAAAGGGTTAAAAATCCAATCTTGCATATCACAGAAATCATTCGGGGTTCTCATCAACAATCAAAACACAAACAATTCAATAGCCCATAAACAGATCAATGATCAGATCACGTAAAGCGAAAACATCGAAGACAGTAATTTTGATTGCGATACATGAAATTCTAGGGCTTTGAAAATTCTGGGATTACCTCAGCCATTGACGAGATTTGATTCAAAGAGGCGAATTGAGAGAGAATACGCTTCCAATCGGGCGGCGACACAGAGAAATGAGTTTGTACGAGTATTTGATTTGATTAAGGTTTCATTGACTGAACTTATATACTCTTCTTTCAGCCCTTAATCTCTTGCCTTTTTACCTTTCAAGGTCCCTACTTTGCTTTTTTAACACAATTGGTCCCTCATTTTCTGTAAACAACTCTGTATATGTATCCCTTTTGTTTGTGTTAAGATTGAAATTCCATTCCAGTGTTATGTTGTCAAAGAGCTGCGGCGCAAACTTATATGAGAATCGGAGAAGGAGAGCGAGACATTTACGATGGTAGCGAAACAATGTTGTTGAAACAAATTTAAAGAAAATGACCAAACTACCAAAGAGACTCATTCATTCATGTAGAGTATATATTACAGGCAAAATCTTGTCACCACTTCTGAGTGAGATTTTGAAATGCTGATGTCCCCTACCTCTACACAGTAAGAACCAACAAGGTTTCAGTTACAACTAACCAATATTCAACAAGATTTCAGTTACAACTAACCAATATTCAACAAGATTTTCTTTATATTATCGAAAGATTCATTAGAATCTGAACTGAGAATGTGTCCACCGCCAACATAGTTGACAGCTTCTCCCACTCCAGCTGTTTAGAGAGTATCCCGCCCGTCATTCTTGCTTATTCCAAACTCCAAAGCCTTGTTATTTCCATCCAAGATCGGGCGAGAGCCCTCACAGATCAGGCACAGTAAAGCATCAATTCATACCACATTCAACTGGGAGCGTGGGAGACATTATATGTTCCTATCCAGGGAGGATATTCCCCGGTAACTGGAGCAGTTATTGTACCACTTGCAGTGGTAGCTGGGACAGCACTGCCATATGGCATCGGCACCTGAGGTATATAACTGGCACCCATCCATCCATAGCTATCGACATACATATCTCCACCGTGCACATAAGGTGGGTACATAGCATTTGGGTGACTGTATGGAGCAACATACGGTTTGGGAGGATCTGCACAACGAGTTAATAAAATTTTCACAAGACATGCTAACACTGTTACCTATTATTGGATGCTGAAACACGAATATTGTTACCTTGTGCTCTTTGCTCTGCTTTCTGCACCTCGGCACGCAGTCTCTCCGCTTCTTCAGCCATGCCAACCATTTCCGTCTCCATTGCTTTCATTTTTTCCACTTCCGCCGCATTTTTCCCCTTTTCGGCTTCAAAGGTCATGCTTTGGCCCCACGAGAAAAGTCGTGAACAAAAAAAAAGGAAGTTAGGAAACTTAGCACCGTATAACATGCAATGCATACAACTAGTGTTTAAGAGAATCAACCATGGAAAATGAACTTCAAAAGATGCATTTGACCTAACATTATTAAAAGAGAATAACAGTTTGTGCCACTCACCATAAGCTTCCATGCTCTTTCTTCAAACAGTCGATTTCAGCACGCATTTCTGGTAGTTTCTTCATACCAGCACGGATTTTCCCAAGCTTGTCGCTCGCCTCTTGTAATTGGTTAATCAGTTCTTTTCTACTTAACGCCAAGCTCCGTGCCTCACTATGAGCTTTCTCGTACTCTTTCCGGATATCATCATTAGCAATGATATCAGCTTCCATCTTGCTAATCTTGTCCATATAAACTCGAATCTGGATATCAGTCTCAGCCTTTATGCTTCTCATGTGGTCCGTTAGGTTCTGTATTTCCGTCTGAATAGCAATAAAATCCTGACTTAGAGCTAGACGAGTGGATGATAGTGTATGATTGTCTTCAGACAGCTGCTTGATGTCCTTGGCCTGTATAGCATATACATCATCCACAGGATCCCTTGAAGATTGGCCAATACGAACATAATTTGAAGATGGTGCATGACTTCCCGCATACGATGATGGTAGATGATTTCTGGAACTCATTGCTGAATGTCTTCTGATCAATAAAGTAAAGCTTCTGAGGAGAGGATAAATAAACAACAGTGAATAATTAGAAGTCCAGGAAGCAAGAAATCTACAATTGTTTATAAAGTAAAAAGAGAGAAAACACTTAATAACACAGCAGAGAAAACAAAGAATGCAGCATAGGGCAAAAACCAGTCATAGAGCATATCCAACTTTTGACTGAAGAACTAAACAAATTTCCACTAAATGTCATGAAAAAAGGTTGCCGGTATTCTTCAAAAGAACAAATAAAAAATTAACCGATATGGCCATCACAGAATATGCGTAAAGTTTAGCTGTAAAATGAGTGTTTTCTAGTTATTTTATTGCTAGTAATATAAACAACCCACAGAGCACGCTGGTTTCATTCTTTCCAGGTAACATTTGCCATCAGCCGCTCCTGATGTCAATACCAAAATCCCCGGTTATTGATGAATCAAATTTGAAACAAAACAAATTTATTAAATCTCCAGTTCAACTAAAACTGTTCTCTAATGCACGGCAACAAAATAATATCATACAAAGTTTGACTTTTTAAAAACAAACAAGGCAATGGACGGTTTGCCACTTTAATGCAATTCATCAGTATGAAGTCTATCTTAAGCATGAAATGAAAATTAAAAGATATTAATAAAAATCAGACAATCTCACGGGATCTTCTTTCTTTATACCATCAGGGTTTGAAACAAGAGATAGACATTTGACAAGGCCATGTACATAAGACAACTCCAGCTTGGTAACATAATACTTTGGGCACAGCATATGGAGCAGTTCACTCCTAAACGTCCCACAACATAATGACATCTAGTGAGTACTCCCAATCTTTTGTCATTGAACTACCAAAGCGAGTAGTTTTATTAGTTATTTCACAAAATTCACGCGGATTAATCGAAAAATCAGCGCATCACAAGCGAGTTAACAAAGTAACTAAACCATCATTAATCAGAAACGGAATTAACGAATTCCAAATACACTAAATTGCTAGAACAAACACCCCCACGGTGATAAATGAAGACATAAAAGACCATCCCTTGCACAACATTCTGCACTGCAGCAATTATATTTTGCCCCATAATGGAAACATTTTGAAGAGTTAGAAAAAGTTTCAATCTTTATTTCTATTACCCCATTCTCCAGAATAAGCCTAACTGTGCTTCATTTTGTACATAAACTACACATAAACAGGTAAAAGCTGGATAACCATAAGCCAAAATGAACCAGTCAATAACATGAATTTCATCAAAGAACCCTTATAACCTTTTGCACAAAGAAGCACCATTTGATCGAATTTAGCCATGAAAGTTGAGGGCTTTGAAAATTCTGGGCTTACCTCAGAAATTCGAATCAACTGATGAACTGAAAGAGAGGGAGAGTCGTCGCTGCCGCTTCGGTAATGAGTTTGTTCCCTAGAAGTACTCGTATTTTGTTTGATTGAGGTTTTAATTTCTTATGTCCAAAACTGTACAGAGAAGAGAAGTAAATACCTTCTTTCATCCCTGGAGTATTCTCTTTTTACGTTATAAGGTCTCTACTTTTCTATTGTTTATAAATAAGCCCTAAACTCATTTTGTGATTTTCTTTTTGTGACTTCATTCATCCCTGAAGTATTCTCTATTTACATTATAAGATCTATACTTTTCCTATTGTTCATATATAACCCCATAAACCCATTTTATTCAAGATGTTGGAAATCAACGTCCATGATAAAAATCTAATATAATCGTACTACCGTGCACCCTAATGAATATAAATAAACTGTCGCGATATCCATGAACAATTTTACAAAGGATTGGGCTTCCAAACCCAATTAAGCTTGCTAATAATGGTTTTTCAACGAGACTAACATACAGTGTAAACGTGCAATAAAGGTCCAAAATTCAAATCCAGTTAAGATAATCGAATCTAACTAAAAGGTCTCAATCAAATCATAAATTATGTTAAAATTTCGATCAGGAAGACCGTCGAAAAAAATGAACATACTAAAAACTTCGATTTTGAAGGAGCCACAAATTTCATATATGAACATTCCACACTTATTCATATATATATAAATCAATAAAAAACGATTAACGATAGTTCCCATCTCCCTAGATTATAGAGGGTGATGGAAAAGAATATGAGGGTCAATAGGGTTTTTATTTTTCTATTAAAAATAATAAAAATGCTCGGTAGAGATGGTAGAGATTACAGTGAAATTGAAAATCAATTTTAACTATTATATCACAAATTATATATCAACCAGACCAATATAATCCGTATTCATTACAGATTTAGAGATATTGTCCTTGAGAATATTAAAATTAAGGAGTAGAATTAAGTTGAAACGATAGGCTTTTTGCAACTTGCAAGTCAAAGGGATTGAGCATATAGATATTTGAGGACAGCATTTCACTCCACCGAGCTTAGTGGAATCGTTTACCTGTAAAACTCATCAAGAGCTCTGACAAATATTAACCGCAAAAATTGTTGTAAAAACGATGAAGTCAAATTTTAAAAGGACACCTCACAATAAACATTCATAAATTAGTGGTATATATTTTTGCACTTTCATTGTTTCAATGTCCAATTTACACGTACATTTGTTTAGTCAATCTCCACTAACTCCATTTCACAATTTGGTCATCATATCTAATCTAACTCATCACCTATAAATAGCTCAATCACCATGCATGCAATTCATACAACTTCATCTTATAAACCCTATAATCAGCAAAAGTGCGAAAAAAACCCTAGATTTCCATTATCCACGTACACTCGAAAAATGGTGTCTGCTAAGTCCTTTGCGTTGGTAGCTTTAATCCTTCTTGCCTGCTCTGCTCTTATTTCCGAGAGCAGAGTGGCTAGGAAAGACTTGGGAGTAGATCTTGGTGGCGGCGTGGGAGTCGGTGTTGGAGGCGGCATAGGTTTGGGTCTAGGAGGAGGTGGTGGTGGATCGGGTTCTGGATCTGGGTCAGGATCGGGTTCCTCTTCAAGATCGAGTTCAGGTTCAAGCTCGAGTTCGAGATCTGGTTCTGGTGGAGGATCTAGTGCAGGGTCAGAGGCAGGTTCCTATGCGGGTTCAAGAGCCGGGTCTAGATCTGGAGGATCTGAGTCGAGCGCTGGATCCGAAGCTGGTTCGCATGCTGGTTCGAGGGCTGGATCAGGAGGGTCCGAGGCTGGATCGGAGGCTGGTTCTTCTGCTGGATCGAGAGCTGGTTCGGGATCCAGGGACTGAATCACTCGCAACTCTTCATGAATGATAATTAAAAAAATAAAACTAAAAATGCACCTTGATGAGTTGATTGATCATACGTAGTATACGTACTGATATCGATCCTATTGTATCTAAATAATTGCATGGTGTGTGTCGCTTGTTAACTAGTTAATGGCGTGGTTCTCATTATTATATAAAATTAAATATGATTATGTAACTTTGAATTATTATTGTACATTGAGTTTTTATATAATTATTTTCTATATAATCCAAATACAAATACGATTGTATAAGTGATAATCTTTTCAAGTTCGTCTTAGCCATGGCTTAAAGCTACCGCAGCTGATTCAACTTAATTACTAGGATTAAAATTTGAAATTACTTTTGAGTGCAACATTTCTAATTCAAAGTTGCTATTGAATTTTGTTTATTCATGGACAAGATTACAATATGTAGACCATTGTATGAGGTACAAAAGAAAAGGCTACCTTAATTTAAAAGAAAAAGATGACAAAATATCTATAATTGCAATAAATGACTATTTTAATTTCAACTTTCTAAATAACCAAAAGTATAATATATGTTTAATCGTATATATGGCCATTTTGGAGGCATCCAAACATTTCAAACACGCAATTTATACAACCTAAATCGCAAAAAATTATAGAACAAGAAAGAAAAATGCCATTTCCCATTTCTACTAGCCACATACATGTGTGCCCTCCTCTTAGGGTCTCTACTAGCCACCCCATTTCTTCACGTTGACTCAAATAACACTTTTTAATCAATTTTTTAAGATATGCCCGATAATTTATTCTTAAGCTCAAAATGCAGTATGAATTTACGAAATTATTCTCATTTATTATATTTATTGGGAAATTTAGCAACATTCAGAGAACTGTATTGTAATTTTAATAGATTTTTAGATTATACCGAGTAAAATACTGGACTGTGTATATCACTTCAAATATAAAACTACCAATTTAATAGGCACATTATAAGCATGTTATCAAAAAATTGAAAAATATATGTAACGTACACTAAGTCCAATCTCAATAAGGGTGTACATGCATTTCAATGTACAGAGCTAATGGTGGAGAACAGAAGGACGTCGGCAAATATAACGTGCATTTTCATGACTCCACTGAGCTAAGTGGAATCGGATACCTGTCAAACTAATCATGAACTACTGAAATCACCTACAAACATGAAATATTAGCCACAAGAACACTGGAAAGTCAATAGCTAAATGGACACTTTGCAATCTCCATTAATTCATATATTAGTGGCCAGAAGTTTTACAATTTAATTGTTTCAATATCAAACTTACACGTATCTGTTCAATCAACCAAAGTCATTTCACCAGCCTAAGTTTCTAAAACCTATAAATAGCTGAATCTCCATGCATTCATTTCAAACTTCATCTTCATCTGAAAACCTATAAGCAAAAGAAAAAGATCATATCCATACTATATACAGATCTCTTCTCGATTCTTTCGACCTAGTATTCTAGGTTTAAAATGGCGTTTATTAGGTCATTTGCATTGGTGGCATTTCTTCTTGTCTGTTCTGCTCTTGTTTCTGAGAGCAGGGTGGCTAGGAAAGACTTGGGGATAAATATTGGAGGTGGCGGTGGCAGTAGCGTCGGAGTTGGCCTTGGAACCGGGGTAGGGTTAGGTGTAGGCGGAGGAGGTGGCGGTTCGGGTGCTGGATCGGGTTCTGGTTCTGGCTCAGCTTCGGAATCAAGTTCAGGCTCAAGTTCAGCTTCGGGATCAGGTTCTGGAGGGTCAAGTGCTGGATCAGAGGCAGGTTCTTATGCGGGATCTAGGGCTGGATCTAAATCCGGATCTGGAACCGAATCGAGCGCGGGATCTGAAGCTGGTTCGTATGCTGGTTCTAGGGCTGGATCAGGAGGGTCGAGTGCAGGATCGGAGGCTGGTTCGTCTGCGGGATCAAGAGCTGGTTCCGACTCCAGAAACTAATTCACTCATTCTGTCATGATGATGAAAAATAAAACTAATTAGAAACGCACGTTATTGCATTAATCACCTTACAAAATCATGATGATCGAACCTATATATTGTATCTAAATAAAATAAATGTGAGTGGTGACTTATTAATTAGCTATATAAACAAATGTGGTGATTATTATGTGTTATTATTTTGGAGAATGAGAATTGTGGTGATTGAGAATTGGAGAATATTTCATACTTTAATTTGTAAAAATATAAAAATAAACTATTAATATTTTTATCATGTGTTATTATTTAGCTTGAATATACATGTCCAACTTATCTTAGGTAAATGTCAAAGAATGCTTTAAATTGAAGTGTAAACAGTCAAATACAATTGAAATTTGGCATCATGTCATAAACAGCAGGCCATCCATTATCAAATTTAAAGAGAGGGTCAAATGAAAAAAATGCAAGAACGAACATAAATGACACAAACTAGAAAACAAAAATGACACAAACTAAATCTTCTCATCAGATTAAGGACTCATTCATGTACGCGGATTAGCCCTATTTATGCAGAAGCCATTAGCCCTTTCATCACATCATCCACAACCATTCAATCTCAATTACTTTCAGACTATATCTTCTACCTTTCTCATTCAAACCAACAATATTATGGCATCTCTCATCACCAAGTTTACCATCCTTTTGTGTATCCTTGCACTTTCCCATCTTTGTTATGCGTCAGACTCTTCGCCTCTGCAAGATTTCTGTGTAGCTGATCCTGCTGCTAAGGTGAACGTAAACGGATTTTCATGCAAGGATGCTAAAGATGTGACAGCGGAAGATTTCTTCTTCAGCGGTTTACACAAGGCTGGAAACACCTCAAATCCTCTGGGATCTCGAGTCACTCCAGTTTTTGCAGCTCAGCTCCCGGGCCTCAACACTCTTGGCATATCCATGGCTCGGATCGACTACGCTGTTGGCGGTCTCAACCCACCTCATCTTCACCCAAGAGCCTCTGAACTCCTTGTGGTTCTAAAGGGAACTTTGGAAGTTGGTTTCGTGACTTCATTTCCTGAGTTTAAGCTCTTCACTAAGGTTCTTAAGAAGGGAGATGTCTTCGTCTTCCCCACGGGACTGATCCATTTTCAGCGTAATGTGGGGTCTACATATGCTATTGCAATGGCTGGATTGAGCAGCCAAACTCCTGGTGCAATTCCGATCGCTAATACACTCTTTGGTTCTACACCAGCCATTAGTGACGAGGTGCTGAAGAAAGCATTCCAAGTCGATGCTGCTTCACTTGGTCAGATTCGTGCAAACTTCTAAGTGATCAAGATACAAGACATTTTCAAGAATATTGTTGTTATTTGTATGTTTTGATAATTATTCTTCTTTGATTCTATTATTATATATGATTTTTAATGTATTTTTTATGCAGTATCCATTTCATTGATTCGGTTAATATTATCCATTGATGAGAATTCAGTTTTTGTAGATCCATTTCTCTTTTTTTATATTTTTTTTGTTCGAGTGATTCATATTTATCAACAATATTGAATTTCTTCAATAATATTATTCAAAATGTTGAGAATCGCGCAATTATAATTACAATAAAGTGAGATCAACATTCAATATAGGTATTCTTTTAAGAATAATCAAACTTAAATGCTAAAAAACACTAAGTGTACTGTTACAAAGAAGATATCCAATAACATTAGTAATTAGCACCCCTGATTCATATAACCTAGTCACATATATATGAGAGCCACAAACCGCTTAACAAATTGTCTAAATTCAATCATAATTCTGCCTTGTTCATCAAGATTCTTGAATATCTGCAACACCACACACATATTGACATGTGTTTTTCAAGCTTAAAAATCTCAATCCAAACTGTAGAGGGTCACAATCTAATTACAACATTGAGTCAGAATTTCGATAAGAAAGATTATCAAAAATCAAAAAAAATTTTTACTACAAATCTTAAATCTAAATAATGTAAAGGGTCACAATCTAATCACAACATTGAGTCAGAATTTCGATAAGAAAGATTATCATAAATCAAAAAAAAAAATTTACTACAAATCTTAAATCTAAAAAATGTAAAGGTTTTGTTTTCTATACTTATTTAGGAGTAAAAATTAATAAAAATAGATTAAAAATTGTTTCCCCATCTCTCCTAAGATTC
This sequence comes from Sherardia arvensis, assembly GCA_948330725.1. NCBI lineage: Eukaryota > Viridiplantae > Streptophyta > Magnoliopsida > Gentianales > Rubiaceae > Sherardia > Sherardia arvensis. Next base: position 50,387,429 of record OX415235.1, read on the forward strand.
AGTGGGAGATGGGAAAGAAGATGAAGGTTGATATGAATTTTGCATAAAGAGGTAGAATAATTAATATGTGAATAGTTTATAACTTTCGAAAGACCATTGTTGAAAATTAAACGTTACTTTAAGGAAATTTCAAATGGAAAATGTTAATTAACATCAAAAAATTATGTTAAAATTATCTTATAAATAAATTTACATTTTGGAATATTTAAGTCAAACTTTCTCCTCGGTTTGTAAAAATTCTAACACAACAAAATCTTTCAATCAAAAATTGAAACTTTCAGCATAAAAATTAAATCTTTTTATATTATTTTCAACATATTTGTAAGAGATGGACTCATACATATTTTTATATATAATTATATATTAATTTTCACTCTCTACTCTATAAAAAAAAAGTCACATAATTTGTGAGATTAAGCCATGCCTATATATACTTGGTGACTCTATATATATAGAATCAATATCAGCAGCAGGCCATTTTTGTACTGGATTAATAAACATTCTAATTAACTGAAAAAATAATTAAGAACCATAAAGACAAAAAGATATAAGTGATCGCCGGCCGGCCCTCAATCACTTAATTACCAGAATTCATCCAAATTGACACTTTCTTGGATCTGATTAGCTTACAAGATGACCCGTTCATGCACACACGCCTATTGTTTCAATCGCCAAAAGACTACATTTGGCCAAATCTCATCCCTATTTATACACTAGCCAATAGCCCTTTCATATATACCATCCTTAACAATTCATACATCCATCTTCTCTCTCATCAACCTATAAGTGATATGGCTTCATCCATGATCAAGATTACCATCCTTTTATGCATCGTCACCCTTTCGATTTCCCATCTTTGTTATGCGTCAGACTCTTCGCCTCTGCAAGATTTCTGTATAGCTGATCCTGCTGCTAAAGTTAACGTAAACGGGTTTTCATGCAAGGATGCTAAAGATGTGACAGCAGACGATTTCTTCTTCAGCGGTTTACACAAGGCTGGGAATACATCGAATCCATTGGGTTCAAAAGTGACTCCAGTTTTCGCAGCTCAGCTTCCAGGCCTCAACACTCTAGGTATATCAATGGCTCGGATCGACTACGCTGTTGGCGGACTCAACCCACCTCATCTTCACCCAAGAGCCTCTGAACTCCTTGTGGTATTTAAGGGGACTTTGGAAGTTGGTTTCGTGACTTCATTTCCTGAATTTAAGCTCTTCACTAAGGTTCTTAAGATGGGAGATGTCTTCGTCTTCCCCACAGGGCTGGTCCATTTTCAGAGAAATGTGGGATCTACAGAAGCCATTGCCTTGGCTGGGTTAAGCAGCCAGACCCCTGGTGTAGTTCCAGTGGTTTCTACGCTCTTTTCTTCTATGCCTGCTATCAATGACGAGGTACTGAAGAAAGCATTCCAAATCGATGCTACCACACTTGGTAAAATTCAAGCTAAGTTCTGAGCGAACGGGAAAAAAGACCTGATCAACGAGAATATAGTATGATCAATTGTTCGTTTTGGTTAATTAAATTCCATTAATTCTATTATTGTTTCTGATTGTTTGAATGTATTTGTTTTCTTGTACCCGTATAACTTAAAATAAAGAGTGTCACGATTTCTTTATTTCATGAGGTCGCTATACTTTCTAATGCACATATTGTATATGAAGCCATCTAATCACTACAAATGGAGACTTTTAAAAGCACCTCCTTATCACATACAATTTTAGCTATGTAATTATAAAAAGCAATCACACTATTATTGTGACGAATAGTATATTTAGTCACATAATATGTGATTAATATTTTCTTACTCATATAAATTGTAACGTGAGAAAATAAATAACAGTTTTAATTTTTTGAATGTGAGTAAACTGGTCACGTTGATTTTAAACTATAAAATAAATCTGGTGTGACGAATAAATTAAGTCTCCAAGACCTCGGCGTAAAATTAATTAAAGTTCACTAAACTCCCAAAAAATATTTGTATATGCATGTCAATAATTAGGTATATATCTCAAATATTTATGTGCATCATATATTGATTATTATTGTGAATACTATATTTCACAACTTATAATTATCTATGAAGAAGGGCTTCTAACATATATATTTCGCTTTTACAAGTAAAAATTAATCAATTTCATGTAAACAAAAACATGACCAGCTACAATATATATGAAGAATGATCACTTGTTCCAAATCATACTTTTTCCCATATTGCTCAAATGTTTGAAAAAATATCAATTTTGTCCCAAATCTTAATTTTCAAATTAAACAAACAATTTTAATCTAAACTAAAAGTACAACAAAAGTAAGCCGGTAAAAGTTCAGTGCAGTCCATCTCTTCAAAACCAGCCACATTTTTGTTGATTGAGAAGCCCCGCACGTTTCTTCAATACACAATCAATGTCGGTTGCACTTTCTCTGCAAAATCGAAACCCTTTTTGAAATGCAAGCGAAGTCGGTTCTCTTTTCTGTATAGAAAATGTCCCTCAAGGTTTTATATCACCTAACACCAAATGGACAATTTTTAAGTTCAGTTCACAAAGGATCGAGTGAAAATATATATAATTTTAACTTTGATTCAATGATCTGAACCTAACCACTCAATCTGCACAAATCCTAATCAAATCAAATCAATTGCATTCGAGTCGAATCATAGATCCGACACAAATAAGATAGAATGACCAAAATCTTAATCAACTATATTCGAGTCAAATCATAGATTCATAGATCCGACACAAATAAGATAGAATGACTAAAAAATCTTAATCAACTATATTCGAGTCAGATTATAGATTCATAAATCCGACATAAATAAGATAGAATAACCAAAATCTTAATTAACTATAATCAAGTTAGATCATAGATCCATGAATCCGACCCAAATAAGATAGAATGATCGAAATCATGGATGAAATATAGTTGGCCGCCAACATCACATGAAACTCCACTAGCTACAGATCTCGTAGATCTTATATTTATCACCATTTTCAGACAAAATGCGTCGATGATTATCTTGTATTTATTTTATTTTTTCGTAAACATGTATTTATTTTTATTACAATATAAGATACAAAATAATAATTGCAAAATACTCCACTATAAGGCTAGCTAGTGGAATTGGGAGTCAGCTCCATGAAATGATAGTATGTCCAGCCGGCCATTGCTGCACAGCTTTTGCATTCCATGCGTAACCCTTTTTCACCACAAACTTTGCTTCTTCTTGCATTCTGCATTTCTCACCAATCAATAAATCTATAATATAAAGCACAAAAACGAGGTCCCGAATTTCTTTATTCTCTAAGTTCGGCACGTTTGCTTCCCCCACTTTCTCATTTCCATTGTTCCATCGCTATAAATAGCCCTAGTTTCGAGCATTAGCTTGCCAAATACAAATTGAGACATATACAACTTCTTAAGTTTTGAGAATCCTCTCTTTTGGTTCAAAAATGGCTAAGTTGAAGGCAGTGTTTCTCCTTACAATCTTGCTTGTTTCAGCTCTTGCAATGGTGGCGGAAAGTCGAGTGGCGAGGAAGGATTTAGGGTTGGACTTGGGAGGAATAGGGGCGGGGCTGGGTATTGGGATAGGTATTGGCTTGGGAGGAGGTGGGAGTGGTTCGGGAGCTGGAGCTGGCTCGGGTTCGAGTTCTAGTTCAAGCTCTAGCTCGAGCTCGAGCTCTAGTTCATCTGGTGGAGGTGGTGGTGGTGGTGGATCTGAAGCTGGCTCCTCCGCTGGTTCTTATGCTGGATCCAGAGCTGGCTCTGGATCAGGCGGCAACCGTGGAGGAAGTGGTGGCGGAGGTCGAGGTGGTGGAGGTGGTGGTGGTGGCGGCGGTGGTCGAGGTGGTGGTGGTGGTTCTGGTGATGGAAGTGGATATGGCAGCGGTGAGGGTGGTGGATCTGGATCTGGCTATGGTGGAGGAAATGGGAAGTGATGAATTTATTGGATGGAAATGAATAATGGCTGAAATTAAAGCATTCAAAAAGTGTCTTTCGAATAATGTGATCGTGTGTTTGTGTTATTCATGCTTGCATGCATGCATTTTTCTTTGTGTAAATTTAGAAAGTGTATGGTGTTGTACTATGTCTTCATCTATTTTTTCTAAAGTTCTGTCTTTGTATATTTATACAAAGCTTTGTAAATTTTTCATGAGGAATGCAATAGTTATACATATATACTATACGGTTGTTTTAATTTTTTGATCGATCATTTCTGGCCAATAATTTACAGCAAGGACTACATATTCTTCAATTTGATCAGTTTAGCCCGTATGCAAATTAATCAAAGAAGCTTAATTGCCTTGAATACCTAAAAATTTGAATGAATTAAGTTTCAATTGGCTGATGAAGATCTATTCATGTTATAGATCCAGCTGCCCGTTGAAGTCCTATGATAAAACGATATCATATTAATTCCATTTCCTTTTACTTTGTAACCTCCTCTCTTTTTTTTCGTGAGTTAATTTTGTGCACAACTTCTTCTCTAATGACTGATTTTAGGTGCAGTGACATATTAATTTTGCGGTTCTGATATTGATCTAAAATGCCCCTAGTTTGTTACCGCAGGTTTAGGCCATAATTACAATAATGAAGAATAATTTGTCTTTTTCGACCTTGCAAAATTAAAATTGTATCCGCACCTAACAGCTGCCTCTCTAATTCATGGCCTTGACTTATTCAAGAATCAACAAACGAAATGGTACGAAAAGGAAAGGAAAAAGAATAAGAGATACATTTTTAAGTTTTGCTTGGTTGAAATTAGGCGATGACGTTATATTTCCATTTTTATAGTGGTAGGTGGTGACCAGAGCGATGGCGGTCGGTGATGAGCGGAGTAGGGTGGTGGCGGTCGGAGCGGTGATGATGGGTAGCTTTTAACAAATTAAGCATGATTTGGGGGAATCAAACCCAACGAGGGTGAGGGGATTGCGAAACGTGGATTTTGGAAAATGAAAATTCAATTTTTCTCCAGACCAAACACCAACGAAGGGAATAATTCCCTTTAACTTTCCTGAAATCCCAACCAAACGGCCTCTAAATAATATAGGTTGATACTTAAAACCTTAGTCTATTAGATGATTTTATAAGCATTTTTAGTTCAGGACAGTTTATTCAAACTTGTTTAGTTCTTTTTTTAAAATTTTATTTTATAACCATAAATTTTATATAAATATTTGAATTATTAACATGCTAAGAAATTATTTAATATTAGGCACGTTTGATTATGCCAATTGAAGCATTATGATTTTAGTCGAAGATGAGTCACTTTTCACAGTTTAAGGTACGTACAAACAAGTAAACAAGGCATAATCATGACCAAACTAGAATATTATATATTATCACCACATTATCATGCGCACCTTGATCCAACCCAGCTAGTTCAAACCAAACAAATTATAAAGATTATTCTTTTTATCTCTTTATTTACATCTTAATTTTTATCTCTTTAATTATTCTTTTGCAGGGCCGCTATAAAATGAAAACATTTCGGGAGTAGATTTACGATAAAATTTCATTTTTTAAAAAAGTTGCTACATTCATAGCAAATATTCTAATTCCGCAATCCAAAATATATAGCAAATACAAATGTTTGCTCTATTATTGTAGTTCAGTGAATATTTTTTGTACTAAGTTAATTAGATTATAAAGGATAAAACTATATAATAATCGTAATTAGTAGCGTTCAAAGAGGATCTTAATCTTCTGTAAAAACAATATATAAAGTTATAAAAGGTGAGCTGGAGCATCTTCTTAGCATGTGATTACCAGATCAATTGTCTTATAAAATATGATGATAAAGTTGACTATGATTCCGATCTAACATAACCTCACATTTTAAATTACTAATCATATCAATAAATAGGTTAAAATTAAAATTCCAAAAATAAATGCATCGGCTAGATCACATATTTTCTAGATCTCATTTCGATTCCATAATATGGCATTCGAAAAACAGCCTCATTTTGTACTGATTCCTTTCATGGCCCAAGGCCACCTGATTCCCATGGTGGATATCGCCAGATTGCTGGCGCAGAGGGGAGTCATCGTTACCATTTTCACCACACCTGTAAATTACAAGAGAATCGAGTCAGTAATTGCTCGAGCAATAGCTTCTGGCTTGCAAATTCGAGTTATTCGAGTTGATTTTCCAGCTCTAAAAGCAGGGCTTCCAGAAGGTTGCGAGTGTTTGGATATGCTCCCTTCTGCTGATCTGGGAATAAACTTCTTCACAGCTACGAGGTTTCTGCATCCTTTGATTGAGCAATCGCTCCCAAAGCTGTCACCGGCCCCATCCTGCATTCTTTCCGACATCTTCCATCCTTGGACGAATCAAACATCTCGAAAGTTTAATATCCCATTGCTTATTTTTCACGCAAGCTGCACATTTTCACTCGTGTGCATTCACAATCTGTCTGGATACAAAGAGCTCGATGATATAGCTTCTGATTCTGAGTACTTTGTTGTGCCTGATCTGCCTCACCGGATTGAGGTAACCAAGGCTCAGGTTGCAGCGCATATCAAATCGGTTCATTCTGAACTGAATCAGCTTCAGCAAGATATGAGGGAAGCTGAAAATAGTGCTCTTGGAATTGTCGTCAACGGCTTTCAGGATCTAGAAAGTGAATACATTGCTCAGTGTATGAAAGAGGAGGGCAAGAAATTATGGTGCATTGGTCCTGTGAGCCTAATCAACAAAGACTCCACCGACATAGTTGAAAGAGGAAACAAATCTGCATCATCAGTTATTGACTTAGAATGGCTCGACTCTCTCGAGCAAAACTCAGTCTTGTATGCCTGTTTAGGAAGTGTATCGAGACTTTCAACATCACAGTTGATAGAGCTTGGATTAGGTTTGGAAGATTCCAACAGGCCGTTTATATGGGTCGTCAAGAATGCAACCGAGGAATTTGAGAGATGGCTTCTTGAAGAAAATTTCGAAGACAGGATCAAACATAAAGGTCGATTAATTTTTGGTTGGGCGCCACAAGTTCTAATCCTGTCTCATCCTTCAGTTGGATTGTTTTTAACGCATTGCGGATGGAACTCGACTCTAGAAAGTATTTGCTCGGGTGTACCAATGATTACATGGCCTATGTTTGCTGAGCAGTTTTTGATCGAGAAGTTCATTGTGGATGTATTGAAGATTGGAGTGGAGGTTGGCATTAAGGATCCTGTTTTATTCGGATATGGAGGAGAAACAGCGGAAGCTAGGGTTTCAAGGGAGGACATAAAAAGGGCGATTGACAGAGTGATAAATCAAGGGGAGGAAGGGAAAATGAGACGAACCAGGGCTCAAGAACTAGGGAACATGGCCACAAAGGCATTCCAGGAAGATGGTTCTTCATACTCAAATATTACGCATCTGATCCAAGATGTAATGGCACAAGATTGCATTATCTGAGAGACTTTAGTTTGATTTTTATCTGAAGTGCCATATACGATCTAATATAGTCTATTTTTAATGACGTCTTTGTATTATATTAAAAAAAATTCAATTAAAATATTAGATATTTTAATATTGCATGTTTTATTATCCTTTATTATATAAAGCGTCTATAATGAAACTACAATGTCGATTCGTCGGCCCCACTTTTTCTATATTTTTTTATTTCGTCTTATACATACAGTATTTTCATTATTATTTTATTATTACAGCATATCTTTAGTTCTTCTGGTGGAGGTGGTGGTGGTGATCTGAAACTTGTAGTACAATTTTTTTAGATTAAATATTATATTCTATATGTTTAAAAATTAGATGTATTTTATAATTAAAATGATGTCCGGTTCACCTTATTCACAACTTATTTAGTTCATCTTCATCTCAATTAACTACTTTTAGCACTAATAAACTAGTTTCAACAAACTTCTTTGGAAATTTAACTACGTTAAAATTAGTTTAACTTGATTCAATATAATATAATGCATTTTAAATTTGTTTAATTTGTCAATTTGATACGATTCAACTCATTTCAGTTATTTATATTTTAATTCATCTAAAAATTTATCAAGTATCAAATAAAATTTACTTCATTTCAATTTACATCAATAAGTTGATCAATGACTTTCTTTAATTAGTAGCATATTAGCCAGTGAGTATATACGCGTTCGTCGTCACTTTACTCGGAGTAAACAAAGGCATCGAACGCAGACAGTATAAAATGCCCTTATTCAGAAAAGTCATGAGTTCATACAATGCAGTTAACAATTGCGAAATCATGTGCTTTGCACCCTTATCCATGAACAGCTATTCTATATTATCACTTACACGCAGAGCAACGTGAAAACATCGACAAAATTGGATTGATTAATCTATATATACGCAGGAACTCGAGATCAGATTCAAATCGATCTAGTCCATTTTTTCAGAAAATTGAAGATGATGAGTAGCACCATTTTCAGTTCAAAAACAAGCCAGAAAAAATGGGCTGAGAAGCTAAACGACCATTTCATCGTCTATGTCGAAAACCCTCCTTCCATATTCCACGTCCCCGAGATCATTTCTGCAACCAATCCAGATGCTTATAAGCCTCAGGAAATCGGGATCGGGCCGTACCACCATTTCCGTCCCGATCTCGATGATCTTGAAAGCAAAAAGCTTATCGCAATCAAAAAGTTTCTTAAGCCCGAACAGTTCCACAACTTCAAGTCCCTGGTTGTGGATATCCAGTGAGATCCCTGGAGCCGTCGATTAGATCCTGTTATGATAAGTACCTGGATCTCGATAGCGAAACGCTGGCTTGGGCTATGGCCATCGATGGCGTCTTCTTCCTCCATCTCCTCAGCGACCACAAAAAACCAAAACAAGACGTGTTCAAGATGGAGAACCAACTCCCCTTCATCGTACTCAATCAAATCAGGAAGGCACTATTTCAGGAAGGTGAAAGGGAAGAAAAATGCGATATATCTTTGCTTGAATTCGACGAGTCTAAAAATAGAAAGGAATTATTGTCAGAAATGTTTTCTTTCTGCAAATCTCATTCTGTGTTTGATGATATGGAATGGGATTCTTCTCTAAACAGCCCCCATATACTTGATTTGATGTATAGATTGGTAGTACTGAAACTGTCTCGTAAGGAGGTGATCGTTACCACTTACGAGGGCTACAGCTCTGCCCTTCCTTCGCTTGGCACTCTACTTAAGGATATTGCAGTAAAGTTGATGGGGCTGGATACTCTAAAGTTGGCAACAAAAGTGCCGTACGAGGAACTCATCAGCCTCTTCGGGCATGCAAAAAGCTGTAAGAAGTCTTCAGTGGAGAAGATCCGGATCCCTTCGGTTTCTCAGCTTCATCGAGCTGCCAAGATAAAGTTCCAAAGCTCGAGGCGTATTCGCGTAGCATTCAAGTACTCCGAGGATACACGCACGCTATATCTCCCGGAGATGAGGCTGGACTCGGATTCAGAGGCCATTTTGAGGAACTTGGTGGCTTACGAACTGGCCTTGGGATCGAATGAGAATGTGGTGTCTGGATTTGTCGATTTCATGTGTGGCCTGATTGATACTGCCAAAGATGTTGACTTGCTTAAGAAGAAGTGGATCATACATGCAGATTTGTCCAGTGAAGATGTTGCTAAGATCTTCAATGGAATTAACAAGTCCGGTGGGATGGCTGATGAGCTCGAACAGATTACTCAAAAATGAATTTGACTTATGATGCCACTTTCAGATCTGTTAAATGTTCCAGATTCGTGAAGAAGTATATGATGCCATCTAAGAATTTGGTCAAGCTCGTACTTTGGGTACTGCTGGTTTCCTTGCTCGTTTTGCAAGCATTTTGCCAGATCTATGGATGCAGAGAGCATTGGTTCACCTAAGCATTTAGCTGTATTTTGAGCTCCAGTTGTATCTCATACGTTTGTCATTTTTAAGGTGTACGTGTGTGAGAGAGAGAGAGAGATTTCCTAACACTTTTTATAATTTATGCTTATGTATATAGCCAATCATTTCTACATATTCACGGTCTTTATTTGTTTTATTAGAGTAGTTTTTTTAAACTTTTCTCAATAATGAAAAATGAAAATTAATTAGTACACATTTTATATTTCATTTGGTGAAAATCACATGTGTGTGAAAAGTGAAAAGGAGAGTGAAAGACGCTGGCGAGATTTGAATAATATACATATTGTCCTGTATTTTCTTATAATTTCAAATTGATTGTGAAATATCCTAAAACTTTTAATATATACAAATTAGATCCGTAGTTTCTAATAGATATAGAAAGTAGGACTTTCTGGAGACTTGGTATTATTCATTATCTCAACATGAGGAATAAAATCATGTTCTCTCATAAAAATTAAATTGAACTCGACCAATTAAAATTGAATTAAAAAGAAGATAATTATGCGAGAGAACTGCCCCTAATTAATGTAACTATTTGGCTATTGTGATTTAAGAATTTAATATATCAGAAGTAGGTGGAGCATATATTTTTCTTTGCATGATTATTGTGATGTCGGCAAAATAATGCAATAAATCAGAAGTGAGCTGGATGATGGATTGTTCACGTTTACCAAAATTAATTTAATTATTAACTAATCCCAATTTAAAATAATCTCGCACGCTACCTATGGTTGTTATAATTACATAATATGGGTATGTAGATGGCTCAAATATATAAAGTTCCAATCGGTCATATCAATAAACACAAAGATCCATAAGATGGCATTTGAAAAACAGCCTCACTTTGTACTGATTCCCTTCATGTCCCAAGGCCACCTGCTTCCCATGGTGGACATAGGCAGATTGTTGGCGGAGAGAGGAGTTATTGTCACCATTTTCCTCACCTGTAAATTACAGGAGAGTCGACTCGGTAATTGCTCGAGCTGTAGCTTTTGGCTTGCAAATTCGAGTTATTCAGATTGATTTTCCGGCCCAGAGAGGCGTGGTTGCCAGAAGGTTGCGATATGCTCCCGTCCATTGAACTGGGAATAAAGTTCTTCACATCTCCACGGTTGCTACAGCCCTCGATTGAACATTGGCTGAAAAAGCTATCACCAACCCCATCCTGCATTCTTGCCGATATGTTCCATCCTGGACAAATCAGACGTCAGAAGTTTAATCTTCCGTTGCTTGTATTTCATGTCAGCAACACTTTTACTCTCCTTTGTACCCACAACCTAGAGTCGATTGATGATATAGCTTCTGCTTCTGAATTCTTTGTTGTGCCTGATCTGCCTCACCTGATCAAAGTAACTAAAGCTCAGGTTGAATCATATATTGATTCGATCTATCTTGAGATGAATAACTCCAAGAAGATACGAGGGAAGCAGAAAACGGTGCTAGTGGATTCGTCGTCAATAGCTTTGAGGATCTGGAAAGGGAATATGTTTCTCGATGTATAAAAAATAAGGGAAAGAAAGTATGGTGCATTAGTCCCGTTAGCCTGCTCAACAAAGACTACACCGACATAGTTCAAAGAGGAAGCAAGGCGGCGGTTAATATCGACATGGAATGGCTCGACTCCCTCGAGCCAAACTCGGTCGTGTATGCCTGTTTGGGAAGCATATCGCGCATGTCTACGTCACAGCTCATAGAGCTCGGATTAGGTTTGGAAGATTCGAACAGGCCATTCATATGGGTAGTCAAGGATGCAACCAAAGAGTTTCAGAATTGGCTTATAGAAGAAAAGTTCGAAGATAGGATCAAACATAGAGGTCGATTAATCCGTGGTTGGGCGCCACAAGTTGTAATTCTGACTCATCCTTCAATAGGCACATTCTTGACACACTGTGGGTAGAACTCGACTCTCAAAGGGATATGCACCGGTGCTCCTATGATAACATGGCCTATGTTCGGCGACCAGTTTATGATCGAGAAGCTAGTTGTTGATGTCCTGGAAATTGGAGTGGAGGTTGGCATAGAGACTCCTGATTTATTTGGATTTGGAGGAACTGTGGAACTTCAGGTTTCAAGGAAAGACATTAAAACCGCGGTACACAGAGTGATGGATCAAGGGGACGAAGGGAAGATGAGACGAAGCAGGGCTCAAGAAATGGGAAAGATGGCCAGAAAGGCATTCCAGGAAGGGGTTCTTCATACTTGAACATTACGCATCTGATCCAAGATGTAATGGAACAAGATCGCATTGCTTTGGCTTAGAGATCATTTTAATTTGGTTTGTAAAAAATAAAGTCATCTACATTTCTTGACACTACTGAAATGATATTAATAGATTTGTTTAAACTTTTTTGTTATTTTTTATTAAGTTTAGGTCATTGGTTTACCTACTGACCTTTTTTTTTTTTTTAAGGAACCAATTTCCATTAATGTCATTATTAAGTCCAAACATTACACAATTTGTAGCTGTTACTCTGACTACTTACATGACTTTAGCTGCTATCTAGATAAAACTAAATATTAAAGCAACTATCAATTCACAGGTTTCCCATATCTACTGGATTCATATCTCTTTTTGCCTCATTCTCCAATTGCAATCCTCTTAGACCCTTGCATTCAGCTCCTTGACCTCCAATTTCATGTTCTGAAACAATTTCATATTCCTTTCCCTCCAAACATGGTACACAGGTACAATATAGAGCATCTGCTTAGGTTTGAAACCTTTCCATTTTCCACTGATGCAGCCTCCTTTTCAGTTCTCTCATAGTCCTGATGTTGCGTAAGTGCAAAGTGCCTTAAAATTTCATGGTAAACTCACATTGAGTAAAGAGATGCTTGACTGTTCCTTTTTCTTTTGTGCACATCACACATACAAGATAAGGGTTTTGCATAATCCCTAACATTTCCAACCCGTCTATAGTGGATAGTTTGCCTCTGATCAGTATCCACTGGAAGATGTTGTACTTAGGTTGTAGGGTTGAGCTCCATAGTACTCATGCCCAGCTATCATGTTCAGTTTCTCCCTTCGGCGGATTGTAAGCCTGGTTGCTTTGAATCTTCTTGCTCCATCCACACACTTTGGGAGCTGTCCTAGCATTCTCTCCTTTATTCTATTCAGCTTTCTCCAACTCCAGCTTTGTCCCACTCATGCTGGCCTATTTCATTGATAAGGACCTTCATATTTGCGGTCTATGATTGTTTTCCCCTCCTCTATTCTAGATCTTTTTTATTTTTGCCTCCTATATTCTTTTGTCGGCATTTTATTGTTATTATGTATAACAAACTATGAAATTAAGGAGCATATCACACATTAAATAGAAAATATGTGTTTATAAAATAAATTTTAGAGATGTCGAATCAAGCTGCCATGCCCTAAACATGCTCTTTTTTCTGCTATATAATCAACCTAGAAAATGTCAGCACGTGTCGCATTAATCATCATTGAACCTTTGAATATAACACTTTTCAAAATATTTCACCATGTTTCACCCTCAATCAGCACTTGCAATTTATGTCATTTTCAAGAAAAAATAAATATCAATTAAGATATTTTTCAATAGTAATATACTCCCTGCGTCCCAATTTATTCTTCACATGTTTCAGTCAAACTTTTTCAGGGCATTAATAGACTAGTTTCAAATTGTGACTTTCCCAAAAAAGATGTCCTACAATCACATGGTCGATCTCTTTGAGTCAGTTTCTTATTTGAATGGTTCAATTTATTCAGGATTAGTACATTTTCAAGATTATTCTTGTGTAAAGTAGTCTAAAATTTATTCAAAATTTCAAATTTATCCATAAAATGTAACGTTAGGGATACCATAAAATTATATTACATAGTCATAGGGTTAAAATATAAATATTTTAATTTCATTGTCTCATTTATAACTGCAAAAACCTCAACAGTTTCGGTAGAAATCTCGTTTTTCCGCTAACTTTAACATAAACCTCATTAGTCAAAACACTTCAAAACTTATCAACGCGGCGACTAATTTACAAATACATACATTGTAATCCCTGAAAAGTTTAGCGATTTTTATTTGAAAACTCTAACTCCATCACTGCCTGATAGAGTAATAGTTTCTGCCTAAATTTTTGACTGTCTCACACAAGATTTTGTTAAATGTCTATCAATGAATGTTCAGTTCCAAATATATATATATATATATATATATATATATATATATATATATATATCATTTCTCTCCAAGTTACAAAATTTTAACAACATATATCCCGGTCTTATTAGATTTTTTAAAATTATATATGTCATGCGGTGAATAGAATAATTTTGATAGTAATAAAAAATACTTAATCAACACTAACTAAATTTCTATAATAAAAAATATTAAAACGTACTTTTTCCATTCAATTAAAATGTCTGATTTAATTTTTTGACCTATGACAATTTTGACTATTAATAATTTTATTTTCATTCAAAAATGTTTCAAAAAAATTATTGAATAAAAATATATGTTATTATGAATTCAATAATATATTAAATATTAATAAGCTTACATGTTAACTGATAGAAATGAATGGCCAAAATCGTTACGTTGATGTTGAAAAGTCAAACAATACGTTTTGGATGGGTCAGTGGGAGTGGATAACAGCGTGGTTAATATAAATCTGATGTTAATTGTTGACTAATAAATGAATGAGTTGAGTAGAGAAAAAAAATGTTGGGATTTTGAAAGGGTTGTAACTGGATTCTTACTGCAAAATGGTGCCTGAACTTAGAATTGGCCGGTCAACGTAACTTTTGAATTATGTGAGTAACGGATACAGAGCAACGTGAAACACACCGCAATAATGACCTATCCATATATGTACTTGAAATAAACACACACTTGTTCCGTGGAATTTCCTTGTTAAGGGAAAAAATCCTGCTGCAAAAGTGTTCACAGCTCAAATCTCAAATCTTGATCCATTTTCCAGCAAAATGAGTAGCCAGGTTTTCAGTTCAGACTCAAGCCAACACAGATGGATTGATCAGCTAAACAACCATTTCATCGTATACGTCGAAAACCCTCCTTCCATCTTCAAGGTCCCCAAGAAGATTGCAGACACCAATCCAGAAGCTTATTCCCCTCAGGGAATTGGTATCGGAGCCTACCACCATTTTCGCCGCGATATCGATGGTGTGGAGAGAAGAAAGCTCGGTGCAATCAAGGCGTTTCTCAGGCCTGAACAGGTCCAAAACTTCAAGTCCCTGGTTGTGGATAAAGTGAGAGCCTTGGAGCCGATGATTCGGTCCTGTTACGACAAGTACCTGGATATCGATGGCGATGCGCTTGCTTGGGCTATGGCCATTGATGGTGTCTTCTTGCTCCACCTGCTCGCTGATGATTCCCCTGATGCAGATAAACTCGCGCGAGACGTGCTGATGATGGAGAACCAGTTCCCCTGCTTCGTACTCGATGAAATCAAGGAGGCCTTACATATCGAAGAAGAAGAAGAAGAAGAAGATGATGATGATGATGGAGAAAATGGTGATATTTTTGAGGTTGGAGAATTTGATGAGTGTGAGGAAAGGAGGAAGGAATTGTTCTCAGAAATGTTACTTTTTTGCAGTTTTCATTCTCCCCTTGATGTTGGAGATGATGCTTCTCCAACCAGCCCTCATATTCTGGATTTGATGTATAGATTAGTGGTGATTAAACTGTCTCATGAGCAGGCTTGGAAGCCGGCTGGCCGGCGATTTGAAGAAGTTGTTGGAGTTGCAGCTGACTTGACAGGGCTAAACTCTCTCAAGTTCATTGCAAATTTGCCACTGGATGAATTCTTCAGCCTGTTTGGAAATGAGAACATCTCTACAGGCTCTTCAGTAGAGGAGATTCAGATCCCTTCAGTTTCTCAGCTTCATCGGGTTTCAGGAATACAGTTTGAGAGGTCGACTTTGGGTAGGGCAGTCAGGTACGATGAGAGAACACGAAAGCTGTACCTCCCGGTGATCAGACTGAATGCCGATTCAGATGCCATTTTAAGGAACTTGGTGGCCTATGAATTGGCATTGGGATCGACTGATAATCCGGTTTCTGGCTATGTCGATATGATGTGTGGCTTGATTGACACTGCCAAGGATGTTGATTTGCTTAAAGAAAATGGGATCATAGTTACAGATTTGCAGAGTGAGGAAGTTGCTAAGATGTTCAATGGGATAAACAAATCTAGTAGGACTGTTGATGTTCTGGAGGAGGCTACTCAAAAACTGAATGATGCTTATGATAGCACTTTCAGAGTCAGGTGTTTCAGATTCATGAAGAATCATCTGATCCCGTCCGAGAATTCTGTCAAGCTCGGGTTAGGGATGTTGCTGGTTTTGTTGCTCACTTTGCAGGCATTCTGCCAGGTTTATGGCTGCAGCGCTCACTGGTTCGGGAACATCGCCTCAGTTGCCTACATTTGAAGAGTCTCTACAAGGATTTCTCAAGGATTGAATAATATGGTCCAGATTCATATCAGATAGTAGGACAATGTAATGAATTCAAATATTTTCCCCATCATTCAGTATCTATGTTCTAAAGTTCAGATGCTTGTTTTCCTTTCATCCAACCTGTGCATTGTGCGTAAATAGATCAAGTAAAATAAGCTGTATTGTAAACCAATGAGAAGGCAATGATTCGAATGAAATTTTTAACCACAAGAAACTCAGTCGGATACAAAGTCATGGTGATGATAGAAAGACAACATAAGCAAGACCATCCACAGAATTACGAATTAAGTCTGTATTATACTGCTAAAGCAGACTAAAAAGAGATGGTCTAACTTCCGAGAGTAGTAGATAATGCATTCGTGATGACCTAAAAGACAACTGTATCGAGCATGGTTCCCAAGGTCTGGACAATGTTGGACGACATCAGGTTAGTGACATGCTCTTCCAGGTGCTTCTTGGCATCTTGCCTTCCGACGTTCACAATTGCTAGCTTCTCTGGCGTCAGCTCATCTTCCTCTTGAACTGCTTTATTGTACTTCACAGCCAATTTCAGCATTTCCTGCATCAAAGTTCAAACATTTAGAAGACAGTGAGCTTAAGACTTTCTGGTCCAGAGCAGAGAAGCGTAGTAACTAACCTGAACGGTCTGCTCGTTGGTTTTGGAGTGGGTGTCAAATCGCTCGAGAGTCAATCCATCTGCCCACTTCTTCTTATTAAGATTCAATAGCATCTTCTCTTCCAGTTCATTTTTCCTATAATTGATGGCAATAGAATAGTAATGCCTGTTCAACCCATGGATCAATGCCTGTAATGGGACAGATTATTTAAGTTAGACAGTGTCATGATATTATGCCTTTCAGAAGTCAAGAAGTACAAGTTAAGCATAATTTACCTGAATTGAGGGCTTGTTCAGATGGCCAAGGTTAGAAGTTGTCTGTCGTGGCTCTTGTCCAAGCATCATAGTTTGTGGATTGATCAATCTAAATGCATCAATTACAACCTTTCCTTTGACACTCTGAATTGGATCAACCACAACTGCTACTGCTCTTTGATTCAAAGCTTCAAAACTCTGTGAGGCAAAAGATGAGAATTAGACGACAAGTAAACTGGTAGTAACTACATTCAAGTCAAAATAAAGCAACTCAAAATACTACCTCAAACTACAACTTATTAAGGATGAGAGGGTACAAAACTTAAACCAAGCTTTTGGTTCTTTATTACATATCTATCATTACTTGTAATTGTAGAATAACTGTAAAGTACACTTGGCCTATTCAGTACTGGTTTTTGAAGATCATGTGGAATAAAAAAAACAAATGAGAAACCCTCTATATGCATAATTAATTGTTTCCAATATGCTTAAGTATCAGACTTTAACAGGTAAATCTTAAAATAAGTGGACAATGCTCTCTAATGCCTAACCCTCTATACTCCATAATTTTTTGTGCACTTCATTACCAGAAACCCTTTCAGTTGCACTAACATAGCAGACTTAGCTTGCCTGCCTAAAGAACATTGATTGAGATGTGTGTGTGTGTGTGTGTGTGTGTGTGTGAATGCATGCTCAATATTTTACTGAGATCAACTAGTCATATGAGTTGTTCGTAAGGGTCAAAATGATATAAAACTCAAATGGAAAAGATAAGATACCAACCTGCTGAGTGTTGATGTCCACACCGGAAAGCCAGCATCCAAATCCAGGATGAGAATGATACCAACCAACAACCATTTCAGGTCTGCAGCATAAACCAAGAGAATTTAGCAATCAAACAGATAAAAACTTGAATGTGCATGTATGATCAAATATATAATGCATCAAGATTTGTCACTACAACAGCCCATTTTTCATCACATGATCCTAAACTTAATGTTAGTCTCAAGGCTCTGAACAAGAAAGAGGAAACCTACTCACTTAATAAGTTAAAGAGTCACACCAAAAAATAAGTCAGGGGAAAAAACAGTTCTTGTTCACCAAGAACCTCTTTTTCAGGGAAATTTGTTTGCTTTAGCAACAGAGTTTGGAAAGTCCAAGAAAACGGCTAGGGGTATTTATGCTAACCTATGTGCATACATTATGCCTATCTTGATATCCATTTCATGCAAGAATTCTGCGCAAATTTCTGTGTTATAACAAAATGGCTAGAATATACAAATGAAGTAGAAAATTAATCTGCAAAAGTTTTGAGCGTGGGAGACTAATGGTCAAGAATTAGACTGTTACATCCCAATTCCCAAATTGGACAAAGGCTAATACAAGTTCAGACTCTAGACAGTAACCAAATCATCACTCTCACAAATATTATCTCGTACAAAGGAAGCATATGGTAAGCTATAAACTCATGGGCATTGACAAGAAAGATACAGACCCCGCAAACAAGAAAAAGATACCAACTTTGAAATATATAAATTAGAGTCAGACTATCACTGAACCTGTATCACAATAATTTTCATAAATGCTCAGGTGCACGAGACGAGACAATACCTGCCAGTCTGCTTAAGCATATCGAGCATATTCGTCTGGAAAACGGGATCAACCGCTTCAACACTAACACCTGTACCACTCTGAGGCATGGCGAACACATCGACAACTCTAACGGTATACTCATCCACAATTTCCCCCAACATCAAACCCATAACTTCCATAGGCACCCCAGCTCTCCCTGCAGTTCAAAAATTCCCCAAATTAAAAACCCTAACTTTGCAATAACAAAATATGATCACTGGCAGCTAAAAAACATGATTATAGCATTCATAGATTCAGCATATGAATTCAAAATGCTAATCAAAGTTAGCTAAAAGATAGGAATAAAGAGAGATTACGGACCGTGCTTGAGCATCTTGAGGAGCGCGAGGGAGGAGATGTAGACCTGCTCCGCCGTGTCGAGTGTGGGGGAATCCGGGGGAGGGTGGCCCAGCGATCCGGCGCCGGCGAACATTCTCTGCAATCGTTCCATTCTTCTCCGGCGATATAATTTTAGTCTTTGATGAGTATAGCAAAAGGGTTCTCAGGTTCCGTTCCGATCTTTCTTTTCTATCTGCAACTTGGACTCCTATTATATATTAACTACTTTTGTTTTCTTTTTCTTATTCTGATTTTTGCGTGACTTGTTGAGGGGTTTAGCCAGACTTCTTGGGCTTTTTTTTGTGGATATTGCCGGGTAATTGGGCTTTAAATGTAATTAACTTGGCGGAACTCCTTTCCCTCGCTTATTCGGAACTTGTGAAATTTCAAAGTTATGTAGAAAAAAATCGAACTTATATGCACTCTAATATTTTAATTATCATATTTCAAAATTTTATTAAAATTACAATAATCATCTCTGAATATTGCTAAGTTTTTTAATAGGTATAATTAAATAAGAATATTTTCGTAAACGCATATCATATTTTAGATTACAAGAGTATACGGTCTTGTATTTAACTCAACGTAGTGTAAAATGTCAATAAAATACCAGTAAAATAACACAGTCCGGTATTTAACCAGGGTTTATATGTAATGTTGTGTTTAATTGCTTGACTGGGTTTTATATTACGTAATATATATAATCACCCTATTTTTTTTTTTTTGAGGAAATATTAACTTCATTCACTTCAAGTTTCTGGAAATCGTCCAGAATCGAATGACAAGAAACTCGGGGGAGAATCCCAAGAGTCATACAGTAGGGGGCTTGTTTTTGCATAGGTCGCTAGAGAATGCGCTATAAAATTTCTATTACGCGGAACCCAAAAAGGCCCTAAATAATTGCTATTCTCTAGTAAGCCTTGTAGCCTGGGAACGACGGAATCACAGCTCACATAGCACTCCATGTCTCCATGCAACATGTTGATAACCGCAAGCGCATCGCCGACAAAACAAACCTCCTGCTGCCTCAAATCTGCCGCCAATAATAGCGCCTCCTCCAATGCTAAGCTCTCAGCTAGGTAAGGGTCTTGGACATTCGGCCATCTTCTTGCAACCGCTCTCAGGAACTTCCCCATCTCATCAAAAGCCACTGCCCACACTCCGGCTGCACCATTAAGAATGTCGGCATCGAAAAAGATCTTGCATTTTCCGTCAGGGGGTCTGAGTAATGATGCAGGTAATAGTGAGCCGGATACAAGTTCCTTCCATCCGTTCGCGTCTGTGAAAGTTCTTAAATTTGCCACCACCGCAGCTCCCATCTGTCCCGGGTTCATATGCACTTGCTCAAAGATCTGTTTGTTCCGCTGGAACCACACACCATCACAAATCATTAGAGCTAATTTGGAAAACTCCACGTCATCACTTTTAAGAACCTCTCTGAACCAAAAATCCCCTCTAGTTCTGTGACAATCCAGCACTCTCCCAAGAAGCCCCACTGAGGTCCATGCATCTCTAGCAAACGGGCAGTCAAAGAACAGATGTTCAGCCGTGTCCCCATCCTCCAGACATGATGGGCAGGTAGGCTCAATCTCAATGTTTCTCCGCCTAAGGTTCGCCACCGTCGGAAGGGAATTTGTGCATAGCCTCCAAGCGAAGTGGAGCGCCCTCTTCGGAACACGCATCTTCCAAAAACAGTTCCAAAATGCTGCATTCTCATCGTACTCTGGAGCCTGCAAGACATGGTGCAGCTCATTCTGAGCATTTTCAAGCGCCACATAGTACGCCGTCCTCACGGTGTAGGTGCCTGACTTCGTGTGATGCCATATCCATTTGTCATACGGTATAGAATCACCCTATTAATCGTATATATAGACATCCAAACATTATCTCTTATCAAACATAAAGTTTTTACCATTTCAAAAAAAACATAAAGTTTTTAAAAACGAATGAGATTGAGATTCTGTTGGATTTCAAAATCTATATAATTAGTAGTAAATATCTCCATTATGCGAATAATGCTGGACTTGCTCTGAATGAAGAGGCTCCTAAAGTCATAAATATTGCAAAACGATTTAAGAATCCTAACTATTTATAAAATACACTCGTAGTTCTTAGGCCCTGTCCAGTTCAACTTATTGCAGCACATTTCAGCACAACACAGCACTCATCAGCACAACACTTTTCAGCTCAACGCATTTAAGCTCTAAATGTACACTATTTTTATGTTTTGTAAAAATAATATTATTTAAGTAAACTTTTTAGTTCGTAAGTAATAAATATTGTGTTTTTTCTTCAACTCAAATGAACACAATTCAATACTTTCACCACTATTCAGTACAAGATCAGCACAGCACAGCTCAGCACTCATCAGCACAACACAACACTGATCAGCACAGCACAACACCAAATAAGTTGAACTGGACAGGGACTTAATTGTTCTTGAAAGTCCAACTTTCAAGAGATTTTGGCACTGTCTTCCTGAACTTATTATTTACAGACTGAACTAAACTAAATTTAAATTTACTGAACTGAAAATTAATTTAAATATGTTCATTTAAATCTAACAAAACTGAAAAAATATTAAACTAAACTAAAAAGAAAATTTAAATATATAAACTGAACAGAACTAATTTAATGAAAAGTTTGAACATGCCGCTTTTTGTCATAAAAAAGTTTCGAAATTTTGTCAAATAATAAACAATTAGAAATACGAGTGTTTTCCTATATTAGTGATTTTAAATGGAAAATTTTAATCGGTCTAAAAAAAGAACAGTACATTTTTCCGTATGTGTACTCAATTTATACCAATTCTTATATCATATCACGGGTGTATGTACAATTGTACACCCACGTTAAAGTAAAAAAGATTTATACCATATATTATTTATAGAAAATATAAGTAAAAACATTTACAATGCACAATTATACACATAAAAATGCACATATATGAATCTTAAAATGCACCTGTGGATACATACCTCAAGTGTATGGTATAATTTGTGCCATTTATACATTATCGTGCATGTTTTAGAAGCAACAAATAAAAACTGATCAAATCTATATATATCTATATATATATATATATATAGACACACATAACCTAAACATGGCCGATAAGTACAGGTGCACCAAATCTTTGAAAAATTTATACTCCGGTGGTCCATACACAATCTCCTGTGATGGTTCATATATCGTCTTTTCAATAGATAATGATATATCAATATCATCGACACAAACAACTCATGTATCACTAGGTGTTTAAAAGGAGAAGTCGGTGGTTAATCACTGCACTTGTGTTAAAATTTGACTTTGACACTGACATCAACAATCAGATTCTCTTGTCAGCAAGTGAGCAGTATGTTCAGGAGTGGAACCGGTATTTTCTGCACATTACGAGGTTCCACTCCTGAATATACTGCTCACTTGCTGACAAGAGATTCTGATTGTTGATGGCAGTTTCAAATTTTAGTACAAGTGTAATGAATAACCCTTTGACTTTTCGTTTTAAACAATTATTGATACATGAGTCGTTTGCGTCGATGATATCGACATCACTATATGTTGCATGAACGATATATGAATCATCAAAAGGAGATTGTGTATGGCCAACTGGATTATAAATTTTCAAAGATTTGGTGCACCGGTACTTGCCGCCCATCTTTAAGTTATATGTATGTATATACATATCTATAACGTCGGGTACAACGGGGTGGTGGTGAGGAACATCGGCGATGACAGGTTAGTGAGGAACATCAAGTGCGGCTCAGGATCATGGACGAGAAGCATAGGAGCACCGGCGGGGGTGGGGCAAGGAGCACCGCCGGCAAGGACCAGCTGTCCAATGGCGGCAGCAACATCATGAGCAGCGGCATCTGGGACGACAGAGCAGGGTTTGCAGCAACTTGGTCGTCGAGACCAAGGTCTTGAACTTTGACGTGATTGTGGAGGTTGTGGGGATCCATGAGAACGGCGGAAGCAAAGCACAAAACACCACGACAACAGTAAAAGGTGGTGGTGAAAAATTTTAACCAGAGAGGATCGAATGTTGTGATACCATGTTGAATTATATCAACAATATTCGAGTAAATTCGTGTGTATAATAATCAGAAAGTTTACATTATATAGGCATGATATGTCTACCCAGGCTACAAATCTATCAATGTGGGATTAATGTACAATAATAGATTTGCAAAAGGAATAGGATAACCTAACCTATATTCCTTATACAATCCTAATTTATATTGGAAACATTTTCTTTCCTTAACACGTGATTATGTATATTTAGAGCAAGTCCAACAGCTTTGCTATAATAGCAAATTTGCTCAAATATGGAGAATTTGAGTCTTTTTTGAACTCCAACAGATTCTCCATCCCATTCTCCATAATAGAAAAATTGAAGAGAGAGAATGGTTGCTTCTCCAAATTTAGAGAATGAGGGAGAAGATTTGGAGAACCAAAATTTAATGATATCTGCATTGTTTTTTGTTATCTCACTCATTAATTGTTTCTTTTCAATAATTTTAAATGATAATATCTTAAAATAATTACTATAAAATTTTATCAAAAATACATATTCTAAAAATATGCATAAAAACGATCGTAACAAGATCTCATATGACTATTTTTACATGTACATATATATTGATATTTAATAATCAAATATAATCTATTTTCCAATATAAATTTACTAAATTTTAAGGTCATAAATATGTTTATTTTGACGTTTTATATAAGTCATAACGTTTAAATTAAAAAAATTTACTAAACATTTTATTTCTTATGGTTAAAAATAATAACTTGTAACAAAAAATTGAAAAGAGATGAATCTAATTATTCATAATACATTACAAAAATAGTTATATTGTAACTCAGGATGTGTTATTTTTATAAAATGTAATTTTATCATTTTATAAGTTAGAGTAAGTAATTTCAAATATGAAATATTATTGTAATATGTATTTTAAGTTAATTATTTATTTGTTCATCATTATTTGGACTTATTGAATATATGATAAAAAATAGAAAATAATAGGATAAATGTATAGTAATAAATGTCAATAAATTATTATGAAATGGAAAATGGAGAAACTGTTAGAGTTGAGGTAAAAAAATATGGGGAATATGAGATTTGCTTCCGTATTATGGAGAATGTGAGAAGTTAAGCTGTTGGACTTGCTCGTACATATAAATAAAAATTTATCATTCCTTTTTTAGATCGATTAAAATTTTCCATTTAAAATCGATCAATTAATTAAGAATATCTTATCCTTTCAAAAGAAAATTTAGGAAAAAGATAAATACCAATTTCTAGTTAGAATAGGAAAACACTCCTATTTCTAATTGTTATTTGATAGATTTTCGAAACTTTTTTATGACAAAAGAGGCATGTTCAAGATGGTCTTTAAATTAGTTCAGTTCAGTTTATTTTTATAATTTTTCTTTTAGTTTAGTTTAGTATTTTTCAGTTTTGTTCGATTTAAATGAACATTAAATTTATTTTCAGTTCAGTTCAGTAAATTTAAATTTAGTTTAGTTCATTCAGTAAAAATAAGATCAAGAAGAAGACATAACCAAAGTCTCTTGAAAGTTGGACTTTTAAGAACTACAGGTATATTTTGCAAATAGTTATGATTCTTAAATCGTTTCGCAATATTTATGACTTCAGGAGCCTCTTCATTCAGAGCAGGTCCAATAGTATTTGCATAATGGAGATATTTACTACTAGTTATATAGATTTTGAAATTCAACAAAATCTCTATCTCATATTCATTTTTAAAAAACTTCATGTTTAATGAGAGATAATGTTTGGATCTCTATATATACACCGACTGCATATAACATTACAGTATATTCGAAATTTTGGATACTTTCTAAACTTATTGGATATGATATAATTAAGGGTGGTTATGTATATTAAACCATATTTCAACTTGGACTCCTCTATATTGCATTCTTTCTTTCTTTTATACTTTTTAATTGTATGACTTTTGGGGGGAACATTATGCTTGGTACCTGAAAATTGGACAGTTATATATGAGATCGTCATATTTTCATAAGTAAAGACATGAATTCGTTGGATGTGGTTTCCCTATGTACTTTGACTAAAAGACGATAACTTTCGCCATTAATTACTTGTAACTCAATATCTCGGGTTTTAGAATGTAGTTTCACTGTTTACTCGATCACATGCCTCTGGTAATTTGCTTCATCATTGAACGATAGTACATTCAGAAAAATAAACCTAGTGGAAAGGAGAGTAATGTTATTATACTACACAATAACACAATGCTTCAATATGAACTCTTAGTCTATATGCAACTAGTCCTTATAGTATTGAGCTAAATGGCATAACTACCATCACAATGAGCTGTTTTGTTTAGTTTAATGCTGTTGGTTCAAGATATACGACAAACCATCCAGATTACCTTAACACACTAAACATCCCTATTGCAAGTTCAGCCATTTCCAGCAGAAACTCTGTCACTTTGCAGCAAACTCTGTTGTTGACTCGTTTCATCCGCCTGAGAGTGTAGCCGCTGCTCTCGCCGGACACCATAACTCTGCAGTTTCTCGCCGACAGGCGACAGGTAACAGCATAATCTCTCAAACATCGAAGCTCTGATTGTCATTGTTCTGCATAAAAGGCACATTTCATTTTCATTTACTGTTGATGGTCACAAGAAATGCCTATGTATTCATGTTTTTTCATCAGATTGGTACTTTTATCAAATTAGTGTGACAATTTCTAGTTGCTAATGTATTTAGGCAGTTGAATAATGATTTATTCATCTTTATTAAATCAAGAAGATAATGCAAGACAGTAAGAAAAAATTTAAGGTTTTGTTACTTATACTCAGAGCAACAATGGCACAATGCAGGCAGTAAAAACTAAAAACACCAAACAAATGAGACTATTTATACTTGAAACAAACATCATATTCAAATTCTGTAAATTTTTGCAGCAAAATTAGATGGCGAGCAGCACAATTTTCAGTTCAAGCACGAGCCAGCAGAGATGGGTTGATCACCTGAATGACCATTTCGTCGTCTATGTTGACAACCCACCTTCCATTTTCCGAGTACCTAAGAGCACTGTTGACACCAATCCAGAAGCCTATACCCCTCAGGAAATTGGGATTGGACCTTATCACCATTTCCGTCGCGATCTTGATGACATGGAGAGCACAAAGCTTGGTGCAATCAAGACATTTCTCAAGCCTGAACAGCTCCACAACTTCAAGTCCCTGGTTGTGGATAAAGTGAGAGCCTTAGAGCCGTTGATTCGATCCTGTTACGACAAGTACTTGGATCTTGATAGCGATACGCTGGCTTGGTCTATGGCCATTGATGGTGTCTACTTGCTCCACCTGCTCAGTAAATATTCATGGTCCACGTTTCCAGGAGTTAGCCCTGATGACAGAAAACTCGCACAGGACGTGTTAATGATGGAGAACCAATTCCCTTGTGTTGTACTCAATGAAATCTGGGAGGCATTGTTCCAGCCTCCATGTGATAGCTTACATGTTCAAGTTGAGGTAGAAGAAGAAGGTTGTGAAAACAAAGATGTTTCTGAGGTATTTTTCCAGCCTCCGAGTGACGGGGTACAAGTTCAAGTCATGGCAGAAGAAGAAGATGGCGAAAACAAAGATGATTCTCGGGTTGAAGAAATTGATGAATCTGAGGATTGGAATGAATTGTTGTCAGAAATGTTATTTTTCTGCAAATCACATTCTCCTCTCGACGTAGTAGAGGGTGCTCCTCCAAACAGCCCTCATATTCTGGATACCATGTATGGATTGGTGGTGTTCAAATTGACATATGAGAAGCCTAAGAAGTCCAAGGAAGGCCGTCTATTTCGAGAGGTGGTTGGAGTAGCAGCTGAGTTGACAGGGGTAAAGCCTTTGGAGTCGATAGCGAGTTTTCCCCTGGAGGAATTCTTCCAACAGATTGGAAATGCAGACAGCTCCACAAACTCTTCCATAGAAGAGATCCAAATCCCTTCAGTCTCTCAACTTCATCGACTTTGCAAAATACAGTTCCAGAAATCTACTTCAGGGAGAGCAGTCAGGTACGATGAGCCAACACGAACACTATATCTCCCGGTGATTCGACTGAACACCGACTCAGAAGCTATCTTACGGAACTTGGTGGCCTATGAATCAGCCTTGGGATCGGTTGACAATGTGGTTTCTAATTATGTCGATTTGATGTGTGGCTTGATAAACACAACCAAAGACGTTGAATTTCTCAAGGAAAGGGGGATTATCGACACTGATTTGCCAAGTGAAGAAGTAGCTAAGATGTTCAATGGGATAAACAAATCAAGCGGCTTGGTCGGTGTTCTAGAGGAGGCTACTAAGAAACTGAACGAGGCTTACGATAGCACTTTCAAAGTCAGGTGCTTCAAGTTCGCGAAGGCTCATTTGGTCCCATCTGAGATTTTTATCAAAATCGCGCTCGGGATATTGCTGGTTTTCTTGCTCACTTTGCAAGGATTTTGCCAGTTTTATGGCTGCAGCGCCCGGTGGTTCCCTACCGATTAAAGAGTTCTTGTCTTATAAACAATGCTGTGATCATTTAGGTCTACTGCTAGTATTTCTCAAGGATTTTGGATATTTTTTTCCCAGTTTTCAGTATCTATCATCATCTAATCATGCACATCTCTGTTATCCAGTGACTGTAATTTTAGACATTAATTGATGGGATACAGTTTAACACTTTGATTACAATTCATCAATTTAGCTACAGATGGAATCGAAGCTCTAACCCTAATTAGCTGCAGACGGAAAATGGGGAGTGAAAGGATTACTGACCGTGTTTGAGCATCTTGAGGATGAAATGTAGACCTGCGCCGACGTGGGCGATGGGTGGACCAATGCTCCGGCATCTTCCCCGGCGATATTTTCCGGCGAGAGTACTAACGATTCTCGGGTTCTGATCATTATTTGGAACCTGGATTTGTCTGATTTGGGGTTGATGCAGACAAAATGGGCTTTAGTGTGGCCATTACCCGAATTATTGAGCTCTAAATTTGGCCCGTCTCGTTTTCCCTCGCATATATTTAAACACTTAACAGAATTTTAAAAGTTCATGGGAAAAGGAGAAGAATTAGTAGTCGTTGTATAAAATGAGTACGGAGTGCAATTGTGCAAGGAATTATATTGGAATTAGAAATTAAATTATTTTAAAATTGTGCAACTGATGTGCATGTTGTATTTTATCTGACTCCCGTATCGAA
Organism: Sherardia arvensis; assembly: GCA_948330725.1. NCBI lineage: Eukaryota > Viridiplantae > Streptophyta > Magnoliopsida > Gentianales > Rubiaceae > Sherardia > Sherardia arvensis. The sequence goes on from OX415235.1 coordinate 50,415,779, forward strand.
ATATATCATGTATTTTTCGTTCGAATGATTGAGAAGATTCCTCGACAACCATCATATCAGGATTTAAATGAACCTTCTCAAACATTTATTTGGAATTAACAATAACTAAACAAGTATTACTTAGTATTTATTTTAATTAACTGTTTTAGAAAATTAATTACTCACTCAAAATTAAATGATACCATGATGTAAATGTACATAAATACATAACAGTAAGGTTTTAAGGGATGGTGCTATGTATAATACGTACAGCGTACATGATGTCGGTTATATTCATTCGATTAATCACATTGAATTCAAGATGTGATATTGATTTACTGAGAATGTTGGCATGATTACTGGAAATATCCTTTACTTGGTATGAGAAATCGTGCCTTAAAGTCCAAAGAACCTTTGATGTTCTTCCAATTTAATCTGAGATTCTGATCCATAATTCCATATTGTTAATAACAAAAAATAAACTAGAAAGTTGGTGAAGGTTCTTTGCCCATTATTCAAATTATCAACATTAAATTATAGGCAAATTTAGGGAATCAAATTAGATGAAGCTGGTGAAGTTCTAGCTTATTTTTGTTTTCTTTTCTAGCTGGTCAAGCCTTTCAGGTTTGACTTAATTGAAATAAATATATTTTAAAAAAGAATTAATTCATCTATATTCATATACATAGTAAAATATTACGGACATGTATCAAAACTTTTATTCTACGACACTCACTCTTGTGAAAGATAATGTGGTGTCTACTATTACTTGTGGTCGATTGACTGCATGTGGGAATCAACTAACCATACCCAACTTCAATCTTGACACATAAATACTTCTGTCTGTCAAACGGTTGGGTTATGTCTATTAATACTACAATAGTTACCTTTGAGATGCTAAGTTGATGTATTGCATTGGAACTAATAGGACATATAAGTTGGGATGACTTATCTACGATATAATTCATGGTGTTGTTGAACGTCACAGAAGATGTGAGAAATTGATACATTCAATTTTGATTATTGGATTGTTGAAAGTGGTTGGTTTTGTTGACGATGAATTTGAAGATGTTGCTACTCGTGAAATTTATCGGAAGATCAATGATTTACCTACTTCAAATGAGAATTCTGATGCAGCTGGAACTGAAGAATCGGGCGATTAAAAGTATTAAAAGTTTAGAGTGTGGAGACTCTGTTAGCAAAATAAAAGATAATAATATAATTTATCAAAAAGTAGAAATGTAAAGTATATAATGCTTGAAACAATGTGAATTTGTTTAAAAAACAGGAAATGTGAATAAACTTTACTTTTAAGCAAGCATTTAATTAAGTTCACTTCCATGCCACCACAACCATCACATAATGAGACATACATACTAGCTACAACTTTTGTGTGCAGCTTTGTCAATACAACATTAATTAACAAAGCTTGAATTATTGGTTATACATTAAAAGACTATAGATAAATGGATCTTAATATAAATGCATCAGTGGGTCTTAACACTATTGAAACTGTTAAATGACTAAAACAAATAATTGGTACGATCCACTACTTCACGATATTGGGACTCATAATTGGTTCCAATATTCACAACAATTGCCAAGCATATTATGGTGTGCAATTTTAAAGTCCAATGTACAGTCTCAAAATCGAAAGGTCGTGATCGGATGTTGAGCTACTGTCGTAGAATCCGTCGAACAAGATTGTACATAACATTTTTCAACCTAACTGTTACGGTAGTAGTCAGTGGCTTTCTGACGAGAAACGGGGCTTAACTGACGGCAGCACCTCTCTGACGAGAAACGGGGCTTAACTGACGGCAGCACCTCTCGATACTTTATATTGTTGTCTATTGTTAGAAACCCTGACGGGCAGAGCCTCTCGATACTTTATATTGTTGTCTATTGTTAGAGGATAACAACCCGTCACATATAAACCAGAAACAAGGCACAAGGCCCGGATAGTTTCAGTACATATAAATTCAGTGAGATTCCAACATAAAACCAATTGACAATATATGAATTGTCCCACCAACCTTATATACTGAATTTTCAACCGCTCCATTTCCGATATGAGTTTAATCTCAACATCTATCCTAATAGTAATTCCTCGATACAAAATCGGCTTATTATTTGTTTCATCGTTGAAGATACTTTGTTTAATTCTTCTTCTTCTACCTCTAGAAGAAAGGAAGATACGGTGCATTCAGACGCAAGCAAAAATACATCAGGCCAATTTCCTCTGACTAAGTTTATTAGTAATATATTTTGTTTTGTTAATGTTGTTCGTCGGTCTTATAAATAATTTTTCTGGCAACACTTTGTCAACAAGAGGCACGACAGACATCACATTGCATTAACCATGACATTAATAAAACTATGACTTTGGTGCTTCTCAATTAAATAAGCATTTTTTAAATAGCCATATAAAAATATATTTAACTCTAATTTTTTTCAACTATTATATTAAAGGACCTCAGGTTACATGACATTGTACCTTCCCTAAACCATTTAATCTTATCCTTTGTATTAAAATTAGGTTTGAAAATTTCCGCAGGATTACGATCCCATCAACTTGATGCTTAATTATGTGTGGGATCTTGATCTTATATTAAAATTCTTCACTTATGTGTTATGACATGTGCAGTTCATATTTATTTCACACATTTTTATTATTATTGATCGTGATTTTTTTCACCTTGTTATTGTTTTTTTACCTTTGGAAACTTTCATTATTATGAATTTTTTTAATCAAATTACAGTTTCTTCTAAATTCAGATATAGATAATCGTAGTCTAATTGGACATGATTTTATATCTTCAGTTTTGAGTATACTAGTTGACAAATTGTGATTTCTTTTTTGTGACTTTTATCGAGTTTGGATCTATATCTATGAGGTCAAAGTATGATAACATTTCAACTAACACTGTCATTGTACACAAATTAATCGTCTGTGTATCGTAAAAATTTGTGATAGAAGCTCTATAGTACTCTATCAGCCATCAGCCAGTCACCGGCCACTAATTCCTATCACAAATACAGACTGAATCTAGCAGACCCGTTTGTAAATAGAACCAGTCTTGATGAACTACGTGAATCTATAGATTTGATCTCTAATTTCATTTTCTGTTTGCTAGTTTGTCTTTGTCAAATGTCATACCGCTATCATCAATACTCAGATCAGTACAATTTGATACAGTAAGTTTCAAATTTACTCCCTAGCTAGCTAATCTAATTCACATGGTGTACGTCCAACCGTTTTTTGTAGTCTGCTTTTGTTTTAATGGTAATCCAGCCGTTTTATAGATGCATGGTTTAAAGAATGGAAATTAAAATCACGAGAGCGGCAAATGTAGTGAAATAAAAGAGCCGTCGTGGTACATACGTCGTACACTACAGTTATGGCTGCACCTGCAAAATACAGTAGCAAGCTGGCAAAGGCAAACCCAGCAACACCAAATGGATAAGAATCAGGATAACAGTAATTATGAACATATTACTGTTCCTATAAATTATATAATTATAGCAGTGAAAAAAAATATTTTGGATTATTCAGTCAATTTAAAATACTGAATCCAGCCTCGAATTCGAGGTCTGAACTTAAAATACTGATTTTTAATGAGAATTGGGACTTTTAGGCCTAAATCAAACCTATCCTCCAAAGTTATTTTGGGCATTTAAGTCTACTCTCAGATAAATTCCTAATCTTCTGTAAATGAATATTGCTAGGTTGATTAACTTTTATTAATTTTGTTATCGGTGAGTGTAAAAAAAATTTGAAAGGAAAAGTATATATCATACTCAAGGTGTTGGAAAATGTCCAATAACATTTGACAAGAGAAACTGTGGAGTATAACTCCATTCTATATAATCCAAACTATTATTTTCCCTTATGTTAGCTATCACATGGACATTCGTATTTTCGCTCCTTGGTATCCAGCGTGGCAAGTTGAGCCCTTGTTGTACAAATTCTGCTAGAATCTCCTCTGTTATTGAGTGGTATAATTCTGGGACATTCATGTCTCCATGCATGATCATTCCATTGGAGAGATGCCGTCATTCTCAAACCTTCTCTCAACACTTCTGCTTCCGCAAACATAGGGTCTTGTACATCTTTTTTTTTTTTTTTCTGCTCACAGCCCAAACAAATAATTCATCTGCAGCCACTGCCACTACACCCAATCCTGCGCAATCCCTTTCTATTACAGCATAAAACTAAATCTTTCTCCCCACCTCCAACTGTCTTAATAAGCTACCTGCAGACATGATTTCTGAAACTCTCTCAGGCCAGACATTATGTTCAGCAAAGGATATCAAGATTGAACGGATTGATGCTGCATGAGACTTTATCTAATTTATCAAATTAATGTTTTATTCATAATATGATTATAACTATCGTGACTTACTTTTAATCTAGTTTTACAAATCGTGTGCCATATCCTTAACTTAGTATTACATGTGGTGGGTTTCATTCGTGATCATCTCTTTTTCAATATGTAAGCAATTTGATAGTCTTTATTAATGTCTAAAATGCAAGTTTTAGTTGCAAATTGCGTAGTAGTAAAAGACTTCACAAATTTATTTGATCATCATGTTGAACTTTTCATAATTTACCCTATTTTTTTACCAAATCAAATAGACAACAGTATATTGATCAGGTCGCTTGAGTAGTTGTCATTTTTCTAATACAGCCTAGCTCGGAGTAATCTGTACTAAACACTAATTAACGTCCACTAACTAATGTAATAAGAAATAATTATAGTGTGATTACGTATTTCTTAAGTAGTTTATTTAGTTGAGTGTCTGTGAAGTTCATTACGTGTGAGATTTGGTCAAGGCAAGTAGCACTGGACTATTACTAATTAGTACCAGTTCCCTTGTAATTTAATTAACAAATCTTGAAAGATCTTTTAACTTATTGCTAAACTCGAGAATAGTTAACGGCAATTTGTTAACTAAGAAAACGACGCACTATTTGATTCTGCAATTTCTTTGCATATACTACTTGCCTACGAATCTACAATTACCTCAAGTGTATAATTAGAGCATTTATAATAAGTAGAGTGGTTCAGTTAAGTTTAATTTAATTTAGTTCGGTTCAATTCAATTCAGGTCAGGTTCTTAAGAAATAAGTTTAGGCAAACAAGATCTTAGAGACCCGTTCTAATGCGTGACATTTTTAGAGTTTGATCAAAATAAATTTCAAATTTGAACGAGTGCTACTTTTCAGCACGATTCAATATAGCATAGCACTGGTTAGAATAACATTCATCAAAACTAATCAGAATAATATGATACTGCTTTAGCACACAATACACGTCAAAACATTTCAACATGTTTCATTATTAGTCAGCATTTTTCAATTTAGCTCAATTTCTAAAAGGATTAAAAACACAAGGGTCAATCAGGGTTAGCTCAATTCAGTTATATATTCAAATCATTGTATATATAATTATTTTTCAAAAAATACGGACTGCAAATAAACAAAATACGGACTGCGTATAAAAGTCCTGTTTAGATATCATCTCTATTGCTATTTTAGATGGTAATTTTAGATCGTTCGCATATTTGTGCATTGAGTTTTGTTAATATTGTGACATCTCCAACAAAATGATTAATAAAAATGATTGATTTCAGTAAATAAAAAACAATGATCTATGCTTATATCTCTAGATCAAAGTATCAAGTGTAGGAAGGAAAAATGGAAAGAAAAAAAAGAAGATATTATTAAAAGAAAGAAAAAAACACAATTATGATCCTGTTTCCGATTTTAAAATTTTGATATTATTCAATATTTTGATATTACTAGAAAATCTTTTTATTTGCGCATATCATGGAAACTTTAGATCAAAAGGTATCCTTACCGTATCAATATTAAATTCCATGAATATGCAATGGTAAATGGATTTTCTCAATTATAACGATGGTAAAAACAAATTTATTTATATTTTCTTTATAAGGAAACTACATACAAAAACAAAACGGGAATATTCATTTACTATCAAATGGAATCATTACCGGCAGAAGATATTATTTTGTAGTGATTAATGAATCGGATCATCTAAGAACCCTAAATTAAAGTTTACGAAAGTACTGACCCGCCCGTAATCGAACTCATTCATTTAAGTTCCCTCCAAAAATTTGAATCTCTGCGTGATTACTGAGGTTTCAGACCTCTTTTGCAAAGAATTGTCTGAAAAAAAACTAAATATATATATATAGGCTAATTTAGGTCTGATTAGTCGATTGCATTCTGACTACAATAATGAGTTGATGTCGTTAATGTCGTAATCATTCCATAGTCAGTCTCGCTCTGTACGGCAAATATTATCATTTTGATCACACTAAATGTTTAAAAAAACGATAATAATTTAATTTTCTCTATTTCATCAATAACGGTCATGAATAATAACCTGTTGAACTTTTTGACAGAGTGGTTGAGAAACTAATATTTGTCAAGCGGTTTTATTGTTTTATTGTTGCCGATATTATATTTTTAATTGAATTAAATCTTTAAATATATAATTATGAATATTGTCAGTCTAATTAGTGTATAATTCAGTGATTTTTTAAATATATTTTAAAATTAATTTCAGTTACACTAACATCACTAATATAGTTCGTATATTAGTGGTATGAATTGAATTTTCAAAAGGTACAAAAATGAAACGTTACATGTTTTTTAATTCATCATGGTGACATCATTTAGCAACTCTTGAACTATGAGTCAACACTATTTACTCATTTATCTAGTTAACACTGTTTCTCTTTTTTTACTATACCAGGTGAGAAGTTTATTTGACCGAGTATATATAAACTGGCGCGAAAGTTTTTATAACTAACACAGTTTCAACTTATAATAATATTAATTGTTTACAAAATAGATTTAGCAGTAAATTTAATTTTAATTAATATGTGTAAATGTGTGTAGTATATCTCTGGGGCAGTTTTTCCGTTAGAAATACAAATTCACCGAATATATCCAGATTAACTGCCCCTTTCCTTATCTCAAGGAAAGTAAATCATTTTAAATTATTTCGAAAATTAAATTCCCAAATCTTCCTCTTTCCCCAATTGGCTGTTCCTGACTGTCCTTCCTGTCCCCCCTTTTTTTATATTCCAACGAATTAATTTTTTGTTTTTCAACTCTTCCCCACACATTCACACCGTCCGACTCCAAATAAAATAAATAATTGGGAGAATACCCCCAAGTTCTTTATTATGATACATTTGTATCTCTAATTTTTCTGTTCTCTCCGGCGGTTCACTCGGTTTGACACTCTACTATTTATTTCAATTTTAACCGTAAATTTGAAATATTATGTAAGGAGTGATATCATCATATGATATATTTTTAGAAGGTTTTAAAGATTTGTTTTTAAAATATCAAAGTTATAAAGTTTATTATTACGTCACAAAAATTATTGATAGTCAAACTTACCGAGTTACCGTCAAATAGTATATCTGATCAATTATGTCAAATCTAATGAACCGGAAATAGTAAAAGTTGCAAGTATACATCCATACTATCTCACAAACATTAATGCATGTATTTCTTGCAACATATAAGGTAACGAGCGTGTAAAAATATAAGAATATCTATAATGCAATTGTAATATACAATTTAACATTCATGGATTGAGTAACTTTTATACTGAAAGATATTAGAAGTAATTCATCGAATATATATATATAAGTGTTATTCATGTTTGGTATATTTCTACTTATTTTCAACGGCTTCCAATAGATTCCAATTCAAATATCTTTTATATTTTCAGTCCAATTTAGTTCAATAATTTATTCTCTTATATATTCAACATATGTCAATACAATTTGTTTCAATTCACCAGATTTCAATTTAGTTCAGAATTGAACGTAACCTTACACATCAAAGAAAATTGGTAGGTATAGAAACAATTTTAAAAATTCGAGGTTACTACTAAAATTTATGAAGAATTCAGGGGCATATGAGTCATTCGCATATACCCCTCTCTCTCTCGCACAGTCCAACTCGAAATAAAATTAAAAACAGAAAGGTTTAACAGTTTGATTATGTGTCTTCCTCCTTCCTTCTTTCTCTCTCACACAGTCACACACAATTACCATTACAAACACAGCTGTCTCTGAAAACGCGTATTCACGCGTAGAATTGAAACCCCCTCCCTTTGTGGTCGCCCACTATAAATACACCGCTTCCCTCCCATTGAAGCTTAGCAGATGCAGGCTTTTCCCCCAATCTGCATCTGTTTATCAAACCCCAAAAAATTATAAACAATATCTTCTCAAATCTTCTCATAGGGAGAAAGAATCAACTGCCGAAATTGAATTGGCTGTTTCTTGAATCAGCGAATTGAATTGCAGGATTGTTGTAGTTCGGATTATCATCAAGAATGCCGTCGTTGGAGGAGGAGCTGTTCCCGTCGACGCCGGGGAAGTTTAAGAAATCCAACCGCCAGATTGGGCGGTGCATGACGTCGACGAGCACCATGTTCCTCTTCGCGCTGTGCTTGATCGTGATGACGGCCGGCTACCTGAGCTTCAAGTCGGCGGTGGATTCCGGCACGCTGAATTTCTCGTCCAAATGGGGAGGGGTCAATTGGGAGAAGCAAATCCGAGCTTCCGCTCAGATCCACCGATCCAACGGCGTCTCCGTGCTGGTCACCGGTGCTGCCGGCTTCGTAGGCTCGCACGTCTCCCTTGCTTTGAAGAAGCGCGGCGACGGCGTGGTTGGGTTCGACAACTTCAACAGCTACTACGACGTCTCCCTGAAGAAATCGCGCAAGACGCTGCTGAACTCCCACGGCGTCTTCATCGTCGAAGGCGACGTCAACGACGCCAAGCTGTTGGAGCGCCTCTTCGACACGGTGGCGTTCACTCACGTGATGCACCTCGCCGCCCAGGCCGGAGTCCGTTACGCCATGGAAAATCCGTTATCGTACGTCCACTCAAACGTCGCCGGACTGGTGACGCTTCTAGAAGCCTGCAAAACCGCCAACCCCCAGCCAGCGATCGTCTGGGCCAGCTCTAGCTCCGTGTACGGCCTCAACGAAGATGTCCCCTTCTCCGAATCGGATCGCACCGACCGCCCCGCATCTCTCTACGCCGCCACCAAGAAATCCGGCGAGGCAATCACCCACACCTACAACCACATCTACGGTTTAAGCATCACCGGACTCCGATTCTTCACAGTGTACGGGCCTTACGGGAGACCAGACATGGCGTACTTCTCCTTCACGAAGTCGATTCTGCAGGGGAAACCGATTACAGTCTACCGGGGCAAGAACCGGGTCGATTTAGCCCGGGATTTCACCTACATTGACGACATCGTGAAAGGCTGCGTGGCGTCACTAGATACGGCGAAGAAGAGTACCGGGTCGGGCGGGAAGAAGCGGGGCCCCGCGCAGTACCGGATCTTCAATTTGGGAAATACTTCCCCGGTGACGGTTCCGATGATGGTGAGCATGCTGGAGCGGCACCTGAAGGTCAAGGCGAAGAAGAACTTCGTAGACATGCCCGGAAACGGCGACGTTCCATTCACCCACGCGAATATCAGTCTGGCCCGGCGGGAACTCGGGTACAAACCGACAACCGACTTGCAAACCGGGTTGAAGAAATTCGTGAAATGGTACCTCGCCTATTACGGCTACAATACCGGCGGCAAGTCTGTAAAAAGGCTATTATGACAGCAGTGAATATTGTTTTTACCCTTTTAATCCTTTTTTCTAATGAAAGGCATTTTTTCCATGTATGTTTTTGGATTTTATGCTACTAGTAATTCAAGGAACAAAAATTAGGAAAAAAAAGGCAAGAAAAGGTGAAAAAGAAAAGATATCAATTAGATATATATTCTTTTCTTTTGAAGATTGGGTTCTTCAATCTTCTTCTTTGTAAAGGATATAATTGAAAGACTGGTCCCACAGTTATTTTTTACCATTCTGTGTTTTATTTTTTTGAGTGATCATGATTGTTCTGGCACACTTTCCAGAACTTGCTTAGCTTTAGTTTTTATTCCTAGGTAGAGGTGTTTTTGGCCAATTGAGACTGTGATGTTGCTTCATTTTATGTCACATTATGAGAGTGCAATTGAAGCCAGAAAAGTAGAATTTGGAACTCATAAACTATTACTGTTGACATCAAAGTTTTATTTGCCCCAAAAAGCTACTCTTTGACTAGAACTTGGACTACTAATCATCTCTTTGAATGCATGGTTAAAACATCGCCGGTTTCTAAAATGAAATAGATGTAATAGTTACTTGTTAAAAATTCGGGTTTAATGCATAATGTGTGATTTGTATAATCAGTTAAAGTTACTTAAGTCGATTGATAAGCTATACAAATGATCTGTTAATCGACAATAAGTTTATTTCTCAACAGTTCTATGAATTAATTTGTTCTGCAATCTCAAACGAATCATCCGGCTCATTTTACCATAAAGTACATCCACTTTCGATTGAGTACCTCCAATCCTATAGGCTACGGTCTAGCCAGCTGCTTATGAATATTTACTTCATTTCGTTTTAAAAATGAGTCTCGTTTCTTCTTATCAGTACTCTTATGAGTTTGTTTCTTACTGAGATTAAGTTACAATTTATAAAAATCTAAACTATTTGTTTCCTGTTAAAAGCTCTCTACTTTTATGAAACTTGAAAACGCTAGTTTAAAATTGACCATCTTGCAATTTAAATCAGCTGAACAAGCTATCCATCTTTGTGCACTTCAAAATTCAAAGTAGTTTAAAGAATCGATCATTTTTCTTAAATTAAGTCACACAAAGTTATGTTTAAAATGATCGTGTAAATTCTTTTATATTAATAGTGTGTTATCTCTTAAAGAAAATAAGCAAGTGGTTAAACATCATGACGTTTGAGTATAATTCTCACATTACTTTTGCAAATTAAAAATAAAGAAGTGTCATAACTTGATGATAGCACCTAAGCCCACATATATATATTTTAATCACAACCCACAGCCGAGTTAAAGATGAAAGCATTGTCAAAAAAATAAAATCAAGAGGGGTTATTTTTAATTCGCAAATTGACAAAGTGGTAGCGTAGCGTGTGAGTTTGTGTTTCTATTTTCAAATAATAATAGATTTCATTTTTGAATGTTTTTTATACGTGCGTGGGAGTGTTTTTTAAGGATAAATGATAAATCACACCTAATTATTAGATAAATGAAGAACTAATCTCGATATATTCTCTTTCGATGATCAAATTAAAGCATCAACAAACTCATCAAGAGAATATAGTTTCTCTTGAACTCAAATATTGTAATTTATTTATTTTCACTTATCATGTTCGTGATAGAAAATAATGCAGATCTGCTGGAACTAATTTGAAGATGATTATAAAGAAATTCAGTAGAATGAGGCATGCTGGAAGGGAGGATTTGAGCTTCACAGCAACGAGTCAACATGATAGTCAGAACACGAGGCAGAATGAGTTGGAAGAAGAGAATTTCAGGGATCACACATGGACCGTAACTACTGACAGTGCTTATGATCAAGTTCTTAATCGAGGTGTAGCAGCATGGTTGTTGAATGACTCAAGTAATAATATCAAGAAATATGATCGTACATCTCGACTCATGTCCACTGCTTTATAATTATCAAAATTCAGTTCATTAACATGTTGTAATTGCAGACCAGTAACTCCAAAATTACAGGAGTATCATCGTCAATTCATCTGCGAATTTGATCCTGCCGAAGCAAAGCTGTCATGCATTTAGCAAACCGTTAGAATTTTTGTCATTCGTCTTGAGTAAGTGCATTATCTTGAGAGAAACAAGTACAAGAAGAGTGCGAAATATCTTTATTTTTATTGACCCATTCTATTTATATTTTTTTAATTGGATAATATTTCAAATGAACTCCCAATAAAATTCCATCCATGCCATTTAATTGTTATTCATTCCATCTCAAATTACTCCTAATATTTTATTATCATATCACATTTTTCAATATCATTTATAAATGTAATTTCTTGATTCCATCATTTCCATAATGAGATTGATTGATTTGTTTGTTAATATTTCAAGCACCACTAACATAAAATAATGAAATATTAATTTGACTTTCATGAGAAACCATGATAAGTCAGAACAAACCTATGTCAACTAAAATAATATAAATCCAGTCGAGAAATCAGTTGCTGGTAGTATAAAATAATTTTCGCACGATCTGAATTAACTTTATCATTCTCTCCATTACAAACGTATTATTCACCCAAAAATAAATGCATGTTTTTTTTTCTTCAAATGTCACATTGACAAAGACAAAAGTCACAATCTCACTAAAAATGACAGTTAATTGAGCTCAAATTTTGTAGTGCTACACCCAGCCAATGCACAGGTTAAACGGGAAAGATACCGTGCGCGACGGGTACATTTAAAAAAGGACCCATTCCATGTGAGTTGATAAAGACGGTGGAACTCCTTTTCTTTCTGGCCGTTGGATTGATTGAAAAACATGACGGCGTGTCACATCCAAGGGACAAAAACGTGAGGCTCATTTTCTTGTTTTTCATGGGTGGTGACTCATTTACTCGTCGCTGTTCCCTTTTGTTTGCCGACATCTTTATAATTTTAGGGCTAGCTTGTGTTTTGCATTCGGATTAATTAATCGATTTAATATACTAATTTAAAATTAATTAAAAATGTTAAATTAATTAAAACTAGAGGAAGTATTGTCTTTGCAGCTCAAGTGTATTAAGAATTTTGGCCATTCTTTTACCATATAATGATATAAAATATAATCTAGTATAAATTAAGAATATTTAATTTATTTTTTTATAAAAATAGGGCTACCCCATCTATTTATACGATTTTGTCTCACTATACGTATTGTTAGATACTTAGATCGTAGATTTGTAGTGTCATCATCAACAATTATTCTTTTCAACAACTAACCATGATAAATGCCTTCACTTTGTTGATGGAAATTGAAGCATTGGAAAAATATCCTTAAAGCTAATAAGCATGATTCAAACCACTAGCACTTATATTTAACAAAAGAGAATGTCTTTTTATTGGAGTGAGAAATAATGTATAATTCTTTTGTATGTTCATAGTGAAACAATACCTAGTAATCAGGGCATCTAAGATCTGTCCGGTTCGGGTGAAATTGAACTGTACTAAAATATTCTGATCATGAAATATGATGAAATAAACTATTGAACTGAATTAAAAAATATTTAATTAAAGTGAAACATACTGCTAAACTCTTAGATGATGAAGTCGGAAAGTGTTAAAAATAAAATAAATTAGACAAAGCAATATTCATATTGCAGTATTTGGTTGGGCAGATTTTGCAAAACTTGAACTTTCTAAATCCAGTTTTGTAAAATCTTGTTTGGTTCACAATTATGGAAACTCCAGATTTTGTCTTACAAAATCCAAGTTTTACCTTACAAAGTCCAGTTTTTAAAAAAAGCAAAGTCCAGACAACATTTTTGTTATAAACTTCCAAAATTTACTTCAACCAAGCAAGGTTTTTGTTTCAGAGTTACAAAATCTCAAATCAACCAAACAGGTTTTAACAAATCCAGACTTACGAAATCTCAAACAAAATCCAAACTCTCAAAATTCCAAAACAAAATTCAGATTCTCAAAATCCCCTCCAACCAAACACACTTGTTTCAATAAACAACAAACTGAACACAGAGATTAACTGCTAATTTTCAACAAAAATAGATACTATATACAAAAATTTCAACAATTTATTGAATCAATGACTTTTGAAAATGTTTGTAGTGAAACAATTGCACCTTGATTAGTCCCTTTTGCGTCCACCGACAGTTTCTTTCTAGATCCTTTCGAAGATTAGGTTAATAATACCAATTCTATGCTACTTTTAATTAGTGTTTAATTAGAGCACCATTAATTAAGTGGTGAAAATTCTACATTCTAGTTGGCAAAATCAACGAAATGCCATAGTCAGTATTTGGTACAACGTCATTGCTAATTAAAAAAAGACATGCGAACGAGAGCAATTTAAAAAATAGAGAGTCATCTTGTGATTCAATCAGTATGACCTGACATAGAATCAATCAAAGTAATGCTTTACAAAACTTGACTTTATTATTTTAAATACTTGATTGCATAGAAAAAATGAAAAGAATATTCAATCCGTTTCACGAATATTTGCACTGTAACATGCCATTTGTTTAAATATTTTCAAATTATAAATAATTCAAACTTATATCACACGATAATATGAATAGTTTATTACTCGTATAGTCACATTTCATTCATTCGTTCTTTTAATATTGACACATACTTCATCAAAGAAAAATAAAAAAATAATTAGTACTAAGAATGTCAATACTTGTCACTTGTGAAACATGAGAGTAAACCAACCGATTTAATCCAATTGTTCAGAGGTCTTGTATTCGCTCAATGAAAATCTGGAGTTCAAATTCCTCAAGAGCAACAATTTCCATCTCCCTGATCCCTCTGGGTCAAAGTTTCCAACGCTCTCAACTACGAGTTAGGAGCTACATTGCCGGTGTCAAGAGGAGGACATCTGCAGGTGTAATCAAGTGGGAGATTCACCCCAATTTAAAAAGTAATGTGAGGACTTCATCCACTCGACATACTGGATCCACTCTAAACAATAAGGTGAGGAACTCACCCACTCAACGTGCTGGATCTGTAGAATAAGATAACATATGATTATATTATGATAATTGTATGATATTTGTACTAGATTAGGTTCTAGAATATCTTAAAAAAAACCCAATGGGAGTAATAATGGATCAAGCTGCCTACTTGTCATGGATCTGTTTCAGGCCCAACCTCCATATTTTGATAACCCCAGCTCGGCCCAATAGACTGATGTATCGCCAAAAGAAAGCATTTCAGTTTTGATTCCACAGAATCTAGGCTGCTTCTTCCTCGATTGATTCCATGGCTACTTCCCAGCGTGCTACTCCCGCTTCTCCTTCTTCACCGCCGCCTTCAAGCGCCATCGATTTCCTCACGCTCTGCCACCGACTCAAGGTGTACTTTCACTTTCAATTCTTCTGCAGCAATGTATCTGGTCTGATTGTGGTTGAATTTCAGCATTTTTTTGATGGTTATGTATAAATTTAGGAGTTTGCAATGTATGATTCTCGGTGTGTGTTTGTGTTTTTGATTAAACTCTGCTGAATTTGGATGAACTTTTGGGTGGTAGACTACGAAGAGAACTGGATGGGTGAGAAAGGAGGTGGAGAATCCGGAATCGATTGCGGATCATATGTATAGGATGGGAGTAATGGCTCTCATTGCTCCTGATGTTCCCGGTGTGAACCGAGACAAGTATGTGTGCTTCTGTTGTATTTTTAGGTTTGCATTTTGATTTTAATTCGGGGTGTATGTTATAGAAGAGTTATGTTTTGTTTATGTTCAGGTGTGTCAAAATGGCGATCGTGCACGATATTGCAGAAGGTTAGAAAAATGTGCAATTTATGCATTCATCTTTTGCATGTGTATCTTGGATTATGATAGCTGGAGTTAAATGCTGTATTAGCTGCATTCTTACTGTTTGGCTGCACGCTTCAACCCACTATGAACTGTTGCCATTTTTTGTTCACTTGTTAACCATTTCTACATACACGCAGCTAGACTGAAATTATTATATAAAGAGTTTTGCCTTTCGTGCCATTGCTAGAATAAAGTTTCTTAGGCTGAGCCTTGAGCTATTTATTCTCTTGGTGATAAAATGATCTTCTTTCAATTGAGATGGAAAATGAGTAACACGTTACTAGCAGATATTTGCTTTAGGGAAATCCCACCTCAGTTTCAGTCATGGAGTGTTTATAAACTTAAAGTGAGCTTCTTTCAGTTGAGGGAGGCGAAGGGTCCATTGGCTGTTTTGGTATCTCAGATGCAAGGAACAGTTTTTCCTTTCTTTCCAAACTATATTTGTCTTAACCTGAATCTCTTTGACATGTGGTAAGAGGTGTGCAATTCTATATGGAAATCAGCGATAGTGCTTTAGATAAATGGAAGATTTTGATTCTGGAAAAGCCAAAACGAAACCAAAATATTTTAGTTGTTAGTTATTTGCATGACTAGTTAAAAGAACTGTTTCATTGGAATGGAAATGAACTGCAAATTACAAGTAGATCTCTGCTTTACCAAGATGTTGCTTCAGGTTCAATTATGGAGCCTTACTAGTTATTGTGCTACTAAATATATTGCCTTGCTGGGTTTTTAACTTCTCAGAATTTTCTGATCAATTTGCGGAGGTTACTATGCATTGCCTCTCCGTAATAACAGCATCTGAGTTATGCTGCATTATACTATGTTTCATCTTGCTTCCCCAATTTGTTAACATTGACTCATTTCATCCTATTAATAGCTATTGTTGGTGATATTACTCCCTGCGATGGTATATCCAAACTGGAAAAGAGTAGAAGGGAGCGGGATGCCCTGGAGCATATGTGCAAGCTTCTGGGTGGAGGTCCACGTGGTATGTTATTGCATTTGTGTTTTAACTGCTATCTGTACGATTGAAGTCATCAG
This sequence comes from Sherardia arvensis, assembly GCA_948330725.1. Lineage (NCBI taxonomy): Eukaryota > Viridiplantae > Streptophyta > Magnoliopsida > Gentianales > Rubiaceae > Sherardia > Sherardia arvensis. The sequence continues at coordinate 50,432,264 of OX415235.1, forward strand.
TAAAAATTGTTTTGTACATTTACAGCTAAGGAGATAACTGATTTGTGGATGGAGTATGAAGAAAACACTTCTCTAGAAGCTAAGTTTGTCAAGGACTTTGACAAGGTAAAGCAAGATATATTTCAAATAATGATACAGTTAACTTTCATGATTGTTTGTCAAGGACTTATTTCAAATAATGATAGTTTGTCAAGGACTGTCATGTTAGGTTAACTAATCAAGAAAGAATATAATGATGGTACCTGTTTGAAAGCACTTACCCCGATCTTTAATAAACTAACCATATATAATCTCAAAGAGTGCGAATCTACAATTTCTACATCACGGGCTTGTATTAATATTTATTTTTATTCAATTATGATCTGATTAACCTTATATATCCAGGTGGAAATGATTCTCCAGGCTTCAGAGTATGAAAAAGGTAAGGTGGTATACTTAAGAATTTTATAGGATGCATGCTGTCTTTATTAAGGAGTACTCATGGCATCATCATTATTATTTTTTGTAGAGCAAGGAAAGAATTTGGATGATTTTTTCCAGTCAACAGCAGGTATGTTTACTCTCATACCATGACACCCAAACCCATGAGATGTGCTTCATTCTATGCAGTGGTGATATGTGTTTTTTGTGTGCTGAGTAGTGTCTTTTCCATGAAATTACGTTCACCGTCTCAGGCTTAGTCAGTATTTATTATGATGTAAAGCTTTGAAATGATTTTTAAGGTCTCAAGCTGAAGTTTTGGTAACTAATTAAGAGAAGTGAAATCTACTTTGTGGGGTTTTGTATGTCTCATTCCTTCGCATTTTGTATACTTTCTGCCATCTTTTAACTTTTCTCCCTTCATGTTCTTGTATCAAATTCCACGGAGCATGTAAAAAGTTGCAATAGAATGTAACTTATCTGACCTCTGTTCTATATGCCTACTTTCTTCCACAGGAAAGTTCCAAACAAACACTGGCAAAGCTTGGGCTTCAGAAATTGTAAATAGAAGGAAGCAATGAAACTGATTAGTGTAGTAATTTTTTTTTTTTCCGTTCAATTCAAACGGCTTCTTCTAGCTGAAGCCAAAACTGCTGGATGTTGATGATATATGTAAACTGAAACAGGCATCAATTAGGAGCTAAAACTCGCACCCTGTCTAATTGGTTTTGCACACTTAGGGTGTGTTTGGTTCACAAGCTTTTTGAAAGTCTGGATTTTGTTTTGAAATTTTGAGAGTTTGGGTTTTTGTTTGAAATTTTGAGAGTCTGGTTTTACAAAATCTTCGTTTGGTTGGGTTGGATTTGGTGAGTATGAAACAAAATTTTTGATTGGTTTTTAGGATTTTGCAAGTCTGGATTTTGGGAAACTTGCCCAACCAAACACACCCTTATTATTTGGTTCAGAACAACTACACCTTTTGCTTTTACTGGGATTCTTATCATTATGTACACACTTTCATCAGCTCTATGCAAAATTTTCTGCAGCACTGTTGGTTTTACTTGTTGCAGAAGTTTAATCTGGTAACCAAATGTTTCTTAAACATGTGCTTTCAAAAAAAAATAAAAAATCTTAAACACCATGTTAACCCGCACATTAGTGATTTTTAGTCTTTGAGTTTAGTACACTACTCAGATTACCACTGTGTTCTTCTGATCTTATTTCTTGTTAAACTGAATTGATATTGAAAATAGAATTAGTATGACTAAATTTAATTGAAAATAATCAAATTATATTTTTACTTAACTAAATTGAACCAAATTGATCTTACTGATAAGCACAACAGAACTTCAAAATAGAAAAGGTATGCAAGCATAAAGTCTAAGGAGTACTCTGTCAATAACCAACAAATTTCCATGTACACTGTATTTTTGATGAAAACTAATTCTCAATGCATGAACTAGACTTAAACATGTATGGCAACCTAGCTAATAGTTATACATCACTTTTAACTGTATATTTAGTTTCTACAATGCCATTGGATCATATGGTAGAAATGATTTGAGTTTATGTAAATGATTTGAAATTATCTATACATTGATTTGGATGAATCATTCCTAGGTATTAAAATATTATATACATATATATCAATTTGTTTTATTTGCGTGCACAAATTATATGTTAGGAGAAGTTAAAAGGAATTATTATTAAATAATTAAGATGATTATATATTATTGTACTAATGTATACGAGAGTATGTCAAATAGAGCATCTATTGGATCTGATCAAATATTTTTTAGAGCATGTCCAATTTCATACTCCGTAAACGATTTGATCTTTATCTCTACATTGATTGGATGAATCATTTCTGTATATATATACCTTCATTGTCGATAGAAGAATTATACCCATGTGTTACATATATTCAACAAAATGTTACATAGGATTGTCCTAATTTAGATGGCAACCTACCTAATTTAGTTATACAGTATATTTAGTTTCTATAATGTTATTGACATATGTCAGAGACCATTTAATTTGATCCGTAAACGATTTGATCTTATCAGTACATTAATTCAGATGAATAATTCCTCTACATATATATACCTGCATTGCCAATAGAAAAATAACACACATTTTACATTCATTCAACAAATAAAAATGTTACACAGGATTGTCCTTCTGTTCTTCTTTTTGACAGTCCCAAACATCTGTCATGGGGACGTAATCCGAAAGGTCTGCGACGCGACACCGGTGCCGGAGGTCTGCGACCTGTGCTTCGTCCAGGATCCCGGCAGCAGCAGCAAGGACGCGAGGGGGCTCGCCGGCGATGCCATCCATTGCTCACAGAAACACAGTCACTTCATGAACGACATGTTCGTCGACGTCGGAAGCAGCACTGAGTTCGATCCAACGGTCAAGCCTAAGTGCGATAGCTGCGAGCGAAGCATCGCCGCCGCTCTGAAGAGCCTCGGCGATGCAGAGGCGTCGTGGAGGGCCGGCCGTTTCGCCGCCGCGACTAATCAAGTGGGAGTGGCCGTTGATAGAGCTAATGACTGCGGCAAGCTGGTTCCAAGTATACCAGCCCAGCAGAATTTCTATGATAATTTCACTTTGTTGAAGAACTATTATATTGACACCAAAGCAATTTTGTCTAAATTGTAATATGTTTCATATGAGTGAGTGTACCATATATGGTTTTGTTTTATAAATTCTTGTTATGTTTGTGCCTCATCTTTTGTTTCATTATTATTATTGAATAAATATATATCTCATCAAGAGTTGCATCTGGTCTCTAAATTAGAAAATGTGTGAAAAGTGAAGTTATTATTCTTAATATTTATATTAAATGAGATGATATTATTTAATCAAGAAGTATATATTTGAATGGATGATGTGTTTTATAAAAGTGAATATAATTTGAATTGATTGTAATAAACAAATTAAAAACTTAAAATCAATGAATATTTTGTTATTTTAATAGTTCAAACATAATAATGATCGTTATTATAATTTTTCATTGCCAGGGGATTTGAGCACTGAACATTTTAGTTCTAAGGAGGTGGAATACCATTAAACCAATGATATCAATTTAATTTTAATATGTATGATTGATATAATAATGATTTTGTATTTTATATTGTATGTTTCTAGTACACAATATTCCTAAAAGTAATGAATTGCACAAGATATTTATGCTGTAGTATATAAGGAGATTCATACTATTCTAATCATCATGGTCTGTTTCTTTAGCTTATTTCTTGTTAAATCGAAAATTAATATATTGAAAAACGGATCAGTATGAATTATATTTTATTAAACTGAACTGAATTAAATTGAATTGAACTGATCTACTGATAAATTTAAGAGAAGAGAAGAGGAGGAGTTAAGATGGGATACTATATTATTTTATTCCACATCCTATGTTATAAAAATTCGCTTCAAATGGAAATCATCCTTGCTTTCACGTACGCTAGATAACTTCATTGACATTCACTCTCGTTCTTTCATGCTACAAAAATAGTTTTTTATACGAAAACTTTTACTAGCTAGTTTACCATACGCAATATTACATGGTTTACATAAATATATAGATTTCAATGGTGACACACAAATGGCTGTAAAAAAAAATCTATATCAGCTAGCGTTCACAAGTCACAAATATGTTATATAAACATCACAAAAAACAGACATAGATCTCATCAATCATATACGTACGTAAAAGCAGTAGCTAACGATGCATAATGACACCAGCAAAATGCTCAGCCTCGTGCTTCTCATCTTCACGGTCTCAAACACACGGTCCGTTCACGGCGACGAAGCCCTAGTGAATCAGGTCTGCCAAGGTACGCCGCAGGTAGACGTCTGCGAGCAGTGCCTGAAGGGCGGCATGTTCAACAGCAGCAGGAAGGACCTCGCCAACAGATCCATCGCCTGCTCGTTCGGAACCACCGGCCTCGTTAGAACAGAGCTGGGAAACTATAGTTATCCTCAGGCCGCCCGCTGCGAGCAAGTCATCGGCGTGGATGCTTGGCAAAACCTTGAGAATGCGAAGGGGCTCTTGGAGACTGATCATTTCCTCGATGCAGCCAAGGAACTGACGGCAGCAATTGGTTGTGTTGGGGAATGCTCCAAGATCCTTACTGGTATACCCGTTGATCCTAGTTTGAATCAAGATCTCGCCTGGTTGTTGAACTTGTATGTGGACACGCAAGCGATTATGTTTCAGTTTTAACTAATTAATGTGATTGCATCGAATGGTCGGGATCTCGAGTAAACCATTTGAGTAAAAATACGACATTGGTCTTTCCAATTTTTTTTAATAAACTGAACTGAAATATATTGAAATGTACCAAAGTAAAGAGTAAAATTTTCAAAAATAATAGTAATATGAATAAACTAATTTTATTGAATTATATTTATCAAAACTGAATTGATTAAACTAAATTTACTTAACTCATAAATATTCAGATTAATTAGGAAAATAGGGCTAGTTTATGTCTTATGTTGTATGAGTATCACTTGAATGTATTTTCATATCATCTTGGATTAATCCCAATCCCTTCAAATTATTATAATTGGGGGGCCTCAAGAAAAATGCGGATGAAGGAGAAGAATTAACGGGGGCTTAGATTTTGGTAACATATAGATTCCATGTATTTTGCTTAATTTTTTATTATAATATCGTTTAAAAATAAAGAAATGTAAGATGTTTTAAAGTAGAAATGTATAAATTTTTAAGTTAGATGACATGTGGTTGAATTTCATAGAACATTTTAAAATTAAATCATTAATGTTTTTTACTGAAAGGCTATAAAAATGACAAACAAATTACATAATGCGGTCTTATGATGATACATAATCAAAAATGAGTATAATTTCTAATTTGAGCACAAAACATGAAAATTAGACATTATCTTACTATAAAGTCGTATTACACAAATGCTTTTCCGAACAGAAACTTGATGAAAACTATAAAATATTAAATTAAATCATGAAAATCCATTGCATGGTATGATGTGATGGAAATATAAATAAGTAGTCATATGAATAAATATTACCTTATATAAAATTGTTAGTAGATAAAAATCAACCTTACTAAAAATTACATAAACGTAATAAAATACATGTTCTAATTTCTAAGTCAACAATCAACGATCAACCATTATCATCACATGAAATCATTACCATTAATTATTCACAATCAACAATCAGCCATCACATGAAATCATTACCATTAATCATTCACAAATCACGAATGCGAACACTATATAAATCTCATCAGAAATCCATAGCATACATCAAGCATCCATGAACACCTCCCTAGCCGAGACCAGAATGCTTAGCAATATTCTCTTAGTTTTCCTCTTGGCGGCGGTGTCAAATCTATGCCCCGTTCAGGGCGACGAAGCCCTAGTGAACTATACATGCTCACAGGCAATGAACCAGAGTTTTTGCCTTGAGTGCTTAGGGGACGCCGCCGGCTACACCAAGAAGGACCTCTACGAAAAGTCCGTCGAATGCTCACTCAACGCCACCGCCGGCGTTGTTACAGAACTGACGGAATATATAAACAACGAGGATTACATCGAGCAGGTCAGAACCGTATGCGCACTGTGCCTGCAAGCCATCGGGGTCGATGCTACAGTACACCTGAAGAGCGCACAGGCCCTTCTGAACCAAGAGCAATACTCAGATGCATACGAACAAGCAAAGGCAGGCCTTTTAAAAGTTCTTGAAAGCCAAAAGGAAGCTCGAAGGATACCCAGAGAAGCAACACTCCGTCGACATATCCAAATATTGACTGATTCGTATATGAACACTGAATCGGTTGTCATTCTGGGAACAATCAATCCCAGTTATTTCAGTTCTAACTAGTTTTCCATTTGCACTTTCAGTTAGATCCTTTCGTGGAAGGATAGAATTTCAGCTTGTTGTTTGGTAGAATTTAGAACATTTATGATGAAGAGATCATTTTCGATTCTTATATAATATCTTCGTTTATCTTTCTTTTTCAGGTTTCAGCATAATTGTCAAAGCATCATATTAATTTAAAATGCAAATTAAGAGGCTAGAAAAGTAGTTAAAATAAGAGTAGTGTTTTTATGTTATAATTTAGGGCCTATAATTATAAATTTGACTTTTGACGATATGCAATGTCTAAAATATAAAATAAAATCTTAAAAATCCAATGGATGTATATGATGGTCTTATAGTATATCAATAACAACAGTCAACCTTAACAAAATAATTGTAATCCCGTACATAAATATTATTTGATATTTTTAAAAAACTTATTATACCAAAATATTAAAATTAGACCATTGTTTTACCATAAATTCGCATTACACAAGGATTTCTCTAAAAATTGATTTTTCCAAACAGAAACTCGATAAAAACTATAAAATATCAAATTAAATCCATTGCATGATCGTTATCATCTTGTATAAAATCATTAGTAGATAATTAAAAGTCAACCTTACCACAAATTCATATAAAAATTAATTAAAGAAATATCCCAATCATGAAGATAAGTCAACAATTAACAATCAACGGCTGCCATCACATTACTATATTTAATATAAAATCAGTATCATTGATTATTCACAAATCACGAATGCGAACACGATATAAATCTCATCACGAACATATAGCATAGAGCAAGCATCCATGAACACATCTCTAGCCGAGACCAAAATGCTTAGCATTCTCGTAGTTTTCCTTTTGACGGCGGTGTCAAATCTGTGCCCCGTTCACGGCGGCACAAACTAAATCTGTCCACCGGAGATAGTATCTGTGCCCAGTCTCCTAGTGGAATGTCTTTGCAAAGAGACACTACGCAGTGATCTTTGCCTCGAGTGCTTCAAGAACGCCGCTAGCTACACCAGGAAGGGCCTCGCCGAAAGGTCCTTCGAATGCGCATTGAACACCACCAACGCCGTTCTTAAACAGTGGACGGATTTTTTGAACAGTAGTTACGGCGCCGAGGTCAAAACGATATCGGCACTCTGCCTGCAAGCCATCGGGATCGATGCTACAGTACACCTGAAGAACGCACAGTCCCTTTTGAACCAGGAAAATTACTTAGATGCAGACGTGCCGGTCCAGGCAGCCCTTATGAAAAATGGTGAATGCGAAAAGGTAGCTAAAGGTTTGCCCGGTGATCCCGATGCACAAAAACTCCGTTCAGATCTCTTTACAGTGTCTGCTACGTATGCGAACCTTGCAATGATTCTCGGTCTGGATTTTTGATGGATTTTATTTTTAGCCTTGTATCGTATGTTTCAAAAAAGTTTGAGATCAATCGGTTCCAGTTATTTCAGTTCCAACCAGTTTTTGGTTTAGATCCTTTCATGGAAGGATAGAATTTCAGCTTGTTGTTTGATAGAACCTAGATCATTTATGATAAAGAGACCATCTTTCATCAGGTTTCACCATAATTAATTGTCAAAGTGTACATAAATTATTACAATTATATTAATTTTGAAAAGCAAATGAAGAGTCTAGAAAAGTAGTTAATATAAGAGTAGTGTTTTTATGTTATAATTTAGGTCGTATAATTATAAATTTGACTTTTGACAATATGCAATGTCTAAAATATGAATGAAAACATATAAAATTTTTACTTTTAAGGTTAAGAAAATTGATTTTTCCGAACTGAAACTTGATGAGAACATGCATTTTACAAAATACTAGCTAAATTAACCGCATTTCACACGAATTGTGGTAAAATATATTGTCAACTCATGAAAGAATTTAAACAATGTAAAATTATAAATATTTATGCTGAACGATTTACTAGTGTAATAAATTATCATCAAAATAAGAAAAATGTTTCAAAGATGGAAAAAAGAAACAGACAAATAAAATGAAAGAGATTGTGCAAAAAGAAGGGGACGAAAAGGAAAGAAACATATAACGCAAACTAAAAGAAAGTAATTTTTTTATATATATTTTTTTGCAAAGCATCCCTGGTCGACCAAGTTTATAATGTCCCTCATTATAGTGAGATATGGTTGATTAAATCAAATCATGAAAATTCATTGCATGGTAATGATCGATCGAAATATAAATTGTAGTCATTCGAACAAATTATCACCTTGCATAAAATTGTTAGTAGATAAAAGTCAACCTTACCAAAAGTTAATATAAACGTAATTAATCATTCACAAATCACGAATGCGAACACGATATAAATCTCATCACAAACATATAGCATAAAGCATCCATGAATACATCTGTAACCGAGACCAAAATGCTTAGCATTCTCCCAGTTTTCATCTTGGCGGTGGTGTCAAATCCATGCCCCGTTCACGGCGACGAAGCCCTAGTGCAAAATGTCTGCTCACAGACAATGCACACGGATCTTTGCCTTGAGTGCTTCAAGGACGCTGCTGACTACGGCACAAAGAAGAGTTTCGCCGAGAAGTCCATCGAATGCGCATTCAGTACCACCAACACTGCTCTTACAGATGTGACACAGAAATTTAACTTTAACGACTACCCCGACTTTGTAGACAGATGCATACAGTGTCTGCAAAGCGTCGGGATCGATGCTACAGTTCACCTAAGGAGTACACAGTTCCTTTTGAACCAAGGGCGATTCCCAGATGCAATCGAACAAGTAAAGGCAGCTTCTGATAAAACTATTGAATGCGCAACGGCAGCCATTGGCATACCCAATGCGTATGACTTCCGTCTGCATCTTATTACAGTGTCTGACTCCATTGCGAACATTGAAAAGATTCTCAGTCTGGATTTTTGATGGATTTCATTTTTAGCCTTGCATATTATATATTTCAAAAGAGTTTGAGATCAATCAATCCCAGTTATTTCAGTTCCAACCGGATTTTGGTTTGCATTTTCATGAAAGGATAGAATTTCAGTTTTGGTACTTGTTTTGGTGGTTTGGTAGAAGAGAGAATATTTATGATAAAGAGATCGTTTTTTATTCTTGTATAATATCTTTCTTTGTTAGGTTTCAGCACATATAGTTGTCAAAGTTTATGTAAATTACTACAATTATATTAATTTAAAAAGGAAAATTAAGAGGCTAGAAAAGTAGTTGAACTTAGAGTAGTATTTTTGTGTTATAATTTAGGGCCTATAATTATAATTTTGACTTTTGACAATATACAATGTCTAAATATTAAATAAAATCCAGAAAATCCAAAATCCATTAGTTGTTTGCGTATATATTCTGATTTTTTTTAATTAGTAGTAGGTGGTTATATTTGTATACCTTAAAGTTATTTAGAAACATTTGTTTTTAAATTTAATAAACCACATCACTGTAATGGATGAATTTATTCGACTCACCACATATACCGTAGAGATACATTCATTTAAATGGCATCGTATCAATTTTGAAAAAACAAATAAAGTAAAAAGAGGTAATTGTGTTTTTAGTCACAATTTAAGATTTATATATAATAATATTTTTGAGACTATATATTTTATAAATAATTAAATTAAACTAAGGAAATCCCGTGGATGTATATAGCGGACAATGAACATATAAACTAGAAACTAAATAATAAGTCGCATGTCTATAAATGTCATTTCACCACAAACAAACACACAACTAATTACAAAATAATTGTATTAATAATAGTCAAACTACTAATATATACACCAACCACCAGCTGAGTACTGGTCAAAAAGACTAACATACACCAACTAACAATCAACTACTTACACCTATCATCATCTGAAAATCGCACTATAGTAAGATTAATATACGTATTCACGAGTCACAAATACGATTATTTATATAAATGAAACATAACAAAAGACGAGATACAATCTCAGTTCAGTCAAAATGCTCCGCCTTCTGATCTTCATTTTGACTCTCTCAAACATATGTCTCGTTCGCTGCGACGAAGCCCTAGTGGACGAGGTCTGCAACTGGACACCCGCTGTGGATGTTTGCCATCGATGCTTGGATGACGCCGGCAGCCACACCGACAAGAAGGGCCTCGCATTCAGATCCATCGAGTGCTCGCTCGGAACGAGCGGCGTCCTCATTGATGATCTGGAAGCCATTATATATGGCAGCCATGATCCTGTGGTGAAAGACAAATGCGAACAGTGCCAGAAAGTCATCAGCGTTGATGCTGTGGCATACCTAAGAAATGCAGAGAATCTGTTGAAGAACGATCAAACTCAAGATGCGAGAAAACAAGTAGAGATGGCTATACATAAATGGGAAGACTGCTTACATCTCACAATACATCTACCCACTCCACCGTCATACATACCAGATTTGGAATGGTTGCAGGATATATATATGGACACCAAAACAATTCTATATAAATTATAATTTCTTTATTTTTGTTAATTTGATCGATTTTTTAAAATTACATCGTATCAGTTTTGGAAAATCAAATGAAGGGGATTTTTAGTCATAATTTTAGATTTATATAATAATATTTTTGAGAGTATATATTTTCTAAATAATTAAATTAAATTAAACTAAGGAAATCCCGTGAATGTATATAGTGGACAATGAACATATATATAAACTAGAAACTAAATAAGAACTCATGATTATGATGAATGCCAGTTTTGCAACAAATAAACATACAACTAATACTGCAATACAATTGTATCAATAATAGTCAACTAATATATAAACTAACCACCCACTATCTATAACCGTCCTCAATCACCAATATTTGATTGTCAAGACAAGACATTATAGTAGTAGTAGGGCTGGCAATTTGGAACACGACACGAAAATCCGACCTGAACCGAACACGATTTTAGCGGGTTTGGGTTGACACGAAACACGGCAAGGGTCTATATTGGGTTAGACACGAGTGACCCGAAAATAAATGGCCGGTTAGGTTCAGGTCAAACCCGTGAGTTAAATGGGTAACCCGTTTGACCCATATATTTAAGGTGTAATTGTGCAAATGATTGAAATTACCTTTATAAATGCAAACAAATCCTCTAATTCCAAAACCATTGAGATTATCCTACTAATTTATGATGAAATTGAGAGTTAATTTTGTAATTCTTGATTTAGTTTTCATATGACATGATCATTTGAACTGCATAAATTTTAAAATTTAGTCTCATATCCAGTCTCATTATTAATAAATGGGTTTCGTGGGTTGGGTTTGGGTAACCCGAATTTTTACTGGATCGGGTTTGGGTCAAGGTTTTGTGACCCGAAATATTATTGGGTTGGGTTTGGGTTTAGCATTTCCAACCCGCCGACACGACCCCGCCAACCCGCCAACCCGACCCGATTGCCACCTCTACATTATTGTGAAAAAAGTCACAAATGCGCCGATATATACTCACATTAAAGTTAGTGATATTAATTCAGCTCCCATTAATTTAGTGACACATTAGATTGAGCTGGTTCTTTTCACGTCGAATAGATTAGCGACGTTTTTTTGTGTCACTAAACAGTCCAATGTTATAAAGTGTTACAAAACTGAAAAGTGTTTTACATTGAATAGATCGCTAACTGTAACTGGTGATGTATTCAAAATGCGGATTGCAATATTTCAGTTTCAGAAACTATCTTAAAAATGTTTCCTTTTGAAACAAAGGAGGCAAATAACATTAGAATTTTCATAAATAATTCAAGACTGATACATTATAATTTTTGAGAGTAAATTTTCTAAACTATTAAATTAGATTGAGAAAATTTCATGCATGTTAGTAAGTGCATATAAACTAGTAAATAATAATTTAGTCATATATAATATTATTTTTCATGCAACCATTCAAAAAACAACAATTTCATTCACAAAATAATTTCATAAACAGTAATGGTCAAACCGACTAATTAATTAACATAAACCAACAAACAACCAACCACTAGCGATCACACCCATCATCATTTGAAAATCGCACTATAATGAAATTAATATAAGTATTCACGAGTAATAAATACGGTTATTCATATAACAAAAGACGCGATACAATCTCAGTTCACTCAAAATGCTGAGCCTTATAATTTTCATTTTGACTCTCTCAAATATATGGCTAGTTCACTGCGATAAAGCCCTAGTGGCCGAGGTTTGCTACCGGACACCTATTCCGGATGTCTGCGAGCGGTGCTTGAAGGACGCCGACAGCCACAGTGACAAGAAGGGCCTCGCATTCAGATCAATCGAATGCTCACTCGGAACGAGCGGCGTCGTTATTGATGATCTGGAAGCCATTATATATGGCAGCCAGGAACCTTGGATGAAAGACAAATATGCAGAATGCCAGAAACTCATCAGCGTTGATGCTGTGGCATACCTAAGAAATGCAGAGAATTTTTTGAAGAACGATCAATCTAAAGATGCGAGCAAACAACTGACGCTGGCTGTAAATAAATGGGATGACTGCTCTGATCTCATAATGGATCTACCCACTCCACCGCCATTCCCAAAAGATTTCAGATGGTTGCTGGACATTTATACGGACACCGTATCAATTCTAAATATATTATAATTTCTTTTATTTTTGTTTGATCGATTGTTGTTTTTGTATACATGACCCGATCGATCAAATTTGTTTGATTCAACTTTTAATAAAGAAGTATAAGAAAAGAAATAATGATAGAAGAGAAAGAGATTAATTATTATCATATATAAGAAGTTAATTAAAAAGATGATAGGACGTATTGGTGTAATCAATTAATATTTGTAAAGATGTTTGGTTCAATATAAAAATTTATAATTCATGATACTAATATTATAATAATACAATATATAGTTGGATGTTGTAATATTTGAATCGAACGAATCTCAAATAAAAATATATTAGTCTTGGAATAGACCGTCTATATTATAACTATAATATAATATGACCTATTTTTGCAATTAGAAAAGGAAAAGATGGGGTCTATATGCAAAGAAATTATGAAAGTGGGGACCTTTCTGCAAATATGTGTTCTTTAAATCCTTTTCTGCAAATATATGAAATATATATACCAAATATATATATCCTTTTCCCAGATATGTGTTTCATTCATCGCCACCATCACAGCTCCTCGATCCTTCCGCTGAGCACAGCGAATCCGCCGCCATCGAGCTGAATCCGCCGCCGCCGAGCACAGATCCTCGATCTGACAATGCGACGCTTTCCGATTATCCGGCGTCGGAGGGATGTGAACCGTGTAATCAACTCAATGAGAACCAGAAGCCAGGCTCCATTGCTGAGAGGAATTGGGGACTTTTCCAGCCAGATTTCACGCCGGTTTATGACGCCGGAATCATGAAGCTCGGCGCCAGAGGCAAGCTAACAATTGCTTGAGATTTGATTTTGGTTTGAAATTCGAATTTGTGATGGGGAATCTCGATTTGGGAGGGTGTGGGCCCAGATGGGGAATCTTGATAGGTTGAAGGAACAGGATACCAAGCTCTACCTTAAGGTTTATTCACGCTTACCTTCACTTTCACAGTTTTGTATTTGATTCTGAAAAGTGTGAAGATTGTGGAAACTTGATTATTTAGTTTGAAAACTTATGTGTTTTACTATGAAAACTAGACTGTTTAATGTGATGTCTTTCTGCTTATAAAATTTATGTGTTTATCTTGGAAAGTGAAATTTTTAATGTGGATTCTGTCTTGTTATGAAATTTATGTGTTTAGCTTGAAAACTACACTGCTTAATGTGGTTTCTGTCTGCATATGAAATTTTATGTGTTTACCTTGAAAACTAGGCTTCTTGATTTGTGTTGAAACTTGATTATTTATTGTGAAAACTGTGGTGTTTGTAAAACTCGATTTTTTAATGTGAAAACTGTGATTGTGAAAATTTGGTTATTAAGGTTGAAAACTACAGTGATTGTAGAAACTATATTTTTTATGCTGAAAACTGTGGTGTTTGTAAAACTTGATTGTTTAGGTTGAAAACTGTTTTTATTGTGTAAACTTGATTGTTTAGGTTGAAAATTTTGGTGTTTGCGAAACTTGATTATTTATTGTGAACACTGTGAAGATTGTGAAAACTTAATTATTTAGGCTGAAAACTAGAGTGATTGTAGAAACTTGATTTTTTAGGCTAAAAGCTGTGGTTTTGTGAAACTTTATTGTTTAAGTTGAAAATTGTGATGATTGTGAAAAGTTGAATTTTTAGGCTGAATACTTTGGTGAAACTTGACTATACTTAACACAACATTATTTAACCTAAACACCCTAGTTTTTATGTACCTAAAATCTGATGTTTATAATATGGAAACTTGTCTTTATAACCTGAATTCTTTTGTGTTTACAAGTGTTCAAAATATAGAAATTATATTAGTTGATTTGAGTACATATTTTTGCGTGAACAGTGCGCGTGAACAGTGCCGTGAATAGTACTTTTCCCAAATTTTGCAAATAAGGACCTCCTTCCTTCCATATTGTAATATAGTCCTTGGTCTATATTATAACTATAATATAGACGGTCACTGCAGAGACCAACTCATTGATTGCTGAAAAGAATACATATTTAATGGATACATGTGTCGGAATCCATCATCCACGACAAGGAGACAGAGATTGTGGGTGTTTGGTGAACCATATTTTGGAATAAAATTAGATTTTGAAGCACTACGAAATTGGAATAAATTTTGTTGACTTACCAAACAAGAATTTGGCTAAATATGGATTTCAAATCTGAAAATCCAAATCCTAACCTATGCCACACACGCTTTAATTATTTTTATTTATGGGAACATGCATTTCACGTCTAAATAATTATATTTATAATAAATTAATAAAAATTTATATTTATTTTACTAATATTTAATAATTATTCATAATTTAAATTAAGGATTTGTATAAATAAAGAATAGTTCATTTTGACTGAAATTTAACATAAAAATATATTTTGTAACTATTTCAGAATCTACAGTAATTTTTTTCATAATACTTCTAGAGTGGTGATAAATGCAGGTCCATATTTACTAATGCAGGTCCAAAATATAATATTTTGGATGCACTAGCACAATTCAGTGCCACATATTATGTTTTTCAGACATGCATTTAGTAAAGATGGACCTGCATGTATAATTACTGTACTTCTAATACATGAAATCCTTTTTTATAAATAATATGAATTAAAACTACCAACCACTTATAAGCCGGTACCATTAATTATTCACAATCACATATGCGATGATATATATAAACATAAAAAAGAAGATATCGATATTTCATCCCAACCACTTATATAAGTCAACAGTCAACAATCAACAATTAACCACCAGCATTACATTTTCATATAATAAAATCAATAGTCACGAATGCGATGATATATATAAACATAACAAACAATATAGCAACATCTCATCACAAACATATAGCATATAGCTAATATCCATGTATACATCTCTACCCAAGACCAAAATGCTTAGCATTCTCGTAGTTTTCCTTTTGGCGGTGGTGTCAAATCTATGCCCCGTTCACGGCGACGAAGCCCTAGTGAAATACGTTTGCTCACAGACACTATACCCGGAACTTTGCCTTGAGTGCTTCAAGGACGCTGCTGCCTACAGCACCAAGAAGGGCCTCGCCGAGAAGTCCATCGAATGCTCATTCGATACCACCAACAACGTTCTTACAGAATTGACGGGTGTTTTAAACGGTAGCAGCGACCCCGATGTCAAAACCAGATGCACGCAGTGCCTGCAAGCCCTCGGGGTCGATGCTACAGTACACCTTAAGAGTGCACAGTCCCTTTTGAGACAAGAGAAAATCTCAGATGCAGAGGAACAAGTAAAGGAAGCCTTAAGCAAAAGTGCTGAATGCTCAAAGGCAGCTGTTGGTATACCTGATGCACTTACACTCCGTCTACATATCATTAGAGTGTCTGATTCGTATACGAACATTGGTGATATCCTCAGTGTGGTTGACTGATTTTATTTTTAGCCTTGTATCGTATGTTTCAAAAAAGTTTGAGATCAATCACTCCCAGTTATTTCAAGTCCAGTCAGTTTTTTGGTTTGCACTATCAGTTAGATCCTTTCATGAAAAGATAGAATTTCAATTTGTGAATGGGAAAGGATCAAGCTTTTAAAGAAATGAGGTTTTGATGTGGTACTTTTTTTGGTGGTTTGGTTGAATATAGAATATTTATGATAAAGCGATCATTTTTATTCTTATATAATATCTTCATTCATCAGGGTTCGGCATAATTATCAAAACGTATATAAATTACTGTAATTATATTAATTTTATAAAGCAAATTTAGAGGCTAGAAAAATAGTTAAAATAATATATATTAGTGTTTTTACAGTTTAACATATATCAGGATCATCCTGATATTGGCAATATCAGGCACCAATTAAATAACGACACATCATCTTTACTAATTTATGATTGGGCCACGTGTTCAATCATTACCCGGACGGGTTTAGGCATTCTAAATTAGGGTTTTAGAATTTTACTAAAAATATCTTAACCAATTAAAACATTACAATTGTACACGTGTCATTATCTCATTGGTGCCTGATAAGGGATATATCAGGATCATCCGGATGAATGTTATTCTCGTGTTTTTATGGTATTATTTAGGGCCTATAATTATAAATTGGACTTTTGAGAATATGCAATGTCTAAAATATTAAATAAAATCTTGAAAATCCAATGAATGTATATGCTGGACAAATAAGACAAACAATTAGATAAGACAGTCTTATGATAAAAACAATTACTTTTTTCTCAGTGCCATTGTGTAAATGGTGCATAAACTCAGGGACCAAGTTACAAGATAGTAAACTTTTATCCCCAAATCCCCAAATCTGAATCTCTGGTGTTTGAGAATCGGAGATGAATTTCAGAGCGGCAGACTGCGATCAGAAACATCACCAGACATTAATCATTACATTAGTTTGAAAAAAACTATAGACGCCATTTTTTAGAAATCTCATAACGTACATATTACATGAATTATCATGTTTATAAATGTCATTTTACAAGAAATTAAACATACAACAAGTAATAATACAAAAATAGTTGTATTAAACTAATACACAATCAACCACAAGTCATTTATGACCATCCTGAATCACCAATATCTGATTGTAAAAACATTACTATAGACTATAGTGAAACTAACCTTAAATTGTGCACCCGAATCATCGGAGGAGGGATTCTATGCAAGTGAAGTTGTAGCAGGACAAATACAAATTTATTTGATATAATTTATATAATACCAACATAATTAGGATTTTATTTTTATTTTTAACTATCAATTTAGTGAGATTTGAAAGATGAGTGTCTCAAATTTTGTAATCTTAATGTTTTAAAGATCTGATAATTATTTTTCAAATATTTTAAATTATGTATCCCTACTCAAGGAAAATAAAAGGGAAAATTCGATCCCACTGTTAGAATTCGAATGATCTATCAAAAGAAGATTATTTTTGAACACAGGTAACGAAAGAAGGAAATTTTCTTTATCTTTATAAAAGCCCTTCTGACCCGTTTTCGGTTCGGTTTTCGCATACACCACCACCGTACCACCATAAACTACACTAAACTACAAGTTGTTTTTTAAAATTTAGGGATTGCCGCCGCCATCTCCGACAACCCTAGATCCGCCACTATAATGCATATATCTGATATATATAATTATTGACCATAATATATATTGAAGATGTATTTTTATTTTGGACGACGAAATAATCAAAATAAGGATTACGTTTAGGATACCCATTATAAACTAAGTTAAACCCTTTTACAAAATAACAGACTCTCATCCATATTCCTTTTTTTGGCTAATTTAATCCCCAAGCTAGTTTACCATACGCAACATTTACGTACCTAATGTAAACAAACAACACGAAGCTGTTATTGTGCAAACTCATCACGGAAGTGCAAGCACGAACACGATAATAGCATAACTCAGACTTATGTGTTGCTTTGGTACACATATATATTGTATAACTATAGAAAAAAAGAGAGACGATAATGTCATCTCGTAAAATGATATTCTGCACGTTTTCAAGTAACCTGAAATTTTTATGAAATATTTCTTTTCAAATAATAGAAAAAATAAAGAATAAATAAACTTAACCCTTTTTCACCATCATTCGATCAACTTAGCATACAAAGTAGATTATGCACGAAAATTCCATATATGTAAAGTTTCATAACAATAGCATGAAAATTGTAGTATAAAATCTCATGACCTAATCTTATGATATTAGCAACCATAAGACTAATTAATTAATCATCACAATGCAATTGCATATACATAAGCTTAGCAATCTAGTATTACTTTTTCTCTCCGTGACAATCGCAAATCTTTGTCTCCTTAAGCCGGTGAACGGAGACGAAGCATTGATCGGAAAAGTGTGTGCGGAAACACAGTGGCCGGATTCCTGCCACCGATGCCTCTCAACACCCGAGGGAATCGAGGCCAAGGACGAGAAGGAGCTCGCCGGAATATCCATCAACTGCTCGGTGTCACTGAGCAACGTCGTTGTATCGGATTTCGACGAGATTTCGAAGGGCTCCAGTGATGCTGAGGTCAAACTCATATGTGAAAGCTGCCGGAAAAGTATCTTGGAAGCGTTGCAGAGTCTGATGGGTGCACAGGTTGACTGTAGCAACGGCAAGTTCGATGATGCATCGGATAAGGCGGCCATGGCCTTTGACAGTTACTCCATCTGCTCACAAATTTTTGGGAAAATTCCGGCGCCGGCGCCATACAAAAATGATTTCACTACGTTGAAGGAACATATTCTCAACAATGAAGCAATCATAGACAGCTTGGTGAGACTTAATTCCCACGTCCCAGCTAATTAGCGTATTGATAACATATATTTCAAATATATATGTTCTCATAATATTACTGGATTTATATTTGAATTGCTTATTTAAATTAACTTGTAAGTCCATATTTTGATATGAATTGGTTGATGTGTCTTTAATAATAACCTGAATTCATAATGGTAAGGATATTTTAGGCAATTTCAATAAAACTATGAAGTTGCAAAAAGTAAACAGTTCTGCAAATTGCATACCCATAAATTTAGTGGATGAGTATTTGACGCCCATATTTAAATACTTTTAGTGTCCGATTTTTGTTTTTTTTCAAGTAACACGTTTTGCTTATAATATTTTTGAGATATAAATATAAATACTTAGAATTGATCATATTTGGCGACATGTTCACATAATAATCCAATAAATAGAGTAATTCAAATGAGAATAGAATTAATGAATCACCTCGTTCTTTCCAAGAACGAATATGTCCATCAAGGTAAATATAAGGATGCTAAAAGGAAAAATAGATCGTTAAATAGTTGTCCAGTAAACCCAACATTTGTGCTGACTAATTGTAAACTAGCAAATCACTATCTGACGATGATAATAATCATCTTTCATTTGAAAAATGTAAATGAATGTAAAATTATCTTCATCAATATTGTAAGTATTATATTTTAACATTCTTGTATTATTCCTATGATTAAAAAATGTAATTGGGCATAGTGAGAGGATTATGCCGTAATTATATTAACTAACTTAATAAAGATTCACACTCAACAAAATTCAACCATTATATGATTACTATATCATATGGTTTCATTTGATTTTAAAATAACTAGTGAACTCGAATGTGGAACTATAGAATGTGTAAATAAATTGCGAGATGGCAAAAAGAATGAAACAAACCGTTGTTTCTTTTCTTTATCATTTCAAACTAAAAATTGGAAGGTGGGATTTCATTCAAATTACAAGATTGTTTCTACATGATAATAATAAAAGGCGTGTACACATAAATTATTCAACTTGAACAATTTATATGCGCGCGTTTATTTCAGTTCTGTTATATTATATATATATATATATAATTATAAAAGAGCTCACACACATCTATATCAGTCACTTATCAAATAGGATAGGATAAAGAACAAGCCTAGTTAACCATCGTTACGACAGTTTAACTAGGGTTTTTAATTGGATCATGTTGGAACGGGATCGACGAACAAAGATTCGATCAAGGGCTTTTGCTTGGTGAAAGAGTGCGTGTAATGATCGTCCCCGTCTCTGAAATAAGCGATAACTACTCTGAAAAAGTTGAGGATTTTCTCTCGTACGAACATTGGTGCAACTGAATCATCAAGGCATCCTTCGTTTATATCTATCCATGCATTGCTCACCTTTTTCTTGAGTTCACAAAGTGTTTCTTCTTTGGATTTTCCATACTGTCTCATGTAACATTCTACAGCAGAAGCTGTCTCTCCCCTCTTTTTCTCCGACTGCACATTTCATATAAATAATAAACACATTTGCATACAGTAGCGAATCTAGAAATTAATATTAGGGTAGACGATAGTATAGAGCGGGAATTCGCTACAGTGACAGTTAGGTCAAAAAATACTGTTCACAAGGTTGTTTCGCGGATCCTAGAATAAGCTGATGTCTTCCTAACCTAAGTATAAAACCGCCTTTGTATGCATATTCATGTTATATATAGCTTATTTGAGCAGATCTAGATCAGATACAATCAGATCTAGAATGAACTGAATTAAAATAAAATTTTTTTTGTATAGGTTTATGTTAAGCTGAATGATCAGATCTGAATTGAAAAATATTCAGATGTCGGTAAATCACATAACATTTATTTGAGAAGTTCATGTAAATACCTCATGCGTTGCAATGTCGTCTACTAACCGGGATAAGAGATCAGAGGCCGTTAGAAGCAGTGGTTTCTTTGAGAGCCAGTGAACAGAATCTTGATCAAGAAATTCTCCCATGCACACCAAGAGATTTACATTACACATGTCACAAGCAAAGCTAATCAGCGCATTTTCCATGTACTCCTCATAATTTGGAACATAACCAGTCTCGATCCATGCTGCCTCTTTTAAATACGCTCTCGTCAGTTCCTTAAACTGATTTTTATTATCAGAGACACATATATGTGAGTTTTTGCAACATATTTAAATCGATTCATTGTAATAATTAGGGCTTTAATTAGTTTCACCGGTTTGCAAATACTTACAGATGAGATTGCATATTCCAAAAGCTCTGATTTTCCAATCTTAGCCAGCATTTCCTCCATCTCAGAATAAACATCTAACAGAGTTTGATAATATCGTTGCATGTATGGTGGCAACTCAACCGGTGCACTCATTTCCCACCTGTACTTTCATGCAAATAATTTACAAAATGTATAAATAAATAAAATAAAATCGAAATAAATACCTTTGAAATGCGTCTGTGAAAAGAACGAGTTCATCATAGGTTGCATGGACATCGTAGATATCATCTAATATGGTTGCCAGAGTAATGATTTTGGTCAAAGCAATTCGCGCAAAGCTGTATTTAGGCTCAAAACACGATCCGCAGGCCAAATAATAGCTTTCCACCAGCCTGTGTCTTGCAAAATGAAACTTTTCCACACAATCTGTATCTATCCACCATCTGATGAAATACATGCATTTTACTTAATTAGTTTTAGTTTTAATTTAGTTCGATTTTATTTTAGATCTAAGCTCTTCATTAATTAAATAATAATAATTAAGCATGATTTTAAATACTGGCGTTGAAGATGCTCTGCAAAACTTGGATCAAGTACTTACTTTGTGAGAGTGCTTAGCTCCTTTTGATGAACCCTTTGCACAATGTTAAAGTCTAACTTTGCAAAATGTAGTAAAACCTCATCATGCGATCTATCTTCTTCGTAAAGCGATATGAAGTTTCTGGCTCCAATCCTAGGTATAGTTTTCTGGATCGGCAGGTCTAAAGCATTCTTGATTCTTGATCCCAAAAACGAGTCATCAAGATCTGGCAATATGGATTTCAGTTTGGAAGTAGTGAAAGTCAAGCCTTCTTCCAAGATATGTTCTTCGTGAACCATGAAATTTGCTGCCTCGTACAAGCTCAGCAAACCCTCAATGTTGTTAGACTTAGATTCCTTAAAGTTCCCTTCTGGATCCTTGAATTTCTTGAACACATCTGTAATGAATGCAGGTACTAAGCATGAGGAACATTAATTTAAGGTTCTTGAATACATCTGTACGGATCAAATATGTAGGTATCTCAAGTTTCTAGAAGCTAGACAATTAGTGATGGTAAAACATGGTTATTTAACATATCAAGATATGCATCAAGGATTTACCGTAGTAAGATACTAGAATGCGTATAGTCACGTGATCTATTGTTAGATTGATAATCGCACTTTTAGTAATGTCCTAACGAAAGTTGACGAAAGAAAAGTGTGCCGTTTAAGATCTGATGCAATGATATAACAATGATACTCAATTGTAAACAAGGATTTTAGGTGCAGAGATATTCTGATTTTGCGGGTTTGAAATTGACTTGAAATGCACCTGATTTGCTAATGCATATTTAGGTCATAGTGTAATAATGGGATAATTTTATCTTTTCCGAACCTGCAAAATCAAATAGTCCCTGCACCTAACGATTGCCGTCATAAAACATGATTCGATTTGACTAAAACAATATTATAATGATAATTTACCGGACGAGACATGGTGACCTAGCTGTCTTTGCAGCCTGAAACGAAGAGCAACGACATGAAGGTCACTGTCATCTTCTAGCTTGAGAAACTCCAGAATGGCTTCATCAATTTCGGTTTCGAAATGGTACGAAATCCCAAGGCGCTGCAACAAGTCAATCAACTCCAACTTCTGCCGACCATTTTCGTTCGAGGATAGCATCTTTTTTACCTCTTCTTTCAGTCTTTCGTGTTCTAGCTTCTCCATTGGAAAGTTTTCCTGCAGTAACAAAATTTATGCATGAATATTAGTTTTTCGTTCGATATAATAAATAAAAAAAGGATTATTTAGTTTGATTATTGGGGAAACAGTACTCTTAATTAATTCATTACCTCGGAGTTGGAAGCATACTGAAGGAAAAAATCTCCCCAAACGCATGGTGGATAATTGGCTGACCGGCGCAGAGGTTCCGGCATCGGAATTGAAGCATTACTAGCAGCCATCTCGGTTTATTTTCCAATTTGCACTGGCCAATCGAATTTAAGCAGGCTGATGTAATTAACTCAAGCAAATTAGGCTATATTTATAGGTGGAAACCAAGGTCATATCCAGTGGCAGAGCCACATGAAAATCCGGGTAGGCAGGTGCCTACCCTGAAATTCGACGTCCTTACCTAAATTATTGCCTACCCTGAAATTCAAGGTCCTGACCTAAATTATTGTTCTCTTGTGAGTTTTTCGGCGAGAATTGGGCCTTTCCGGACTAAGCCGAGTCTACTCTAGATATTTTTAACCATCTGACCCTAGAATAAAATGAATTTCTAGTTCCGTCACTGATCATATCATATTGCATTACCAATTACTCATTACACAACTTGGTATTAATTTGGCGATCAAATACGCTATTTATAATAATAACACAATTATCAAAAATTCATCAGATCTAGAACAAAATACGACTTCTACAATGAGGAAAAGAAAATAATATTGACATGAAAAATCAGATCTAGCAATATTTACACAAAGATTTAATCAATCAAATCGAAGAACTAAATTACTCTACACTATTCTCACTTTTTTTTATAGTGAAACTAACCAATCTACTACCAATATTATCGTCTTGATTCATAGTTACGTTTGGAATACGTAAGAAGAAAGCGGTGTTTAATATGTTGGCAGAGAAATTTTCACTCTATAAAATTGAATGTTAATTAATAATGTTGTCGTATTAAAATTAATTAATATATATCAGGATCATCCTGATATTAGTAATATCAGACATCAATTAAATAACAACACATCTTTTTTAACTAATTTATGATTGAGCCACGTATTCAATAATTAACCAGACGAGTTTAGGCATTCTAAGTTAGGATTTTAGAATTTTACTAAAAATATGTTAACCAATTAAAACATTACAATTGTACACGTGTCATTGTCTTATTGGTATCTGATAAGATATCATATTTTGTTATTCTCAAAAAAGTTTAGTACAAAAGTAAGTGGAATTAACCTAACATATGTGGTCCATTTGATCCGATGATACTTAATTACTAATTAATTTCACTTGGCATGTCAATTTTTTATTTTACTATTAAGTGTCAGAGTTTTATTTGATTCGACCAACATACTATATTTTACTAATATACAAAATTTGCTGGTTTGTTGATTATCAAATATAAAAAGAAGAAAGAAATGGGTATATCTAGTTTCTTGTACAAGAAAAAGAGGGACATGCATGAAAAAAATAGTCAAATTTAGTTCTAGAAAAGTGTTTTAGATTAAAAATATTAATTGAGAGAGAGAAAGTTTGTTAAAATAAAAATTAGATATCAGCTTTTTAAAATGAATTTATTTCCTATAAGATCAGTTTTTTTATCATTTCCAGAAAGTCTTACACATATTTATTTGAAGAGTGTATGTACCTTAAAATATTTTTAAGAAAAAAATTACACCCATATGTCCCTGCTAAATTTACAATTTGACTATTTATTTAGTTAAATTTGCTCGACTTTATCTTAAAATTGAAGTAGTATATAAAATTTATCATCGTCGTATGTGATCTTGTTGAATTTATGACATCATATATTTTTAAAATATAATATTTTTTATACTTTTTATACAAACATAATTAGAAATATTAATAATCAAACATAATCTGAGTCAACTGACAAAAGTAGGCTGGAATAGAGGGATCCAGTACGTATTTTCATTTTTAAATTTTACATAAAAACCTGTTTTACGTATTTTCATTTTTTAGATTTTGTCTGGATTTCTCTGGAATTAGTTAAACGTCCATAAAATTAATAAAATGAACTTTAACCTTAAAAAAGAAAACTTTTGGTATCCGAATCTCATTCAATCACCAATTTCAGTATTGGAATTGATCAAAATTTTGGATTAATATAATATGCGCGATCATATATAGTTTCAGTACCAACGTCTTTGTTAATTTCTCCACCACTACTCTTATCCTAAATTTCGTAAAAAGTAAAAATTAAACTGTACTGAAAATGTCGATTAAATTTAAATTAACTGAACTAAACTATTTTTTAAAAAATGAGTTGAAAAAGCATGCCCGAGTCAATTTCAATTTCGAACACCAATTTGAAGGAAAGTTAAAGTTTGGCCATTCTTATCAAAAAAAATAAAATTGGCCATTAAAATGAATTTTTGATAATGTGATCATAAATATTGTTTGGAACCAAAGTTGCATAGCTATAACCTATAATTACTAACTAGTTTCAAAGTTCTTACAAAATAACATTGGTTAATTTAATCCCCAAGCTAGTTTACCATACGCAACATTTACGTACTTAAAGTAAACAAACAATACGAAGTTGTCATTGTGCTAGCTCATCACGGAAGTGCATTAAATCAGACTTATGTGTTGCTTTGGTACACATATATTGTATAACTATAGCAAAAAACAAAAAAAAACGACGCTGTCATCTTGTCAAATGATACTCTGAACGTTTTCTAATAATATGAAATTTTATGAAATATTTCTTTTCAAATAATAGAAAAAAATAAAAAAAATAAATAAACTTAACCCTTTTTCGCATACAAAGTAGATTATGCACGAAAATTTCAATTATGTAAAGTTTCATAATAACAATAGCATGAAAATTGTAGTATAAAATCTCATACCTAATCTTATGATATTAGCAACCATAAGACTAATTAATTAATCATAACAATGCATATATATAAGCTTAGCATTAATCTGGTGTTACTTTTTCTCTGCGTGACGATCGCAAATGTTTGTCTCCTTAAGCCGGTGAACGGAGACGAAGCACTGATCGGAAAATTTTGTGCGGAGACACTGTGGCCGGATTCCTGCCACCGATGCCTCTCAACGCCCGAGGGAATCAAGGCCAAGGACGAGAAGGAGCTCGCCGGAATATACATCAACTGCTCGGTGTCACTGAGCAACGTCGTTGTATCGGAATTCGACGAGATTTCGAAGCGCTCCGGCGATGCTGAGGTCAAACTCATATGCGAAATCTGCCGGAAAAGAATATTGGAAGCGTTGCAGAGTCTGATGGGTGCACAGGTTGACTGTAGCAACGGCAAGTTCGATGATGCATCGGATAAGGCGGCCATGGCCTTTGAAAGTTACTCCGTCTGCTCACAACTCTTTGGGGAAATTCCGGCGCCGGTGCCATACAAAAATGATTTCACTACGTTGAAGGAACATATTCTCAACAATGAAGATATCCTAAACAGCTTGGGTTGAGACTTACTCCCCACGTATTGATAATTAACATATATTTCAAATATATATGTTCTCATAATATTACTGAATTTTTATTTGAATTGCTTATTTAAATTACTTTGTAAGTCCATATTTTGATATTAATTGGTAGATGTGTCTTTAATAATAACCTGAATTCATAATAGTAAGCATATTTTAGACAATTTCAATAAAACTATGAAGCTGCAAAAAGTAAACGGTTCTGCAAATTGCATACCCATAAATCTAGTGGATGAGTATTTGACGCCCCGTATTTCAATACTTTTAGGGTTTGATTTTTGTTTTTTTTCAAGTAACACGTTTTGCTTATAATATTTTTGAGATATAAATATAGATACTTAAAATTGATCATATTTGGTGACATGCTCACATAATGATCTAATAAATAGAGTAATTTAGATGATAATAGAATTAATGAATCAACTCGGTCTTTCAAAAAATCAAGGATGAATATGTCCATTAAGGTAAATATAAGGATGCTAAAAGAAAAAATAGGTCGCCAAATAGTCATTCAGTAAACCTATCATATATTACATCATTTTAATTTAATTCTATTCAATTTAGTCCAATTCAGCTCAGCTCAACTCGATCGATAAGAAATAATTTTTCGACAGTTTTGCGAGTCTAGTTATACTCCATTTCTAGTAATCATACATGAACCAAAATCAATGTACAAAAAATGCCTTCCTTGATGCTCTCCAACTACACTCATTTCCCATACCTCTCAACATTTATATTTGGACCCTAAATGTTGCTGCGTACAACCACCCATATTTATTTGGTCCCTGCAACCACACTCATATTGACCCATATCCCACACCTAGATTAGGTCATTTGCAGAATAAGCTCCTCATTTTATGATGAATTCTGATCTGCCCCCTCACTGTATTGAGCCTTATAAAACGTGCTCACTGGGGAAGCAACTGAACAGAACTTACATTTTGTTCAAAATCAAGAAATGGCGAAGCAGCGAGTTCTTCAGTCTGTGTTTCTTGTTCTTCTCATGCTAGCTGCAACTGGTTAGTACACATACTCTAGTTATACAATCCATATATATATATATATATATATATATATATATATATTGATGAGACAAAAGTATATTGATGAGTTTTGATTGTATTACATCGTGTTTTGGTTCAGCGTTCGCTCCGATGGCTAGTTCCGGTATGGCTACTGGTGCCTCTAGGAAGCTTCTCGACGCTATTGACATTGCACTCTTCTCTGGTGAGAGTAGATTAGGGTACTGTGAACAAGGAGCCTATTGTGGACCTTTTGCAGCTTGTGGTTTTTATAACTGTCACTGCGGTCCGGTTGGTTGCATTGTGAATGTGTGTGGCTGCCCATGAAGATGAACTTCATCTTAATTTGTGTGTTTTGTATTGTATTGTATTGTGTTTCAACAAATAAATTGTGTATGTATAAGATTTCATATTAATGAAACCTCTCGTCTTCGATTGTTTGTGTAAACTTGGAGTTCCAAGTGTTTATAATTTCATTGCAATCTGCCAATGTTGGTTCTTTTGCTTAGCACTTAACAGTTGAATGTATTCATGTTATCGGAAAATGGCTTTTCTTTAGGGATCTTTCTCCATTACACACATATATCTCATATGCTAACAATAATTAGCGAGACAATCGCACATCCATAAAACATCACAAGAAAAGAAATCGAAAGGGTTCAAATTCAAGGCAATCTCAACGTTCAAGGTCTAAATGCAGATCGACATCATCTCAAACCCTTCAAACACAACAACGCGCAAATCTCAATCGGGGACAGGTCTATAATACAAGGTCTGCATAATATTCTTTACTTGCACCGCGAGCAATTAGGATGATGTACCAACACCTGCATAAATGAATAGGCATATGTGAGCTAAACTCGTAAGGAAAGCACCAATTCACTTTCTTCTCCCTGAATGTGTTTTCATCTTTTCTTTAAACTTCCTAAATTCACCCTTCACACTAATCACAAGAGGTTCGTTTACAATTTTAAGCATAACAAGAAATAGCACAGCGAGAAAAATCAAACTAAAACAACCTAACAAAGCCAGGCGAATCATGCTCATATTCTCATTTGTTACCCCTGATACTAAGTTGTTTCAGTTTTATCTAGTGCTTAAATTTCAATGCCCGTAAATGCAGAAAAATAATACATAAGAATCCAAAACCAAGGGTTAGTAAAATGCAGCAATAATTGACACCCTTTGAGTTAAGATGAAGGGTTTTCTATTTAGTCAAATAATAAACACAACCTTTTGCTAGATATAAAAAATATATTGTAGAGACTGGGATACGACTACTTACTGCCGTTCACTTGCTCTTTAGCTTCATCCCCAGACTTCCACACAATATCCTTCAAACCAGTGGATATGTTCTTGTAGAACTGCAGCAAAAGAGGAGCCTTTATTGTTATTAAATGCAAGGCAATACGATAGGTTGCTCTCCGATGAGTATAATTAGGGGAAGTCAAAACACCAAAATTCCCCCCACGGGGATGCAAAAATGAAACAATCATATCATTATAGGTTGCTCTAGGATCAAGATGCACTAGGAAAAATTTATTAAATGATAGTAGAATATTACTGCCTTTAGACAAGAAATAAATCCTTCTACCATAGGTAGACAAGGTTAAAAATTCGGCCGATTGAGCATTAAACAGAACATAATGCATCATGTCTCGATACCCAAAATAAGCAGTGACGTAATAGCTAACCTGGTGGAATTCCAAAGTATCTCCTCCAGCCTTGCGAAGCTCAACCATATACAACGATGGAGCAACCTCATATATCTGTAACATAAAAAACTAAATGAGCTTCTACCTATCAGCCTTTATAAGAGGATCACGTAAAAGCTGTAAATGTAGAAATAGACCTCAGTTGCAACTGATAAATGGCCCTTCCGTCCAGTCTTCTCTGCATGGAGCTTCATCTTTAAGAAAACAAATTGGGAAATGTTCAACGAGATTTGATCAGGTATAATTTAGTGCCAGAAAGATATCAAGAAAAAGAAACACGGTGGACTCCCGACTCTTTGGAGCAAACTGTGTAATAATTTGCAGGATGAACGTTAGGCCTTCACAAAAAACAGATTTCCATCTCTGATAAAAAATATTTTAATCGAGCAACGCAAATGGAGCATATACAGTTTAAATAGTGTAATCAATGATAAGGAAATAAAAATTAGAACCAAAAGCTTCTCAACAATCTTCAGGTACCTTGTAGTCATTCTTCTTCACATCGAATCCCAGAGGCAAAGCTGCTTCCTCAATTTTGGATATAATTTCTGTGGCTGGCCGTTTTGATGTGAATCTTGTTTCGCGCTTTACCAGCCCCTAGTTATGAAAGCAGCATACGTAAATATACAAGCTCAGAGCACTAGATAAACTATTTGTAAACGATATAAGAACACTGAAGAATGATAAAAAGGGCAGAGTAGAGGTTGTAAAATTAAGCATAACACTCAGCACATTCAAATCAGTGGCTACTCAACACGAATTAATATAAAAAAAATGCGCTAAAAATCGAGCAACATATTACATCTTTAGCAAATTAACTACTGAAATGGAAATTTTGAACATACCATATGCTTTTCAAATAATGAACTTAAGTTAAGACCCTGCGATGTTGATATCAGTTCAAAGGCATTCATAGTCGATGGTGTGGAAGGTCGTAGTTCACGTTGCTCGACAACAAGGTTAGGAGAGGCCTGCGAGTATAAAAGGTAACATCAAGAATGGCCTATAGAATGCCGTTTTGGTATATAGTCTGATTAAAACTTCTAATATAGAAGATGAAACAACATACTCCCGATTCATCAAATATGGCATTCACGTCATCAAGACTGACTTCCTCTTGTTCAAAAGCAGGTGGTTGATATCCTTTTTTGAACCACTCGCTCTCAATGAGCTCAGCAGTAGTAATCCGCTGTACGACAAGATCAAATTATACGCACATATTTTACATAAAAAAAATCTCGGCTTCTGAGAATGAACTCAGGCTTCCTATAGTAAAATTTCAGACAGAGTTTAGACGACATACTGTTTGGGGATTAGGATCCAATATTCTCTTAATCAACTTTTTCGCATTAGAGGAGAACCAAGAAGGGCATGTAAATTCAGCCTTGAAAATCTGCAAGAGTAAACAATTAGGTCAGAAACCACCACATGAAAGAGATAACTGAGTATGCATCATTTAGCAAAGACAAACTCGAGGGGAACTGGAAAAAATTCTTTTTCCCCAAAGTTTGCTTGTCTTGTAACCTCCAAGCAACATTCAGTATTCAGTAGACTACACTAAACAGAAAACTAAGCCTGCTCGTAGATAACCGAATTGCACTTTAAAAAAAAGATAAAAAATAAATTAACCTTTTTATACAATGACACGAGGTTTGAGTCTTCAAAAGGAAGATAACCAGCCATAAGAACAAAGAGTATCACACCGCAAGACCACAAATCAGCCTTAGCTCCATCGTAGCCCTTATTGTTGATCACCTGGAAGAAGAAAAAGTAGAAGATAGGCCCCGAGGCATCCAACAGTGAAACCTTATAAAAACGCTAAGATAATACACAATACCTCCGGAGCAACATAATTAGGCGTTCCACAAGTTGTATGAAGTAAACCATCTTCCTAGAAACGGTAAAAACAGAATAACCATAAGTAGCCTTATTATAACTCCGTTCCTATTGCAGCAGGACTAAAGATGATATTATACT
Organism: Sherardia arvensis; assembly: GCA_948330725.1. Classification (NCBI taxonomy): domain Eukaryota; kingdom Viridiplantae; phylum Streptophyta; class Magnoliopsida; order Gentianales; family Rubiaceae; genus Sherardia; species Sherardia arvensis. The sequence goes on from OX415235.1 coordinate 50,463,562, forward strand.
TACTCGAAGTTGCTGTGGTAGAGCACTTAATCCAAAGTCAGAGACTTTAAGAACTCCATTTGCATCCAGCAATAGATTTTCGGGCTAAATTACATTAAAAATTTTGGTTCAATAAATTTGTTCATATTCCGACATTTAAGAATAAAAAAAAATCAACTGGCAATCTAACCTTAAGGTCTCTATGATAGACACCACGGCTGTGACAGTAATCCACGGCATTAACTAGCTGCTGGAAGTATTTTCTAGCCTCGTCTTCTTTTAGCCTGCCTTTACTGGCCTGGGATTAGAATAGGAAACCGTTAGGCCTTTGCCAACACTACATATATACCAAGATTACTTAAAACAGAAATGAAGCGAAAACAGGCTTACAATTTTATCATAGAGTTCCCCACCCGTAACAAATTCGAGAACTATATATATTTTGGTCTTGCTCGCCATAACCTACACCGAAACATAAATAGCAAAACACTTTAAAACGTAATCACGAAATGCAAGAAAGTTTAGCAATTTTTTCGCCATCTGAGCAAATTTATTGCAAGTACATATACATCAACAAAGACTGTCCTAATTACCTCGTACATGCAAATGACATTCGGGTGGCGTATCAATTTCATGGTCGAAATTTCTCGCTTAATCTGCATAGTGGATACAATAAATCATAGTTTTCTCAGAAGCATGATCAACAATATCATATGACAAATGTTCCAAATGACAAAAGATGTAAGAATGATAGCCTTAATACTAAAACACAGGCACTAAATCATAGTTTTCTCAGAAGCATGATCAACCATATCATATGACAAATGTTCTATACATAGCATCATATCCTTAAAAAGGTCAACGCATAATTTCTGGATGAAGAACAAGGACGAGGATTACCTGGTGAATCATTTTGTGTTTAAGGATCTTGTCCTTATCAATGATCTTGATGGCCACATTCTCAGCTGTTTCTGTGTTCCTAGCAAACTTCACCTTTGCAAAAGTACCTTCCCCTAAAGTCCTCCCCAACTCATACCGTCCCACCCTCGTCGTCCTAGGAATACCGCTTGATCTTGATGTCATCTCCGAAAATACACACACTGATACACACATATACACACACACTGCTAGAATCTACGACAAACAACAGAATCCATTGTCCTAAACCCTCTTCTTCTTGCAAGGCTGCCAAACCTGGGACTTGGAAACGCTCATCCTACCGAATTGACGTCCTTGCACGGAAAAACACAGCATCAGATTATACTCCGGCCACTGTTTCGAGAGAGAAAGTGAACGTCATAGGAAGAAGAAGAAGAGAGAGTTGAAAAGTTTTGTGGTCAAAAAATGGAGTTTAAGGTTTCGACAGCGTTGGAAAAGTCGCCGCTGCTCAGAGTTGAATCTTCCCAACATTAACTATAGCTCATCGTACATCACGAAAACTTGCACTTTTGGCTGTACATATTAAAATTATGAGTTTTGGTTGTCAGTGTCAAGTATATATTAATATTATTATCATTATTATGTTTTGGTGCAGCGTCCTCTGGAAAGGACATGGACGATAAATATTCATGTATATTTGTCCACAAATGACAATAAAACTATATAATCCATTTCACATCAACATGCATATGCTTCTATTTGTGTAGTTAAATTTGAGTATTTTCTAACATTCAAATTAAAATAATACTATTGATCATGTGATATAATCATATGAAATAATATTAAATTTGTTGTAACATCCATTTCTATAATACCAAAATTTCATCTTATATAACTACATATAATATAAAAAAGTTAATAGTAAATTTTACTCATATTTTCATATTATCCATTTTACCTGACTCACATTTTACCCGTTTATATGCCCTAATCAAAGTTACAACTATAATATTCCTTATTAAAACAGACAATTTTTGACAAAATAACACTCACATAATTAGTTTGACACTCGCTTAATTTGTATTAAAAATACTGTTATTAATTACCTATACTTAATTTCATAAGCAGCTTTTCATTTTCATGTTTATCAAAATACAACTCTCTAGAATTCTCATTATACTTTTGATAATTTTTCTTGAAAAAATCACATTACCTTGTACCCCAGTATATTTTAGACGAAATACATGTTTTACATATAATGAAGTCTAAAAATTCATCCATTAATTTTGAATAGTAAATATTTTCATAAATGAAGTGTTATACACACTCTGATATTTTAGTTGTCATAGTTCAAAATGTCATTGAAATCATAATACCGTCCTTTCATCACAGCGCATTCCGGTTGCGTGTATTTTCAATGTATGTGAGTGCCCATGAGAGAGAGGCCGGAACAGCACACTGAATTGTCATAATTTTTATGATAATTTGTGTGTTTATAATTTTTGTTCGTCTTCCTAACGTGATATTTGTAACATTAATATAAACAAATAATACCAGTAGACGTATTAATTACAATAAAATAGAACTAATAGTTAGTCGACACTTGAATTAAAAATATAGCTAGATATATTTATAATTTTTTAATTTTTTTTTATTAAACTAAATACTTTAAAATATCATTATAATAGTCTAATATATCAAACAAATACATAAACTAATTTTATAAAAACATAAATAAAGAACAATTCTATCATAAATTCATTTCTCCGCAATCTCTCGAACTCATGGTCGGAGTAGCAATCAGAAGAGTTGCACCAACACGCATTGCTCAGGCCACCCTACGACACAAAAAGGGTGTTCTTTGATGCAGGTATTTACAATTTCTCGGTAAGATTGGGTGTTCTTGTTCTAGCAGAAGACGGGGCATTTATGATGGTAATGTCCGTTAGGGAGACGGGCGTGAGTGATCCACAGCTAACAGTGGCATGCAAAGAAACTATATTGGCTTAGTTATATGGACCAGAGGAGAAGAAGACCCGCATTTAAGATTCTCCCGGACGATTCAGCAGATCAGTAGTCTTTTAGGGCTCCACAGTTTTGCTCCGCCATATTGGGTCCCTAAAGATAGGAATTTTCAGCTCATTCGCTAGGTTCTTATGCTAAGCGAAGTGATGTAGAAGTTACAATATGAAACTTGCCGTCCCCGTTTTTCTTGTCAACGAATGCTGATCGTTTCCAATAAGATGAAATGAAATTACCGTTAAAAAAAACTAGTTATTATATTTTCACACCAGATATGGATATTGAAGATGATGACTCACTAACACTTTATAAGGTTTCACGTCAACACTACTCGACCTTTCATTAAGAAAAAGGCTTTTGTTTGAAAATTAACCAGTTATATAGTAGCTAGTTTACCACACGCTACATTTTTTAGTACAATTTGTGTAATTAAGGCAAACAAAACCAGTTGTTATTTAGTCGTTTTAGGTTAACTCGGAAATTGAGACAACTGCGTTACTGAATCAAATTAAAGAACAAATAAGGTTGTTTTTCATTACAACTACTTAAGTATATATAAGAACTCACCCAGTTAATCTCATTGAATTATAGCACCATATAAATACAATGACGCAAAAGCTTAGCCTGATTCTCGTTCTGATCGGAATCTTATGTGTAAACGGCGATCAAGCACTGATCGGAAAGCTTTGTGGGTGGACGATGGAGCCAGATCTCTGCCGGCAGTACTTCTGGAACCAAACCGAGTCAGACGAGAAGGGACTCGCCGGCGCGTCCATCAACTACGCATACTCACTGACTCTGATCGTTATTAACGAGTTCGACGGAATCAAAGAAAGCTCCGGCGATCAAGATGTGCAGCTCCTGTGTGAACTCGGCAAAGAAATCCTGGGGCGGGCTGCAAACAGTCTGTTGGAAGCTGACGTTGATCGTGTTAAAGGCGACTTCGCCGATGCAGCCGATTATGCGGCCGTCGCCGATGATTGTCACCCGGAATGCTCCGAGAAAGTTGTTCAGAAGATACCGGGGCTGCCGACGAAATTCGTCGACGATTTCAGTACGTTGAAGAAATATTATCTCATCACTGAAGGAATACTATACGGACTCTCCAAGTATACAATGCGTACTTTGTAATCTATTAAGAAGCGCCGTGACGTTTAATATAAAAGCATATTTGGGATTCCAGTAATGTTTATACGAAGGCACTCTACAAGACAAAATGTACAATTTAACGTATGTATAGTAAATTTTCAGTTGTGATTTTAATTTTATATTGATCCTTTAAATTAGTGAACTTTATACTCTTAAAATATTTTTTTAATACTCTTCTATTTCATTTAATTGTATTTATCCCCTGTTTGTCTTAGTTTATATGTAGAACAATTCAGTTTAGTTTAGTCCAGTTTAATTTAATTCAGTGTAGTTCAATTCAATTCAATTCAATTCAATTCACCATAGTGTAAATATAATTTGATCAAATTCAGAAAAATCTAGACATGCCGATCCTATTTAAATACATTAATTTTCACTTCTAGTTTATTTCAATTCGATTCAATTCAATTATGTTCCTTTAGTTCAGCTCAGTGTAAAATAAGTTCACGCAAACATGCTCTTACTATGACATGCCATTACTTTTAAAGCAGGAGTTATGATTAATATACAAAACTCTAGGTTTTTGTCAAGATTAGAATAAAAAGTGTAAGAAATACTTGTATAAGACGGTTTGTAAGGCAATTGCTTAATTTTTCATATTTTGAGTCCAAATGAAATCCATTTAAAATATACAACAAATTATGATTTAACATATTCTAATTGTTTGTCAAAAAGTGTATAACATATTTGGCGCAACTACAAATTTTAAAATCAAAATTAGTGCTTCTTTAATTTAAAATCCAACTTTGATAAATTAATCATCAATTGTTCTAAATGAAAATTCGATTGACAAACTAAATAATAGTGTGAGAATGTGTAAAGAGATGTATCTCAAATGTTTACATTAATCAATGGTTTTTTTTTGTTGAAAGTTTAATAAATGGCCTTTATATAGGCTGATATACAATCTCCTAATTACTACCACAATCATAGACTGATATGATCACAATCACATATTGATACCAACTAAAATGGTGACTATTCTAATGATTTACATAGCCTAGCAAATAGTTATATCTCATATATAATCAATTAATTGGATGATCATTTTCAAACAACATATATATTTCAATTAATTACATTTTTATGATACAATCTAACTCTAATTAGTTTTTCAAGCTTATATTTTTATGTAATTATGGTTTGATTTTATATAATGTTTGATTGTTTGATAGTATGACTAAATCAAGCTGAATATTATCAACCTGCATTTTTTTTAAAACTGTACTGAAATAGATCGAACATAATTTTTAAAAAAATAATGTAATGAAATAATAATAGTCTGACTAAATCAAACTGAATATTATCAGCCCGTGTTTCTTTAAAACTGAACTGTAATAAACTGAACAGAACTGACTTAAACTGAACAGAAATGTATTCGAATAATTAAATGGTAGATTAGTCCCCCAACAAGTAGTATATAAACTCAGCCATAGCTTCAATTGATTCACAAAAATCACACCAATAAGCACAACAATGACACAACAAAGGGCTAGCCTGAGTCTCATACTCATCGGAGCCATATGTCTCCTCCAACCGGTGATCGGAGACAAACAGCTGATCGACACGGTTTGCAGCTGGACTTCCGATCAGCAAACCTGCCAACTCTGCCTCTCCGGCCAAGTCGACAAGGACAAGAAGGGGCTCGGTCTCTACACCATCAGCTGCGCATTCACGCACACCATGATCGTCATGAACCACTTCAACGCCATGAAAAACAACACCGGCGACGATAAGGTGAAGCTCAATTGCGATCGCTGCAATCAGATCTTAGCAGAAGCTATCGACAACGTTCACACGGCCACCGGGAAATGTGAGCAAGGCCAGTACGAGGATGCATCGGATAGCATGGATGCTTGCAGCCAGAGCCACGCCACCTGCAAATTGCTCGCCGATACACTACCTACGCCGCCAAAGACGCCGGAATTCGTCAAGGATTTCGATGCGCTGCAGCAGTATTATCTCGTCTCCAACGCCGTTCTGTTCGGTCTCTCAAAAAATAATTAAATGTATGATTGATTAAGAAGATCATGATGGTTCAGGATTCTGAATCAAATATCTTGTGTTAATTACATATATCTTTTTAATCTTGATGCACATAAGCTTCCGTATGCAACTTTATTAGATAGGTTATTTGCGAAGTTGGAAGTTGGAAGATGGAAGTTGGAAGTTTGATGAAAAATAACTTGAAATGAAGATCGATGAGATCATCAGTTGAATTTTCGCATGAGGTGGGAAATTTAGTTTGATATTTGATATACGTCCTACTATTATCAAATATATGGATTAATATAACATGTATCCTGACATGTTTTTCGAATTTCACATAGATTATAATATATATATATATATATATATATATATATATATATATAAAATAGACTAATTAATGAATTCATAATTCATACATCATCTCAAATTAAATTAATTTTTAAAATTACCTTGAAGTAATGGTAGAAACTCATAGTTGAAGTTGGGGTGAGAACGATCATGAACATTTGTTAAAAAGATCGAGACCGGATTGGTTAAACATCGGATCGAGATCGTTCATTTAATAAATGAACCGATCATGATTAAACTTTTAAGATCGTTTATTATATAAATGAACGATCAACGATCGTGAACATAAAAACTCGATCATGATCGTGAACAGATCGATCGTTAAGGTGATCAAGATCGATCGATAAAAATAATATAATATAATTGTATACATTAATAATAATGGGAAAACATGTTAATTTTAATTATTTTTATTATGTATGTCTATAGTTTGTTGTGAACTTTCATTAATTTGATTATTTATGTGTTTTTCACCTCTTTTTTAATTAATTTTTAAGTTGAATTGATCGATCCGATCGTTATCGATCATTGATCATTTAATCGATTATCGATCATGAACCGATCACGATAATTATAATTTTTAAACAAGCCGATAATGATCATGAATTATTTTCATCGGTTCGATCACGATCGATTGTAATCATCTCAAATTCTAAATGATCCGATCATAAATCTAATGGTGATCTTGATCGGATCGACTCGTTATCGCCCTTAAGTCTTAAGTTGAGGTAGTTCCTTTTCAAAATAAATTACCTCAAAATCCACCAAACCCATTTTTGGTAGAGAGAGTTTCTTCTTGGAGTCCTGGTAGCTATATTCACTCAATGTTTCTAAGGCGCAAGTAACTGGTTCTTGATAAAAAGTGATTCTTGATAAAATTGACCAAAAATACAAAAAGAAAAGTTCTTTTCTAATTATAGAAGAAGATATGATGTAGGAAAACTAATCCATAATTTACTAAATAATAATATAAAAATACGTAAAAGGATAATGCGAATTTAATCATAAACGTTACCCACAAGCATAATACATTTGTTTCATTGAACATATAGAACTAGCTAGCTAGTCAATCAAAAATCACAAAAAGAATCATGACTCGCTGGCTTGGCCTGATTCTCATGATCATATTAATGGCACTCCAACCGGTGAACGGCGACGAATCAGTGATCATCGAAGTTTGTGGCTGGACACCGTGGCCGGCGGTCTGCGAACGATGCCTCTCGATCGTGGCCGGAAGTAACACAGCGGACTTGAGGGAGCTCATGGTTGTATCCATCAAGTGCACAGTGTCACTGAGTTACGTTGTCATCCACGATTTCGATGAAATTGCAAATGGCACATATGATAACTTATCCGAATATTTTTAGTTGAATTTAATTATTTATATTTAATTCAATTTATCTCGATTCATTTTTATAATAATATATGTTTTTGACGAAATCACATATAGTACCGGTGCGGAAGTATTTGGAGGTCCGGGTAAATCCGACCCTAATCTCTCATCCGTCTTAGAGTCTGAAACGGTACCGACCACGGATAGGTGTTGTAAGTGCGGCTGAATGGCCGCGGTCTCAATATTTTAAGGGTCCCAAAATATTTTTAAGTGATTTCAAATTCTATTTATATTAAATAATTCCTTTCATAAACCTTGTTATTTTACAAACTTTTTAAAAAGATATACGAAGATATATTTCATTTTATGGAGTAAGGAGAAATTTTACTACTAAATCCCTCGCAGAAACAAAAAAAAAGGTTGTTTTTTAGAGTTTCGTAGTATTAAATTGTCAAAATATAAAAAAAAAATCTCTCTCCCGTCGCAAACGAGAAGCAGATGCAGAGTCATATTCAGATGGAAACTGAGTATTTTAACTATTGTTGTAAACAAATTTTAATATAAGAATGCCCATTTTTATAAGTCTCAAAAGGTTTCTAAAAACTCAGGACCGGTCCTGGTCTGGAATACTGATTTTGGACCGATGAGCTGGCTTTTTTGTCTAAGACAGTGTAGGCGTATGGTGATTGAATTTATAAATCTTAATCTTAGTAGAACGACGATTTTTTTTTTCTGATTTCGTCACTGTATGGTTCAGACCATGCAGCGGTGAAATACCTGTGCTCAAGCTGCCAGACAAAGATTAGGGATGGAGCATTTAACCTAAAAGAAGCAATTGTGGTACTGATCAGCGGAGGAAAGTTCGTGGACGCAGGGGAAAAAGTGATGAGGGCTCATAATAATTACATCTACTGCTCCCAGCTCATTCCATCTTTACCATTGCCACCCCAGAAATTCTTGGATGATTCCGGTGACTCGGAGAAATATTTTGTGAACAGTAAAGAAATTATTGCTTGTAAATGGTATAAACTATGTATGTGATCGATTTACATTAATATTTGATATGATTTATTACGTTAAAATATTATTGCATGATAATAGTATTATATTTTTAGCTAGTAAAAACTAATAATCATATAAGACGTTGTGACTGGAGTAGGTGGAGTATAAAATAAGGTATATATGATTAGGGTTAACAATTAGGTCGCTGAAATGTAATTGTTAGAGTATAATTGTTGAGTTAAAATGGCTGGATTCGCCCTCAACGCCTCTCACCGGATTAGATGGGTTCTGTCCGACGATTAAAAAAGACTCCGCCTTCACTGATCGATCTTTCTGTTTGATTGTGTCGCTGAAACTGTGGAGTTCCCTTTACTGACGAAAATCATGAACAATCTTCTATATAAATTCAAAAAATTAAAATTATTGAGCTTTTCTGAAGATAAGTTCAGTTATAATTTCATTTCCTGAGTTAGTTCAATTCATATATATATATAAACTCAAATAACATTAATAAATTGTTTTGTATTGTTATAAAAACTTTTAGTATTATATGAAAAGTAATTTAGTGTTAAATTTTTTTTTGTTGGCAAATACAGGTATTAAGTTCACCATACACAACATAAACAACGCCAGTTGTTACGTACGATACTGAACTTAAAATAAATTAAGTAAAAATCGATCAAATCACTACAAGTTTGCCTGATCTATAATAGAATCATTAGCGTAAGAACCAAATACCACTCTTATTTAGCGTTTTAAAAAAATATAATAATAATAATAATAATAATAAGTCAATTGATGAAGTGTAGAAATAATTAGGATTTTGAACCAAAGTTTACTCATAATTTTCATACACAAAACTTTGCTCGTATGAGTTAAGGCATGTTCTTCCTTATAAGATTTATTTTTCATTCATTGTGAATTTTTAGTTTAATTCAGATCAGTTTTGATATAATATAATTTTTTTAATCATATTATTATCATTTTTAATAATTTATTTTTATTTTTCAATTTGTAAATTTTGTTAAGTTCAATTTGATTAAATTCAGTTCAGTTAATCAAATAAAAGTTAGAAGAATAGACGCTCTACTTTTACACTTGCCTGGCACAAAACTAACCACTATATTCTAGACCTTTTTTGGCTAGAATAGATTTTTATAGGTAATTTTAATAGGCTAAGTTTACCAAACGTAACCATGGTGGCATGGAGTTTGTACTAAACAAGACCAATTGTTTAGTAAAACGAATTAAGATTCGTTACTTTTGTTGGGTAAAATCAATACCAGAAAGTAATTACTAGGTAAGAATCTAGCTAGTAGCCTAGTAGAGTACCTAAATTAATATGATCCTATATAAAAATCAATTCACACTACACGAAATAGTCAAAATCTGTTAAGGATTATTAATTTTAATTCGCATCATAAACATTACCCACTAGTATAAAATCCCACCAAATTAATCACTAATCTCAATAACCACAACACAAATGGCACTCAAACTTAGCCTAACTCTCATAGCAATCGCTTACATGTGTCTCCTTCAGCCGTTGAACGGAGACGAAGAACTGATCGGAATTGTTTGCGGGAATACGCCGGCGCAGAATACCTGCATGCAGTGCCTCTCGAAGGCCACCGACAAGGACGAGAAGGGGCTAGCTGCCATTTCCATCAACTGCTCGTTATCAATGAGTGATACAGTTATCGACGATTTTGTTGACTTGGCAAATACTACCGGTGATCAGAAGATCATAGATGTATGTAACGGCTGCCGGCAACTCCTCGGGAACGCAGTGTTCAACCTAAAGCAAGCGATGGCGGATCTGAACGCCGGAAAATTCCACGATGCGGCGGAGCAAGTGGGGGCGTCTCATGAAGGGCTCTCCGAGTGTCAGCACCTCTGTAGTCAAGTTCTAGGGCCGCCGTTGGGATCTTCGGTATTATCAGATGATTTAGAAACGTTGGAGCAATGTTATATGAACACTGATGTAATTCTATACAACCTTTAAGTGTAACCTTCACTTATAAATAACTAAATGAGTACTTATCGATCCGATTTCCTATATGTTTATATAGATGTTTGAGTCTTGATGATCGTGCATTAATCTGAACTTAACAAAATACAATAAGACGTGATTTGATACATTATTTTATTTAAAATGATATTTGGTGAGTCGATAATTTTAAATCAATGAATCTCATAAACCTGCATGCGCTAAAAAGGACATGAAAAATGACCATTAAGATAACATACCGAAAATATTTTGCAATTAAAATTTTTCAATAATGTTGAAATTATTAAAAAAAATTCACATGAAATAATTTCTGAAGAAAAAATTTGATATTGATGGAAAAGAGCTAACAAGTTCATGCACCGTGCTCACACATTTGAGTAAGATTAATTAGGTTATTTGATGTGCATATAGATAACCCCGGCATCGTCGAAAAAGTCACTACAAGAAATGCGCCCCGCCGGCCTATTTTGACTCACCACGTACGTCACATCACTGGTTTGCATAGATTGACTGCACCGTCAGCCTGCTCTGATGCCCTGCAACGAGCTAGAATTTGGTCTTGGAGGGTTCTGTATGAATATGATGAGGGCGTTGGTTGAGGTGACGTAGAAGACAAGCTGGTCTTAGACGTCGAAGTCAAATAGCGGTGGGTCTCTTAGATGATGACCTATAAGAGGATTATCACCACTATAGTAAAGAATTATCACTAGAGATCGTCACTAATTTTTGTCTCACGATTTTTATCAATAATCCAAAAAAATTGTCAAAAATTAGTATTTCGCTGTATGTGATTAGTGACGCTATTCAGTGACGAAAATTACGTCTCGTGCAAAGAAAAAATTTTAGTGACGAGGTATAGTGTCGAAATTTATTAACTTACGAGATTCAGTGACCAAAATATGGTGTCGAAAATATTTTCATCAGTAAATATATTAGTGACGAAATGATAAAATCACTATTAAACAGTGACGAGATATATTAGCGTCACTATTGTAACAGTTACGAAATTGTTTGGGCCCTTTTGTTGGTATGGGATTTTTGGCCTATGTTCTATATTTTATTTTGGGCTTGCAATTTGGTTTATAATATGGACTAAAAATTATGCCTTATTTTATGAAATTGTTTAATTTAATTTATTTTTAAATTATTATTAATCTCTAATAACTACAAACAAAAGGTTATTTTTAAGTTATATTAAATACTGTAAACAAAAATATTACCATTTAATTTAATTAGGAACGAACATCACTTCACCTTATTGTATAATACAATATTAAGTAGATAGTTAATCTACTTCTTGTAACTGCGTAATCAATGGTCAATTGTTGAATATGTTGACTAGACTCAACCATTGTGGGGTTTGATGTGTTTTGAATAGGTTTTGACATAAGTTTTGACTTTTAAATCTGAATTTGTTTATGATTATATTAATTTTATTATTTATAAGACACTTTTTATTTAAATTTACTTTGATATTACCTCAGTGAATAATACTAAAATTATAACTTGTTACTTAAATATATATATTTTAAAGTCATATTTTTACCATATTGTGATCAATTTATATTCTTTATAATAAATAAAATTAAGTATTTTTGAGTGTTTCTAACACCGTCAAACATAAAGCTCATGAAATCGAAATATATGCAGTTCATTATAATTTTGAAAAAAGTCCTTATCATTTGAAACCACTAAATAATTTGAAAAATGTCCTTATAATTACTGAAAAATGTTCAGTTTATCAGTTTGAATGTTCAGTTCAAACAAATACCACCGTTAGTTAGTGGTTTCAAAATATAATAATAATAACCTAGTCAACTGATGAAGCGTAAAAATAAGTAGGACGGATATTTTTTATTTAATTTGAACCAAAGTTTACTCATAATTTCAAATATTAGTCTTGGAATAGACCGTATATATTATAACAATAATATAGACGGTCTCTTTTTGCAATTAAATCTGAACGCGGCTCCTTATTTGCAATTTACATTTGAGCGGGTCCTTATTTTGTAAATTCCAAAACTTACCTCACAAATATATATAGTTATTTTCTTTTATTTTTTGGCCCACTTCGTTCCAAAACCCCAATCCCAATCTGCTCTCAAAATTTTCCCCCAATTCATTCCAAAACCCCATCGGCGATCCAATCTTTGTCCCCCAACCGTCATTATTCCGGCGATCTCCGGCGCAATCCGACGTTCCAGTTCTCTACCGCAGGCGTACTTCACCTGCTCGTTGCTGAGATAGTAATCGTTCCAATTGCTCCGGCCAACTTCCGGGTCCTCGCTGACTCGAATCTGGAGCTCCAATCTCGCCAGCGTCTCCATTGAGATCACATCGATTCCACCGCCACGTCGACCAGATCTATAAGATTTTGAATGCTCAGGCGGAGATTGATCGGGGAGTAGTTCATCAGAAGGCCGTTATCGCGGTGGTTATTCACTCCGACGAAGGTGATATCCGGGTCGGAGCGAATCCGGCACGCGTGACGCGTGGGAGAGCTTGAAGATGAGGTAATGGTGGCCGATGCAGAGCTGGATCGTCGCCGGTGAGTTCTAATCTGAAAAGTGTGAATATTGTGGAAACTTGATTATTTAATTTGAAAATTTATGTGTTTAATATGAAAACTACACTGTTTAATGTGATGTCTTTCTGCTTATAAAATTTTATGTGTTTATCTTGGAAACTGGAATTTTTAATGTGGATTCTGTCGTTTTATGAAATTTTATGTGTTTGCTTGAAAACTAAACTGTTTAATGTGATTTCTGTCTGCATATGAAATTTTATGTGTTTAACATGAAAATTAGGCTTATTGATTTGTGTTGAAACTTGATTATTTATTGTGAAAACTGTGGTGTTTGTAAAACTTGATTTTTTAATGTGAAAACTGTGATTGTGAAAACTTGGTTATTAAGGTTGAAAACTACAGTGATTGTAGAAACTATATTTTTTAGGCTGAAAACTGTAGTGTTTGTAAAACTTGATTGTTTGTTTTTATTGTGAAAACTTGGTTGTTTAGGTTGAAAATTTTGGTGTTTGCGAAACTTGATTATTTATTGTGAAAACTGTGAAGATTGTGTTTACAAGTGTTTAAAATACAGAATATATATTGACTGATTTGAGTACATATTCTTTGCGTGAACAGTGCCGTGAACAGTGTGCATGAACAGTGCCGTGAATAGTACTTTCCCCAAATTTTGCAAATAAGGACCTCCTTACTTCCATATTATAATTTAGTCCTTGGTCTATATTATGATATAATATAGACGGTCACTCCAGAGACCAACTCTAATTTCAATACACAAAAATTTACTCGTATAAATGAATTAGTGTATGTTCTTTCTTATAATTTATTTTTCATTCGTTGTGATTTTTTAGTTCAATTCAGATCAGTTTTAATAAAATATTATTTGATAAAATTCTATTTTATTTAGCCATATTATTATTATTTTGAATAATTTAAATTTTATTTTTGAATTCACAAAATATTTTTATTAAATTCAATTTAATTAAATTCAATTCAGTTAACCAAATATAAGTTAGGAGAATATATAGACGCTCTAGTTTTACACTTGCGTGGTACAAAACTAATCACTATATACTTCCTTCAAAAAAAAAAAAAAAAAACTGATCACTATATACTAAACACTCTTGGTTACAAATAGTTTTTTTAGGTAAATTTAATAGGCTAAGTTTACCAAACGCAACCATGGAGTACTACTAAACCAGACAAATTGTATAGTAAAAACGAATTAAGATTCGTTGCTTTTGTTGTGTAAATTCAACACCAGAAAGTAATTACTAGGTAGTATCTAGGTACTAGAGTACCTAAATTAGTATGACCCTATAAAAACCAATTCACTACACGAAATATTCAAAATATGTTAAGAATTATTAATTTTAATTCGCATCATAAACGTTGCCCACTAGTATAAAATCCCACCAAATTAATCACTAATCTCAATATCTATAACGCAAATGGCACTCAAACTTAGCATAACTCTCACAGCAATCGCTTTTATTTGTCTCCTTCAGCCGTTGAACGGAGACGAAGCAGCACTGATCGGAAATGTTTGCGGGCGGACACCGGAGCCGGACAACTGCAAAATGTGCCTCGCGAAAGCCACCAACGAGGACGAGAAGGGGCTAGCTGCCATATCCCTTAACTGCTCGTTAACAATTAGTTATATGGTTATCGACGATTTTGGTGACGTGGCAAATACTACCAGTGATCAAAAGATCATAGATGTATGTAACAGCTGCCGGCGACTCCTCGGGGACGCAGTACTCCACCTAAGGCAAGCGATGGTGGATCTGATCGCCGGAAGATTTATTAATGCGGCGGTGCAAGTGGCGGAGTCTTATGACGCGCCGTCCAGGTGTTGGGACCTCTATAGTCAACTTCCAGGGCCGCCGATGGAGCCGGTAATCTCAGAGCATTTCGAAACATTGGAGGACTGTTATAAGAACACTGATGCGATTGTATACCACCTTGAAGGGTAACATTCACGTTATAAATAACTAAGTGAGTACTTATTGGGTTTATCGATTTGATTTCCTAAATGTGTTTTATAGAAACTGTTATATAAGATTTTGATGGACGTTTGAAATTATGAATGAAATCAATTATAATCGAGCATTAACCTAAATTGAGAAAATGCGATAGAACATGATTTTATATCCTATTTTATTTAATATGATACATATTGTTGGTGAGTCAATAATTTTGAATCAATGAGTTTGATGATTATGTATGCACTAAAGGACATGAAAAATGACTATAACACTAACGTACATAAAATATTTTGCAATCAAAATCTCCAATGATGTTGAAGGTTTAAAATATTTTTTACATGAAATAATTTCTTAAGAAAAAATTGACATTGATGGCAAATAGTTAGCAAGTTCATGCACCATACTCGACATTTGCGTAGTACTAATGAACACAAAACATGTTGTTATTGAATTAAGTTATCGGATATGCACATAGATAACCCCAGCATCGTTCGAAAAAGATACTAATCAGAGTTGTGTGCTGTCGGTCTGCTTTGACTTACCGCGCCATATCACCGGCATGCTCTGATTTACCGCACCGCCAGCCTGCTAGAATTTGGTCTTGGAGGGGTTCCGTATGAATTTGGCGAGGGAGTCGGTTGAGGTGACGTAGAAGACGAGCTGGTCTTAGACGTCGAAGTCAAATAGATCGGTGGGTCTTAGATGGTGACCTGTAAAAACATTATCACGGCCGATCGATCAAACTTCACAGCGGCGATATGGATTTGATGTAGAGAAGATGAAGATGATGGCAAGGAAGAGTATGTTTCAGCGGCTATATGTTAATTTTCAAAATTTACAATATAGTCCCTGAATTTATGAACTAGCTACATAATAGCGTCGAGAATAAAATAATTTGTGTTTGGCACCCAAAACTTATTAAAATTGGGTTTGGAATGCCATCGGTGTTACTCTATAACACTGCCTTATATAATTGCTTTCTAGAAACCCTTATCTTATTATTTGTATAATGAATAGATGAAAATATCTGTATATAACCGTACAAAAGTATATAAAATATTATTTTCATATTTCCCAAATCTGCATATATATTCAAAATTTACAAATTATTAATAGCCATAATTGTCCCATTTGACCATTATAGATCTACATTTTACATGTGGATGAACACAATCTTTAACTAAGAGGAAAAAAACACCATTAGTAGAAATACACTATCAGTGGAAATATTAATATATGTTATTAATGGTTATATATATTTTAACTTATGTCTCACCCATTATTCGGAGAGTCTTGTTCACACTCTCCAATACACGAATTTGACCATTAATATTTTTAATTATGTATATTATTGGAATTTTGATATTTGAATATTATGCATTGCAAAGATTCTAACAATGTCACATTTAATATCATTGATGATTATATATTGTTTAAAATATCTGATTAAAATTGGATAATGTATGGTGTAAAAGTCAAGTGTGAATAATAGGCCGGAATGGAGTGAGTATACATTTTAAGTAAGCATGGTTTTTTAAATAGTACTTATAGCTAACCTGTACACATATCCTCATCTCTTCTTCCACGGTCCATTGCATACAGCAAAGAGATCGGAAAAAATGGAGTCAGCCAAGTTTGGTTTTCCAAAGGCAAATCCCGCCGACTTAGAAATCGAACTGCCACGTTTCATTCGCATCTACAGAGACGGCCGCTTTGAGAGGTACGGGCAGTCTTCCCGCGTTCCTCCTCCCGCCGGAGACCGCCCAAACGGAGTCGTTTCCAAAGACATCATCATTTCCCCGGAGCACAACGTTGGCGCGCGGCTGTTCCTCCCCAAATCAGCGAAACCAGCCGAAAAGCTCCCCCTCCTGGTTTACTACCACGGCGGCGCGTTAGTCATCGGCTCCGCCTTCGATAAGGCCTATACTAAGTACCTCGCCGCCGTGGCAGCCAGGGCACACGTCATCGTCGTCTCCGTCGAGTACAGGCTGGCACCGGAGCACCCGATCCCAGCCTCCTACGACGACTGCTGGGCGGTTACTGAATGGGTGGGGTCTCACTCGGCCCGGGAAGGGCCCGACCCGTGGATAAATGCCCACGCTGATTTTGATCGGGTTTTCTTCGCCGGAGACAGCGTGGGAGCGAACCTGGCTCACAACATGGCGGTGAAAGCTGGCGCAGGCGGCGGAGTTAAGCCGGTGGGGATGCTACTGTTGCATCCGTTTTTCGGCAACGGGAAACGTGAGGTACTCGATCGTCTTTGGGCGTACATCTGCTCGGACTTCGCCGGTTGGGATGATCCGAGACTGAACCCGATGGCTCACCCGGCTGTGATGGCCGGAATTGTCTGCAAAAAGATTCTGATCGTGACCGGGGAGAAGGATATCGCTAAGGAGAGGGGCGATCTTTACTACGAGGTGCTGAGGAAGAGCGGGTGGAGCGGGGATGTGGAGGTTGTGAATTTCGACAAGGAAGGCCATGTTTTCTTTCTGCGGAATCCGGCCGGCGAGAATGCTGAGATTTTGATGAAACGGGTAGCTTCCTTTATGAATGAACCTGGCTTCATTCCGAAGAGTAGGCTTTAATTAAAAAAGATTGCATGGCTTCAAGTAGCTAGGTGGAGGGTTTAGGGCTTGTTATTTTCTTGCATCGCGTTTCTGTCTCAAATTAAAGTTGAAAAAATATTTTTTGATTATATTGTATTCTGACTTTTTATACTATTCATTATTTAATTTTAATTATATATTTAAATAAATATATAATCATTGACATAATTATATTTAATGTTGTTAGATCAATCGCAATATATAATATTCAAATATCAAATTTTTATTTTCTAATAATATAAATAAATAAAAATATTATTGGTCAAAAATTTATGTTGAATAGTGTGAAAAGTTAACTGTACAAATTAAAATGTAACATATGTAGTATCTAAAAAGTAGAAATAAAACTCAACTATATAATATCTTCGACATTTGTAACATCCCTTAATTAAGGATACGTTTTGATGTTTTAAATATAGAAAAGGATAAATCAAAGATTAATTCGGATTGCAAGAATAATTGCCATATATTTTACCAAAACTTTTCAACCAATATATTACATAGAATATACCTAGAAATTAACCAAAAACTATCAAAATGGAATTCAGGATTGTCTTGTTTCTCGTATCAATCTCGTGTATATGCCTCCTCCCACCGGTGACCGGAGACGAAGCACTGATCGAAAAAGTTTGTACAGCAACGCCGGAGAAGGATGCTTGCCTGGTGTGCCTCATGAGCACACAAGGCAGCAAAAACGACGACGAATCGGAGCTCGCCTCCCTGTCTATCAATTGCGCGATTGATCTTAGCTACTCTGTGATTCAGGATCTCGCCGGAATTTCGAATCGAACCGGGGATTCCGATGTCAGGAAAGTGTGCGAATTCTGTCAGAATACTACTCTGGAAGCTGCAGTCATCTTAGAGAAATCAGTGCTTGATTGGAACGATTGTAAGTTCCGCGTTGCCGGTGATAAAGTGACGACGGCCATTAATTACTACTTGAACTGCTCCAATCTTGCTCGGAATATTCCCTCGCCGCCGATTGTATTTATAGAGGATTTCAGTTATCTGAAGAAATACTATCTCAACGCAAGAGCAATGTTGTACAACCTTCCCTCGGAAAATAATTGTCAAGGCTAGAATATTTTTCTATGTATTGTGTTGCAAAATTTCAAATTAAATTATTATATTGAAGTTGAAGGTGACAAATTGTTACCCTCATTCTCTCATCAATGTAAACATTTTTAAAATAAAATGCGTTAACCCTCCCATTAGCCTGTCACTTCCGACATCACAATGTTGATGAGAAGATAAATCATTAGTAATATGATGGTGTTGGTTTTGGTATTACCACCTTAGAAAATTAATTTATGTATTAGAAACAAAATTGCGATTAAATTATTCTGTCAAAATTAAACTAAACTGTACTGAATTATACTAATTTTATGTAAAAAAGTATAACTTCAAGCCATTTAAAGAGTAAAATTAATTGAAAAATAATACAAATAACTTCTCCTCTCCCACTCTCCCCTTTGGTGAAAAGTGATCTCATTTCTTCTCAAAGCAATATCTTTAAAGTTTAATCACTAGAATGGGTTAGCAGTACGTGATTTGTGTCTTTCAATGGGTTAGCAGTTTGGAGAGTACGAATCTTATTCTAGATCAAATGGTGTTGCAATTATAACAAATCCTTACTTGGCGTAATGATTAATACAAGAGAAATTCCTCTTTACCAACCAATTTTGGTTGTTTTTGCAACATCAACTTAATATCCTTGATTGGTTGGATCTCTATACATGTGAAGGTACATACAATATCCATATGTATAATATGTTATTTAGTTAAATTTATAATAAATTATTTATATTAAATATTTTTTTGAGAAATTTAAATTGAATGATAAATCTACTATATATATACTCTATTGGGCATTTCCTAAATACCATATGAATGTTTTTTTTTTATTCAATCTTCACACAACACAGGTGTGGGAAATTATTTATTTTGTCCAAGAGAAATAATCCATATATCCTCGAACTCCCATCCCAATTTATTCAAATTTGTTGGATATAGACTAGTTTTTTGTAACGGATATCATGTAGACTAGTCTTCTTCTGATTTGAGTAAAGATAGAAATAAATTCTAACCATAACTAAACAAAATTTTAATAATTTATTGATTAAGTGGTAGGTTAAATTAAATTAAATAAACTAATATTTTATAATTTTAAATATTATAATATAATTTCAAGTTTAACTCAATATCATTCGTGTTAAATAATAATTATTTTGACATATTATATTATAATTTTCAACATTTGTAATTTTCAACCTTAGTAATTATTAAAAAAGATAATGTTGAAGTTTTTATAAATCAAATTAATTGGATTGAGAGAATCTATTCTTCAATACAAACGTTGACAAATAATAATATATGAATTATAGAATATGATATTGCCGTTATCAAATCACAAGTATAAAAATCAAACCCTCACATGATAAAAAAGAAAACTCTGATCTAGCAACAAAACATGGCTGTGTTTAAGTTCATCCTATTTCTTGTATCCATTACAAGCATATGTCTCCTTCAGCCGGTAGCCGGAGACGAAGCACTGATCAGAAAAGTGTGTTCAGGGACGCCGGAGGAGGAAGCTTGCCTGATGTGCCTCTTGAGCGACGCCGGCAGCCGGAGCAAGGGAGAGAGAGATCTCGCCGCCATGTCCATCAACTGCTCAACATCGATCAGCAACACTCTGATTCAGGATCTGGCCTTGATTGAGCAGGGAACCAGCGACCCTGGTTTCTTAAAAGCGTGTGAGATCTGCACTGATTTTATCCAGGATGCGAAAGACAGCCTGAGGGAAGCGATGCGTGACTGGAGAAATTCTCAGTACGGCAGGGCCGCCGATAAAGTGACAACTGCCATTGATGAATACCTGATCATGGGCAACTGCTCTCAAATCCCTCAGATTATTCTCTCACTGCCGGTTATGATTACGTATGATTTTGATTATCTAAATAGTACCTATTTCAATACAAGAATCATTTTGCGCAACCTACCCAACAAAGATGTAAAACAAGTCAAGTAACATTTGAGTTGTGTGATTAAGAATTGAAATTTAGTTTATGCTAACTTTTCAAAATATTGAATTTTTTTTAGAATTGTTTTTTTTGATTGGGATGATTTTTAGTAACTAATTGTTTTAGCTGACTTTGCTAAGTCAAGTTCATTCATATATAACTCGTGGGATTCACCTCCGAATTTCTAGTTGGACGATTTCCAGAACCTCGAATAAATGAGAGCAACTGTGTTTCTCAAAAAAAAAAAAAAAAGAGTATAGAGATAGAAAAGAAAAATCTTCTATAAGCAGACTCTTAACTAAGTCATGTTTTCTTGAGTTTATATTTTACGGAACTGATCTAAATTATATTAAACTAAAAAAAAAAGTTTAAATTAATATATTAAAAAATAGAAGGAGTGAAAGTGAATAAACTTGAACAGAATAACCTCCTATAATGAACTGAACTGATCTCCTATACTGTAATTCAGGATTTCGCCGGAATCACGAATCGAATCGGTGATGCTGACGTCAGAAAAGTATGCAAATTCTGTCAGAATACTACTCTGGATGCTGCAGTGTAAGTTCTGTGTTGCTGGCGATAAAGTGACGACCGCCATTAATTAGTTTCTACTTGAACTGCTCCAATCTTGCTCGGAATATTCCCCCGTAGCCGATTTTATATATTTATTGTGTCTATTTGATCCAGAATATGGAGAATTTGCATTAGTATTGTATGCCACTTGAAGTTGAAGGTGACAAATTATTCCCCTCAGTCTATCACAACTTGTTGATGAGGACGTAAGTCACTAGTAATATGATGGTGTTGGTTTTGGTGTGACCACAATCCTCATAAAATTAATGAACTAAAAACAAATTATAGTATGATTAACTTGAATTTCATCAAATCATACTTAATCAAAATTAAAATCAAACTGAATCAAACTAATTTTAAGATTAATTTCAAGGCATTTAAAGAATTAAATATATATATATATATATATATATATATATATATATATATATATATATATATATATATACACATATACTAATAATAAAAACAGAATAACTTCTCCTCTCCCACTCTTCTCTTTGGTGGAAATTGAAGTCATATCTTCTCAAAGTAATATCTTTTAAGTTCAATCAATATAGAGATCTTAAAATCCTACTCACCAAAACCCTCTCTCCTATTCTTCCTAATCTTTTTATGGGGATGTAACCGTTGATGAAATAGTATTTGTTTGTCGATAAATAGGGTGAAGTGTCCATATTGGCACTGGTGGAACGATAAAGAAATTTATGGGGTTGCTGAGTAGGACTGTGTCGAATATTGGGTGGAGCTTGCTTTCCATTATAACTCCACCATATTATCGTCCGATCTACAGTAAATTACTATTTCACCCCTAAAATTTGGGGGTTGCAGCCGCCGCTTCCGCAACCCTCGGTTCCGCCCCCGCATATTGGTATTGTTTTTCGAATCGATCGATTAGATCTCAAGTCCACAATGCTTCATCTGATTTTTCAGATCGATATTTTGTTCTCGGCCTAATTGTAAAGTTTGTGTCTTGCTCTCAATCTAGTTTACGGGTCGTGTTTTGTTCTCAATCATATTTGCAGATCGTGTATCCGTTCGTGATATGTCTTTCAATTTGTTAATAGTTTGGAGTACACGTACCTTGCTCTAAATCAATTGGTGTCCAGTTGTAGCAGATCTCTACTTGGTATAGTGATTGATTCACGAGAAAATCCTCTTTTTGGCTAACCAGTTTTGGTTGTTTTCGTAAAACCAAGTTAATATATCATGGGGGCGGTATTACAATTTATTAACTGGTTAGATCTCTTAATCTCTGATGGTACAGACGGTATCAGTACGGTGACATGCAATTTAGATAATCTTATAATATGTTATTTAACTAAATTGAATGCTTTTTTATAAAATTAAAATAGAACGTTAATTCTACTATAATTCCTATTGGACATTTCCTAAATTACATATGAATGTATTTAAAAAGATATATCAATCACTATACAACACCCACGTGGGAAATTATTTATTTTGTGCAAAGAAATATTCCCTCCTTTAACTCCTATCCTATTTTAATTAAATTTGTGGATATAGACTAGTCTGATTTGCTGGATAATCCCTTATTCAAAGATGCTGCTCAATATCCTTAATTAATAAAAACATACGAAAGGGAGGTATGAATATAATATCTTCAGCACATCCCTTTTAATTGTTAAAAAAATATTCTATTGAACTTTTTCATTTTAGATAAAATTGATACGAATCAAATTAATTAACTTGATGGAGAGAATATTTTTTCCGACATCAAATCACAAGTATAAAAGCCAAATCCACATGATAAAAAAACTCAGAGCAACAAAAAACATGGATGTGCTTAGATCTATCCTGTTTCTTGTAGCCATTACAAGTTTATGTCTCCTTCAACATGCAGTTGCAGACGAAGCATTGATCAGAAGAGTGTGTGCAGCGACGCCGGAGGAGGATGCTTGCCTGATCTGCCTCCTGAGCGCCGTCGGCAGCCAGAGCAAGGACCAGATCGAGCTCGCCGCCATGTCCATCAACTGCGCATCGTCGATCAGTGACACTGTGATTCAAGATCTGGGCAACATGCAGAAGGGAAATGGTGCCATAAAAGCCTGCAATAATGCGATCCACGATGCTAAAGCCAGCCTGGCGAACGCAATGCTTGATTGGAGCAATTCTCAGTACGGCAGTGACGCCGATAAAGTGACGCCGGCCATTGATGGATACTCGAACAACTGCTCCCAGCTCCCTCGGAATATTCCCTCGCTGCCCAGTGTGTTTTTAAATGATTTGGATTATCTACGTAAAACCTATTACAACGCAAGAAACATCTTGCACAACCTTTCCAACAAATCATAGATGTGGAACAGATCACGTAAATGTGAATTTTGGAGTGATTTTTTTTTATTGAAATAATTTGATGATGTAAGATTTTATATGGTGATTTTTAACCGCGGGTAGCGGTGCAAAATAAGAAATTTCTATTTACAAGTTTTTTGTTTTACTAATGTTGTCTCTATTTTAACATAAGTTGACAAGGTTGTCCTTGTTAATTTGTGAACTTTAAATTGTAGTCACTGGCCAAGAGAGTGTATTTGTCTATCACGAAAATAAACTAAAATTGGCACATCTGAATCATGGTTTAAGAGCCAGTTCAAACAAAAGTCCTGTCAAGTTCAACTTATTTTCTAAAAAATGTTTTATTTTAAACTTTATAATTTTTAGCACATAAAAAAGTTTATTAACTTATAAATTTTCCTCCTTTTCTTAAGATGAACTAAATATTTTGTAAAACTTTTTAATATTCCTCTTCTACTTTTAAAATCTCAAAACTTATTTATTTTCTATATAATAAGATTCATCCGAATCATCATAAAATCTCATGTATCCGGCATCCAATATAATTTATTCTCTTTTAACAGCTCTTATTAATTTATTTTATTTTTTCTCTTCCAAATTACAATGTCGTTTGTATTGTTCAATTTATGTGGGAAAATATTATTTTGGTAATTCTGAGTACCCAAACACTCTTGGTTGTACTCTTGATATGCATTTTGGGAATAGTTGCTCAAATTGTTACTTTCGAGTATAAATTAATTTGATATATTCTCGATTACTAAATAAAACATATTAAAAAGTAACTTTATTCGATAAATCAAAACAAGAATATATCATTGACATTTGATAAAAGTTAACTTTATTTCAAAAAAATTATTGAAAAATAATAATTTAAAGTCAGCTGAAATTAGCTGAAATACGATGCAGTTAGCTGAAGTATACTGAAGTAAGCTGCACATAGCTGAAGCACGCTGCAGCCTCCATGTAATTGAAGCACGCTGCAGTTCGCTGAAGCTGGTTGCAACTAACTGAAATTAGATGAAGTTAGCTTAACATAACTGCAAGGTGCAAAAAATAAGTTGAACTTGAAAGGGCCTAAGGATACATGTAGATGGTAGGGAAAAAATTGTATAAACAACCATTTAACTAAGTCATTTTCTCTCGAGTTTATTTTTACTAAACTAAACTGAATTAATCAAATCTAAATTGAACTGAATTTAAAATTAATATATGAAAAATAGAGACAGTGAAAATGAACAAAGTTGAACGAAATTAAACTAATATAATGATTAACCACCAAAAAGAGGGTCTAAATATATGCTTCTCAAAATCTCTAACTAATCCAAACATGAAAGGGAATTGAAATAAAGTCAACCATACTTTCTTCGCCACATGTACAAATCCCTCAATTAAAAATCAGGTTGACTTGTTTCTTTCATCTGCTTAAGGACATGTTTGTATAATTGCACAAAATTTGTCGATTGATTTATAATATAGATCAAAAAATATTGTTTGAAATAAACTAAGTTTAATTACTTTGTAGATCAAAAATCGTTACGATCACAAGTATAAGGATTTGTTTACCTATTGGGGGAAACCGGTTAGGGTTGAATAATTGGAGGAAATGAGAATCAATGGAGTAGTATATTGCAATATTTTACATCTTCAGCCCCTGATATCTTATAAGTCATAAACAAAAACCCCAGAGTTTATAAACATGGTCCCTGGTATTCTTTCTATCAGGTCCCTGGTAATTCTTTTTTGACAAGGGTCCCTGGTATTTGATTATGTCTTCTTCCCATATCACATTTGTATTAACGCAATTAAACTATCTTTGATCTACTACGACTTAACAAGATTGAACTAAATTAAAAAAAACTGAACTGAAATAAAGTTTAATAAATTGAAAATAAGGTCAATATGTCTAAATTAAATTAAATTTCATTAAATTATATATGTTGGAATCTGAATTAAACTGAATTGAAAATATCAAATTAAATTATATTAAAAATATCGTGAAAGGTAACGATCAAACCCCTTATACATCTCCTTATAAAAATATACGTGGTATATTTTTGGGCTTTTTGTCTATGTATTTGTTAGGGTAATTTTAGGTCTTGTTCGCCTGATCTTATATGTAGAGCAGAGTACATCATTTCATTTCAGTTTAATTTTTTTCAGTTCAGTTCAGCTCATAAAAAAATTTAATTAAATTCAAGTAAGTTTAGGCATACCGATTCTATTGTTCAGTACATTAATTTTAACTTCACTTCAGTTTAATTCAGTTCATATCAATAAAAAATTAGTTCATGTGAACAGTATATTTTTTAAGCACTTATAATATATATCTATTTGGATGCATATTTATTAGGCATACATACAATCAAATCCATTTTGGTTGTAATGAATGCAATAATAATATATTGCAGAAGTAGATGTGTTTTGGTTTTTAACATTTCAATTTTGGACTCCTTAAATTAGCATCCCCTTTACTAATGAAAGAAAAATAATCCCCCAGAAGCAATGATTCTAAAAATGCTTCCATGCCTACAACGTATGGAAAAAAAAGGTGGTGGTCTAATATAGCTAGCTAGCCTAACCATGTTAAAATATCTAAGGTGATTATATTTTTCATATTATTAAATTCTACTTCAAATTTTAATTCATTTTAATTATGAAATTTATTTATTGGGTGTCGGAGATTTTAAATTGATTTATTTTTAACATGAATTATTGTATTAAGATTATCTGTTACTTGATAGAATGAATTTAGTTTAGGTGAATATATAATTTTTATTTTTTATTAGAATTTGTATTTTTATGATACAAAAATATTTCCTACATCCATTTGTATTACTTGAAAGTTAATAAGTAATAGGCTTGTAGAAAACTTATCCCTTCCAAAAAAAAACTTGATGGTGTTAATTTTATCGGTTTTTCTAATGAGTGCCCATGGGCACTCGTTAATAAATAAAAATTCCATTAGATTGCGTGCCATTTGTTGATTTTTAATGTCCAATGAACCTGTCTATATAAATGTAATTCAATCACATATTTGATCGAGGTAAAAATAATAAACACGAACATATATTTACTGCTATTAGTTGCGTCTATTTATTTTCTCTTATATTTCTGCACTGCATTTTTTTTCCAACATATCCATCCCCTAATCCATATCATTCAATATATCCATCCCCTAATCCATATCATTGAAATTCATCAAGTCTATACAGATAAAATATTTGCACATATATATCTTTAAGTCTATACGAATCATAAAAATTATACAAGTTCATTTACTCAATGGACATTAAAAATCAAGCCCATATCATTGAAATTCATCAAGCCTATACAGATAAAAAAATTGCACATATATATCTTTAAGCCTATACGAATCATAAAAATTATATATCATTCACACACATCTGTCATACAAAAAAGAATTAAAATACAAATCCAGTACTTCGTTAGGTTGTAATTTGGAAGTGAAATTTGTATTGGAATCAATAATAATGAAAAAATACATTTAACTGTTTTCATATAAAGTTTATATTAATTCAGAAGGGTAAAGGAGACATAAAAAAGTGGAGTAAAAAGGAAGATAAACAGACGTATTTAATGACAATGAGCGTGTTTTAATATGGTGAAGTTAATATTATTTCTTCGATTAAATAAGTAGTTGAATTACATTTACCTAGATTGGTATATTTACTCGATCAGCATTAAAAATTATGTTTCGTTGAATTTTAAATTACTTTTGTATGGGAATGATAGGAATGATCTGTAATAGTTAGAATCATCCTTAATTTGGGATCACTTTGATTGTATGAAATTTAGTTAGTTTTGTAACCATTTTCTGTCTTCGCGTCTAACTCTCTAAAACCGCCAACACCGTTACTTTTCTGTTATTTTTCCGGTTAGATTCCGGTGGGCTCCTGCCGGATCATAACAAATTGGTATCAGAGCCTTCATCTTCTGACCTGTGATGGCCGAGCACTCGCACGCGTCAGAAATTGGGGTCAATTTTCCATTTTTTGGGGGCAAGAACCCTAGAAATTGGGTGAGGAGATTCAACCTCATCTTCCAGGCGAATTGCACGTCGGAGGCGTACAAGCTTTCCATTGCTAATGAATTTCTGGACGAACAATCCAGGAAATGGTTCTTCTATGCCTGGGAAAGAACTTACGGCAATGGCTTTAATTTTTCATATGTTAGAGGTCTACTTACGGAAATGGTTCTTTTATGAATTTCTTTTATGCCTGAGGCGGTCTACTTACGGCAATGGTTTTAATTTTTCATATGTTAGAGGTTTCAATTTTATAATAATTAGAAATAAAAATTTCATATCAAATTATTTATTATTAGTAAAATAAAAAATTTCAATACAATTTAAATCACATTATCAAGTGTTAATCATAAAAAATTAAAATTATTATGAAATATTTTTATTAAATTATGATAATAATATTATAAATTTCAATTTTTTTGTTGATTATTTTCAAAATTTTACCTTAAATTTTTTTCACCCACATTTTCATAAAGTTGTTTAATAAATGATCAAATATATAGTAGTGCAACGCCGGTAACATCACACTAGCTAGTAAATTAACATGCAGAATTACATTATTACCTTAACATAAGTCCACACGTGTTTTTCATGTATATTCTTTTTCCTTGTTTTTTAAAACTCTTCTCCGCCCTAATCGAGGTAACTGGATTTTCAACATCTTCCAATGATACTCTTTGTAAACAGTCGAGCAATTATAGGAATTTGATCAATTTACTTCTCGAAAAGGTTATTTTGGGTAAGGATCGATTCGAAGTTAATTCATTGTAAATGTGATCCTGAATCATAAACCGTATAAAAACCCACATTATCGTCTTAGAAAGAATTAAGAAGGCACTGTAAGCAAAGTACAATGGCACATAAACTTGGCCTGATTCTGATATTAATCGCCGGAGTATTTCTCCGTCAGACCGTGAACGGACTGACGATCAAACAAGTCTGCGACAGGACGCCGAAACAGTCCGAGTGCTATGAGTGCTTCTCGAGAGGAGTATTTACGCTTCCGGTTCAATTCGGCATTGCCTCCGTCTATTGCTCAACGTCACACACAGAAGGTGTTATTTCGGATGTGGTCGGAATCCTAAAGGCTACCCGCGATAATGCAGTCAGAGTAGCGTTTGAAAGCTGCAACCAATCGTTGAACGTTGCCAGAAGCACGCTTTATGATTCGAACAGAGACGTTGCTGACAGCCGCTTTTCCGACGCATACGATAAGGCGGTGGTAGCCAGTGACAGTTACTCGAACTGCTCCAGGCAGATTCAGAGTGTTCCGAAGCCGCAAACATTCTCCGATCACTTCAGCACATTGAGGAACTATTATTTAAACAATGAAGCAATTATGACCGAGTTCGCTCAGTCGCGCAAGCGCACGCCATGAACACTGCAATGGTTTTTAATTACATGGATGCACTCATGAGATTGTAATAATAATGTAGGGAGGGTATTTTGAATGTAAGGGTTTTTTTCATTAATCTACAACAAGTACACTTCTTCTTCTTGTTTTGAACCTTTGCTATGGTTTATTTTATTATCACTTGATTTTTAACTCTCTAAAAAGTCCTACGCCCTAGCTACGTCGTTCGTCTCCTTTTGATCATATGTTTGAACCACTCATACCAACGTGTTAACGATGATTTTCGCTTAATTATAAATGTTACATTTTAAATGTGAGATTGAATTTGCTCAATCATGTATTTTTTACTGCATTTTATTTAGAATTGATGAGTAATAATTGAATGATTTTGCCTAAAAAAGTAACAGGGTTTCGATCCGAAAGAAAAAAAAACCTCAAATTCAAAAGAAGAAAAAACCTCATTTTGAAATCCTCAAATTTGAAGGATCTCTATAAAATTCTACACTTATTTATTGATAATAATGAATAAAAACAATATACTACTATATCTAAAAGTGATTTATATAGATTAGAATTTGGTTGGACAACTTGTCACGCTGTTTTCAATCGGACATCTCGTTCAGTGCTATATCAATTTTCCCCCAATAGTATGATGAGTGATTACACGACAACACCCATTTTGAAATCCTCAATGTTTGTAAAGTGATTTTGAATCATAAACCGCTCAATGTGAAAGGTTGAACCAACGTGCAAAGTTAAATGAATAAGTGAAAAGTATAATACATAAGATAAAACATTATATATAATTGAAGAAAATATATAATAAACCATAAAAAAAATGTAGAGGTAAGATTGTAAGAAATTATATATCTTTAAAAAATTATTTGTAATACTAGCTGAGTCGTCACATTACTGCTTTCAGTACCGATCCTTATTTTGGAAACACGTTTCGGTGTTCAAATTTAGACGCACTGATCTTTTGTATATATTGAGCCATCATCTCCCTATAGTCAAATCTGTTTGGTTTGGTTGCTTGTGTATCAATTTTTCTTTCCCCGGTATTTGTAATTTCATTTTGAAGAGTCCAGAAGTTTCAGGACGATATTGTTGGCTATTTTGTAGAAGTCACTATGTTTAAACATACTGATGTTGTATGTTTAAACACTTGCTCCAGTAGAAACAGAAACTGAGCAACAGTGATTGTGATGAAGTACAACTTGTGTGCGATCTAAGAAGATATTCGAGCGAATTAAAGATGATATTTGAAGAGATATTCAGCTCCGATCTAATTAGATATATGATAGAGTTATATTTTAGTTAGGATTAGTTTCAAATAAGGAAAGATTATATTTCCTACAGTATAGCTATAGAAGTAGAATATAGCTAGGAGACTAATTGCAGCTGTGATTAGCTAGATGAGAAGATCAGCAATACCGTCATTGAAGGACAGAGAATATCAACACGGCTCCACAACATGGAGCTATAAATAGAGACGAAAGCTGCGAGAAGAAGTATCGAACTCAAGAGAAAGTATTCTGCATCCAGAATAGCTTTGTTGGAGCAGTGCTGAGTCGATCGCATCAACAGGTCATTGATCGTGGTTTCAAGTTCAGAATCGTACACCTTAATTCTTCGGGAGGAAGAGATTCAGCGTCAACGAGGTTGAGATCGGAGGGAGTTCGATCAAGGCGGATCGGTAGTAAGGGGAGCTTGCAAATTCACAAGGAGAGTAGAAAGACAAGTATTGAAGTTTAAAAATCTTGTACACTAATCTTTCGTACTAGTGAATTAATTCTGAACTGGGTTAACACCCCGCAGAGTAGGTGTGTTTCACCGAACTGCGTAATCATTTCTGGTGTTCTTTATTTTAATGTTTAAACCTGGTAGCATGTTTAAACATACTCGATGAAGTAGGTAATATTAGAACACTAGTATTCTGATCGGTAGAAATTACACATTTGGATCATAATAAACTGTATATATAAAACCCCGACTCGGTCGTCCAAAGAATACCACATTACCAATTCATCAACCTAAACATCAAAGGCACACAAATGGCACATAGACTTGGCCTGATTCTGTTATTAATCGCAAGCACCGTACTTCTCCTCCGGCCGGTGAAGGGAGACGAAGCGCTGTTCAAACAAGTCTGCAACTGGACGCCGGAGCAAGATGATTGCCTTGACTGCCTCTTCAGGTACGTACACAAGGATCAGACAGAGCTCGCCCAGACCTCCGTCTTTTGTTCATTGAGACAGACCGAGCTTGTTAGGTCGGATTTTGGTGGAATCTCAAACGCTACCCGCGATAATGCAGTCAAATTAGCGTTCGAAATCTGCTATCGAATTTTGTCGGATAACACAGCCAGGTTATATTTGACAAATAATGACATTACTGACAATCGCTTTTCCGACGCATACGATCGAGCGGTGGAAGTAAGTGACAATTACTCGAACTGCTCCGAACAAATTCAGAATGTTCCGGCGCCGAAGCCCAAGACATTTTCCGGTGATTTCAGGACGCTGAGGAACCATTATCTAAACACTGAAGCAATTCTGTACAAGCTCACTCGGGACGATAACATTATAATGAAGGTTATGTATTACGTCACAACAATCACTTTCTTCTGATCTTATTCGTCTTCATGATTGTTGCTCAGTTTGGATGATCATGATCTTTTAGGCTCTTGTTTTTATGAATATATGTTTGACCATTACATTTCATCTCTTCCCAGTTTGTGTCTTGATTCTGGTTTCAAATATTTTAATTTTTGTCAAACATTTGAGCTTGTGATAGACAACTATCTCACCATTCTTGATATAAGTGTTTAAGAGCTTAAATTGATCAGTTTAAATTAAATTCCACGCCACGATTCGATTCAATTCATTTTCAAATCAAATCAATTATAATTCCATTTCAGTTCATCCAAAATAGTTTAATTCGATTCAAACTGAATTATAAAGTTTGAAGTGTAAATTCTTTTATCTTAAAATATTAGGACATATTTTGATTTAGATGCCGAATTTATTATTAATGTTAATAAGATGGAACCCAACTTCAAATTTTGAACAATTTGAAATATTAATAAATAAGGTCAAAATTAAAATTGGTGACCATCAAGGGCCAAGTATTGTCCGAAACGTGTCTTCGATGTTATTTAAATATGGTTGATTAAATAAATAAAATAAAAAAAGAGAATAACATTCATCCGGATGATCCTGATATAGGCCTTATCAGGCACCAATAAGATAATGACACGTGTACAATTGTAATGTTTTAATTGGTTAAGATATTTTTAGTAAAGTTCTAAAACCCTAATTTAGAATGCCTAAACTCGTCTGGGTAATTGAAGAATATATCACCATGACATGACGTCATCATGACCTCACCTTTACAATATACAACACAAAGGCGCGTGTAGCGCGTGACTTTGGTCTGATGCGGTGTCGTTTTAGTCATTTTAGTGTGTTTACTGTTTTTTTACCTAAGTGCAATTTCTGCACATTTACTAGGCCGTTATTTTCAAAGTTACCATGTACTGGCTATATAGCCTTGTTTGGTTTTACAATCTGATTAAGAAATTAAGCTGATATTTTTGATTCCTTCTCTCAAAATACTGTTCTTCTTCTTCCCCCTATCATATTTTCTCTCCTCAAAACACAGATCTCAGATTATAACATGGTATCAGAGCGATTCCGATCCAGCCTGTAATCATCATCAATCAAGCAGCAAGACAATATGGCGATCATCTCAACAGAAACCGGCCAACCCAGCAATCCCCAACCTACTCGAGCTCCACCAGCTGCTCAGCCTCATGCCAACCGAGCTAATGAACCACAGAATAAGTATGGTAACAGTGATCCCCTCCATCTACACCCTTCAGATCATTCTGCTTTGCTGCTAGTTTCAGATCTGTTGACTGAGCATAATTACATCACATGGAGTCGTAGCATGATCATAGCACTGGGCACAAGAGATAAGCTGTCCTTTATCAGAGGAGAAGTGGCAGAACCAGATCTGGATGATCCATCATACAATCAGTGGCATAAGGTGAACTCTATGCTTCTCTCTTGGCTTTTCAATTCTATGGATAAGAGGCTTGCTAAAGGATTTCTGTTTTCCACAAAAGCTAGTGTACTGTGGGATACAATCAAGGAGAGATTTGGTCAAAGCAATGATACTTTGATAAATCAACTTAAGAGAGATATCATGAATTTAAAACAAGGTGATAATCAAGTCTCAGTCTATCTCAATGATCTTATGGGCTTATATGATGAATTAGCTACTCTTAGGCCTAGAGATTTTTGCTCATGCTGTCACTGTGGAGTTGTCAAAACAGTCATGAAACAGGATGATAATGATAAGGTGCATCAGTTCATCATAGGCCTTAACAGTGAATATACTAGTGTGTGTAATCAGATGTTGTTGATGGATCCTTTGCCAAATATAGATAGAGCTTATTCTATGATCTATAAGATAGAAAAGCTGAATTCAGTCCAACATGATATGCAAGAGGCTCAGAGGAATTCAGCTATGGCAGTCAGGACTTTCAGGAACCAAAACTACAATCCTCCTCAGAAGAACAATTATGGTGCTCCACATCAAGGCTTCACTGCTCCTCATCAATCATTCACTACTCCACCACACTCCTATAATAGGCCTGCAGCAGCTGCAGGAGATGGAATACTGAGAAGGCCTGTCAGAAGGCCAGACCTAAAATGTACTTTTTGCCATGCTTTGGGACATCTCAGAGAGGGTTGTTTCAAGCTAATAGGGTACCCTGAGTGGTGGCAAGGCAGCAGATTTGATCAAGTCAGAGATAAACTTCTTGGGACACAAATGGCTCATACAGCTGCTACTCAGCAGCAGATAGCACAACTAGACTGTCCTCTTGACTCAGATGGAATGGAGGGCATTCAACAGATGATGACAAGTCTGCAAATGCAAGTTGACATGCTGCTGAAAGGAAAAGGGAAACAGGATAGCTCTACTTCAGCCTCTGCACCAACTTCAGAAGGGATCAATTTTGCTTACTACCAAGATTTTGCAGGTAGTGTTCTTTTCCACTCTTCTGGTAGCAATTTTGTTTTTGATTGTGATTCTTGGATACTAGACAGTGGTGCAACTAGTCATATGTGTAGTGTGAACTCTTTCTTTGTCAATCCTAAACCAGTCAATTGCCTCACTCCAGTATATATGCCAGACCACTCAGTAAAATTTGTGCATTCCACAGGCTCAGTCAACCTAAACAACAAATTAATCTTGTCAGATACATTATATATCCCTGACTTCAAATGTAATCTAGTTTCAGTCAATAAGTTAGCCAAAACCTCCAATGTTTACTCAAAATTCCTTGCTTCTTGTTGCCTCCTACAGGACCTCAAGACTGATGCTGTGATTGCAGTAGCAGAAGAGGTCAAAGGACTCTACATACTCTCCACTCACTCCTTTCATCCAACTCAAATTCATTCCAAGCTTCAGTCAAGTCTTACATCTTTCATCCCTCAGTCTCCATCAAGCCACCAATTTCTTGCTACAGTTAGGGACAACTGGCACTACAGATTAGGTCATCCATCTAAGGATGTACTCAATTCTTTAAATTTGAAGTGTAATCATGTTGAACCCTGTAATATTTGTCCTCTTGCAAAACAGCATAGACTGCCTTTCTCATTCAGTACTACTCAATCAAAGTCTGTTTTTGAATTGATTCATGTTCATTTATGGGGGCCTTATAAAGTTCTTAGTTTGAATGGTTCAAAATATTTTCTAACCATTGTTGATGACTTTAGCAGAACCACATGGACTTTTTTACTCACAACTAAAGATCAGACCCCCTCAGTGCTTCATACATTTTTTAAAATGATTGAAAATCATTTCCAAACCACTGTTAAAACACTCAGGTCAGATAATGGCACAGAGTTTCTGAATGCCATTTGTTTCAAGATGTTTTCAGATCTTGGAATTATACATCACAGATCTTGTCCTCATACCCCCCAACAAAATGGCATAGTTGAAAGAAAGCATCAACATTTACTTCAAGTTGCCAGATCACTTCTCTTCCAATCTCATCTACCAAAACATTTTTGGGGTGATGCTATTCTCACATCCACATATCTTATCAATAGGCTTCCAACTCCAGTTCTTCACATGAAATCTCCTTATGAGTGCCTGTTTCATAAAGTTCCAGACTACTCTCTTTTAAGAGTTTTTGGCTGTCTAGCATATGCTTCTAATGTTTCTCCTAGCAAAGATAAGTTCAGCCCTAGAGCTTTCCCTTGTGTATTTATTGGTTATCCACCAGGTCAAAAGGCTTATAAGTTGTATGACATGAAAAATCACAAGGTCATTCACTCTAGAGATGTGATTTTTCATGAAGACAATTTTCCTTATAACAAATCTTCTTCTTTATCTTCTGATATTATCTCACCATCAAACACCAACTCCAGCACCACTATACATTCTGTCACACCAACACCCTTACACACATATACTCAAAACTCTCCTAACACAGAGTCACCAGTCCATGTGCCTCTCATGCCTGAATCTTTTCTTCCCTCACCTGAAAATGTGGATTCCACATTTTCTTCACCTCAACCTACTAAACCTCCATCTGTCACAGATGTCTCTCCCTCACCAACTTCTGATACATCTGCATTATCTCCTCTCCCTAATCACACACTTACTCCTCTAGCTCCCAGAATCAGAAAACCACCTTCTTGGACAAAAGATTTTGTCCTTTCTTCCATAGAAGATCCTTCTTCCTTTCCTCAGTTTTCTGCTACACATAGGGCTTTTGTTACTAATCTTGCTAGTGTGCAGGAACCTCACTCATATAAACAGGCTTGCTCTCAGAAAGAATGGATACTGGCCATGGAAGAAGAGCTTCAAGCCTTAGAGACCAATAATACTTGGAGTCTTGTCTCTTTACCACCTGGAAAGAATGCCATAGGTTGCAAGTGGATCTACAAAATCAAATGTAACCCTGATGGTTCAGTAGCTAGATACAAGGCCAGACTTGTGGCTAAGGGTTTCAATCAGCTGCATGGCATTGACTTTACTGAGGTATTTTCTCCAGTTGCACATACTGTGACCATCAGATTCTTACTTGCTTTGGCTGCAGCACACTCTTGG
This sequence comes from Sherardia arvensis, assembly GCA_948330725.1. Lineage (NCBI taxonomy): Eukaryota > Viridiplantae > Streptophyta > Magnoliopsida > Gentianales > Rubiaceae > Sherardia > Sherardia arvensis. The sequence continues at coordinate 50,499,837 of OX415235.1, forward strand.
TATATACACCAAGTAGATATCAACAATGCTTTCTTGCATGGCAGCATAGAAGAAGAAGTTTACATGTCTCCCCCACCTGGTGTCTCTCTTCCATCACCTGATCTAGTTTGTAAGCTCAACAGAAGTTTATATGGTCTCAAGCAGGCTTCTAGGCAATGGAACAAGGAATTCACAGCTCATCTACAATCTTTAGGCTTCACACAGTCTGTAAATGACTACTGCCTGTTCATCAAAGTTTCTGGTTCCATTTTCTTGGCTGTAGCTGTGTATGTAGATGATGTATTATTGGTTGGCAATTCACTGGAAGCTATTACTTCCATCAAGTCCTCTCTGCATAGTGCCTTCACAATCAAGGATCTCAAGGAAGCAAAAAATTTTCTAGGCATTGAGCTGGCAAGGTCCTCTTCAGGTTTATACCTTAGCCAAACTAAATACATTCTTGACATCATCACTGACTGTGGTTTATCCAATGCTACAGCCACTGCTACCCCTTTACCTCTTTCCTGGAAGCATGATGACTCCTCACCACTCCTTTCTGATCCCAGCCCTTTCAGAAGGCTCATTGGTAGACTACTATACCTTCATTTCACCAGACCTGACATTACTTTTGCTGTTCAACAGCTCAGCCAGTTTGTTCAGGATCCAACTGAGCACCACCTTAAGGCAGCTTTGCACATAGTCAGATTCTTGAAACCTACTCCCTCACATGGCCTACTCTATCCAGTTCAGTGCCAGCCTTCAATATCTGGTTACAGTGATGCTGACTGAACCACTTGCAAAGAATCCAGGAAGTCAGTTACTGGTATTGCTATTTTCTTTGGCTCTGCATTGATTTCTTGGAAATCCAAGAAACAATCTACAATATCTATGTCATCTTCTGAATCTGAATATAGGGCTATGTCTATTACTGCCAGAGAACTCAAGTGGATCAGTTTCTTGGCCACTGACCTTCATCATCCTCCTCAAGGTCCTATCCCTCTATTCTGTGACAATGAGGCTGCATTATACATCTGTGAAAACCCAGTTTTCCATGAACGAACTAAACACTTGGAGAATGATTGTCACCTTGTCAGAACTTACTACCTTGCTGGTTTCCTTATGCCCACTCAGGTCAGCACTAAAGTGCAATTGGCTGACATTTTTACCAAGGTTTTATCTGCTCCTATCTCTCGGGTTATTTTGTTCAAGCTTGGATTTCGGTTCTTCACCTCTGTCCAGCTTGAGGGGGGGGGCTGAAGAATATATCACCATGACATGACGTCATCATGACCTCACCTTTACAATATACAACACAAAGGCGCGTGTAGCGCGTGACTTTGGTCTGATGCGGTGTCGTTTTAGTCATTTTAGTGTGTTTACTGTTTTTTTACCTAAGTGCAATTTCTGCACATTTACTAGGCCGTTATTTTCAAAGTTACCATGTACTGGCTATATAGCCTTGTTTGGTTTTACAATCTGATTAAGAAATTAAGCTGATATTTTTGATTCCTTCTCTCAAAATACTGTTCTTCTTCTTCCCCCTATCATATTCTCTCTCCTCAAAACACAGATCTCAGATTATAACAGTAATGATTGAACACGTGGCCCAATCATAAATTAGTTAAAGATGATGTGTCGTTATTTAATTGGTGCCTGATATTACCAATATCAGGATCATCCTGATATATATTAAACTGTATATATAAACCCTTCTTCTTGCTATGATGAATGTAATAGTTTATTTTATTATTAAAGATATAATGTATTCATCTTTATATGATATTTTAGTAGTTTAAAATTTAATTCATCAACTCACCATATAAAGGGAAAGAATTGCACGCAAACTGTACGTTTTATTAACATGTATAATTCGATATGATAATGTAGTAGTTCAAAGTTAGTTTCAATTGTGATACGTTAGTTTCGTTCATATCACATAATTTTTTTATCCCATTGCCATTTAAATTTACTAGGGTCAATTCGATTAAAAGTGATTAAATTATTATATTTATTTTATCTCTCTAACTTGATACAGCATGATTTCTACGTATATTCTGAAAATATTCTACGTATATTTTGTACAACTGAAAATATTTATACCAAGTCAGAGATAGTAAAAGAAGAAATTTACGGTAAATAGGATGTACACTTTAATATAAATGAATAATTAGTTCCCAAAAAGAATAGCTAAATTTCGTAAACCTTAAATAAATTCCAAATCCGTGAGACTCCAAAAAAAAAAGTGGTCTACGTTCTCTGCGACTCTGTGTGACAGTCATAGCATAACCGACAAGCACCAATGATGATTTTTTTTGAATTCTTTTTGGTGGAGAGCTAGTAACATAAAAGTGTATTATGTTTGAATATTTTCCCTTACTTGTTAATTGATTACCTTTATATAAATGAGTGTACATGGGAAGCCCAAATTTTTTTTTGCACTAGATCCCAAATTTACAGGGACGGTCATGTGATAAGCATTTAAAAAGGTGGCTGTAAAAGTATAATATTGGCTCTTAATTTATTCTTTTGTTTTCGGTCCTTTACTTGCATTTTCTCCGATTTTTGAGATGATTATGAAAGGATGTGACCGAATTAAAATCCAAACGCTTGTTTGAATAATGGAATTGCTTGATGGCAACTAAAACTAAATTGATTGATTGTAAATAAATGATTATATAAAACCATAATCTTTGTATGAGGATAAGTCGTATATCTACAAGAAGTTAGATATAATTTAGATCTGATGACTAGATGAATATAAATTAATTATAATTATACTTTTTTTACCGCTCAGTCTCTTTACACGTTGTTCAGAATTATGCATCGGAATTTAGGAGGAGACCTTTCAAATTTATATCACATAATATTTAGTGTATGTGAAAGTTTAACAAATTATAAGTGAATTGTATCCGTATATTTTAAAAAATTTATTTTGTTTTAAAATGTCGACTTCTCCTGTCCTTATATAAATCTGATCGAAACGTAACTAGGTATGAGTTTACCCGAGTAGAAATGCCCACTAGAATTGCATATAAACAAATTTGATCAATATTTGAACAAAGACCAGCTAATAAAGCACGATCTATTAATCTTATTTTCAAAAAACTAAGTTAAACTGAAATTGAGATAAATTCAAGAAGACGGACATGAGAATCTTATTACTCATATTTTAATTCAAAAAAATATTCTCAATCTTCTCAATTTTTTTAAAAAAATCACTTTAGCATAAATTAATAGAATATAAACGGGAAAAAAAAGAAATAGTGGTCACCGAAGTTTAAAGTGATTGCAAGAGAGGGGTCAGTTGCATCGCATTCACCAAAAAAGGGGTTAAATCTGGGGACCTTTAGGAAACTGTAAAATTAACTAAAGTTTAAGCCAATCCAGTAACTAAAGTGTAAAGAAAAGATATCCAGCCTTTTGCTTTATTGACAATATTATCATGATGCACTCCATCACATTTTCTCAATTGGTCTTTTTTTACTTTATCAATTTCGTAATCATCTAATAGGTTATAATAAAAAGGTATTGAGCAGAATTTGAGCAGAATCTTGTTAATTAAGTGTTAAATTAAATCGTTCTTTTCAAAAAAAAAAGTGTTAAATTAAATCGTTTATTTACGTATAATAATTATTAACCGACTAATTATTTTGATAATTAGGTAAGTGACAATGGAGGTGCCATGATGTCAATCAAATGTTTTACGAATTTGAACCGCTACATTTGAATATTATGGTCCTGTCAAGTTCAGCTCCAAGCAGCCCTAAACAGCTCCAAGCAGTCCCAAGCAACTCAAGCAGTTTACTTCATCCGACTTAAATTTTTTTGAAAAAAAATAAAATGTTTTGAAATTTACGTACTAAAGATGTTATTTTAATTGTTGTAATGAAATATTGTTCATTTGAATTTGTCTAATTACATTTATACCACATACGAATATTCATCTATAAATAATAAAATAATTCAAGCAGCTCCAAACAGCACCAAACAGATCCAAACAATTTTAGCAGCTCCAAACAGATGAATTTGACGGCGCCATAGATATAATAACTCCAATATTACAAATAAATATATACTCATCAATCATAAAAAGAGTTTGGCCAATATTCCACACAACGAAAGCTAAATTCACTATTTCTTCCTTCTGCTTCTTCTCAGAAACTGCAAGGTACAGAGATTTTCCTCATTTTCTTGTTCCCATGATCATAAATAGCATTATGATCCAAAAATGCATTTGCAATTCCTACACGACATCTACGAGAAAAGAACCTTTGTTTTCATCTTCATCAGGAAACTCGTTCTCTAAATGATTAATTCTTAGTTAATTTGTTATGTTAACTTAAGCGCCAGCGGATTTATAAATTAATATTATGATAGCGATAGCACAAATTGAAGAAAGAAACTTTTTTTCACAAATCTATCCGATAGATTTTAGGGTAGGCGTCACTCTGTCTGAGCCTTATCAAAAATCTACCGCTGAATTTAGGTACGTACGTATAGAACAACTTTGTCTCACCTTATATATCGACATTAACAAGATTGAAAATTGCATGATATGAACACTCTTAATATTATTATCTTCAATCATCCCTAATTTCTATGTAGTTTTCTTGATGGTGCGTTAAACGAATTTTGTTTCTTCATTAAGATCCTATCCACTTCACTTTATTCTCGATACTTTTATTATTTTTCTCACAGAATCAATACGTTTCGCCAATTTGGTTAAGTTTAAATTAGCTGAAGTGAACAGGGTTTAATTACTCTTTGCATTAATCTTTCTTACCTATCCATCAATTAAAATTGAAATAAGATGGTTTTTTTGGGGGGTTTTCATAGTACAAGAACATAGAACAAAAAAAGTCCTAGTCACGAACGATTGAACATGACATACCTTCGACATCACAAAGTACAAGGGCCTCCAAGTCAAGAATAACTCGAGAATTTATGGACCCTTTTTGTTTTTGCTTCGAATTTTTTGTTTTTGGTCTCTGTATTTATCGGCATTCGGCAAGGAACGTGATCAAGAAAAAAGAAAAAGGTTCGAACACATTTAAACACTACTTCTCCTTTGGAAGGTCCTTTTTTTTCCTCTTTTTGCTTTCATTTTTTATGGGAGGTGGGAAGTTGAAGGACCTCCCTCTTTTTATGTTACTTTCTTTTTTTGAAAAAGAAAAAAAAACTCATATTATTTTTTATCACAATATTTTGATTTTTGATATAAAATAAAAATGTATAAAAATATTATTAGTTTTCAATCACATAAGTAGGGTAGATCTCTGTATAGTCTTGTCTAATTCAGTTTATTCTCAATACTTTTAGCAACTTTCAGTTCAGTTCAACGACTTAATTTTAACATTTTAATTTTTTCAGCATTATTTAGTTTAGCTCAGCAATTTTCGGTTTTGTATAGCACCATCAATTCAATATACACCCTTTGTCCCAACCAAAATCTGCAATTTGACTATTCACTTAAACAAACTTGCCTAATTTTGACTTTGCAATTGAATTGGTATACAACATTTAATATTGGATCTGTAACATCTACATTGTTAAAGAAATTTTTATAACTTATATCTAACTGATATTAGAGATATTGATGGTGAAACATTTTCTAACTAAAATGTGTAAATTTTGGTGGGACAGAGAAAGTAGTTCATATTCGTTCAAATTGACCTAAGTTAAGAACAGTAATAGACTGGTGTATTCTCACAATTCACCAGACAGACATGTTAAATAGTAATTTTCGACAAACAATCACTACCGCTTATGATAATATAAATTCCTAGATCCGAAAGTGGTTAACAATCAAACCAAATTTACATTTTGAGAAAATAAGGACAGTGTCTTTCCATGGTAGTGTAAAAAGTGCGTGACAATGTAAACGGATGTTGTATGGTTAGGCCACAAAGATAAAATAAATAAAACTTTGTTTTATAGTCTCGAGGAGCAAAAGGCCTCGAATTTGATGCCTGCGCTTCTTGTCGGAGCAGTAGAAATCTTGCATTCAATAACATTTCTGCAACTAACTCATTGATACCGATGGTTAATTATTTGTGGAGAAGCCAATTAAAGAAATAATGTTGGAAATCTAATTTTAAAAAAATTGATCCAAATTTATGAAATGATGAACATCTAATAAGGACTGTCCAAATTTATGAATGCTTTCTTTACTTCAAATAGCAAAATTAGTTGACATCACGTAGTTCAATTATTACTGTGAGACAGAATTAAGTTGATTTAAACTAATATTGAACAGGATCATCATCTACCAATAATTAAAACTGAAAATAAGCCGATATAGACAAGTCTTCATTTCCATCAGTATTAAAATGAAAACTGGAGAGTTGAAAATGGATATAATTGGGTGTATTACTCATTTTATAAGTAAAAATCATTATTTGTTCAAAAATGGTCCAAATAAAGAACCTAATCACCGGCACCGCAGCAGAATGTAAAAGCGCTCAATTTTTTTAAGTACACTTCCATAAACACACTCATAATGATTAAATACGAGTAAAATTACCACACAATTTTAAATCCGACTCTTAGAAAATGGTAAAGGGCGAGATTTTATTAGAAATCACTTAAATTATTACCTTGTTTATAAGAAAAAATAAAGAGAAAAGTGCTTATATAACCCTCATTTTTAAATTATGTGCAAATATAATCTCCATTTCTTAAAATGTGCAATTATAACTCTGATTATAATTTTATTGAAATTTTATAGTAAAAAAATTCATTAAAATATAAAAAGACTATACAACCCTTATGGATTTAAAGAGGTAAATGACTTTTTTTGGTTAATCGGATTTAACAAATATGTGATAATTATTCGCTCTTCTCTCTGCAACTTGGCTGAATCTTTTCTTGGCTCCGACATGCAAAGATCTAGTTTTTCTGCATTTCCCCTGGTTCCCGGTTCTTTCTATCAGATAACACCCTAATATTGAGGATAGTTTTGTCATTTCAAGTGATTAAATAGTCATAAATTACAGTAAACACAAGTCAACCATTGCAAGGTTATAACTTTTTGAAATCAAAGCCAATTCAGGGTTATAATAGCACATCCTAAGAACTGAGGGTTATATTTATACTTAATCAAGAACTCGGGTTATCTATGCATTTTACCCAAAATAAAAACTAAAATATATTTCCAAAATTTTCCTCTTCTCATAGTCTAATACATTTTATAATAAAAAATTCCTCTATAATGTATTTATAGATTATAAGAGTAACATGTTGAATGATAAATCTGTTCATTTTAACTTATTATCAAAAATTTTAATATTTTTCAGCTTAATTCAACGCAGATTCAATAATTTTCATCTTCACTCAACTCAGTTCAGTCCAGTTCCGTTTTTATCCCATATTCAACAATTATGTATTTATTTATTTTGACAATGTTGATCAAGTTTAGTTTATTCAAAAACAAATGCAAGTGTTGAGGTCCAATATCGAAACCGTACAAAACAGCAATCTTCTCATTAAATGCGCTTTCGTTACTAAGAGAGACAGACATCCACTGTTCAATCTGTGTCCACACACACATTTTCCCCCAAAAACCAAAATCTTGGTCTCTCTCCGATTATATAAACCTCGGATTATCATTTCCGTTGGTTCTTGTCCCTTTCCCCCTCAGACAACATGATTTCCGCTTCACTCTGATTTCACTGTTCTCCTTTTTCCGGCGAAGGAGGATGAGCTCCGACGGCGGCGCTGCTGCGGTGGTGGTCCGAGATTCCGGCCAAATTATGGAGATTCGTTTCGATTTGGGGATCTCTCGGAGGAAAGAAGAAGGCGGTGGTGTTACTGTGAGTACTGGGCACTCTTTGCGGATCGGTTTGTTGTTCCTCTGCTGCGGTGGCGCTGTCAGTTGACGGCGGCGGACGCGGTGGTGCGGATGGAAGAGAGTGATATTGGCGGGCCGGCTCAATCTAGCTATGTTTTCATTATTAATCTTAGTATGATGATATTTGATAATATATTATCAATCATTAATTCATAATGATTTTCTGTGTTAATCTTCTTGCTGTTTGATTTCACGTATATTTTTATTTTCTCCATTACTTTACTGCTTGAAATTGTGGGAAAAATATAATATTTGGTTTTTGGGGTTGAGGAGCTAGCTTGAATCTGGCTTTTTATTTGGTTAATTTCAATTGCTTTTGTATTAAAGTATAAATTGTTGTAATTTTTTATTGAAATTACGATATTTTTTATCCATTTTTAAAAAATTTACAAGATGGCGTCATTAAAATTGGCCATTTTTTAAATTTGTCTGATTTTTGTCCGTTGCCTGGGTTTTAGCAAATTTGACGAGTCGCATTTGTTCATTGAAAGTTACAGTTCTGTTATCGATGCACAGTGTTTTTCTGCCACTTTTGGCAAAATCGGACGCTTTTGGCCTCAATCAATCTTATCGCCCGCTGTCAAAAATAGTAAAATTAAAATTGGCGGTGATTTCTGGCAACAAGAGAAAAGCTACATGTGGGTTGCAAAGTGTACGTAACGTGTGAATTTGATGTTTGAGTAGTGTGATGCTGTGAAGACTGATCAATGAGTGTTATAGCACTCTATCGATGAATTTGGAGGTGGTTGGTGTCAGTATACTCCATCCGTTCTAGTCGAAACTGAAAAGAGAAAATAAAAATTAAATTAAAAAGTGTGAAGCGTACAGTATAGATTGAATTTTAGTGTAACTTAAATAATGTACTGCAATTGTATTGATGAGTGTTGTGTAGTATTGTATTTGATTGATTCGGTGTCATGTTGTATGATTCGCAGATCTTGTACTGAAAATGACTTTTCATGCGTTGATTTTATTTATTTATTTTTAATTCAAATCACACCAATGTAAAGATGAAATTTATGAGTTCACCACACCCAAAACAGTATTAATTGGCCCGAATAAACTCCACAAATTTAGATAGCTTATGAATTTGGAGTAGTGTACAATGCAATGTCTAAATATAAGTCTCCTCCAAATCTGATAGTCGTAGTTATTGAGAATTATCTGTACATGAGTCTAACGGGACATTCTCTACGATTATAATTCGCGGTAACAGTATATTTAAAACATATATCTAAATAAGGGTAAAGAATAGTGGTGTAACAAGCATTCTGTTTGCAAATCCCAGTCTGATAAGCTGATTGTGAGCTGGCTACAAGACCGTAATGATGCCCCAAACACTATGATTACTTCTTACTCGGTCTCATTTGCAAGTATGACTTCCCAATCTGTTCACTCGGTGTCAAGACGTATGGTGATTTGCACAACTGCAACAATTAGAAATATCAAAAAATTCTCTTCATCCGTAGTCTACTAACATCTCTGAAAAACATTACGTACTAATAATTATAAAAACTCACCTAAACTAAACTAAATTGTATGTTACAATAAATCTACCAATACTAATGCTTATGCACCTATTGATACATCATCAAAATTTGATAGAGTCAATTGAGTAATTAAAAAAACAGTAGTAAGAAGAGCACTTGAATAATTGGGGCTAGAAATGGGCCATTATTTGGGCTGAAATCTGGCAGCACCCAAATTCAGTCCACCTGAGGATCAGCCTTATAATCTCATTTTAAATGGATAGTAATTGACGGTAATAAAACTCAGTATAAGTAAAAAACTTCATCCAAGTTGACCGGCGACTTACCTCTCTCAGTTCTGAAAGTCTTTCCTCCTAATTATAATTTTTTTTTTTCAGTATAATTGCTGTCAATAGGGACTACTGGTTGCTATTTTCCATTACTGCATTACAGCAGCACCATTCAAATATGTAATGTTAGGTCCAAGCTATTAATAGTATCCCAAAATCGTTCCAGATTTGCTATTATAAATTGAATGCCCATACCAATACACCATTTATAGTTTATAGCTAAAGCATGGCTAAGCTTGCTGCTGCTTTCTTGGCTCTGTTCTTCCTGGCTGCCTCAAGTGAGTAAATGTTACTATTTTATTAACTTTTCTGGTTGTTAAATTGAAGTGTTACACGCACTCTGATTATGATTCGATATAGTAAATGAGTTTTACATTATTTTTTCCCCCTTATTTTTCAGGAATTTTAGATTCAGGTACAAACGGATTATGCAGATCCAAAAATACAGTTAAATCTCTGAAATACCCCTGTAAAAAAAAATTCTGAGGACAATTGGGTCATTTAACCACATTTTTAGACCTGCATAATCTATTTGGACCTGCACCTATCAGTCATTTTATTTTTTACTTAACTAAACTGAACGGTGTTGAATTAAATTGAAAAAATACGGAACATGAAAATAGTGATAATATAGTTAAATTAAGGTGGATAATTTCAACAAATCATATTTTATCTGATTTGAACTGAAACTATTTATAAAATGAAGAGAAAAATACATGTTATTGTATCTTAAGTTTGCAACGATCTTGTAGCGGTATCTTTTACAGCTGAAAACATGGCCTTGGTCAACGAACTCCTCCCCGATCTCACAAAGCTGGAGCCTCTTGATAGAGCAAACTACAAGCGTTGGGCGGAAAAGCTGCTGATCTTTTTAGAGCAGTTGGAGGATTGCGTTGTTGCTCGAATTTCTAAAATAAAATAAGCTTAGCCAGATCTGTGTCGGCGAGCCTGTATAAGGAGGTGTTTCCACAGATCTTATGCCGGAAAATGGGATCCAGCGGCGGTGTTGAGGCTGAAACCGATAGAAGCCACCGCAGAAAAGCTTCAGAGAGTACGGACAGCTCAAGTGCTAAAGATTCTCCATAATTCATTATAATTAGATGAATTATTGAGCTCGTCCATTTTTTTGAAAAGATCGCTGGACAACCCCGACAAGCAATCGGGAGTAATAGTGATACTTCAACCAATTCAGATTTTAACGATGTAAAAAATAGATAAGATAGGATAATTAATATTAGATATATAGATTTTTCAGATTCGAGATCATTATATGATTAATTAAATATATATTATGGATTTTTATAATGAATAGTGTAGTGTTGCCATTGACAACCTGCCTTATTTATTCAGCTCTAAAAAACAAAAGGCACATCCACATCCATAGGCTAGACACTCTCCCCATTCCCCACGTCTCGAAGTGCAGATCTCGCCGGAAAATGGAATCTGGCGGCGGTGCAGCGGCGGTGATGAGGCTGAAGCCGATAGAAGCCACCCCGGAAAGCTTCAAAGAGTACGGACAGGTGGTTGAGGCGAGCGGCGATGACGAAGCGTTCGGCCCTGCTGATGCTCAGCTCGACCTCAGCCATGGCACTCCTAGGTTAATCTTCTTTTCTTTCACCTCCACCAGTTATTTATTACACTGTAGAGTTACTAAATTTCTATATGCACTAAACTCGAGGGTTGTTATTATCATAACCACAGTGTTAATCAGTAGCGGATTTAGAAATTTATATTACCCTAGGCGGTAATGTAGAGAGCAACAGTGATGCTACAGTGATGCTTAATCGGAAATTACAATTTGTAGGTTTGTCCGATGGATTTGATGGCAGACTGGCGCCCTCAAATCTCATCTAACAAGAGATATTTTAATCTGTTCAAATTATTTTTGAATCTACATTAATAATATGGGTTTGCAACAATATCGTTGCAGGTCCATATTTTAAATGGAAATGAGTATTGAATAGAAATTATTATTGTATCCTTATAGCACAAAATTTAATTGAGTATCATGTAGTAAAATTTAATGGTAATTGATAGATACAGTCCAACATTACTTATGCAGTCCGTATGTGCATTTAAAGTTCCTAATATACCCTCATTTATGAGAACCACATTTACTTTTGAATAAATACTGAGGGTATTAATGACACTTCATGAATAAATACGGACTGCATAAGTAAATACAGACTGCATATAACAATGCCCAATTTAATTTACTCTAAAAATATGAATCTGCAAGAGTAAATCGAACCTATTTAAATACTCCGGGTTTTTATTTTTGTGAACAGGCTCTACATTATGAATGTTAAAGAGACGGGCCTCAAGTTTTCAAAAATCACCCATCATGCGAAAACTACTCAGTGTTTGGGTTCCATCGGCGCCGGCGTTTGGTACCTTGGAGTGGCGAAGCCGTCGGTTGTTGAAGAACAGAGTGGAGTTAATGGCACCGCCGAGGTTAGGAAATCGCGCTCCGGCCACTTCTACGTGCCTCCCGCCGTTGAAGATGTGCGCGCTTTCAGAATCTCCGGTGCCAAGTTTGTGAAGCTGAACCTCGGTACTTGGCATGCTGGTCCCTTGACTAAGGGTGGATCCATGGATTTCTACAATCTGGAGCTCACCGACACTAATGTGAGTTCATGTTTCGATTAATTACACTAACATTCATAAGTTCATAAGCAGCGAATGTTATGATTTGGACCCTGTCCGTTTTACCTAAACTCAACCGAACGAAATTAAGTTGATCTGAAATAAAAATACTGAAAGCGTTGATATTAAGATAAGGTGAATAGGATGTAATTCCAAATCTCAATTTGATAATATCTTTGACATATTTCACCAATAATTAATGTATTTTGAAAATTTAATACTTTAAAAATAGAATGCAAAAATTTGAATTTCCAATGTGGGCAGGTGGTGGATCATACAACACACTACTTTGACAAGAAGAACGGCGTGGCCTTTGTTTTGGATGAATAGAAACTACCTCTCCATGGGATTGTAGCAAAAATAATTCTTGTTTAAGTTGTGTTTCGTTCTTGAATAAGCAACCTTTTCCTATTGTATCGGGACTTCCTGCATGCCCGTGCTTGTAATTCATGTTTGATTAATAATGCAGTATTTGGTTGGATGAGTTTTTTGAAACTGAATTTTTAAAGTTTAGTTTTCCAAAAACTTGTTTGGTTCACGGAGTTTTTCAAAATTTTGTTTTTGGTCTCAAAATTCAGACTTGCAGAATCCTAAAAACAAATCAAAATTTTTGTTTCAGACTTAAAAAGTCCAACCCAACCAAACAAGGTTTCTGCGAAACCAGATTTTCAAAATTCCAAACAAAAATTCAAACTCTCAAAATTTCAAAATAAAAAGCATACTCTCAAAAATCTGACGAACCAAATGCACCCATGTTTTTATTGATTTCATCAAAGGATAATATGCAAGACAAATCTTGAAATTATCGGTGCATAAGTTAAATTCATTGAAAAAATAATTTGAAGAAATTCAGGTATATTTAGTTAACTATTGATTCTACTTATTATATAATAAATTTAACCCCAACTTACTTTAGTTTGATTTAATTCAATTCAATACAAAGCTCAAGAGAACAGACTCATATTCTCATCTTCGTATAGAAGTAGCTAATACTTCATCTGTTTCAACTTAAACTGCACATGTCCCTATTATTTAATCAAGTTTGAATATTCACAACATTCAAATTGGAGTAGCAATATAAATCAAATATGATCACATAAGATATTGTTGGATTCATTAAAACGTGTATTTTCATAATATTAAAATTGTATCATACATAACTCCACAAAAACGGATATTGATGGTTAAAAATATTTATAATCAATATAAAAAATTCAATTCGTGAAACTTGTGCCGGATGGAGTACCAACAATAAATGATTTGAAATGGTAAGATATTGAGAATATTACGTTTATTTGCAATGATTAACAGAGGTGATCATGATCAATTAACCAATAGAAAAGAAAAAGAAAAAAACAAACTTTGAACTAGAATGCTAATAATGCACAAAAACGATATCGAAGAGTAGGGTTTCATTTATTGCATTACGAGAGTAAGTCTGGACGGTCACGATTCCTTGTGCCAAACGCAGATCTCCGGTCCCGCCCACTATAGGGTACTCCCTGAACGGTTCATCGATCGGACGACCGCCGAGCATACTCGCCGTGCTTCCGTTCCACGCGCCGCCGCTGAACACCAGCGTCAGCACCGGAGCCGCCGCCACATCCTCTTTCGACATAAAAACGAACGGCCCTCTCGCATAGCCAATCACCTCTGAGTCGAACTCCGGTCCGGTTGTAAGCGGCGCATCGATCACTAAAACCAACCCGAAACTCGTCGGAGATGTGGCGGTAGTGCTCGCCTGAGCAACTTGCACCGCCGTGGTTCCGTTGCCGGAGAAAATGTTGTGGAAGTAGAAGCGCATTGTAGAGATCTTGGGTGGCTGATGAAGCTTCTGGAACCATCTGGCCACCGCTTCTGGGGTTCGATCTGCCGGACTGATGCCTCGGCAGGGTGCCATGGCGGTGATCATGATCATAACAGTCACGATTAATCTCATCTCCATGAATTATACTAATTCGTTAACAAGTTTTCAGTGCAAAATGTTTTCTCGATTCGGATCAGAATTACTAACACGACTTGCCTTTATAATATATGCGAATTTGCGATCGAGTTCATGTATAAATTGAAAACACGCAATAAAGTTGACAATTTGACATTGATTTGTTTTTTTTAACGTGTAAGCCATCTTTCTAGGCATATTATATGTCACCCCATTATTCTCTCTAGTTGACCTTAATACTTTTACTTCAAGTTAAATTAATTAATTCAATTTCAATAAAATATTACTTGATGAATTTTATTTTTCATTTAGATACATTAATTTTTGATTTATTTTTATTTAGTTCAGTTTAGATGATTCTTCTCAAATACTTAAGAGAATGGGATTTTAAGGCCATGTTTTTTGCAGCTTATAAGTAGAGTTGTCGAGTTCAATTTAAGAAAATTCAGTTTACTTTAGTTCAGCAAATTATATATAATTATGAAATTTAGGTAAATTTATACATAATGGTACAATTTTTCAATACATTATTATTCGCTCAATTTAATTCACTTTTGTACAATTCAATTAAGTTCAGTTCAGATCAATTCAGTAAGAAATAAACTCAGTTAAACAAGCTCTAAGTCTCTATAAGAGAATAAGGGCATATTCTCCACGACTTATTGTTGATGAACTGAATTTAACTAAATCTTCTATAACCAGGGACATCTTATCAGATCACTTGCTTGAAGTCTCAAATTATTTTGTAAAAAAGAGCCTCATTTTTTAGAAAATTTAAGATATAAATGTTGATATTTTAATAATCTAAACTATTTTTATTGATATTATTTTTAGAACGTAAATGTTTAAATTTGAAAATATTAATAAGTATAAGTAAATGTGATTTTATTTAATATTTATAAAATTTAGGACTCCGGCTTTTATATTTTTCTTCCTGCCTCAATACTCTTAGCACCGACACGGGATCTTAATTATTTCCACCCCACCGCCCAAATTCATACCCGAATACCTTCAAGAACCATCCCCAATCTGCAAATTTATCAGATTTGCAAGTGCAATAAACAGGGTGACTCAAATTTCCGCCGGCAATATAATACTTTCCATTTATTCGTAATTTTCCGCCACCAATCTGGATTTTTGGTGAACCCTCAGCATCACAAAAAGTTGACATTAAAACTGGTAATATACAATTGATTTCAAAAAAGTTAGAAATGTGAAATGGTCTCCAATAATTACGATCTTTAAAATTGTTGCAGAACCACATTAGGACGTTACTATATATCTGCATATATACTTGCAGTGGACTTTTTTTCCCTTTCGAGAAAAATGCATGCAGTGGACTTTACTTGTTCATCTGAACGTGGCTATTAATTTATATGGTCTAAAAATTGGTAGCTTAAATTCGAAACAATAAGGGATCTCTTTCAATTCATGACAGTACCTGAACACTAGCTTTTCCAAACTCGGTAGCTGATCATCAGAAGCAGTCCACCTATGTAGTGTATCGCAACTTTTGAACTCCAAGATCCTAAGCATTGAGAATTCCCCTTCTTCCATCTCTAATTTGTTATCTGAAAAAATACATGCGTTTAAGCTTGAGAACCTCGAGCTTGGGAAGTTTCCCGATGGCGGCAATGTCTTTCCTGCACAGCTCTATCCTCTCCAGTTTGATTTTCCTAAGATTTTCTGTTGCACGAAAGTCGCATTTAAGTCTATGTCCTCCACATATGGTAAGACATTCGAGTTGACTTAAGAACTCGGGAACCACAAACCTTTGGCACTCCAATCTAGAATTCAAACCGAATTCTAGAATTAGTAAAACCGAATGCGCCGCCTGAATTCAAACGATCTAGAATTCTCTTCCAATCTTCATTCTCCATTGCCGCTACAAGTCCAGCTACAATTACTGTTGTAAGTGGTAATCCCTTACATGCCTCTGCAATTTTCATCCCCAGCTCATGTTTCCAGCCTTCTATGTGGGCTAATTTAACCCTCAGGATCTCGAAACATTCATCATTTGTACGCAAGCGAAGTAAACAAGGTTGTTCAGCAATATCAAGAAGCCGACTTGTCACAATAATTCTACTATCAGTAGAATCATCTGGGAACGATGCTTCCAACTTCTCCAATACTTGAGGAGTCCATACATCATCTAACAAGATTAAATATCGCTTTCCTTTCAAACTGCGACGAAGCTTGTCTGCTATATCATCTTCAGCCAGGTCTGAATTAGTACAACTTCCATACAAATGAATTTGATTTAAGAGCTGAAGCATCAGTTTCTTCTTGTCAAACTCTTGAGACACGGGACACCACGCACGGACATGAAAGTGGTGAGTGACTGAAGGATGATTGAAGAGTTTCAAAGCGAAGGTAGTCTTGCCAATACCCGCCATTCCACATATTGGAACTACACGCAATTGTTTTGAACCTCTGATTAGACGATCCAGAATTGAAGTGACCTCATCATCTTGAAAACCAACAACTTCAGGGGCAATTCTCTGCTGAGGTTGATGTCCCAACATTGGAGCATGTACTGCGTTGCCATCATCAGAGATGTTTGCGAAACCACCAAAACTCAACTCCTTATTTGCCTTGGCCTGGCTGGTTTGAAGTTCAACCTGTTCTTGAAACACCTGAAATGCTTGTAGCAGATCTGAATGCTGCACGAGATCACTTTCATGAAGCGAGCAAATAAAAACTCCGGCATCACATATCAGAACTCCAATTTGGCACCTGGTTTTCTCATCAAAGCTTGCTAATCTCTGCTTGAGAGTAGTTCTAAAGAGCCTTAGCCTTCATAGTAAATTCTTGAGGGCGTCGTCATCAACCATGACTGATGGCGTGAGGCACAATTTTGAGGCTCTTAGAGCTTGTTTATATGACTGGTAAAGTTCAGGATGAGTAGCCATGGCATTCACTGCTGAACAATTTGATCCCACACCTTCACACCACTCATAATGATTAATATCATCACGATGCTTCAGAAAGACACGAGCTGCATCAACAACAATAGGTCGCAATTGAAGCAACAAACCATGCAGTTCAACACCAGTCTGTAGGGCAAAGCGTAGGAAATTCTCCATGAATCTTGTCTGTACTTCGAAGGCATCTATCCTTTTGAAGGCCTTTGTTTCATTGAAGGCTTTATAAGATCCTACACGCCTCGCAATCATTTCAACATTTGCTATACCTGTCAGAGTTAGAAAAGCAACTGTATTGTCCAACACGGTATGAGCCATGCTGAGTATATCATCCACCGACAGGAGACTTGCTTGATCGATGCAGTTTGACAATTCACCATCAACTTCTTTCCCTAAACAATGGACCTCAAACACGATTTCAGTTGTGATTCTCTGAAGAAGAAATAATCTTGAAACGAAATCCTCAATCCTTGTGAAGAGAGGGGATTTAATCAAATCAGAATCATCGCGTAAATTTCTTGAACAGATAAGCAGAAGTAGTTTCAGAGTCTCTAGCCCAATCAACAGCTCATATTTCTCACTGCAACCTGGCAACAATAGGACCTTCGAGTCCGGGCGCATCAAGACAGAATCAATAGAGGTAATAATGGAGGAGACTGCCATGTTCAAACTCAACAAAAGGCTGCCAATTTTCAGAAATATTGAACCTGGAGGGATAAACAAGGATTACATCACAAGCAAAAAAAAAAGTGAAGGGAAAAATGTATCTTAACACTAGTTGGTATGGCTTTTTTGGTCTTACCTTTGAGTTCATCATGTTCCTCTCAATTCTTCAGATGTCTGTCTTGAACATCTTGGTAAAGTGAGGAGGCTTGATTTGATGATTTTTCTTACTTTTGCAGATATTCTGAGAAGAAGTTGCATCCATTGAAAGGAGCTTGTTCTTACAGTTGCCATTGGGTCCCAGAATACACTAATGATTTTCCAAAATGCCAATTTTTCTCTTAGATTTTTTTTTATTTTTATTTTTGATGATGGTGAACTGAACACTTAATATAATTTACCCAAACTCTTTTTTTACTCTATATTAGTGTGAAACAGTTTGGATGCCTAGCTAGCAATGGTTTTCGGGATAATGATATCATCGATGAGCAATTCACTTTAACTATAAACTGAATTTAAATCTCCCTATCTTTCATGAATTTGATCAACCCCTGCAATTAAAAGTCGTGACAACAAAGTTCATCCAAACTGAATTCCCTCCACATTTCTGACATGAATTGAACACTCACATATTTACGATCAAGCATACCAGTACATGTGTACATGTCAATACATAAAAAGCTACATTCCAGTAGTGAATAAAGACTTGCGAAAAAACCCGCTTTTACATGAGTTCATGAGTTCGTGAAAGTTGTAAAATCTGAGCACAAATGAAACGTTTACCCAAACAAACCTATAAAGGTATAATTAGCATTGCTGGCAGAGTGTTGTAGACCTGAATCTCCTCAAGAGTTGTGCTAAATTTTCAGCAGATGAACCATATATACATTTAACTTTATACCCAGAAATTATTCTAGTTGACTAAGAAACTCGGGAACTACAATCTTGTTTAACACCTGAATACCCTGTACACTAGGTAGAATCAGACATTTCAGCCTACGGATGTTTGGGAACAGCCTCATTTGCTTTACCGTGCTGCTATCATCACAACAGAACACAACATAATGAAGAGTTTCTAACTCTAATAAACTAGACGAGTAATCAAAATTTTAATGGGCAAAGTAAAACAATCCCTAGTGCTGTAAATACGGAGATATTTCAGTTTTTGTAGTTTACAGATAGTTTCTGGAAATGAAACTAGTACAGGACCTACAGGTATACGAACAGTAAGTTGGGTTGAGATTAATAACCTTTTTTAATATGGAGAAAACTAGGTGCATTACTAAAAGCCTATAATGTCATGTACAGGGCAGTAAAGGTTTAAAAGATTAATTTTTTAAATCATTTACTGCTATATCACATCTTATTACTCCTCAAGAGAGATGGAAGGAGTGCCAAACAGTATTGATACCAAACGGTTCCTAAAAAACGTAGTTCTGGAAAATGTATACGGATTTACAGTTACTAAGCAAAGACTCAGCCTGAAAGCACTCAGCGCCCCTACACTCAAACCTACTGATAAAACGATAAAGTTTCCGATTTTCTGATAAAATTCCTTCTACATTATCAGAGACATGAATTAAACGTTAGTGTAGCTAGTCATAATTGAGATGTCAAGCAAAAACAACCACCAGGAAAATGTACATCTATCAACTCAAAGTTTCATATAAGTAATGACTAGTGATCGTTTCTTCCCAGAAAAAACTTCATTTGGTTCCACAATCGAATAAAGGATTAAGATTTAAGAGTAAACACAGCAACCTTTACTTTCAACTTATAACAAACACAGAACAATACTTTCAAAATAAGCTCCCTTTCTTTATTTCTTTCATGAACAATGCAAATTCGATACAATGTATAGCTAGAGCAACAACCATCCCACGCAAGATGCAACAAAACTAACACTGGGGGAAAATGGGATGGCCAGGCAGCATTAAAATACACAATAATAACAAAAACAGGAAGATCGCGATCACACCTGAATCAATGCTTGACATTGTTCAAGTACCACTGGTACGTCTCCACGAGCCCGTCCCTGAGCTCAACCTTCGGCTTCCACCCCAAAGCCTCAATCTTCGAATTATCCATGAGCTTCCTCGGCGTCCCATCAGGCTTGGAACTGTCCCAAACCAGCTCCCCTTTGAATCCCACCACCTCCTTAACCAACTCCGCCAGCTCCTTAATGCTCACCTCCTTCCCACTCCCCACATTCACATGCTCCAAATCACTGTAATTCTCCAACAAGAACACCACCGCGTCAGCCAAATCATCCACGTGAAGAAACTCCCTCAGCGGTGTCCCACTCCCCCAAACAACCACCTTCTCATCTCCATTCAACTTCGCGAAATGGAACCTCCTGAGCAGAGCTGGCAAAACGTGGGAGTTCTCTGGGTGGAAGTTATCATTCGGGCCGTATAAGTTCGTCGGCATAGCTGAAATCGCGTCGAAATTGAACTGCAACCGATACGCCTGGCACATTTTGATCCCGGAGATCTTAGCAATGGCGTACCACTCATTAGTCGGCTCGAGCGGGCCGGCGAGCAGCTCGGATTCCTTGATCGGCTGAGCCGCCAGCTTGGGGTAGATGCAGGATGAACCCAAAAAGATGAGCTTTTCAACGCCATTGGAGTAAGCGGAGGTGATGACGTTGGTCTGGATTTGGAGGTTGACGGTGATGAAGTCTGCGGGGTAGGTGGAGTTGGCGTGGATGCCGCCGACCTTTGCGGCGGAGAGGATGACGAACTGGGGTTTCTCGGCGGCGAAGAAGGCTGCGACTGCGGACTGGTCGGTGAGGTCGAGCTCGGAGTGGGTGCGGAGGAGGAGGTTGTGGTGGCCAAGGGAGTGGAGCTTGCGGACCACGGCGGATCCCACCAGGCCGCGGTGGCCGGCGACGTAGATTTTCGCGGATTTGTCGATCGCCATTTCCGGGTTTGGGATTGGGATGGGGATCTGAGGGTTTGCAGAGAGGGGGGATTTATTTTGGAGGGAGGGGAGAGTATAAAGGTAGCAAAGTGAGCTATAGTTGAGTGAATAGGTAGCAAAGTGGAAATATTAGTCTAAACTAATTTATTCTCAACATTTTAGCATTTTTCACTCCCATCCAATTTAGTTTAGCAGGTTTTAATTCAGTTTAAGGCACTGAGTTTATAAGTAGAGCAGTTTGGTTCAATTTAATTTAATTCAATTCAACTCAAATCAGTAAAAAAATAAGTTCAGACAAACAGATTCTAAGTATTTCTAGTACGAGTACTTTTCAATTTAGTTCAGCACATTTCAATTCTGAATTATAAGATCCAGAATTACTCTAGCATATATAGGAGAGACTTCCTAGAAGATGCTTCTTATGTCTTATTAGGACATATCTTTGTAATTTTACTAAATTAAATTCATAAAATGTAAATTAAATCAGCTAAAATTTTAAATATTTTCATCAAATATGTTTGACAATGTACTTTTGTTAAAGTAGTCTATTGGTAAATTAAAGAGAATAGACATTTACTTATAGGTTCCCCTAACCTCCAAGATCATAATTACACATTTACACATATTTAAAGAGAATTGAGCCCTAGTTATAGGCTTTGGAAGTCTCTTTGCATTTCTAGGATAAGGGAAGAATGGGTGTGAGAGATCTTCTCTTTGGAATCAAGTTAGTTTATGTTCCTGGGTATGAGATATTTCAAGGAAGAAAGATGTGATGCGGATCAAGTGGCAACAAACATATCATTTGAAAGGGAATATGGTAAACTCAAACTTGATTAGGTACTTGAAGGTATTGGTGCAATTTAAGGAAGAAATGGGAACAAGAATTAGGGCTTGTGTGGACCTAAAAGAGTAAATTATGCACTAAGAGAACCTATACGTAGTTCGGTATTCTACTCAACGTAATTCAAAATTTCAATGAAATGAAACTACCGCCCCTTGTAAGTTGGTTAGTTTCTCAAAAATCAAATAAGTTAAGGTCGTTATCGTATTTTTACACCTTATTTTGGACCGCAAAAGTAAAATACTAAATTGCATATAGTGACACTTATTTTAAAAGGAGTGGTGCGAAAAGAAAGATATTCCGTCTGACTACATATATAGTCCAAACTATTGCCAATATATATAGTGTAGTTTTTTGACAAGTGTTGTAAGTGCATCACCGGGTCTCTAAATTTAGAGTTGTGATACATGCAGGTCCATGTTTATTAATGCAGGTCCAAAATATAATATTTTGGGTGCACTAGCATAATTCAGGGCCACATATTGTGTTTTTCAGACCTACATTAACAAATATGGACCTGCATGTATAATTACTGTAAATTTAAGAACCCCAATTTTATTTGTTACTGTATATTTATTTTTATTTTTTAAAAAAATCAATTCGTACAGTGTAAATCTAAATGATTCTGATAAAGTGCGTAATTATAATCAATGATAAAATTAATAATTAATTAAGTATTTTTTATTAGGAACGGGTGTGACCATAATTATTTATAGGCTGGAGTAAAATAATAGTTTGTGTGACCTGTTTTATTTTTGTTTGTTTGTTGAGTTTTCATTTTGTTTGTTTTCCGGTATTTGAATAATCAATTCCAATAAAGATTATAGGTTAAACAATTCTGAGTTCCCGTAATTCATCAAACATAAATCAAATTTGCGGCAACTTTTCAAAGTCCTTATCCGCGGTCTACTGTGGTGTGGCGTCTTAACTGTGCCAATCCAAATTTCATCAAAGAAAAAGTGTTATTTTGAATATTTTAACTAACTTATTATACACAAACCATAATTATATAATTGTATAATTATACACAAACATAATTAATAGCATTCATAATGAAGTGCCCCTTTGCAGCAGAATCTGGGATTGACTAGCTATAGAGGGAGGAGGAAAAAAAATTGTGTTGGTTCATTGGAGCCCTCTGTTGTCTTAATATATTAATCCAATACAAGATCCACAGTCCAGCATAGGTCCAGTCAAGCTAAGGTAAATTATAGTCCACAGTCCAGTAAAGGGATTCAGCAATGGTCCAGTCAAGCTAAGGTAAATTACAGTCCACAGTCCACAGTAGTTCGGGTCAATTTTAGGCCCAATGAACCAACACTATTCTGTGCCAAGCTCGCGTTACCACAGAGCTCGGCAAACATGCTTATGGGGCGCACACTTATATAGTGATCATTCGCCTTTACATTTTCCGATGTGGGAATAGTGCCATCCCAAAATATGGACCCCACTCGCTTCCAGCCTTTTACGCGCTTCCTTCCTTGTAAACACGCGCTTTTCCAATTACCAACGCTTTTACGTTCAAACCGAATTCCTTCTTCACGCTTTCAGGTGGTGGAGTATTCTTCAGTAGCTTATTATAAAACGTTTGACTTTTTTCCTATTTTTTCTTTTTAATTGTTTTATGTTATTATAAGCATCCTTGGTTTAAGATTACAAATAATAGTAGTTCTAATAAAAATCACTGGCAGTGAATTATATTTATAACATGAGCAAAATTAAATAATTCATATTATAAATAGTAAATATTGTGTATAAAACTGAGCATAGAGTTGATCACGCAATTCAGTAATAATATCTTATATTTGTGTGTCCTAATACAAATAAAAAACTCTAATAATATATCAACATAGAACACAAAGCTATAATATTTTAACAATACAAAATATATTTAGTGGACTTTTCAGCACCCCTTGCTTGTCACTCAAAGCTGAAAAAATTGGATCCAGTAGATTTATCTATAACAATTTTTAGAATACATATTAGAATAGAATAGTTTGCTAGGAAGATGCTAATAAAGTTTAATGATGTTGGCTGAGAAGTGATCACGGACTAGTCAACATATAGTATGTGTTATTGGATAAATTTTTATAATGTGTTGATCATGTTACATCTCTCACTGTTTCTGAGTAGGATGCAGACAACGACACAACGTTTAGTAGAACGATCCGGAAAACGATTATAAAATTAGAGCGTTAAACTAATATTTTTAAGATTATAATTAACTAGATCTACTTAATCGAGTTCTTATTATGTCTGATTTCACCCTCTATCTACCATAACATCTTTTTTAGTTTAAATCAGAATAAGCATACTTATGATTATCTAGTGTTTTACCATTAGGATAATTCTTAACTCATAACACAAATGTGCAAGGTAATTTCATGCAAGTTGTAACATATCCAATCTAGACTTGATTAGGAAAGAGAGTGCACGATGTGATAAATATGAAATTAGAATGTTTAACACAATTTTAGGAGATATACCGTTAAACTGAGTTGAACGAAAAATTTATGTATCAAATATAATAGTTAGTATGACTAAATCATCTAAAAAAATTAAATCATACTTAATTATAAATAAACAAAATTACTGATTGAATTGGAAAAAACAAATACCACTAACAGATAAATGGGTGAGATACAGTGATCTATTGGATTTAAATGTTCATACTAGGAGTAATGATGAAGAATTGAAGATCATCATTCGGCCGTCAGAAAAGGGTCAGAGGGTTCAAGGTCAATGTCACGTCAACAGCCAAGTGGTTAAAACTAAGCCATGCCGTTTCACAGTTCCTTTACTGTTTCGAAGACCAGCAATTACTTTCTACCCGTAGCTTGGTTGGATTAGCCATCAAGTAGATGGAAAATGTACATATCAATCCATTCTATACTCCAGTATTTTGCATTTAAAATATTTACGATTTGTTATAAAAAATTATATAATATTGCAAAGTGAATGTTTGTAGCCGAATACTATTTTACTTTGCAAAAATTTATATATATCCGTCAAAGATATTATAGAAGGAATTACGGATTGAGCGGAGTGAAATATCGGACTGAATATATTCGTATCATTAGAGATATTATAGAAAGAATACAGATTATACGGAGAATTGAGCGGAGTAAAATATCAAACTGAATATATTCGTATTATTACAGCATAACACTAAACGGCTTATATCACTCTCTTCGTTGATTAAGGAGTGTGTATGACTATACACAATTTAATTTTTTAATTTTACAGTATAAGATACGGTTTGAATTTACAAACGTATCCTTAATTATATTATTTAATGACAAATTTAACAGTATATATTAAACAATATTATAATTTTAACCGTGTTTCGAAACACACGGAGTAAAATATCAGACTATATTTAGCCTTCGGATAAGTAAGCCACCGACTGGCACGGTTACAAATCGTCCACATCTTTTCAACTTTCACCATAACCTCCTTTTTACCCCCGTCTTTACAGTTCCCACTCTCCAACCAGTTACATTCATTTCTAGTATATATACTGTGCAAGCCAAAGGGTGATTGTTAAAATCCGATATCATTACTGTTAGGGTTTATTCATCCGATTAGCAGACTCTCATCACTGCAAAGTTCGTCCGTGTAACAGAGCATGAGGAGGACAAGGTGTTTTTTCGACATCAGCATTGGCGGCGATCTCGCCGGCCGCGTCGTGATGGAGCTCTACAACGACGTCGTTCCGAGGACCGCCGAGAATTTCCGTGCGCTCTGCACCGGAGAGAAAGGTGTTAGTCCTTTCTCCGGCGTTCCCCTGCACTACAAGGTCTGTGTATGATTTCTATGCTGCTTGATTTAC
Source organism: Sherardia arvensis (assembly GCA_948330725.1). Lineage (NCBI taxonomy): Eukaryota > Viridiplantae > Streptophyta > Magnoliopsida > Gentianales > Rubiaceae > Sherardia > Sherardia arvensis. The sequence goes on from OX415235.1 coordinate 50,525,254, forward strand.
ATGTTTTTGCTGCGCTTAGAGCTTGATTTTATTTTACTGTTTATGCATGTACACGATCACACAAATTTGCGTGTATGAGTAGCTTGTTTGCGGAAGTTCAGTTCTGATTTTACTGATTATGTTTAACTCATTGGCATTATATGTGTGTTTTGTTCTGATGGCGTTGATCCATTTCAGATTTCCGTTCTTAGAATGTGTTTATTGTGTTTTGAATCGGCTAGAATGTGTTTAGAAAGTGTTTATTGTGTTTTGAATTGGCTAAATAGGATGGTATGGATTGTTTAAGGAGAACTAGGATGGTATGGATCAAGCGTAAATTGGTGTTAATCGGTGCCTAAACTGCAAATCGGTGTCCTTAGCTCATTTCCACTAATGAGTATGCTGTGTTAACTCTGTTGGTGCTTTGGATGGTATAATTGCTGTGCAGGGGAGTCGCTTCCACAGAGTTATCAACAGAAGTAATGAAGAAGCTCTGCCACCTAAGCTGGCTGTGCCGTTAGTGGCTGGTGGTGATTTTGTCTCAGGCAATGGATTTGGCGGCGAGTCCATATATGGCCCGACGTTTGAAAATGAGAATTTTCTTAGGCATTGGGTGGAGGGGACTTTAGTGATGCATAATCTTAAGCGGCCAAACACAAACAGCTCCAGGTTTATAATCTTTGACGGTCAAGCACCCCATTTGGAGAGTGAAATGGTTGCATTCGGTCGTGTTGTCAAAGGAATGAGGGTGGTTAAAGAAATCATATCTGTTCCATCGGGAAAGGACCTTGCTCCGGGCGTTGAAGTGCTGATACAAAACTGCGGCGAGATTCTGGAGAATGAAGATGATGGTTTGTGTAACTTGTTTAAAGATGGCGATGTGTTCCCAGACTGGCCTGAGGACCTTGAGACTCATCCCGATGAAGTACAATGGTGGATTGATGCTGTTATGAACATCAAAGATATGGGAAACAAACATTTCAAGGTGATTTTACACCATTTGCCTTATTAGCTTATCTATAACTAGCTAGGTGGCCTAACTTTTTATGTGCAGGATGGTAACTTCACTATGGCATTGAAGAAGTACTGCAAAGCTATTCATTACCTGGATTGTGCACAAATAGATCAAGGTAGTTTTTCTGGTTTTCTATATGTGATTGGGTGTAAAAGTTATCGAATGAGATTTTCTAACTTTGTTAATTGTGTTCACAGCTACATATAGGAATGCCAAGTCTCTGATGCTTTCAAATCGCTCCGTAAGTTTCCAAACTGTACGAGTTTTTTGTAATTCTATTGAGATTATATATAACCCTCTTTCTTAACCAGGCGTGTAAACTGAAGTTGGGAGATCCTACCGGAGCGCATGATGATGCTAAAACAGCAACTGCATATGGCGAGGATAACGTCAGCATGGCCAAGGCTTTCTATCGCCAAGGACAGGTTGATAATCGACATCTCCACTCACTCGGGCAGTATCTAATTCGTTATTAAGTACTCTATTCTGTTTCTTATTCTATCAACCAATGTATGCTCTATTTTTCCCCTTCTCACAGGCATGCGTGGCCCTAGAAGAGCTGGATTCTGCTGTTAAATGCTTCAAGAGTGCTATAGATTTGAAGCCTAATGATGGTGAATACTCTTTGTTCAAATCTATTGAAAATTTATTATCATTACTATCTGTCTATATTAGGGAGATTAATTACTTTTTCTATTTATTTACAGCTATGATAAAGAGGGCACTTACAGCTGCAAGGAAGAAGGCAAGTGTGCTTTGTTATTGAATTTCGCAGCGATCACTTATTCAGATTCCTTTTGTTAATACACGTATGTAGCAGAATTCTCTTGTTTAACTTTGGTGCATTTGCAGAATGCTGATATATATAAGAAGGACGCAAAAACAGCGTTTTCAGGCTGGCTCGCGAAGTTTTAATAAACAGGTGTGTTAAACAAGGCCTTGGTGATTTCTTTCACTCTCATCTTATATTTTGTGATGTTAAATGGTAACACCGACTTAGAATTACCATTACCTTCATTCCATTACATCAAAACCAAAATCTTAACGTTCGCCTTGTGATTTTTTGACTGAATCTGTTTCCCTAAACGGTAGTGACTCTTCTGCAGGATACTGTACGAGCGCGGCTCTGAATTCCAAACCGCTTTTGAGTTTAGTGAAACTATTCTGAAATCGGAGTACATTTCGCTCGCCTTCTTGAACTAGTAAACTCTACCATAGCGAAGTTATTACAGTCGTTTTGATTTCCTGTTAAAAAGTTCAGCTAAGGCAGTGTAGTTGTTCTGCCTTAATCTAGCACATCTTTCTGTGTGGTACAAGTAATCAGTTGTATTCCGAAAATTTTGATTGCAACTAAGCAGGTTTGAAGAACTGCAAATATTGAAGTGTGATCCTTTTTCAGCAGATTTTAGGTGCCATGTTAAAAACTTTTTGCACTATTATTGGTGTCACACAGGTGAATCAAAAATTTTATTTTTCATTTTTTGAAAACAAATCAAATTTTTATTGATCATTAATATACGTGACTAGATATATTTACAATCAAATTAGATAATATAAAACCGATTTTGTGCGGTTTGAATTGGAACAGATAATAATTGAATTTATGTCTATACTCTATAGAAGATGTCTAGGAGTGATGATGAAGATCACTCAGCCGTCACAAAAGAGTCAGAGGGTTCAAGGTCAATGTCATGTCAAGTTGTCAACAGTCAATTGGTTTAAACTGAGCCATACCGTTTCACAGTTCATTTTTCTCCTTTTACTGTATCACAGTCACTCGAGCTAAAGTGAATGTTTTTGTTTTAATATAATTTATTCTAATATCATCGTGGAGCAATAATTTGCGCATTTCGCCCTCCTGAAAACCAACAGCTCTCTGACTTTTCCCGTCAACCGTTGACCGTCTTGTCAACGGATCCAGGCATGCTGCGTCAGCTCATTTCCAAAACGTCTCCGGCTGGTGAACGTTGACCGACGACAAACCCACCGGAACCGTGAACTTCTCTGTTGATCTCCGGCCAGTCGTTGGAGGACCGATTCAGGTACACACAATTCATCAAGTGAAAATTGAGAGACTTTGATGGAGCAAAAACAATAACTAAGTCACGTTTTTTTTGTTCATAGCTCTTTTCTGTTTTTTCCACCTGCTTTGAACCCTTAGAATTTAGCTATGTAATGTGTTTCATAGAGGGGTTTGAATGTCTGACCTTGGATATCCTATTCTTGGCTGCATATAATTTGTGTTTCATACTTGCTCTGGCTAACAATGTCAATTTTATCTATTATTTCGTTCAGCCGGGGCGATATCGAATCATGTAGAGTTTAGTCCACAACCCCTCTGGCACCATTGTTGTGATATATTTCGCCTATGTGTGTGGGAAGATAAAATTTGCAATTCAGATGGATGTTTTCAACCTGTTTCATTCTTTGATGATTAGTTGTAAATAATTGGAGAAAAATGATGCCTTTCCATCTCATACTAACTTGCATAACTAGAAGAGAAGTAGAAACAGAAATTTCTAAATGAATCAGAAGGATGTTTTTCGTTGATATTCATCTGATGGTTTCCATCACCATAAGCTTCTTAGTGATTTTTGTTAGGTAAGTTGGTCTGTATTCGGAATGTTCAAATGGATAGGAAATTAAAGGATCTACAATTTACTATACTAAAGGTCTAGAGAAGCGAAAACCTATGTTGATCTTTTTCTAAACTGAGAAAATATCAATTAATCATAGATACCGGTTTACTGCTTTTTTTGGGTGCATTTAGCTTTTGAGTATCTGGATTTAAGATCTATCATTCAGTTGTTTGCATTTGATTGATATTAACATCTGATTGGAAAAAGGGTGAAGTCACTGTGAATAGTTTCTCGTAGAAACTGATGTATATGATGTAAATGATCAAGTACGACGCTTCTAAGTTAGCATCAATTCATGTGGTTTCCTCCAAAATGAACATTAGTATGTCTTAGGGAAAGACAAACATGCACAACTGTCTATTAGAAAAGTCACCTCTAGTTGTCAAGTTGCCTAGTACAGTGTTTGCTGATATTAAAGTCAGTGTTTTATGAGTATTTTGCTAATATTAAAGTCCCCCCAACCCTACAGGCTACAAGTCCAGAACACTTAAGTTGATTCAGAACCATGATCAAAGACTTTCCCAAAGAGGCAAAGACAATCAGCCAGAGAGATTTTTGAGTAGAAGGTTCAGCATGGCCTCCTCCCTTATCACCTCAATCGATTCGATTTTGATGCGCATAGACCAGGAGCGCTTCCACTTTAAGTATGTCCTGGATATTTGTGCACTGAAGATCTGGCTAAGGAATCTGAAGGTGCTTCTCATTTTGAGAAAATCGGAGCTGCAGCAGATTAAGCGAAAGCAATCTTCAAGTCTCGCATCCCTTTTCTTCAGGATGAAAGGTACTATTGCAAGACTACTTCTTATGGATTATTATGATTCTTATTTGGAGGGGGAAGTCTTCCACAGTTTATGCAATGATGTAGATGTTGAATTGTCAAATGGAATGAACCAATCAAGGCACCTGTCGGGGAAGGATCTGCTAAGGATCTCCATCTGTAATCTGCGGAATTTGGCTGATTTGCGTACTTTGATCGATATGGAAATTTTTTCAAATTCGACAGCTGCGTTTGAAGTAAGAGATGCCTTTGAAGTGCACATAAGATTCATGACAAGTTTCCTGCAGTTTGGGATGCAGGCTTGTGTTGAAATGAAAGATTTGTTGTTTCACATTAAGCCTGTTGCTATCACTGCTGCTCGTTTCTTTATCAAAGACGATGCTGATCTCAAGTGGTATAAACATGTGGAATCAAAGTGTTCAGTAGTGAGTCAGATGACTGCTGATCCTCAAGTCTACCAGGTGTACTCCCAGGCACTATTAAAATCAGTATCACAGAATGTGGATGATGCCATTCTTGAGAGTTTCCTCGACTCTCTCATCTCACTCATGTGGGATATGATCCGTCGTTTGGATCTGGGTTTGTATTCCGTGAGTCAAGGTCAATTCAAAGTGGTGTATGAAGGGCTAAGATTCTGCAGAGCCATTTTAAAAAAGCATATTGAAGATGAGGAGATGGTGGGTCAAATTGGAGCCCTCATATGCAATGCAGGAGTATTGATTTGCTCCATTCATCAAGTAGACCCTGCACGGCTTTCAGATCTGATGCAAAGATTTGATACGTTTCAAGCACAAGTTGAGCTTAAAAATAACCCCCCCAAGGCAAATGAGTTGAGCTTTGGTGATTCCACAAATCTAGACGTTTCCAATGATTACAGTGAGAATGGCATTAGTTCAATCTTGAGCAGAACTCCTCAAATTGTTGGCTTTCAAGATGATGAAGTCGCTTCGATTTTGGATCGGCTTACCAGAGGATCTAAGCAATTGAGGATAGTCCCAATTTGTGGAATGGCGGGTCTAGGTAAGACTACTTTCGCTTTAAAGCTGTACAATCATCCTTCTGTTTTGCACCATTTTATGGCTCGAGCTCAGTGTGCCATTTCTCAAGTGCTGGACAAGAAGAAAGTGTTGCTTCAGCTCTTGAATCAAATCCAGTTTGAAGGGGATTACTCGGACTTGACTGAGGATGATTTAGCAGACCAGGTTCGTCGCAGTTTGAAGGGAAAGAGGTATTTAATTCTGTTAGATGATGTATGGACCCCTGAAGTATTCCAGAACTTGAGTGCTTCATTCCCAGATGATTCTACTGACAGTAGAATTATCATGACTAGTCGGAGTCTTGATATTGCTCAACAACCTCATATACTCCGCTTTCGTAATGATAATGAGGGCTTAGAGATACTGAAGGTGAAACTGATGCATGTTGTAGGCTGGAATCCTAAGATTGGGATGAAAATTGCAAGGTTATGCAAGGGGCTACCTCTTACACTTGTAATTGTAGCTGGACTTCTAGCAGCAACGAGGCAAGAGGGTTGGAACGGAATTCTGGATCAGTTAAGTTCAGGCTGTGTATCTGATTCAGAAAGTATGTTGGAGTTGAGTTTTAAGCTTTTGCCTGATTACTTAAAGCCGTGTTTCTTGTCTTTTGGTGCATTTAAGGAAGATGAAGAGGTTTCTGCAAAAAAGTTGATTCGGTTGTGGATGGCTGAAGGTTTTATACCGACTGCAGAAGATGTTGGGCAAGAGTACATGAAGAAGTTGATTGAAAGAAGTTTGGTTATGGCTTCTACATACAGATCCATAGGGGGCGTAAAAACTTGTCGGGTTCATGACTTACTGCATGATTTTTGTCTTAAAAAGGTGAAGCAAGAAAACTTCTTGCATCTGCTCCAAAAAAATTACAATGACCTTTCAAGTTTCAATGAGCCCTGCAACCTGCAGAGAATGGTTATTCGCTCGGATCCAACTCATTTTAAGGAGTCTGGATTATTCTGTCCTCGTGCACAGTCAATATTGTTTTTCTGCTCAGGAAATTGTTGGGAAGATCGTATAAGGTTGTCTGACATGTCCTTCATTGTTCAGACCTTTCCACTTCTCAAAATCTTGGATATAGCTCTTGTTCGTTTGATCAATGAGATTCCCACTGAAATTGAACTACTTAGTCGGCTGAGATACTTGTCGATCCAAACTGAAGTGTCTACCATTCCATCATCGATTGGTAAACTCCACAACTTGGAAACCTTGATTGCATTTTTTCCACTTCAGGGAATACCATCATTTCCGCACACTCTCTGGAATCTACAAAGATTGAAATATCTTGATAGTGATACTAGTTATTTTACTTTGCCCTCTGAAGGTGTTGAAAAATCCTCTAGCTTGACGGAGTTGCAAACCCTTAGTGGCGTTGAGTTTGATTTTGATGATGGAAACATGGAAAATCTATTGAGAAAGTTCCCATGTGTGCGTCGTCTGAAATGTAGAATCACTCCTAGTAAAAAAAGTTCGGATGAGTTTCAAAAGATTGTGGTTCCTGAGTTTCTGAGTCATCTGGAACTGCTTTCTATTCGTGGATATCGTAAACTCAAGTGTGAGTTTGGTTCAACAGAAAGTCTTAAAAGAGTGACACTGGAGGGCTTTAAATTCTCCAGGGAAGACATTGCAATCATTGGTAAATTACCTAACCTCGAGGTTCTCAAGTTACTTGATGCGCAATTTCAAGAGAGTACACTAGAGATGGAAGAAGAGGAATTCCCCAATCTTAGGGTCTTTGTAATAAGTGAGTATATTTCCTTATTAGATCCATTAGAGAGGTGGATAGCTTGTGACGATCAGCTACCTTGTTTGGTGAGGTTGGTGCTCATATGTCTTGAAGGATTACTGGAGATTCCTTCTTGTTTGGGGACTTGTGAAACGCTTGAGGAGATTGAAGTTATTCGGTGTTCATCCCCTGTGGAAAGCTTGGTCAGAGACATTGCAGAAGTACACACAGATTTTGGAAATTCAATTAAGCTTATCGTGTCAGATTTCGGGCAACGGTCTGAGTCCAAGTCCATGTACGAGTCCGAGTGATGCTTCAAGGAGAGACTTTGATCAATGGAGCATAACCAATTAGTAAGTCATCTGTTTTCCTAGTTGCTTTTACAGTTTGGAAGTCTGTACCATTTGTAGGAAAGTGGCATATCAAAGACGGGTTTGATTGTTTGATCTTGGATGTGTCATGTGTGTATCACTTGTTGTAAATGAATCTTACATATTTTTCTTTTCGTAATCATTCCCCTAAAAATCTACGCGTTTGGGTACATTTTCAATTTGCATTATAAGAACTGAAAGGGTTGAAATGTGATCTTTCTTTCTTTGATGTTCAGGCAGCAGATTTTAGGTTTCTTCTCTGTTTAGTAATTTGCAAATATTAGAGTCATTGTTTAGTAATTTTTAAGTCCCTCAACAACACTTAAGTTGATCCAAAACCATGATCAAAGACTTTCCCTTATAAGACAAACAGGCAGAAATTCATCAGTAAAAACTAAAAAGTTCAACATGGCTGCCTCCCTCATCACTTGTATTGATTCGATCTTGATGCGCATAGATCGAGGGCGCCTCAAATTTGATTATGTGAAGTGAAGATCTGGCTAAGGAACCTGAAGGTGCTTCTCATTTTGAGAAAGCAATCTTCAAGTCTCCAATCTCTCTTCTTCAGGATGAAAGGTATAATTGCAAGATTTCTTCTTCTGAAGCGTGTTGATCGAGTAATTTTGTATATAATTTAGGGAAACGAGTATATAATTCGGCTGATTTGCTTTCTCTGGTCAAAGAAGGTTCATTTTTTAATGTACGAGTGGCTGCCATTGAAGTAACTGCTACCTTTGAAGTACACATTGGCCCTGTCAAGTTCAACTGCTTGGAGCTGCTTGATAACTGTTAAAACTGCTTGGAGCTGCTTGGTGCTGCTTGGAACTGTTTGGATTATTTTATTATTTATGGATGAATATTCGTATGTGGTTTAAATGTAATTAGACAAGTTCAAATGAACAATATTTCATTAATAACAATTAAAATAACCTATTCAATACCTAAATTTCAAAACATTTTATTTCTTTCCGAAAAAAATCAAGTCGGATGAGGTAAGCTGCTTGAACTGCTTGGGGCTGCTTGGAGCTGATTGCAAGAACCTGAACTTGACAGGGCCATTGTATCCAAAATTCCAAACACTGGTCTGACTTATGACTACTCTTGAGTGATGCTTCAAGGAGAGACTTTGATTAATGGAGCCAAACCACAAAGTAAGTCATCTGTTGTCCCATTTGCATTTACAATTTGGCAGTTTATTTCATTTGTAAAACTTGGATAGAAGTGGCATGTCATGGTTTTTCTTATGTCTCTCATGAAGGTTTGAATGTCTGAACTTGGATCTTTATCAGTTGCTATGAATGAATCTTATTTCCTAATCATATATATATGTTATGGTAAATATTCTAGTTGCATTCAGATTCATAAAAACATTATATTTCATGTAGAATGGTGCATATATAAATACAGTGAAACAAATTTACAGATCAAAATTCTTTAAAAAATGTAATAAATAGTTCAATAAAAGCAAACAAATAATCTTAACTAATGCTAATTAAATCATTTGCAGACCGAATCCTGGAGCTGCTTAATTGGACGAGGTATTGACTTCACGGCACAGTCAACAACACTCGAGTGATTGGTTTGTAACTCTGTCAATTTATTTTATTTTACTTTTTGTAAAGAGATTTGAATCATGTTATAATTTTGTCGATTATTTTACTTCATTTTACCCAAAATTAACTACAATAAATTGTGAATTATGAGCATCATTTGCAAGTTGTCAAGTGCGTGTGGAGCACACCCCCTTTAACTTTTGCTTGCAATAATTGCAAATTATCATCAAACTCATTGTTTGGACTTTATCATCTCAAAAGTCCTGCAACACTTTGTGTAAGAAGTTCAAGCATGGCCTCCTCTGTTATCACCTCTATCAATACGATCTTGACGCGGATACATCGACGGCAGCGCCCCTCGTTTCCTGACGTGGGCAAATGCGAACTGAAGATCTGGCTAACGAATGTGAAGGTGCTTCTCATTTTGAGAAACTCCGAACTGCAGAAGGCCAAGCGAAAGCAATCCCTAAGTCTGGCATCTCTTCTCTTCAGGATCAAAGGTACCATTGCAACATTACTTCATCTCAAGGATTTTATGTATGAATCGTGGAGAGAAGTACTCCAGAGTTTAGGGAAAGAAGTAGATGTTGAATTGGCTAATGGCACGAGCCAGTCAAGGCTCCTGACGGCCAAGGATTGGCTAAGGATCTTGCGTTGTCTTCAGCGCAATTCGGTTGATTTGCGTACTCTGATCGATGGCTCTGCAAGTAATGGCTTTGCAGTGACGTATGCCTTTGAAGTGAGAGATGCCTTTGAAGCACACATGAGATTCATGACAAGTTTCCTGCAGTTTGGAATGCAGGCCTGTGCTGAACTTAAAGATGTGTTGTGTCACATTCAGCATATTGCTGTCGATGCAGCTCGTTTCTTTATCAAAGCCGATGATGATCTCAAGTGGTATAAACATGTGGAATCCAAGAGGTCAAGGATGGTTTGTGATCCTCAAGCCTACCAGGTATACTCTCAAGCACTGACAACCTCACAATCACAAAATGTGGATGATGTCGTTCTCCAGAATTTCCTCGACTCACTCATATCACTCTTGTGGGATATGCTCCGTTTCCGTTTGGTTTTCAGTAGTGAAGGTGAATTCAAAGTTCTGTATGAAAGGCTAAGACTCTGCAGAGCCATTCTGAAGAACATTGTCGAGGATGAGAAGATTGTGGATCAGATTGGAGCCCTCACGTGCGATGCAGGAGTGTTGATTTGCTCCATTCATCAGGCAGATCCCGTGCGGCTTTCTAATTTGCTCCAAAGATTTGATGCCTTTCAAGCGCAAGTTGAGCCTAAACCAAACCCTTCCAAGGCAAATGTGGAGTTGAGCTATGGTGATTCCACAAACCTAGGCGTTTCTAGTGATGGCATTAGTCCAGTGTTGAGCTGCAGTCCTCAAAATGTTGGCTTTCAAGATGATGAAGTCACTTTGATTTTGGATCGGCTTACCCGAGGATCAAAGCAGTTAACTATAATCCCAATATGTGGAATGGCAGGTCTAGGAAAGACTACTTTCGCTTTAAACCTGTACAATCATCCTTCTGTTTTGCAACATTTTCGGCCTCGAGCTCAGTGTGCCATTTCTCAAGAGCTGGACAAGAAGAAAGTTCTGCTTCAGATGTTGAATCAAATCCAGTTTAAAAGTGATTACTCGCACCTGGCTGAAGATGATTTAGCTGACCAGCTTCGTCGCAGTTTGAAGGGAAGAAGGTATTTAATTCTGTTAGATGATGTATGGACCCCTGAAGTATTTGAGAACTTGAGAGCATCATTCCCTGATGATTCTACTGCTAGTAGGATTATCTTGACTAGTCGGAGTCTTGATATTGGCCAACAACCTCATAAGCTTCGCTTTCGTAATGATAATGAGTGCTTAGAGATTCTGAAGGGAAAATTGATGCATAACAAAGGGTGGAATCTTGAGATTGGGATGAAAATTGCAAGGTTATGCAAGGGGCTACCTCTTACACTTGTAATTGTAGCTGGACTTCTAGCAGCAACGAGGCAAGAGGGTTGGAACGGAATTCTGGATCAGTTAAGTTCAGGCTGTGTATCTGATTCAGAAAGTATTTTGGAGTTGAGCTTCAAGCATCTGCCCGATTACTTAAAGCCATGCTTCTTATATTTTGGCGCCTTTCAGGAAGATGAAGAGGTCTCTGCAGAGAAGTTGATTCGGTTATGGATGGCTGAAGGTTTTTTACAGACTACAGAAGATGTAGGACAAGAGTACATGAAGAAGTTGATAGAAAGAAGTTTGGTTATGCCTTCTAAATACAGATCTATGGGGGGTGTAAAAACTTGTCGGGTTCACGACTTAGTACATGATTTTTGTCTGAAGAAAGTGAAGCAAGAAGGCTTCCTCCATGTGCTCCAGCAAAGGTATGACGAGCTTTCGGATTTCAATGAGCCCTGCATCATGCAGAGATTAGTTATTTGCTCAGATGCGACTCACTTTAAGGAGTCGAGGTTATTCTGTCCTCGTGCCCAGTCCTTGTCCCTTTTCCACTCAGCTTGGCCATGGAAAATGAGTATCAAGTTGTTTGATATGTCATTCATCATTCAGACATTTCCACTTCTCAAAGTGTTGGACATACTTGGTATTTATGTGGCTAGAGAAATTCCCAGTGAAATTGAACTCCTTAGTCGGCTGAGATACTTCTCAATCTGTAGTGCAATGTCTACCATTCCATCGTCGATTGGTAAGCTCTGCAACTTGGAAACTTTGATTGCACATAGTTTTTATAATTTACATCAGTTTCCACACACTCTCTGGAATCTACGAAGATTGATATATCTTGATGCTGGTTATTTTACTTTGTCCTCTGAAGATCTCGAAAACTCCTCCAGCTTGATGGAGTTGCAAACCCTTAAATGTATTCATTTTGATTTTGATGATGGAAACATGGAAAAGCTATTGAGAAAGTTCCCACTTTTACGTCGCTTGAAATGTACAATCACTCCTAGTAAAAAAAGTTCGGATGAGTTTCAAAAGATTGTGGTTCCTGAGTTTCTGAGTCATCTGGAACTGCTTTCTATTTATGGATATCATAAACTCAAGTGTGAGTTTGGTTCAACAGAAAGTCTTAAAAGAGTGACATTGGAGGGCTTTGAGTTCTCCAGGGAAGACATTGCAATCATTGGGAAACTACCTAACCTTGAGATTCTCAAGTTACTTGCTGCGCAATTTCAAGGGAATACACTAGAGATGGAAGAAGAGGAATTCCTCAAACTTAGGGTCTTCGTGATGCGTGAAAGTTCATTAGAGAGGTGGATAGCTTCTGACGATCAGCTACCTTGTTTGGTGAGGTTGTTGCTCGGAGATCTTGAGCGATTACAGGAAATTCCTTCTTGTTTGGGGACTCGTGAAACGCTTGAGGAGATTGAAGTCCTTGGGTGTTCATCTACTGTGGAAGGCTTGGTCAGAGACATCGAGGAAGTGCACGCAGATTATGGAAATTTCATCACAGTGCACATTGTATCTAAGGACCAGTAGGAGCCTGAATGATGCTTCAGGGAGAGACTTCGCCGGAGCCAAACCAGTTAGTAAGTCATCTGTTTCCCATTTTCAGATTCATAAAAACATGAATGGTGCATATATAAATACATAGTAACAAATTTATACAGATCAGAATTCTTTTAAAAAAATGAAATAAATAGTTCAACAAAAGCAAACAAATAATCTTAACTGATGCTATATAAATCATTTGCAGACCAAATCCTGGAGCTGCTTGGACGAGACATTTAGGTTCATGGTACAGTCCATCCGTGCATACTTGGTCCTCCTGAAAACCAGCAGCACTCTCACTTTCCCCTTCAGCGTTGACCGGCTGGTCAACGGGATCCAAGCATGCTGACTCAGCTCATTTCCCAAGACATCCCCCGGAACGACGTTCACCGACGACAAGTCCACCGCAATCGTGAACTTCTCCGTCGACCTCCGGCTAGTCGTGTCGCTCCAAATCGACGCCTCGCCGACTTTCATGTCTCTGTACAAGAACTCCACCCTGCCATCATCGTACTTGAACCTGCCGAAGTTTCTGTTCTTGATGCCAAAGTTTGCACGCATTCTGACGCTGAATGAAGCGTTTGTGGACAGCGATGAAACCTGGAAATTGTTTTCGTCGAAAGTGGCTGACCTGAGCCGGAATTTTGGAGTCGTCACCTTGAAGACCGCGAGTGACAAGACTAGTACGACGGTGATTAGAAGCACGGCGAAGATTGTGACGTTGGCGAAGCATTTCATGCGCTTTCTCCGGCGTTCTTGCCTGAGAGTCACCGTGGCGAGCTCCTCGTCGACCCGTCCGTACGGGTTGACGGCAGTTGCCGGTGTGCTAACCTTAAATTGCTGCCCGTTTGCTTCCATGAATTGAACTGTGTAGTATATGTCTTGAGGTGTTTGTTTTTTGTATATACTGATGAAGAAAATGTGACGAAGTATTTATAAAACTTATATTGGTGAAGAAGTTGTGTTTCTGGGTTGTTAATTTCTGGTCTAACATGAAGAAAATTAGTTTGAAACTTATATTGATAATGTTTGCGCGTTTGAAGGTGTCTAGAGGAACTTGAATATTCAACTCGATTGAGGGGTTTTTTTGTGCATCTTCATTCATTAGTTTGAAATTTACTCAATGAATATTATTATCTGATGTAATTTCTTGACTGTTTCAATGTAAAACTCGACGCCGTCCACGTTGAAATGAAGAAGAACATTCGAACGGTTTCCCGCTAATCTGAGAACTATTCAAATACGTATATCACAATGTCACATCCTCTTCAGAAATTGTTTCATGAAAAAGAAGAACGCATGCATAGAATACCGTCGAATATATAAATTTTAGGGTGTGTTTGGTTGGACAAGTTTTTGCAAAACTTGGACTATCCAAGTCCAGTTTTGTAAAAACTTGTTTGGTTCACCAAGTTCTCCAAAATCCAAACTTGCAAAATCCTAAAAACCAATCAAAGATTTTGTTTCATACTCACAAAATCAAACCAACCAAACAAGAATTTTGCAAAACCAAACTATCAAAATCCCAAACAAAAACCCAAACTCTCAAAAACCCAAAACAAAATCCAGACTCTCAAAAATATTGCGAACCAAACACACCCTTATATTCTGTTATTGTATGTAATTGAACTTATTAATGGTCAAACATTGACCCTGTCAACTTCAGATTATTTCTCAATAATCTCAACTAGAATAATCTCAGTTTAGCTGGAATAATTTCAGTTCAGCTGAAATAATCTCAGTTCAGTTGGAATAATCTCAGTTCAGCCAGAATAATCTCAGTTCAGCTGGAATAATCTCAGTTTAACCAGATTAATCTCACTTATATCAATTTTATTTAATATATCAATTTTTTTCTTTATTCAATTCGATATAATTCATTGATTAATTTAGTATAGTTAAATATAATTCAATATATTTCTACTCAATTTGATTGGATTTTCACAAATTCAATGTAATTTCCTTAAAAGAATGTATTTTATCATTTATCAAACATGATGCAAAATTTTTTATTATCGATTTATTTATTTATTTCATCTTATCTTAACTTGTGTAAATGAACCATATCCATAAAATAGGGAGTTATATTATTACTTCATACATATCGGATATTCATAAAATAAAATCAATTGCATCCACTACTATGAAGGGAGGCGGCGTGTTGCTAAAATCATATTCGGTGAGTTTCTTCCGAATTTCTCGTTCAATTTATTTTATTTTGAGAATTTCTTTCCGCACAAAAATATTATTTTACTCAAAACTATACCTCGATTATATTTCTATCGAAAAATACTGTTTTCCAATACTAAAATAATGGATAAAAATTAATACAAAAATAAATGTATTTAACTTTCTTAAAAGAAAAATATAGTAATCCATGAGTTTAAAGTGTGAAAGTTATAAATATATCCACCAATAAAATAGAGTATTCCTACTTAGATATAAATAAGCACTTGATATAATAAAAATAAGTAATTATTATATTATAATGAATTTATAAAATATTTATCATCTTTTATTATATTTTACAAAATTTTAATTCAAGTCAACACAAGAAATGATTTTAGTCACAATAATGTTAATTCAGTTGAAATAATCTCAGTCCAGTTATAATAATCTCAGTTCAGCTGGAATAATCTCAGTTCAGCCAGAATAATCTCATTTCAGTTAATCTCAGCCCAAGTTGACAGGGCCATACTAAGAAAAAATTACGATTAAATGAGACATTAAGGTGAATCGGAGGGAGTACATAATAATATCATCATGTAATATATTTTGGATTCTATGTAACATTCAATTTCTAAATATCAAGATCTTATTGTTCGTTATTGTATACTCTTTCGGTCCAATTCAAAGCGTCTTACTTGAATTTTCAAAGTCTGACAGAGACAATTTTGGCCATTAATTTCTTTTAGCTAATATATAAGACTATCATTATGTAATATATCGTTTGATTCATAATAACATGTATTTTTAATTAAATAAATTTTCAATATCATTTTGTAAATTTGAATGGAGATATTCGCGATCGAACTCTTCTCAACTTGACTTTGAAAAGTCAAACTAAACGTTCTGGCAGGATAAAGAGAGTATAATTTAAATTATTAATTGTCAAACATGTATTGAAAAAATAGTCAATTTAAAGAGGAACAATCAACGAGAATCAGATGGGTATAATAGAACGGAGGAAGTATAACCATCTAAAATCGAGATATTATTGAGTACTTCCTTCGCACATGTAATATTGCTACACTGCACTTATTTTAAATTGTTCCAATTGTAGTGTCACAATTTTAATAGTGGAAAATTTTAATAGCTTTCTTACTATTAATTTAGCGCAATGCTATTTGCAGGTTGTATTAGATTTTTGCAGTCCGCATAATTTTCAGGAAAGACGAATACACCCTCAATCAAGTGACTAAAGTTTGAACAAGATAAATTAATAAGGACAATCTTATCGGTTTCAATCAAAATACAGACTGCATTAGTAAAAAAATTCTGCAAATAGAAATTCCGTTAATTTACTCTTTCATAAATTTTAATTTCAACAACAAATGAGGCTGTTCATCCAACCCGAGGGGCCATAGAGAAAGGAAATGGAACCTTTTGCTTTGTGAGAGTGAGAGTCAGAAGAAGAGAACCAATTAGGGGTCTGTCTACTTTAGCCCACAAAGCCAGTGGAAGAATCAATTCCAGAAACCCGCATGGAAGAATAAAACGCAACCCAACAAAGATTTTCATTTTGCCTTTTTTCTCCTTTCTACAAAATTGCTTTGCTTAAATTATTATTATTATTGCTTCTGACTATTTATTATTGCTAATATTATATATGATTAGTGGTAGTAATTTTAAAATGATTACAAAATGTGCAGTGGCTCCGGTGAAAAAAGCTTTAGGAGAAATTATAGTAAATGATGAGACAAATATGCAAAAGCATCTTCAACCGTGTCATTCTTTCTTTTATTATTACTGGGAGTAAATAATACTAGTAGGCCATTGGGTCCACAACAGCAAAAGTGCGAATGGTTTTTGTCATTTTTATTCTTTGTTTTGGGTTTAGAGCAATGTGTGTTTAGTGCTGAAGTTAATATTACCATTTAAGTTCAAATTATTTCTGGTGTATCCAGTAAAATTCTATCATAAAATTGACTGATAATATGTGGAGTAGTTCACCGAACTTATATGCTGAAATGCAGATCATCATCTTTCAATGTAGGACAGCTTCCAACAATTGAGAAGAATAAGAGAATTCATAGCCAAGAATGTGTGAAAGAGTAAAGGAGAGTGACTAGAATCCCTAAACTAAGAAGAAGTTGCATTTTGTTCCCATTAGTGATGATCTCCTTTTGTTTTGCAATACAATGACAGCTAGTAAGATACCTGTACCTGTTATCTGAAAATGTGATTACTGATTCGATTAACTCTCGTTTGAGTTTCTTGATAAGCGTAAAGGCAAACATGTCTTAAAGATAGTATGGCGGAACAGTATGATTCATTCAACACTTTCAACATTTTTCAGTTCAACAGTTTATTATCCCACACAGTCAGCAACTTTCAGCATTTTTTCAGTTCGACGGTTCATTGTGTCACACAGTCAGAAACTTTCAGCATATTTCATTTTAGTTCAGCAAATTTTATATCATGCTGAGTGAAACATTGGACTTGCGTATATCACTTCAGCATAATACCGAGTTAATAGACTAGGATTTTCACTTACTCCAAAAAAGCATGTGTACTCCAAAAAAATTTCCACAAAATCAGAGTAAATAAAAGCGAATCCAAGCATTTAATTCCAAATGCAGCTCAATAAATGTGATCAAACCTTCGGAGCAGAGTCTAGTGACATCAAAATCTCCCTATTGTAGCTCAACCTGCATGCATTTGTCTTCGAAATAGTGGCGAGCATTAAGAGAGAGGTAGCCCCAAAGTACAAGCGACAATAAAAGAAGCCATAATCAATAATGCATTGTCAACAGAGATTGGAATGTGGAGAAGAAGAATGCATTGTCAAGTCTCTAGTAATTGGATTATCAAAAGGAACAAAACTAAATACGGGCGTTGCTGCCGTGACCCCTACTACTACTAATCTATTCTCCCAAAATGAAGCATGAAATACCTTTCACATCACCTAGTATTGCCCTTTGCTCTTTTACTTGCAACACTCAACCTACCCTGCTTATTTGTAGTCCGATGTTTACTTGTTTGATGCCCGTATATTATATATTCTCGATAATATTGAGATATACTAGAAATGTAGAACACTTAATAGAACCGATCAAAATAAGAATTATTGTGAAAACCATCTAGTAACTGTAGTAGTTTAGATGAAAATTTGACTAGTAAAATTATATTTAAGACGTATTTAACATGAACATCATATGTC
The DNA here is from genome assembly GCA_948330725.1 of Sherardia arvensis. NCBI lineage: Eukaryota > Viridiplantae > Streptophyta > Magnoliopsida > Gentianales > Rubiaceae > Sherardia > Sherardia arvensis. The sequence continues at coordinate 50,543,228 of OX415235.1, forward strand.
ATTTCAATATAAAATAAGGATCAATATGTCATTTCAAGATAAAAGATGGACGTCAAAAGGGAATATTTAGGTCATCAAATAGTCGTCCAATTCTAATTTCTATAATGTGTAAACATCTCCCACACAAGTGCTCCTCTGTCTCGGTTTGAATTCCACGAGAGAGAAAATTTGAGAATGTTATTAAAGATTATAAAATGAATGAAAAAGATTGAGTATAGAAAGAAGTATGTGAAATGGGTGGAGAAAAATTAACATTATCCTATTAAACAAGGAAAATGTGCATATTGAGATACGATAACCAAATTTAGTAAAGTTTGCGATCTATTACGAAATAAAAGAATTTTCACGATCAAAGTGACTGAAAGATTACATGAGACTTTTTGTGTTGATTAAGGGTTACAATGAAACTTTTCAATCGTGATTCGTGACTTATATGTTTGAAAACAAGAATTTTGAGGGTTTTTAAAATTTTAACCCCTGTTTTGTTCAAGATTTCCAAGTCCACTTCAAACTTCAGCTTTTATGACAAATGACATTTTTACCCTCATAAAACTTGATGTAAAATGCTTCCTCCGTTATCCTAACTGTAGCACACTTGAAAAAAATATATTATTTGACCGCATCATTTGATCGAACTTACATCAAATTTTATGATAAATAAAAGTGTGTTGTTATAGAAAAAATGAAGAAAGTATGATTTAATGGCAAACTTATCAGAATGGCATATTTTGAGATAAAATATTAATGGGATGAGGTTAATTTGACATTTTAAAAAATTTGATAATGTCACATGAAAGTTGATTAATGGTACGAGGCTAATTTGTATACTCTTTATCATATGTGACACCTCATTCACATGTGACATATTTTACATGATTTATCAACTGTAACTAAAATAATGTCAATATCTACTAATCTGAAAGTTATTATAACATGGCTTCATTTTCACAGCTGTAGTACACTGTGATGAGGGTAAAAACAAAAGTTAAAAAAGAGAAAATAGACTAGGCAATTTGGCCTGCCACATTTCACAGTGCTAGTTTTGCCAGTTCTGTAGGTGTGGTGCAGAAACAAAAGAGAAAATTTAGACCTAGGCTTAGCCTGTACCCTTCCTCTCTGTTTTCTTGTGAATGTGTGAAACTGTGATAGTTGTACAGTAGTTCCAAGTTTTGCACCCAAACCTGATGATCTGACCCTTTCTTGTCCCTCTCAATTTCTGACCTCCCAAATCACTTCCTCTGATTCTCACTCCCTCCCTCTCACTCACCCGACCCCGTTCAGTTGGACTGAAATTAACTGAACCTTAACATAATTAGTCGAGATTTGCTAAAATGTAACTGAAACTGTTTGTTGAAATGTACGGTTTCATTTGGAAAAAGCAAAATTTTATTAGAATAATCTATTCAGTTTAGTCGAAACTGCACGCTTTCTATTTTTAGATGTCGTAAATTAAATTATAAACTTTCTTTTTAAATTTTAATCTTCTTAAACAATAACCAGAAATGAAACTGAACTAGACATGCCTCACACACTATAGACCTCTTTGTTAAAGAAAAGAAAAGGAAAAAGAAGGATTGGACAAAAGTGGTGAGGTTGCACTTTTAAGGCCTCCCCCACTCTCCATTTGTTATTATTAAAACAGGCAAATGCTTCAAAAATGGACCCTTTATAAAGCACTCTTCACACTTCCCTCGTTCTCCTGTGCTCTCCTTGTGTTTTTGAGAAAAAGTAGGACTTTGGGAAAGCGCGAGCTAATAAAGCCTATAGGAGTGACAAAAAATGTGTTCTTGGTGAATGATCCTCTTCTTTTTGCTCACTGTTCAACGGCTATGGCTTCTGCTACCTGGCTCACTGTTGTTTTGGCCATTTTGCTGTTTTTTCCTGCACTCTGTTTCTCGTATGAAGCTAGGAATCCAGAAGGTTAGCCCCTTTTTGGAAATGGTGGAATAAAAATTGAATCTTGAGGATGTTTTTGTACTGTTTTCTGAACATGGTTTTTGTTTTGGTGTTTTGTTGGGATTTTAGTGGTGGCTTTGATTGGTATGAAGGATGCTTTCAATGACCCTAATGGAGTTTTCAGCAAATGGGATGAGGACTCTGTGGATCCCTGCAGCTGGTCTATGATAACTTGTTCTGATGATAATCTTGTTACTGGAATGTGAGTTTCGTTTAAAGTTTTGATTTTTCTGCATTTTGTAAATGTGGTTTGTGATATATTTTAAGTTTGAGAATTTTGATTGTTTTTAAATGTTTTTGTGGGATGAACAGAGGGGCTCCAAGTCAAGGTTTATCTGGGACTATATCTGGGATGATTGCTAATCTGACAAACCTTAAACAAGTGTAAGGATAAACAGTGTGTTAGGTTGTTTATTTATTTATTAATGAATTGGGGTTATAGACTAATAGTACAATGATGTTCTTGTAGGCTGTTCCAGAATAACAATATTTCAGGTCATATTCCACATGAGCTGGGAAATCTTACAAACCTTGAGACTTTGGATCTTTCATCTAATGAGTTATCTGGTTCTTTACCTGAATCTCTTGGCTCATTGAGCAACCTCCAGTATCTGTAAGTCCTAGCACATGTTCATTTTATTTTATAGGATTTGGATTTGCTAATATCAAATGTTTAGGCTGTTTTACTGATATTTTTTCTTGATTTGTGGTTTTTTGTCTTGAATTGTGTAGGAGGTTTAACAACAATACCTTATCTGGTGCTATTCCTCTGTCTTTAGCCAAAGTCTCCCATCTTACTTTCCTGTGAGTGTTGAATTTTTTCTCTTTTGAATTTGTGATATTGAAAGATTGTTTCCAAGCTGTGAATGCCTTGGTTTTGTTCTTACAAACTGAACTTTGACTTATCAGGGACTTGTCTTACAACAATTTAAGTGGTCCTGTTCCAAAGTTTCCAACAAGAGCTTTCAAGTAAGCATGCTCTCTTTGCTTGATTTTGGCAGATTGTTAAGAATTCATGTTTCTAGATTACTTAGGTTGATACCTGTTTTTTGAATTTGGGTAGCATTCTGGGTAATCCATTGATATGTGGGAACCACTCAGAGAAGACTTGTTCTGGATTCGCTAATCCCGGTTCACTTCCATTCTCCATCGATTCAACTCCAGGTAAACTAGAATTGATTAGTGCTTCTGTTAATTTTGTACACATTTTTTTGCATAAGGAGTTAATGAATTGCATCCACAATTTTTTAGGGAGATCACATAAGAAAAGATTAGCTATTGCACTCGGGATCAGCCTGAGCTTCGCTTGCATGTTGTTCTCGGCAATCGTGCTTCTGATTTGGCTTAGAAACAAGAAAAGAAACCGATCAGTCCTCAACATTAATGGTGAGTAAATTAATTTCAATTCGAGGAATCTTTTTTAGTGATTGGTGATGGTTTAGTTACTCTCAAACTCAAGCTCATGATCTTGAATTTGTTGTTGTAGATATGCAAGAACTGGACCTTGTTGGATTAGGCAATCTTAGAAGCTTTACATTTAAAGAGCTCCAACACGCCACAGATAATTTCAGCCCTAAGCACATTCTCGGTGCTGGGGGGTTTGGAAATGTCTACAAAGGGAAGATAGGGGACGGAACATTGGTGGCAGTAAAGCGGTTGAAGGATGTTACTGGCACTGCCGGGGAATCACAGTTTAGGACCGAACTAGAGCTGATCAGCTTAGCCGTTCACAGAAATTTGCTTCGGCTAATTGGATACTGTGATGCTCGAAACGAGAGGCTTCTCGTGTATCCATACATGTCCAACGGTAGCGTTGCATCGAGGCTACGAGGTTTGTATTTTTGCACTCATTGTTATTTGAGTTATTTTTTCAACTCTATGAATCTACTGCTGTTTAAATACTTAGTTCAGAGTGCAAGACAAACATCATCATTATAATTTGTTTTCTACTAACTTGTGTTTGGAGTTTGGACCACTGAACCCTCATCAGGGGGTCCTACTGAGAGTGCATCATAGTATGTTGAAAAAGGGACCATTTTGAATTCCTCCTGTTATTTTCCAGTTTCAGTTGAGGTTTGCTGGTTTCTAACCTGAACTCATCTTGGCATTTAGTTCTGTTTCCAGCAAGGAAAGATAGAGTGGTTGGATTTTGGTTTGATGATTTGAGTAAAAATATTTTCTTGTCATATATTCATGGCATTATTTGAAAAGAGGGTAGACATGGGATATGGTCCTTGAAAAACAGCATCTATGGAAGTCAAATTGCCTGAAATAAGGAACCCTAAGTATCTTATCGTTGTCTCGATTAACTAGATTTAATGGTAATCACTAATCACTATTCGAATTCTTGAAAAATGGCAGGAAAACCATCCCTGGATTGGAACACTAGAAAGAGAATCGCCATTGGCGCAGCAAGAGGCCTTGTCTATCTACACGAGCAATGTGATCCAAAGATAATACACCGGGATGTGAAGGCTGCCAATGTTCTTTTAGATGATTTTTACGAGGCTGTAGTTGGCGACTTTGGCCTGGCTAAGCTCCTTGACCACGCAGATTCACACGTCACCACTGCTGTTCGTGGCACTGTGGGCCATATCGCTCCTGAATACCTCTCAACCGGCCAGTCCTCTGAGAAAACCGACGTGTTTGGATTTGGCATTCTCCTAATAGAGCTCATAACTGGGATGAAAGCTCTTGAATTCGGGAAAACAGTAAGCCAGAAAGGAGCCATGCTTGAATGGGTACGCACTTACGCATATTCATTTTTGATAAACTTTTAGGCAGTTTTTTTCGAACAAACTCTTGATTGTTCGAAGTTGAAAATGCAATTTGTTTAGGTTAAGAAAGTTCAGCAAGAGAAGAATGTTGAGGTTCTAGTCGACAAGGAGTTGGGCACAAACTATGACAAGGTTGAGGTCGGGGAGATGCTCCAAGTTGCCATTCTCTGCACTCAATACCTCCCCTCCCACAGACCTAAGATGTCTGATGTGGTCAGAATGCTCGAGGGAGAAGGCCTGGCGGAGAAATGGGCAGCCTCCAACACCGGCATTTCCAAAACTAGCCCTCGTGTCAGGTCAATGGCATCGTCACATGACGAGGACTATGTGTTTGACCGCTCGGGTTCTGCTCCGATGTTTGAGATGTTTACAGATGAAGACTATGATGCTAATGCCATGGAGCTCTCAGGTCCAAGATAGCAGTGGATGCATGGCATTCTTGAATTCTAAGATTGAGGGTGGAACATAGGATGAACAACAAAATGTTGTGCTTTTGGCTTTTGGCTTTTGGGGGTTTTTTTTAACCCTGATTTGTATATATAGCTTAATTAGTAACCTATGATCCAAAATGCTAATTATATATTAAGTATATTAAAGCTTATTTAATCTTTTAATGTTGTTCATGTTTCCTATATAATTCCACTCTAGTTTGTATCACCTGATTTCACCATTTCAACTATTTTACTTTAAGTTGAAATGATTTACTATTGTTTAAATTTCAAACAAAATCAAAATGATGTGACAAAAGACATGCATTATAATGGAAAAACAAAAATGTGTAGTACTATTTTCAAAAATAAAATAGTCTGCATTCATCAGATGAGTGAAAGGTGATGTAAGGAGGATAGAACTTGGAAATTGGAATCACATGGCATGCTTTCCAAAAAGTAAAGCAAAAGATAAATTAAAAATTAAAAAGAAACCAAAGAAAAGTTTGATTTTTTTTTGCTAGACCAAAAGCAAGTCGAAAATATGCTATAGTACAAGGCATTTATTTTGTCACACTTAAAAAAATAAAATAAAAATGTAACCAAAAAACTAAATTGAACTAAAATTTATTGAACTAAATTGAAAAGAGAATAAACTGTTGAAATCACTGAAAATAAGATGAATTAAACATGATCTAAGCAAGTCACTATTTATTATGTCACAATCGATTATTTTCAACATATAATATAGATTATTATTACTAATCTATAAGTATATGAAATCTTATTAAACTTATTATAGAATATTAAAATTTCATAATATATAATCTTTTCAAGAGGAACTGACTCAATTGTTAAGAAAAATGATATGATAATATAGTAAAAGAATGACAAAAACACAATTTTAAAATGAAACGGAGAAAGTAAAAATAAATAAATAAAAAGACGGTCAGCAATTACCTGGGGAACGAAACAGAAACAGTAGTAGTACCGGCAGCGTGGGTAGCGCTTTCAATAGAGCCTTTCTGGCGCGTCACGCGATTCTTGCAGTTATCCATTCCGCTTTTAAAGCTTTTAACCGGCTTGCCTTCCGGTCTAATGGTTAGTTCAGTGTTTTCCCAGAATATGGAGGTGGTCAAGGTCAATACTCAATACATCACACAGTCTTTGCAATGATGCTCATCTTGACGAAATCCAAAGGTACTGTGTACAATTTTATTCTCTAAATTATTGTGATGTGTGACCATTTTCAATTTTAAATACTTTAGGTTACGTCACCATCTAAGTTATATTTATTAATTTCTTAATTAAATGATAATGTATAAATGATAAAACTTATCATAATCTCTCTGGAGTGAAAATCCATTTCCTATAAAATATAATCAAGTCAAGAAATTTCACTCCGTCAAAAAATTCATCAAGATATGAGATTTGAAGGGTAGTATTCTTTAATTTTCACTAAAATTAGAATAAAATCGTTATGTTGAATGATCTACAAGTATGGTTATATTTAACATTATATATTGATTTTTAAATATTGAATTTTCGTCACAAGTGAAATTGGTGATGATTTTATCAGAGATGGTTTGAAATTACAAACATGAAGTTTGCCACAACGAGATTAATGAAATGAGTGGTTTAAGAACAACGAAAGGAAAGTGTTAAGGAGTGGAAGATTGTTGAAGGAGCTATCCTCTATCTCATGTAGATTTGGTTTACATGATTAGAGGATTTTGGAGGAAGGAGAAACTAATGACCATAATTATGAAATTTAGAGTAATTTTTTGACATGTTTTACCCATCATCGTTGTCAATAACATTGTTCTAGAAACCCTGTTGGTTATCCCCACTATATCTCTCATGTTGCAAGCGATGTATGAATGTGCTACCGGTGACTCGCTGGAGCAACATTTGAGTGGTAATCACGAGAGCACAAAGTCATTCAATCAAATGGAGTGCAAGGTTATTAGACATTAATCAGTACTGTATGCTAATTTTGATCATAAATTCTGATGTTATCTTTCTTAATTTTAGATAACACTATTCGAATATAAAATTGTTAATGGTCATACAAATAAATTCTCATTTAATTTGTGTAAGTTTAAGGTGTTAACACTAGTATGTCTAACTCAATTAGTTTATTTCTAGTATTTAAATCAATAAAGATTTAAGTAAATAAAGAAAAATGTACACAACACTAATGATACAAGCAAGTAAGCTAACTATATTAACATAAACACAAACACTCAATTATAAATTCAAACAAACACAATAAAAGTACTCCTATCAAGATAAAAGACTAAAAAATAAACTTTATAAACACTTAATGAGAGAGTCTCATATAAGACTTTCTCAATTAATATAAAACAAAAATTAAGAATGAAATGGTGTAATAGGACTGTAATTCAAGGCAAGTTTACAACGCAAAGTCTCTAAAAAGTCCGACTTTCCTAAGTGTTATGGAACTACCACTATATATTTAAGGTCAAGTGATACTATTTTGTGTTAAAACATTGATAGTATCAAAGTGAACATATAGTAAAACATATTTTAATGCAAAAATTCATAAATTTACATTAAAATATTAATAAAATTCAAATAACAAATTTTACAGTTCAAATTAAAAAGTTCACTATATAAGTTAAAACGTATAAAGACTCTTATGGAAAGTCAGCAAAGTTGGACTTTCAGGAGATTTTCTCGGTTTACAAAAGGCCCGCCCCAGAGTAACCCAAACCCAACTCTATAAATTCACGTTCTTTCAAAATTCAGACAATTGTTTCACTTAGAAATTCAGTTTCAGAATTGGGTTTGATTCCATTGGTGAAATAGAATGTCAAACCATCCGCCCCCCTGTCCGATTCTCTGCGCCGCCTTCAATCAAGACAACAGGTACTTTACACAGTTCCCGAATCCCGACCCGCTTAATTGTTCATCAAAGACTCAATTTTGAATTGAAATTCTTCAATATATATATTGGCAGCTGTTTTGCAATCGGAACGAGGGATGGGTTCAGGTTATTTGATTGCAATACTGGCAAGCTTCTGTACGAAAGAGGTTCATTATTGTTTACTCAACTTGCTTTCAGCTGTTCATCATATTTTTTGAAGATTCTTAACTGAATGTTTATTTGTGTAGTTTTATTTTTCCCAACTGGGTTTTTCCAGTTTTGTGAGGAAGTTGGATAAAGTTTGAATTTTTGTTTACTGGTTAAAAAATACAGCCAGTGTTTTTAGCGTTTTTTCTGATGATTCGTTGACTGTTTGTAATAATGGTGTATGTTTTATGATGTTGCATCTGTTAGAGGAACAACTGTGATGCCTTTTGATGGTTTTATATGATGGAATTCAGTGGGTAGTGCAACTTCGTGTTTCATAGGCTTATTTTCTCCGTGTTTTATGACATGTTTTTTGAAAATTTGCTTTGCTAGCTATTGGAGCATTTACGGTGGTTGAAATGTTATTCAGCACAAGTCTGCTGGCTATTGTTGGCGCTGGTGAACAGGTTTGTTGCCATCTTCTGGGTCTCTTTTTTTTCCCGGGAAAGTGCTCCTTTTTTTCTGTAGTGATCTGAATGTGTGGTTATGTTCTTATGCTGCATTTGATTGTAACAGCCGTCATTGTCTCCTAGAAGACTGTGTTTGTTTGATACCGTTACTGGAAATGCTCTCCGAAAACTGAACTTTTTGACTTCAATACTTGCTGTGCGGATGAATAAGAAAAGGTACGTACTTTCACTTTTGGATCAACTTACACTGTATTTTAACTATTTTTAAGATAATAATAAAGGAAGCTGTAAAAATTTTGATTGAAATAATGTACACAGGGATCTTATCTTTCATTAGTGACCTATGCGTGCCTAAGTAAAATGCAGACAATACCTAAAAATAAATAAGAAATGGATAGGTAACTTGATTTCCAGTAAGTTCTCCGTGTGGGTTAACTAGAAAAGGGCATGACAATAGTAGAGGATTCGTCCGGCATTCCTTGTTTCTGTCGAGTGTATACTTAATATTTGTCTGGTTAAGTTTTTGACTACTTATGATGCTCACTGACGGATTAACTTTGCAAATGCAGATTGGTTGTTGTTTTACTTGAGAAGACTTACATATATGACATAAATAATCTCAAAATATTGGACACAATTGAAACAGTTCCAAATCCGAAGGGTAAGATCTTATAATCTCTTATGGATTATTTTTCCATTTTCTGAGTGATTCCCTAAACTTTGGTGTTAACACCATTTATCTATTTGAAATTTGTAACTCCCTGAAGCATATTTGATTCATGTATTTGGCTCTATTTTAAAATTTTATTTCTAATACTTTTTCCCCATCCTACTACATCCAGTTCAGTCATCAATCAGTTATAACCATAAATGTACATGAACACAATACTTTCTTTCAGTACTATATGTATTCCTCATCAGACACTGACAAATTATAAATGGATTCCATATACATTAAGTTTTCAGAATATGGCTCACACGAGGTTCACAAGAACAGGATTGATCAATGTACTAAAAAATGTTCAATTTTGTTCCCTGCACTTGAGTAATTTATTCACAATTTAAAGTTTTCTGTTAGGAAGGTTTATGTGTCTTATAATAGGCATACCACTAGAATACACCACTACAAATCAAATCATTTTTTTGTTCTTTTTTCATGACGGTGTCCTTGGATCAATGAGCAAGTACATATTAGTAGAATACTATTAATATATCCTTCGATTTTCATTTCAGGTGTCTGTGCATTTTCTCCAACTTTGGATGGATCCTTTTTGGCTCTTCCAGCTAGTATAACTAAGGGACTTGTTTTGGTCTACAATGTAATGGAATTGCAGTCTCATTGTGAGGTTGTGATCCTTGCCCTTTCTCCCACACTGTTAGATCTAATTTGGCTGTCATATATATCTTGACAAGTGATTGAGTCTTGGTATTCTATTAATCGGGCCATAAAATAGTAATGGGTACTCACCCACTTTTCTTAAAACATTTGAGACACGAGAGGACCTACATAGAATATACATACGTGCTTAACTGGTGTGATTTTTATGTGCATTTTGTGGGCATTAAATGTGTTTAGTAATTTTAAAGTGTATTGTTTGGGTAAAATTTGTATCGGAATGATGTATATTGACTATGTGGCTATATTCTGGCAAATACAGATAGATGCTCACCGCTCACCACTAGCTGCCATGGTCCTTTCTTTTGACGGAATGTACTTAGCTACAGCTTCGGAACAAGGAACCATCATCAGAATCCATCTAATTTCTAAAGGAACTAAGGTGAATTCGTCTCGACCTGTCTGACTGTTTCATAAATATATCAATGATGGAAGACAGAAAGTACCCTTTCTCCTTAATCCTTATGAGAGGATCAAAATGACGGTGTTTAATTTATCTATTTTTCAAACACTTGTATCTCCTACAATTGATTATACTCCCACTTAATTTCTTAGCAAATTCTGCCTATTGTATTCTGCTCTTGGCCATGGCCTAACTGCATTGCTCTTAACAGTCCTACAGCTTCAGAAGGGGCTCATATGCATCCAATATCTATTCCTTATCCTTTAGTCCATCTATTGATCTTGATCTTCCTGAACTTCTACTTGCTACAAGTTCTTCTGGTTCGACCCATGTTTTTTCTCTTCGTCTTGCTCTGAGTCACAGGTAAGAATGACTTTTACAACAATTCAGTGTATTGCATGTAGATGGCATTGTAAAATTACAGGATTGACTCATATATGCTGTTATTCTTCGTAAACATTAACAGAAGCAGGAGATCAACTAGCATTCTTGGATCCATAGTTCCTAATTCCGTGACTGAGGTTTTGGATCCTGCTCATCACCATGTACTTCATCATGCTGTTCCAGCTGGGATCAAAAGGTGCAGTTGATTAGATGTCCTTAAATAAGCATTTCCGGTCCTTTAAAATTTGCAATTTCAGTCAAAATCATTTGAAATTTCGGCAAGGGTTATATATGTTCTTTGCTCTGGTATTGATTACTTGAATTCAACCACATTTCAGTTTCAGATAGTAAAATTTGACGTCCTTGATATTTGTTATGATACAGTAATGCAGTGATCCGAAAGATGGAGATGGTTCGTGACAAATCTGTACCTGGAAATGGGGTTATAAGGTAACTTGATACTTCTGCCAGCACTCCTCTTTCATGTTTCTCTTGTAATTTCAGTTTAAACACGTTTGGCCATTTCCCTTTCTTAAAAAAGATGTAGAAATGGGACTTCAAGTATGACCGTCTAGTTTATGGATTGAGGGACTAGCGTAGGCTGAGAACATGTGGCGATATAATATTTTGACGATTATTCCATATGTTGTAGCATGTGTGCTTTATAATAGAGAATCTTAAAGTTTGACACGTTTCTTTTTGTAATGATTCGGCAACAGGGCTACAATATCGATGATCTGCTATGGTGGATACTTTCTGGAATATTGGTGCAGCATAAACCAGCAAAATGAGGTCTCGTGGACACTGGAAAGAGAGTTTAATCTTGTAAGCGGTGAAGCAGAAACAAGCACAAGTTCCAGCATCGGCGATTGAGGACTCGCCAATGCTCTCAGCCTATGTATATATAGCAACTGATCCTGATCGTGGACTTTACGTTATGTAGGTTAGATACAGCCACATAAAATTGCCAATCACCGGGTGAGAATTTGTAGGCAGATGTATATTGCTTGTATATATACAATGGCAGCTTATGAAAGCACCTTATAACAGTCTTTTCTACTTTCTGATTTTCTTCTTTTGGTGCGAAAAAATGAAAATGGCTAAAAGTGCACCATTTTTAATGGGGACTGCTTTGTTTGCGGTTAATATTGTATGCATTTTACAAAGATCCAAGCTGCTTGAGAAGTTGCTACTTCCAAAAACAAAGCAACAAATTTAAATGTGAAAATGATGAAAAGAAATCTATTTCTTGGGGCGTCCAATCCTGATGTCCAGATCCTGCACTTACCTAATCCCGATCATGAATATGCATCGGCCAACACATTATCAGGCACCGGCAGAACCGACACCTGCTGAGTCCCCGACCACTGGCTGTCTGGCTGTAGAATCCGGCCACCACAGAAACAGGAGCTGCAGGACCCTTCCTAGCGTTCTGATTGTTCATCCACATTATGACGAACTAACAGATGGTTTAAGAGATCAATTTGGCTAAGTTCTCCCAGACTATATGCATCACCACTTCATTTAAGTTCAGTTAAGCAAAATAATAAATCTGATAGTCAAATTATTATTCATTTTCGATGGCTCTAATCAACTTCAACAAAACTAAAAGAAGGGCCATTTAACAACTCACTGGTGAGATCAGCAATGCAGAGATCTTGGAGGAGGCCAGACTCTGCAGAAATTCAAATGCTGATGAAGGCGGTGAAAATGAAGACCCGAAGATGCATAAAAAACAAGGCCTAGTGAAAAGCTGCCATATTATTCGTAATATGATCGAGCGTGAAACGAAATTCAGATATAGAAGGGAGATATATAAGGATAGAAAGGAAAAGTGGGAAGAAGCTCCTTCAAATAGGATAAGACGAGGAAAATATAATAGGGTAGAGTTGTTTGTCATATGCTACGTGTATGCAATTATTTTATTGCTATAGGAAATGAAGAACAAAATAAAAAACACACCAAAATATATTGCAAACTAGAAGTAGTTAAGGACATTAGTATAACAAACAACAAGCTTTAGTTTAAATCTAGCCCCATAGTTGGAAAATTTGACATTACAAACAACTTTCATTATGGGACTTAAGAAAACCTGGCTGCAGCAATGCCACTTGAACATAATCAAGCCCGATAATCATAATTAACGAACATTAACTTGATCGAGGGCACGCGGCAGCTTATTTATAAGGGTTACTATAAATAATGTAATTCACACATTACATACATAACTGTCACTTGAAATTCAGAGTTACATTTCCCTGATAAGTGGCAGCCTGAAACAATTAGAAGATAGTATTTAATATTAATAAAAATCAATCAATAAAGGTCATTACTTGAAACAATGTATTTTTTCCTAACAAAAAAAAAGGATTATAGTTGTGTAGGAGAAACCGTTTTCTAACAAGTATATATTCATGCCTTCAACTATCTGTCAACAAGTTTTTAATTAGTAAATGCAAATAAATAAAGGAAATAATAATTAGTGTTACCCTAATTTGAGTGTAGTGTCTGAGAAATTATCTTCTGCAGATGGACCATCAGTCGAGATGCGGGTGATGTTGGACTCTGAAGATTGCCCTTCTTCAGTATTATCCGACTCAGATATCGTCACTGGCCTAGTGCCTTCACAGATCAGAGCCACCTAAAGTCACTTGAGCAGTTAAATAAAAATTTCAAAATTTACGTATTATCACACCCAACCCAATGAATAAGTTCACATACTTTCTGTTTCAACTGTATATTTTGTTCCATCAGCCCGGCAGTCTGCACAAAAACATTCGCGCAACTTAAAGAGACTCAATTTCAAGTCGATAACACACACACACACACACGCGCGCGCGCACACACACACACTTATTCAGAAAGAACTAAATATGAAACTTCTTGTTATGTTACCTTCTTGTGAAGGTTATCAATGTCAGCCATGAGTCGTTCCCCCTACAATATTTGTTACCGAACACTTAATTTCTGATGGATTCCCGAATTAAATAATAACAAAGAAATACAATTATTAAGTGTGCCTTGTAACTAAAGTTTCATTTGTGATACTATATTACCTTTATGTGAAGCACATGAGTGAGCTCAGCTTCAAGTTCTTCCTCCATCTGCAGCAGCTCCTCCATGCTAAGACCATCAAGTTCCTCACCCATCACGTTCCTTCTGTTTCATCCATACATACATATATTATCTTCTTCAAAGCTATTCATTACTTTTGGTGAGATTTTTCAGTGTACGTACCTCAAGATCCTAGACTCAAGAGCATTGTCAGCACTTTCCTTGCTTAAACTAATATGCCCCGAACTGTCGAGCTAAAGTTTATATGTACAAAAGAAAGAAAGGAAACTGTAGGTTTACATCAATTGATCAACTATTAAACATAGAAAGCCGCAATTGAGCAGAATAAAAATAAAATCAAGAACCTTGAGTTCAGGAGATGGTCCCTGATTTTTGTCCAGGTTTCTTGTTTGTGAATTGTACATCGCGATCACATCATCCATGCTGCATACAAACATATACATTATATACATATACTTTGCAAAGAGCATCGAGTGAACACATAATCTTTAGGAAGAGTATAATTATGTTAAATCTAACAAGTAAACAATGTTGCAATCAGCTGGTTAGATTTTAATGAAATAAACAAACAATCTTTTCACCAAATCCCAACTATTGTAAATGTTTAAATGTGCACTTGGCTTTCAGAGTAAATTATTGGCTCGATGTCTTTGCAAAACACAGGCAAAGTATTAGAAAGTCACCAAGCAATAGCACACGTTTAACAACTTCAAGCATAGCAGAAAGTAGTAACTCAGGACAGTAAAAACCAGGATTACAAAGCTACACAAGCATAGCTACTAGCCAACTCAGTTATTTTAGATGGGGGAAAAACTACTATTACTCAGTTTCATTATAAACATTCTCATTTTAATAAGTAGTGGTTATGTTTATCAAACCATTTAAACTGGAAAACCAAAACTCAAAGCACAAATAAGAATGAATTATTAAAAAAAAGAATCACATCTTCATCTAACCCACAAAACTGAAGCTAGATTAGTAAAATGAGCTTTGTTATGACATCAACCGAGCCTGAACCTCAGCTCACACTAAAGAGCATTTAGTTAAGCCTTTTAAGGCCATCTTTATATCTATTCACAAAGAAATTATATGCATGTATACTTCTATATTATACATTTTCTTTTTAAGGTAATGTGATTACGTACACGCCAATTTTTCATTAGGTGCTACTTAGCCTCAATTATCTGATTGGGTGGTAAGTAATCCACACATAACCATTGCTTTTATCTGTCGGGATTTAGTGACACTTAAGAAAAGTATGGAACAACAGTAGCACAAGAGTACAAACAAAGGGGGTTTTACTCTTCTTTCTAACAAGATGCATTAAATATATATTCATAGGTTATATAAGCTGTGGTTAAATGTATAATAAGACAGTATATTTTGCAACGTTACCCTTCTGACCAGTGACCAGGTGTCATACGATCTTTGAGTAAATTGAATTTAGTTAGTCAAACAATATATCATGACCAAAAATATTCTACCAATAAAATAATGCATGTGCCAGGATCACACTCAAAGTCTATGAGCAAAGTACATTCATGCTGCACCAATATCAATTCATTCTTCCAAAACCAGAAAGTACAGTGTTCTGCATGCATGCACAAAACTACACTTTATTTTAGGCAGCATGGAATATGCTAATATTAGCCATTTTGCCCGATTAAGGGATGATGGCAAATCACTGAACATAAAATTGACAACGATGTTTAATATTCGTTCTTTTACTGACCAGCTTAATGAATTGTAAATTTACATAGATTTCTTTTAACTATATTGAAACAATATTACCATTTTATGAGAATTTCCGTTCCTATATTAGAGTTGATCGCTTTACCTGTTACGAATATCCTTAAGGATAGACTTTGGAGAATCAGAAAATGCAAAATGAGACAACTAAACATTGAGATGGTTTCACCTCAAGGCTAGGATCTCTGGACAAATCATTTTGTTTGAACATGTATATAATTCCTACCACCAAAAACACTCTTTAGTTAGCCAAAATCATGTACCATGTTATCGTGAATAAAAACATATCAAATTCATCAGTCAATTTGGAATTTTTTATAATATATTATTGACCCAGTGACCACTTTGTTGTATTTTATTCTCATTAGAAATAAATCCGGAAACCTTATATGTCAAAATCAGGTGCCATTTTAATTCCACAAAATCCCCCGCACAGAAAAAGAAGACATATATAAGAGCATTTTGAGCAAAGCAAGACTCAAATTTAAAGAAATATAATCAAGCATTACTATTACAAGGCAACTAGTTATAAGCAGTTCATTCAGCCAGTCCACTATTCGTAGTGGTGATTTTGATCCTGAAATTGGGAAGAGGAAGCACATTTTTTGCAGACAATGAATTACTCCTCTTTATTTAACTTTCTAACATCATTTCTCTCATGATAATATTTTCACTTAATATTAAGTATGTGAATATTATAATCAATCATATATATACTCATAAAAATCACTATTAAAAATCTAAAGCGAGATCCTAAGTTTTCTTCCTTTTCTCTAATTTGCTTTCTAGTTTTCGTAAAAACCACTGTTCTAATCTACTGAATACATGTCTCACAGGCAAAGCAAAGTGACACATAAATTGCTTGCTGGAGCAATCCTATCAAACTTTTATATTGACTTTTGTTATTTATATTTTTCATCCATCAACACTCAAACTTATTATTCTTCCAGACATCCATGAATCGGAAAGGACTCCAACGAGCAATATAAAACAAAGATTGCAAAGATAAAAAGCTTATATGCTGATGTTGACTAAAATATTAAAAATCACTTTAATTTTATAATAATCATCAAGAGACTATTTGATTGAATTCATCCACACTTTTCCAGGTTATTATCATTGAACGAATTGATTTGATGGCTGCATGTATGTGACTAGAGCTAGTTGGGATTTTCTATTAAACTAGGGTCTCATATTATTCTATCAAATTAATGTAACGAATATGTATCGATAATTTTAATTCGTATATATACCAATATAAAACAAACATCATTGTATTTATGAATAATACGACTCACTAACTTTTCTATCTTCATATGATGATCATGAACAATTCTCTATGCAGTATATATTTATTATAATCAATTATTCCATTGCAATTTAAGCTTCACTTCCTAAATATCCATAGTCATTTTACCTGTCATAAAGAAAATGTGATTCCATGTAAAAATTCAAAATAAAAACTTGAAAACATGAGATTTTTTTCATACAAAATTTTTTTGTTTTTTGTTTTCTTCTACTTTTGCAATATTAAAGACTGAAACTTTCTGATTCACTAATATCTGTTTAGGAGTCGTTGATACTTGTAAAAGCTGAACCAAAAATTTTCAGAGCTCAATTTGAAGATAGTAATATTTTTGAAAATACAGTATACGAAAGTAGGGAATTCTATTTTATCTCAAAATATTATGGGAAAAAAATGGTGGTAAAAAAAAAAATCACTGTAAAAGTAGTTCAGTGATCACAATTTAATGCATCCATTAACACAGAGATTTGCAGGACAACATTGCATTTTACAAGAAATTTTAACAAGAAAAAAGACTCCATTAATGTTACATTTTACACGAGGATTAACTTTATTTGGCCTAAAAAGGAGCAATGGACCCCCTGAAATTACCGTGACAGAGGAATTAAGATAAGGTTTTGGTCTAAGTCAAAGACCAGACCACATCTAGAAAACTCTTACTAATACTAGTAATAATTTGATGAAACTAATCAGGAAAAAAACCCTTTACCATTTTTGGAAATCTGGGCTCATTGTAAGAACATGTCAAAAGAGGAAAGTGGAAAGAATAGAGAATCTCCAGTACAATTGATGTCAGAAAGAAGCAGAAAAACCACAAATTTGTGCATAAAATCATAGAAAAAAACGTTCAAAAAGTGCACATACTTGGAGCTTGAATACTCAGAGAGCTTCCCAGTTGCAGAGAAGATGATCAGAGAGACTTGAGCGTCGCAGAGAACTGACAGATCTTGAGCTTTCTTGAATATACCCTTTCTCCTCTTGGACAAGGTCACCTGCCTCGCTGTTATGTTCTCGATTCTCTTGATCTTTATCTTCTTCCTCGTCATTTTCCGATCTGTCGGAAAACAGTGATATTTATACAGATGAAGCCCTAAAGAAGAAAGAACAGATCTGGGTTTGAAATCCCAGAAAATTTCACCCATTTGAGATGATGAACATTCAAAATCATCGGAAAATTTAAGGAACTGTGCCTTACCTTGTTAATCTGTTCAAGAATTGAGATGTGTGTGGGTGCTGATCTGATAATAAGTGTAATAATGGCAGTTTATATATATGTATCTGCTGCTGTGGTGATAGTGTTTAAAATAAGGTATGGCCAATGGGAAGGAAGAAACAAGGATGGAGTTGCTGCAACTTGCAGATGGGAATAGTGCACAAGTGGAGGAAGGAAGTTTTTACCTTCTCCTTCAAGTATTTATCCCCCTTAATTACTGGGTGAGTAAAATAAGTTGAATATCGAATTGAACTGAGCTAATTGATTATTTGCTTAACGGAACTGAATTAATTTTAATTATAAAAAGTTTAATTCGGAGTTTTTCTAGGTTGTTGTTATACGCAGTCCGATGTTTACTCATGTAGTCAAATATACGGTTTACGAAAATGTCCTCACTTATAAGGTTCATTGGGAAACTTAACAATATTTAGGGACGGTATTGTAATTTCAATGATATGTTAGACTGCACTGAGTAAAAATATCGGACTGCATATAGCACTTCAGTTTTTCAAGAGTCTTTTTTATAAATATTGAACAAAAGACATTGAAACCCCAACTTTACTTATAGTTTAACTTTTGTTAAGTTACACTAATTTAATTAATATTCAATTTTAACTAAATCAATTCAGTTAATACTATTTCAATTTTTCTACATATATAACTAGTATTCAATTCAAAACATTTCATTAAGTTCATTAAAATTATGATAAATTTAGTCAATTCATTTCACTATAATTAGTTCAACTTAATTCATCTTCATTAAGATCATTCAAATTTGAATAAAGTTTAATTTATTTTAGGTCAGTTGAGCTTAGTTTAGTTGTATTCATTTCCCATTCTGAATTGGATTGTTTTTGTCTGAATGGTCTCAATTCTCTCCAACATGCAGAAAAGGATAGCTAACCATTGCTGTGTGGAAGCAAACCACAAACACACAGTCTAGTAGACAAAAATAATGGTAACTGAATGATGATATCATCACAAGAAGAGAAACTGTCATGTTCATTTCTAAAGGAAATTCATCACTATTTTATGTTTTGGATCATTCAAAAAGAAAACATGTCAAGAAAAGCCTCTCAAATTCAAGAGCTGCAACACAGTGACTGATTCTAGAGGCACAGCGAGTTCGCGCCTAGACATGAGAAGTTGTTGCACCACACATTGCATCGTGGGTCGGGATTTGGGATTCAAATGTATGCAAGTGAGAGCCACACTAGCTGCAAGAACTACCTCAACAGCAGACAAGCCATTAGTAGGAGGCGCTAGCCGAGCATCCAACAGATCCTTCAGCAATGTATGCTCATGATCATTGGACTGTGATGAAAATGTAGAAACAAAGTCTCCGGGATGCTTTCCAAACAGTATTTCCAGAATCACGACGCCAAAACTATACACATCGGCCTTTTCTGTAATCACCAATGTATAGGCCAACTCTGCAGTAATAGTCATTTATTAATACTCAACTAAATTAGAGATATTAGAAGGAAATGATGAGAAGTAATTACCTGGAGCAATGTAACCATATGTGCCTGCCCTTATTGTCTGATTTGATGAATCAATTTGCAGAATCCTAGCTGTGCCAAAATCAGAAAGAGTTGCCTCCATTTCTGAATTCAGAAGGATGTTATTAGTGGTCACATCCCTATGAACAATTGGAGGATCGCAATCGTGATGCATATATTTCAAAGCACTCGCGACGCTTTTGATCACATTGCATCTCTTAGTCCAGTTCAGATCCAAAGCCTCGAGTTCATCCCTCAAGATGCAGAACAAGCTTCCCCTCTCCATGTACTCGTATATCAGAAACATACTTTGCCTATGCAAACAGAATCCAAAGAGCTTTACAATGTTCCGATGCCTAATCTTAGACAGCATTTCAGCTTCATTTCTGAAACTCTGGTCAAATATTGGATTCTCGCCTTCTGAGCGATGAAGCTTTTTCAATGCAACTACTCTCCCGCTCGCCAACTGAGCCCTGTAGACACTTCCGTAACCTCCTGCCCCGATGCAATACTTGATATCGAAGTCCTCCGTGGCTTTGATGATGTCATTGTAAGCAAAGTTCCCATCATAGTTCCATACTTTGAAGATGTCTCCATGTGTAGCATCAACTACTTCTTCGATGTTCACTTTTCTATTAGCAGCCTTCATATTTCTAAACATGACAAGAAATAGAAGGCCTAAAACACAAATGGAAGACATGGCTATGCAAGTGACAATAAGAGGTTTGCTCCTAAACCTTTTAGCCCTATGGACATATTTTTTTCCTGCTTCAGCGCAACGAGCGAAAGAACATGCATCCAAGTACAACTTTGGATTGCCAGCATATCTGCTGGGATCATTACCAGTGAAAATATGTGGTAGAGGACCTTCTAACTCATTATAAGAGATGTCGATATCAAATGGAATGCGAAATTCAGGAACTGTGCCAGATAGATTGTTGTGTGATAGATTTAAATGAAGTAAATCATAGTAAAAAGGGATGGTTCCAGTAAATTGATTGTAAGAAAGGTCTAATGTTCCAAGGTGATCGAGCGGTCGAATGTATGGAAGCATGCCTGAAAGTTTGTTTGATTGAAGGTACAACACTTGAAGACTGTGTAGAGTTGATAGAGAAGATGGAATTTTTCCAGTAATACTATTGTGATGGAAGCTAAGATAATACAGACCATGCATATTTTCAAGAGTTTCAGGGATTGGACCAGTGAGGTCATTGTTGCTGACATCAACATATCTCAGGACAAAATCATAAGATACTTTCAAATGGTTAACAAAAGAAGAAACCTGTCCACTGAGGTTATTGTCACTAAGATCAAGATAAACCAGTTCAAAAAAGTGCCAAAAAAGTTCAGGAAGCTCACCCGAGAGTTCATTGCGCGACAGATCGAGGGAGGTGAGACTAGAGAGTTCAACTATCTGAGATGGTATCGTTCCATTTAACCCGCACTTTTGCAGGCTAAGAACTTGAAGGTAAGGAAATGACTTAAAGCTGAAGTTTTGAAACTTATGACCTCCTATGGTAAAGCCATACAAGCTGATATTTGTCACTAAATCATTATAATCACACTCTATACCATGCCATTGGCAGTGATGAGTAGCAGACATATTCTCTGTCCTAAGATAATCATCCCACCACCCACTGATTCGCAATGCCACGCCTTCTGTCGGAGGGATATTTCCAGTTGCAGCTGCTACAGACGTCATCATCATCATCATCATCATTACAACAACCTGAAATCTACGGAAAATTAAACTTGCCCCCATAGTGCTGACTGATATTAGAAGAACTGAGAGTATATGTATGAGAACTCTGCTAGTTATGTAGCTAAGATCATTTTGATTCAGTCTTGTTGATACAAGTCAAAGTCTTCCCACATCACGCGTCTACCTTGTGGAAATTAGGATACACATATTAAAATTAATTGAAGTCTTGTGTTTTGACATGACTCAACCACCACATGCAACCATCATCATAATTGCATCTCTCTCTCTCTCTCTCTCTCTCTCTCTCTCTCTCTCTCTCTCTCTCTCTCTCTCTCTCTCTCTCTCTCTCTCTCTCTCTCTCTCCCCCCCCCCCTCTCTCTCTCTCTCTCTCTCCCCCTCCCTCTCTATATGTATGTATGTATATCATAATAACATGAATGACCTGTACCCCTTTTTCTTTCATCAACTCTCCTGAAAAGTACTTGAGGAATCACATACTAATGCTCTTGCTATAACTAAAACAAGCAATAGAAACTGAACTAGTCATGGGGAATAGAGGAATAATGTTATCACAACTCTTTGTTAGATTGCCACTATTTGAGGTTTTGTATCCTTTACAATATAACATGTCAAGAAAAGCAACTTAGATTCAAGAGCTGCAAGACAGTGATTGATTCTAGAGGCACAGCGAGTTCTCGCCTAGAAATGAGAAGTTCTTGCACCAGAGATTGCATCGTGGGTCGAGATTTGGGATTTAAATGTACGCAAGTGAGAGCCACAGTAGCTGCAAGAACTACCTCAACATCAGACAAGCCAATAGTAGGAGGCGCTAGACGAGCATCCAACAGATCCTTCAACAATGTTTGCTCACAGGATTTTGATGAAAATGAAGAAAGAAAATCTCCAGGATGCTTTCCAAACAGTATTTCCAGGATCAAGACGCCAAAGCTGTAGACATCGGCCTTTTCTGTGATCACCAAAGTATATGCCAACTCTGCAGCAAAAGTGATATCAATCAACTATTCTATAAAATATGAACTAGAAATAAGTTAAAAAGAGAGATAAAATGATGAGAAGTATTTACCTGGAGCAATGTAACCATATGTTCCTGCTCTTATTGTCTGATTTGATGAATCAGTTTGCAGAATTCTCGCTGTGCCAAAATCAGAAAGAGTTGCCTCCATTTCTGAATTCAGAAGAATATTGTTGGTGGTTACATCCCTATGAACAATTGGAGGATCGAAATCGTGATGCATATATTTGAGAGCACTAGCAATGCTTTTGATCACATTGCATCTTTTCATCCAATCCAACTCCACAGCTTCGACATCATTCCTCAAGATGCAGAACAAGCTTCCCCTCTCCATGTACTCGTATATCAGAAACATGTTTTCTCTGTGTAAACAGAATCCAAAGAGCTTCACAATGTTCCGATGTCTAATCTTAGACAACATTTCAGCTTCATTTCTGAAACTCTGGTCAAATATTGGATTCTCGCCTTCTGAACGATGAAGCTTTTTCAATGCAACAACTCTCCCGCTCGACAACTGAGCCCTATAAACACTTCCATAACCTCCTGCCCCGATGCAATACTTTATATCGAAATCCTCTGTGGCCTTAATGATGTCATTGTAAGCTACATTTCCATCATAGTTCCAGATTTTGAAAACATCTCCCTGTTTAGGCTCTACATTCTCAACATCTATTTTACTACCGGAAGACTTCATTCTGCGAAAGATGATGAAAAACCAAAACCCTAGTCCACAACCTAAGAAAATGGCTAGGGGAATGACAATAAATGGTAACAAATTGGATTTTTTCTTCCTGCGAACATAATTACTCGTTGCATTATCATCGCAGGAAGGCAAATTATCTACATTTCCACACAACTTTGGATTTCCTGCATAGCTGTTTGGATCTCTGGAACGAAACGTATCTGGTAGAGGACCTTGTAGAGAATTGTAGGAAATGTCTAAACTATTCGGAAATTTATCTAAATTTGGAACTCTTCCAGAAAAATTATTGTGGGAAACATTCATACAGATTGTAATGAAAATTGCAGGGATGCTTCCTGATAACCTGTTTTGAGAAACATCTAGTGCGCGCAAATGGAGAGGCAGGCGATCAGGAAACTGGCCAGTAAGCTGGTTAGACTGAAGGAACAACGACTGGAGATCTCGCATATCTGAAAGAGAAGATGGAATCACTCCACTAATGCGATTGTGATGAAGGCTGAGAAAACCTAGATGCTTTAGGTTTCCAAATCTTTCAGGGATCGATCCAGTGAGGCCATTGTTGCTGAGATCTAGGTATCCCTGATTGGAAAGTTTAGTTTGATTTTGAAGCTGGAAAATAGTGGAAGGGATTGGACCAGTGAAGTTATTTCTATTTAGGGCAAGGTAATATAGATCTGGCAGTTGCCCTAGAAATTCAGGGATCTCACCTTTGAGCTCATTGTAGGCCAAATCTAGAACTCGGATCTGGGACAACACACCTATTTCAGGTGGGATTGTTCCATTCAAACCACAGTTTTGCAGCGAAAGTCGAACCAGGTAAGGAAATGAATGAAAGCTGAAATTCTGAAACTTGAAATCTCCGATAGCCGTGTCATTCAAGCTAATGTCTGTAACCTGACCTGCTGCATCACAGGTTACACCGCGCCATTCGCAGTGATCGGAGGAATTCTTATCCCACCAACCGCTGTTAATCAGTGCTTCAGCTTCTTCTATTGCTTGCACTTTCACTGAACCTGCTGCAAATAACATCATCATCACTGCAAGAACCTGCACTCTAATATATGACCCCATAATGGTGAACTGAATTGGAGCTGTAGAGAGAAGTGGAGAATATATATATATATATATATATATATATAGTGGAAAAGTATAATGACTACTTGATTTATTTACGCATGCTTGCAGTTGGTGGTTT
Organism: Sherardia arvensis; assembly: GCA_948330725.1. Taxonomy (NCBI): domain Eukaryota; kingdom Viridiplantae; phylum Streptophyta; class Magnoliopsida; order Gentianales; family Rubiaceae; genus Sherardia; species Sherardia arvensis. The sequence continues at coordinate 50,567,557 of OX415235.1, forward strand.
TGGATTTGCAGAGTCAAGTCAATGTTAGAGTTCACACATGAGAACAATGTTTCTGACTTTGACAACGTGATTTGACATGATTAACATGTAATAACAACAATTTAATATATATCAACAATATAAAAGATAAAATAAAACGCACCCTACTTCATCCGTCCCGGTCGAATTTATACATACTCCATCCGTCCCTGTCGAACTTTTACATTTTTCTTGTTAAGTGTCAGATCTAAATTGCACACATTTTTTTACAATTTTTTCACTCATTTCATCCACTCTTTTCTTAAATTCAATTTTCACCATACACTTCATAATTCAAAGTTCAATTTCCATTTTCTCTCCCTGCACCTTCGACCGGGACTAAAAGAGTATACGACTTAACTAGAGTAATTAGCTAGGCCTTGTTCATTTTGTTACTGAACTAAAAACTGATTAACTGAACTGAAAAATGTTGAAAGATAATTATTCTATGAAATAATAAACTGTTGAGTTAAACTGTAACTACTAATTCACTGGAAGTGTTAAAAGTTGTAAAATAAATTGAACTTGACAGAAATTTAATCACTAAAATCAAATTATATACTAGTTAAGAATACAATTGGATGATATTCAACTTATTTTAAAATAAGGCCAACCATGCAAATCCAATCATCAACATTATAAACATGTGATTAGTTGGGAAATACCGTGCACAGCCAAAATTTATATTCAAAACTTTGACTATTCAGTATTTATAATAATTTTCTTATAACAACTTTATTCCCTACTAGTTACTAAAGTATTTTTAGTTTAATGTTTTTAATTACATTTAACTCATTGATAAACAGAGTAGTTAGAATTTTTTTCCATTCACTAAGAAAAAGACGTTACTGTACTCAATTTAATATTTATTTTTATAGTGTAAAATACAAAATATTCTTAAAGTAATAAAAAAGGATTTGGGGTAAAAAAATTGAAAAAATAATTATTTAATATAACATAGAGATTAGCTAAATTACAAGAGTAGTAATATCATTTCATTAGTATTACAGATTACGCCGAGTATAAAATATTAAAATTAATGATAATATCATTTCATTAGTATTGCAAATTATGCTTAGTAAAATATTGAATTCCGTATATCACTCCAAAAAAGATTAAATTTAGAAAAACCTATTTTCCAACTTCATGAAAGACAACATTTTCATTTCACAGTGACTAAAAAATGAGCACCATCTCAACTAAATAAGTATGTGAAAAAGAAACTCGTTGGCTCCAATGGTGACCTTTAATTATGAAAACTATATCCATACATTCATAGGGAGCAAACAGGAAATTATTTAACAAAGTACACTAATCCCAACTTTATATATATTTTTCAGTTTATTTCACTTTTATTAACTTACTCCAATTTGATTAAAATTCAATTTTAGTTTAAATTAAGTCTATAGTTCTAGATCAGTTCATTTAACTAGTATTCGGTTCATCACATTTTCAAAAAGTGCATTAGAATTTTGATGAATTTAATTCAATTCATTTTACTTTTAATCAGTTCAACGTAGTTCATCTACGCTAAGATCATTCAAATTTGGATAAATATCAATTTATTTTATGTCAATGAAGTTTAGTTTCATTCCGCTTCATTAAGATTAGTTGCATCCATTTCTCATTGTGATCATTGATCAACAAAGAAAATTTCATTGTGATCCTTACCGAAAATTATGGTGATATTAAAAGGACAAAAATATTCTCAATTATTTTAGACATACTATTATTTTCTTGTTTTGTCTCCTCATACCGGCATATGAGGTAGTAGAGAAATGAGAAGAGTATTTTACTTTAGTTTAATGTCGACCAATTGTCACAGCTGTAAGTTTTCAAAGTTTTTATCGATTAAGATTAAGGATTACAATGGAACTCAATAACTCAATTTAAGAAATGAGTGTTACTACAAATATTTTCTCATTCATGACCATTCTATTTAGGTAGTAAAATAAGAATCTAACCTCACAGTCTAGTTGACAATAAAAGTCTGGTTACTGTGAATAATGATATATTCACCAGAAGAAGGGAAAATGTCTTGTTAAAATGTCAAGGAAGGCTCCATGAATCTTGTTAATCCAAGTTCAAGAACTATTTAGCATAACCAAAGCTAGTTCCTTCACTGTCTCAGATTTTGAATCTTTAAAAAATTGACATGTCAAGAAAAGCCTCTTAAACTCAAGAGCTGCAGCACTGTGACTGATTCTAGAGGCACAGCGAGTTCTCGCCTAGACATGAGAAGTTCTTGCACCACACATTCCATCGTAGGTCGGGATTTGGGGTTGGAATGTAGGCAAGCGAGAGCCACGGTAGCTGCTAGAACTACCTCAACAGCAGACAAGCGATTAGTAGGAGGCGCTAGACGATCATCCAACAGACCCTTCAACAATGTTTGCTCAGAAGAATGTGATGAAAATGAAGAAATAAAATCTCCAGGATGCTTTCCAAACAGTATTTCCAAGATCACGACGCCAAAGCTGTAGACATCGGCTTTTTCTGTGATCACCAATGTATAGGCCAACTCTGCAATAACAGTGATAATAAACTATCATTCAATTGGTGCTCCAGGAAGAAAAAATTGAAAGGAAATGAGATTATGAGAAGTAATTACCTGGAGCAATGTAACCATATGTTCCTGCTCTTATTGTCTGATTTGATGAGTCGGTTTGCAGAATTCTCGCTGTGCCAAAATCAGAAAGAGTTGCCTCCATTTCTGAATTCAGAAGGATGTTACTGGTGGTTACATCCCTATGAACAATTGGAGGATCGCAATCGTGATGCATATATTTCAAAGCACTCGCGATGCTTTTGATCACATTGCATCTCTTCATCCAATCCAACTCCACGGCTTCGCCATCATTTCTCAAGATGCAGAACAAGCTTCCCCTCTCCATGTACTCGTATATCAGAAACATGTTTTCTCTGTGCAAACAGAATCCGAGAAGTTTTACAATGTTCCGATGCCTAATCTTAGACAGCATTTCAGCTTCATTTCTGAAACTCTGGTCGAATATTGGATTCTCGCCTTCTGAATGGTGAAGCTTTTTCAATGCAACTACTTTCTTACATGGTAACTGAGCTCTGTAAACACTGCCATAACCTCCTGCCCCGATGCAATACTTGATATCGAAATCCTCCGTGGCCTTAATGATGTCATTGTAAGCTACATTTCCATCATAGTTCCAGATTTTGAAAACATCTCCATGTTTAGGTTCTGCATTCTCAATGTCTATTTTACTACCGGTAGACTTTACTCTGCGAAAGATGATGAACAACAACAACCCTAATCCACAACCAAAGAAAATGGCTAAGGGAATGACAATAAATGGCAACACATTGGATTTTTTCTGCCTGTGGACATAAATACTTGTTGCATTATCATCACAGGGAGGCAAAAAATCGACATTTCCACACAAGTTTGGATTGCCTGCATAGTTTTCTGGATCTCGGAAAAAAAATGTTTCCGGTAGAGGACCTTGTAGAGAATTGTAGGAGATGTCTAAATCGTTCGAGAATTTATCAAAATTGGGAACTCTCCCGGACAAGTTATTGTGGGATAAGTTTAAACACACAGTCGCGAAAAAATTTGGGATGCTTCCTGATAACCTGTTATGAGAAACATCCAGTACATGCAAATGGATAGGCAGATGATCTGGAAGCTGGCCTGTAAGTTGGTTCGATTGAAGGAACAATAATTGAAGATCTTGTATGTTTGAAAGAGAAGATGGAATCGCTCCAGATATGCGATTATGATGAAGGCTGAGATAAGTTACATGTTTTAGGTTTACGAAGCTTTCAGGAATCGATCCAGTGAGGCCATTGTTACTGAGATCAAGGTACCCCGGATCGTATAGTTGAGTTTGATTTAGAAACTGGAAAATAGTGGAAGGAATTGGACCAGTGAGGTTATTTCTATTTAGGGCAAGGTAATATAGATCTGGCAGTTGCCCTAGAAATTCAGGGATCTCACCTCTGAGCTCATTGTAGGACAAATCAAGAACCCGAAGCTGGGACAACACGCCTATTTCAGGCGGGATTGTTCCGTTCAAACCACAGTTTTGCAGCGAAAGTCGAGCAAGGTTAGGAAATGAATGAAAGCTGAAATTCTGAAACTTGAAATCATTTATCGAAGTTTCAGATAAGCTAATGTCGGTAACCTGACCTGCTGCATTACAGGCTATACCTGGCCACTCGCAGTGATCCGAGGAATTTTTATCCCACCACCCGCTGTTAATCAACGCTTCGGCTTCATCTTTTGCTTTTGCTTTCACTCTTCCTGCTGCTAATATCATCATCATCACTGTAAGAACCTGCACTCTAATATATGACGTCATAATGATGAAATAAATTGGAGTTGTAGACAGAAGAGGAGAATATATAATGGAGAAGTATTATTGCAACTTAATTTGGTGATTTATTCTTAAGTTAGAGGTTCTATATATGCAGATTCAAGTCAATGTTGGTGTTCAAACATCAAGAACAAGAACAGTGATCAATTATTTCTGACACAAGGACTTGATTTGACATGATTCAATTTTTTTAAAAAAAAGAAAATAACAAATTAAGAAGATAACATAAACTACAATTAAATGAAATTAAATCATACTAATTTTATTTGAATTTTAATTAATTTTCATTTCAATTCAACATGAAATAAACTCGGGAAAACATGTCTGCAAACCCTTACATTACCAGGAAAATTCTATCATCAACATCATAAACACGTGATTAGTTGAGACGTTAATTCTCCCATTTATGAAATTTGTATTCAAACTTTGACTAAGAAAGAAATAAAAGGCTAATTTTGCAACTTGAAAAAAGGAGCAGCCTTTGATAGATGATCTTCAAACCTAAGAACAATAATACATCTATAAACAGTTAACATGACTCTACCTTTAATTGACTTCTGAAAAGTAATTATGGATGAAATCAGATACTAAAAGACAACATTTTTATTTTCAGAGTGACTAAAATTAGCACCATTTCAACTAAATAAGCAAGGAAAAGAACTTGTTTGCCATTACAACTCTTGGTTACATAGTCACAGAACTCGAACTTCTGGCTCCAGTGGTGCCGTTAATTATGAAAACTATATCGATACATTCATAGGACAGTGAGCAAACAAGGAAATTATCTTACATCCGTCGCAAAAGATTCAGTGAAGTTTGGAGAGCGGATATTTTCACACACTACAGCTCTGCTTCACATCTCGTCATACCTATCGTGTCCTTGACTTCACAAACTTCCCTCTCGACGCCTTTTTCTCCATCTTCTCTCGTTTTTTGCGGGTCTTTTCATCTTCCTCTTCAGGTCCCTGCACCCGAAATGTGATGAACAAAAGCTCTATTCTTTTTGTGCAATAACTTTTAGAGACGGATATGGAACTATAGTATAAGTACCTCTGAACCACTTGGAAAGAAGCCTTTAAAAATTCCAAAGAGCTTATATGCTGCAAATGCCGGTATCTATAGAAGCCAGACACAGAAAAGAAAAGGAGATGAGAAGGCTTTACTCCAACTGTTATCAGTGATCACAGCCACATGCATAATCATCGGGAGCTGCTCTCCCAAGCATACAACAGAACAAGTACAGAGCAAATAGAAAAAGAAAGATTCTAAATCACAAGTGTTTCTACAGGAGAACAAGAGTCGACTTTGGGTTATTATCTTAAGAGAACACAAAACATGAATAAATCATTGGGAAATTGTCTATGAATACCAAAACGGACAGAAGTATGCAGCATATAACAAGTCGGTCATTTTTACTAAAGAGTGGTTCCACAATGGTTATGAAAAATGGAATCTAAAAGAAATAATTTTTTCTAGGTAAATAACTTCACATGACCAAAAACATGCAATGCATATTTAAGGTGAATCAGAGATGCCCTAACTATGAAAGAAGTACAATGTATCAGTCATTCTAAAACAGGTATCAAGCGCATAATACGTGAAAATATAGATACACGATTCAAGTTTTTTATATTAACAAACATTTTATGATCTGGTAATTCAATAAAGTTACAAGTTTTGGCTCCAGCAGTAGCCTTTTGCAAAAGCAAAGCAGAACTTCTCGGAGAGGATGGAAGCATTTTGCATCTTAAGTTCATTATCCACTTTCCATCTATCAAATATCTAAAGCAAGTGATTTGAATCTCACTGTATCCATGCTATTTGCTACATGCTTGTCAGACAACTTAAAAGCAAGGATCTTACCACCAAATATATGTACCAGAACTTCTCCGAGAGGATGGAAGCAAGTTGGACAAAGCATGTTATGTAGATAACATCATGCAAATATCTGCCAAAAGTAAAAGAATCAGAAAACAGTACAAAAGATATAGAGCAAATAGCCTGAACCGATGCATTTTAATAGGACTGGAAGGGAAATTCAGTTTCCAAATATGATATAAACACCCATTTTTTCAATGTTAACACCACTATACTTATACAGAAAAAGCTGGCTACATAATGGTTCGTGTACTTAATAGCACCTCCCAACCATACAATGGCTAGTGATTTCATTTAGCTACATATAACATAAGATTATACGCAAAGACTGCACACTCACACACACAAAAACACAACTTTTAATATTTGAGAGTGATTTACAAGTATAGAAGCCAACATATTATAGTTTTCTGTACAGCCACGATTTCATTGTAATTCGTTACATAAGATATTGCTTGCTTATTCAAATACCAGAGATTCAACTCATATATTTTCACAAACATCAACTCTACTAGGCAGATCAAAGCAGAAGATTCTTGGAAAACATTACCCACAGATTCCACCAGTGCTCATATCAAACCCGCCATCGATAAGCTCGCCGCCATCGTTGTAGTGAGGCCTAGCCATAGCAGAGAGCTGCTGGTAAGGTATGAGGTAAGCAAACGCCGTCAGCAACCATCCTCCCATGTGCTTCCAGTTGAAGCTCGAGTACATAAACCCTGCTCTCACCACAAAATATATAACCTAAACACACAAAAATAGCCCAAATCAAACATCAAAAACCCCTAAAAAATTGTCCAAACAAAAGTGAGTGTGCAGAAGATTAGGGAAACTAACGTTGCAGATGATGATGGCGTAGCGGAGATTCTTCATGTGACGAGCGTTCTCATCCTTGCGCTTCTTGGCTCCTTGATTTGCCATCGGATTTGCGGGATTCTGCTGCCGAGGAAGGGTTTATACAAGTCGTCGGAGGAGGTCGGAAATTTCAATGTGCTCTGTTACTTTTCTGAGAAATTTCGATTCCGAATCAGTACAAGAATATAAAATTATAGATTGGACCGAATATTTATTGAAAATGACGATTTGGTCCTAATTGTTGTCACCCTCAAATAGAGTAGTAGTTTTTTTTTTTATGAACACTTTTTTCTGTTATTGGAATACAGTGTATTGTAGTGTATTTAATTAGAATTTAATTAATGGTTAGTTTTGTAAATTTAATTGTAATTGTATTTAATTTGATTATATTTTGTCAATCATGCCATAATTTGTTCTTTTACTATATTTAGTTATTATATTTTATAGTTTTGTTTGGTTCTATTATTCTTATTATTTTAGACCTATTTTCGTAATCTGTTTCTGATTTTCAATTAATTATGTTAATTTTGTAATTTTGGAAAAATCAATTTAATTGAATTTTTTGACATGTCTTCGTTAAATATAGTATTCAATTCCCTATTACTATATCATTACACAATTTCCTAAATTTTTATAAAAAAACAAACAATTAAATGATGCAGTGTTACATTAAGGCATGTCTGATTGAGTATTAAAATGAGCCTAGTAACTAATTTGGACCAAAACATAAAAATTTTAGTTACTATATTGAATTACTAAAAAGGCGTATGACACAAGTGTTTCTCAGCATTATAAAAAAAAAACAAAAGTGTTTCTCAACTTTTACAATGGAAATCAAATGTTAATTTAGGGAATAACAAAATTTAGATTATCTAATAATAAATTTAATATATCAAGATATAATTTGATTTTTAGAAAATGCTAATACCGAAAAGGTAGGGCCCGGAAGGTGTCTGCACACATACACACAGAGAGCGAGACAGATCCGCTGCGACGCCCGAAATCCTCATTTCCGACTTTCAACCTAGATGCCATTTTTTCCGGTCCGATCACCGGCCGGTCAGATTTTCACCTTCCACCGGTAAAACCACGATCCATATTGCAACAAATCTTTGTGTGTCTGTGTGTTTTTTTCCCTCCTTTTACAAAAAAAAAAAACTCTCAAATGATCTCTACATTATTATGTTGTCTTTGCAAGCAGATTATATACATGATGTGTGTATTTTTAAGCTGAATCAAATAATTTATCAGTGAAATATTTATTTATAATTCACAAAAATGTGCAAATCTTCTGTTTATTATTGTGTGATTCGAATCGATATATGTAGTAATTGATTAATGGTTATCTGCAATGTTTCAATTTGGATTAATTCTTAGTGTAGCTATTTAGATATGCTAAGGACCAAAAAGTTTATGCTGAGATGGTAGTATATATGTGTCATATAAGCTCTTTTGTAAGGTTTTTGTTGAGAGAAAATCCGAAAACCTTAAGTTTGAATGTTTGGTTTGTAAAATTTTGTAGATTTTCGCAATGGCGATGAAGATATTTATGATTGATTGATTACTTAGTAGGCTCGGGGGGAAGTTCTGAACATTTCGGAGAGCTGAAAGTGTTTGAAGGAGATTAAGTTCAAGAGTTTGGTTTTTAAGGATCTTCAACTGTGGAGAAAACTAGGCCGGTATCTTTTGGAGCATCCTTTTGCTTTAAAAGGTATGGCGTCTGAAAAAATCGCTCCACAGAACTTCCGGAAAGCTCTTGGAGCTTTGAAAGACTCCACAAAGGTTGGAATGGCTAAAGTTAACAGCGAAAACAAGGTAATATCTTCATTTATACGATTTATTTTTTGTTGTAAGAGAAAGTTTGAGATCATTTTTGTTTGTCCTATGATATATTTAGGATATGGATGTTGCTATAGTCAAAGCCACAAACCATGATGAAGTACTTCCCAAAGAAAAACATGTACTAAGTGAGTTGTTTAAGTCCGCTATGATCCGCATTTTATATGAAAAAGTTAAAACTAAATGAATAATTATCTCACTTTTTCATATGAAAAAAATATGATCCGCATTTCATATGAAAAAATAAAAACTTGATGAATAATTATCTCACTTTTTATCAGAAATATTCCAATCAGTTTCATCGTCAAGCCCGCGCTTGGATGTTGCTTACTGCATCAATGGACTCGCTAGGCGCATTTCCAAAACACATAGTTGGATAGTATGCACTGGTGATCCTTATACTTCAACTTATCTTCATATGTCGCATGTTCTGAAACCTATTCTTTTGATTTAAGATTAAGACATGAAAATCTAATGAATATGAAAGATATGTCTAAAAATGAATGATTTTTTTCCAATATGTTCGCCGATCTTGTTTCAGGTCGCTTTGAAAACTTTGATTGTCATACATCGCGGTTTAAGAGAGGTTGATGTAACCTTTCAACAAGAACTTCTCAATTATAATGACAGCAAAGGTCATCTGTTTAACTTAGCACATTTTAAGGATGATTCGAGCCCCATTGGTATGTGTACTACTATTGACCTGTTTGTTATAACCATACTTTCATAACTCGGAACTTTTCATGTTTAGCGTGGGAGTGTTCATCCTGGGCTCGCTGCTATGCTTTATATATAGAGGAATCCTTAGAGTGCTTTAGAGTGTTGAAATATGATATCCAAAAGGAATACACGGTATGATCCTCGCTGTCTCTCTTAAATTTCTTAGATAAATTTTAATATTTTATGAAAAATTCGACAAAATTCTTGTGAAGCAGAAAACAAGAGTACTTGAGACATCGGAGTTGCTTGATCAGTTACCTAGATTGCAACAACTTCTTTCTCGTCTTCTAGACTGTCAGGTTATATATGTCTCATTTACCTAGATTCCTTAGTCATTTTGGAAATGGACTAAGTTTTCATACCTCACTAGAAATGTTGTCTTTGTACAGCCGATTGCTGAAGTACAGCACAATTTCTTAATCCAACACGCTCTTTCAAAAGTAAGTAAAGTTTTATTAAGTTCTTCATCGGTATTTAGAACCAAAAATTGTATCTTGATTTGGTCCAAATTTACTTTTATAATAGTCATAGTGGTCCAGGTCGCGGCTGAGAGTGTGAGGTTATACGTGGCGATGACAGATGGAGTCGTAAATATGGTTGACAAGGTATTTTTTCCCCATCATTTTCCATTGTATGTGTATATTATACAACATAAAAAAGAGCCTCTTTTTTCTGGTGTATTTTTTTAACAGTTCTTCGAGATGCAGCGCTATGATGCTGTCAGAGCTCTTGAGATTTATAAGAAATCGGGAAAACAGGTTTTTAATTCTCGCTCCTGAATGCATCTACTTATACTAACTTTGTTTGAATAATCTGACCTTCTAACTAGAATTTAAATGTGTGAAGGACGAAAAGCTATTCGTGTTCTTTGAGATCTGTAGGAGCCTTAAGTTCGGGCGAGGACAAAGTTATGCTAAAATTGATCAAGTACCATCTTCATTCTTCACTCCACCCTACATTTATAGCATTCTCCTGATTTAGTTAGCCTTTCTTATTTTCGGAAACCTTGAATTGCAGCCTCCCGAATCGTTCCTAGCTTCCATGGAAGAGTATGTTAAGGATGCTCCACAGCCTTTACTGATTCCAAGGAGAATAAGCATGGTAAGCTTTCTACATATAGATTTTCCTAACTTTCTCCTTTTTGATAATATCATCTATTTAGTTTCACTTCCAAAGAGCGATTTTGACATGCTTCTATTTGATATCCTTCCCCTTGTGCCATCAGAAAGATAGTGATAGCTTGAGTACTCCCAAAGCAGGAGAAACGCCAACTCATGAGCTAAACGGTGTGGAAAAGCGAGATAGTACTGATTCAAGGCCAGTTGTGTCGGTATGTTCATGTGAATCTGTTCAATGTCTTATTGAATGCCATTTTTTGGCTCTCCACTGAAAATGTATTTCATCAATCAGGATTTCGCAGATTTACCTAATGAAGGACCAGCTGGTATGTCTATCCCCTTAACTTAAAATGACCAAAACATTAAGTGATCAACTTAACATATGTTTTTCTAAAGTTCTATGCGCAGTCCAGTATTTTACTCAGCGTAGTCCAAAATACCAATGAAATGACACTACTGCCCCCTACAAGTTGGCTAGTTTCTCAAAAATCACATAGGTTGAGGTCATTTTCGTACTTTCACACCGTATTTTGGACTACAAGAGTAAAATACCGGACTGCATATAGCAACACCCATGTTTTCTGACGTGATTATACATGGTAATGTCTTAACAGGAGATGAGCCTAGGCTGTCTAACAGTCAGGAGCGTGCTCTTGTATCGATTTCAAGCTCGAAACTGTCAGTTGTTACAACGGGAACCCTGGTAAAACCCTCTGCACAAAACTCAGAAAAAGTGTCTTATGATTATAACTATATTGAAATAAAAACACTTGGTCTTTTAGATGCAACTTTTAGCACACAAGTTGATTTAGGGTCTGTTTGTCAGAGTTTTTCTGTAAAGCAGTTCAGTTCAGTATTTTTTTTATTTTTTCAGTTTAGTCAGCGAGAAATAAGCTCTAACAGGGCCTTAGTTTATGGCAAATGTGTTTTGATTCTAGCATTTGATTTCAGTTCTTCTAACGCTACTGAGTGAAATGCAGGGAGGTGGGTTGGACAAGTTAACCCTGGACACTTTGTATGCTGCTGCATTGGCAACAACGAACTCGAACGGAACCCAAATGAATGAAGAACATATGTCAGATGGCTCTGCAAATTCATTTGCTGACTAAAAAAAACTTCTGTTGTACTTTGGTCACTTGTATAGTTCTAGTCAGTGAAACATGCTAGATTGGATTGTGTAACCATATAATATTTGAACATAAATGCATATCATAATCTAACTTTAGGTCTATGTTTTGAGTTTTCATTTTTCCTAGTATATATGTCTAATCAAATATATTATTAGAGTTATAATTCTTACATTTTATTTATTATGGCCATAAATCATTCATTTCATCATTTGTTGAGATAAAAAAATCAACCTGTTATTGAGAATTAGGAAACTTTATTTATCATTCTATAGATTTATAATTAGTTGAACACGATGCAACCTAGTATTTTAGTCACTGTGATCTATACTATTGCTCAATTTACAATACTACCCTATGTATGTATATTAATGCTAAGTTTTCTCATAAACTATATAATGATATTTTTTAAGGTAAACTCTCTTGAAAGTTTAACATTCTCAAATGTTAGGATACCATCACTATACATTTAAGTTCAAACACTATATTTTTTAATAAAAAATATTATTTATATTGAGGTAAATATAGAGTAATAGCACGTTTTACAATGCAATATATAAAAATTTACAATATTTAAGTTACAAATACACAACCCAAATTTAAAGAAATGAAATTTAAATTAAAAATTATAAAACTTTCATAAGTAGGAATTCATAGATATATATTATCCTTTGGGACCCTTCCTTTGACTAGTCATTTCCTAAGTTGACTCGGTTATTACCCTAACACCATAATTAACTGAGTATCATGCACATCCATTTCCTAATCTGACTCGGTTATTACCTTAGCCCTATAAATATAAGTATCACATCCTCTTTCTAGCTAAGTTGTGATTCATTTTCATTCTTAGATATCTGCACTTTTTCAAGTCTTCCTCGGAATCGAATTCAACAACCATGTCAGAGGCGAAAACATGGTACTTCGAGATCGAAGTCGAAAAACGGAAAGTCAACCCTAAAGCATCTGGAGAACTGGGCGGCCTCATCGATCTGCACCTAACCTATTCAACTCCAGTCTGTCACCGACAAGAAAATCACTCCGTCTTCTTCCCATGTAGCTCTCTACAAACCTTTGATTTCCCTAATACCCCCGAGAAGCTACTATGTGCTGCACTCCGACAAAGCGTCATGCTTCGTTTCTGCAACAACGTTGAAAAAATTGCGACTATCATGATGTTCTACTTACACTGCAAGTTTGTTTTCACGCCTGATTTTTTGTCGGGACAGGAAGATCTGAGGCCATGCATACGCATAAACCTCGACGTCGAGTTTGAGGATCGGCCACGAGGTTCTGGGGAATTTGTGGCTCCCGATGATCTTGACGTGCACGACAAGCTGATCATCCTCGGACGAGATTTACGCCGCCTCAACGAACGTTGTGGCGGTGTTTTGATGGCGGCGGAAGGGGTGGCGGCGAAGGATAAACATGCGGCGCCGGAGATGAAGCGTGTTCGGACGAGTGGATTGCCGGCGGAGGACTGCGGTGATTGTCCGATTTGTTTTGAGAGGATTGATAAGTCTTACGTTGCGATTCAGACTGCGTGCTGTCATATGTTTCATGAAACCTGTTTAGTGATGTGGCTTTGTGCCCATCATTCCTGCCCTATGTGCAGATCTACCTGTGCGGTTATGATTTGAACGGCCGGTCGTCTAGTTAGGGTTTATGAACAAGGACACAATTGTAATTTTGTAAATACTTATTGTCATGTTATTATTCATTAATCAATTTATGTTATCGATTAATCGAAATTCTTTATGTGCTCTTTTTAAAATTTAGATTTAAAAACATGGGATAATCTAGAACATCCTTTGTAATTATAAGCTTAGTTCACTCTTTCCCATTTATCTTAAAATTTTCATGTCAATTTAGTTCAATTTCAAAGAAGAGTATGATTTAATGAAAAAAATTCAGCTTAATTTAGTCATGCTATTTTTTTTTCAATACATTGATTTTTTTTCACTTCAATTTACCGTATATTTAATTAAACAAACCAAGCAAAATAAGATGAAGAGTACATTGCAAATACCACGAGAATTATCTTTAAAATATAAATCATAGAGGTAAAGTTGTACTCATGAGTACTAATTATTTGTAATCACAACATAGTACTAATTATTTGTAATCTGCATCCGTTTTTATTAGTAGTTTGTTTGTCAAATTTTTTTTAACCTCCGTTTGGTCTAGTTCAATAGTTGGTCTACTAGTTTTTTTACCTCCTGATAATAGTAATATTCTAATTATTATAATTATATGGTGTTTGTCCAAAAATCAGATTACAAAAATTGTGCAATAGGATTAAGAAAAATGTCAGTTGTTCCATATCTACAGGTGTGTAAGCTATAAAAGTAGGTTAAAGAGTAAAATATACTTATATAACAATGACATGAAAACTGAACAAAATCGAAGAATGCCTCATCCAGTGAAAATCTTCCTGAAATCTTTCCGATCCTTCGCTGCCTCAGTTATAGCAAGGAATTTCTTGAAGCCGCTTGTATACGCTCCTCTACCGAGCGCAGCAGCTCTGACAAAGACATCATCCCTGACAGTATCAGAGGCTGTGCTCATTAAAACTGGTGGAGCGGGGTTGGAAGCCGGGACAATGGAAGTGGTACTAGGCATCGTTTGCTGGGACATTCCTGAACCACGCTTGCTGAAATCATCCAGTATTGTTTGCTGGTCTGTTCTTCTCAAACCCTGAGCAAAGATCAATCAATCAAACAAGCAGCAAAATCTAATGAGCTAACTTAATTGTTCGACAAATTATTTTAAACAGAAAGTGTAGTGAAAGCAAACCTTGAGCTCTAGAATTCTTTGAAACTCAGTTGGAGTCCCCTCGGGCAATAGTGCACAATAGGTATCAGCAACTGAATCAATCGGGGACAAGATAACCTGCATGAAGATAAATGTAGTCAGGACGGAGTGTTGTGTTAAAAAAATCTGAAGAGCTGGGACATTCTGTTAAGTGACAGACCTTCAATAGTGCCTCAGCTTTGCTCATCTCCCGACTAATGAATTTTGAGTAGCTTGAAGCTGCTGAAGGCTGCCCAGAAAGGTTATCAGGGTTGTTAAGTTAGGCACATTAGCGTCATCGAAAAATGGACTATAGACATTGAAGGACCAGTTCAGCTTTCAATTCAGAAAAAGTTCAATTGATAAAATCGCTAACAAAATGTTAAGCTAGGAAGCAAAATGTGTGTCAAGATAAAGACCGAGTAAAGGAGAAGTATATATTCCATCAGGTACCTGCTTTGCTAGAGAGGGAATGTCCAAAAGAATGGTTTTTACAGCCTGTGTATCCAGCAACATCTGCATAAACATATTAATTCATTACTTCAACAAGCAGATGTACTCAACAAACATAAATTTTGAACACTGTTATGCTCAAAAAAGATTCGACACTGCTGATGTGCCTACTTGTTGAGCTCCTGTCTCTGATATCTGCTTGCATTTGAAAATGTTGAGATAAAAGCGAGGAGCAAGAGACGATGCAAGCTGCATGAAAGAAAATAATAGTGATTTTGCCGGACGTTGATTTAGAGCTGATGTCTGAGAATAGAAATAAACTACATGGCGTGCTATCTTAAAAAGAGATACAATAACAGGGAATACTTGTGTCTAAAAGTATACCTTGTCAAGAAAGAACTGGAAATAAATCAAAGAGAGAAGACTTCCAAGGACCGGGATGCTACTAGTAACTATCAAATTTATCCCATTGACATATCTGTAGAAAAGTTAAGAGCGCAATCAAGAAACAATTGAAAAAGTTAGTGATCGTGATAGCTTATGGTAAGAAACTCATCTTACCCAGATTGATCACCAACACTTTCAAGTGTGCTCCAAGGAACTCGTGTCATCGCAGCCATTTCTGCATCAAATTTAGTTTCGATACCATGGACCAACGTTACTAGTGCTTTTGTTATCACAGCTGAAAATTCATCCTGCATTTATGGAAACGTTCTCAAAGTTCTAGCATAAATCAACAAGTTTATCTACCAAATGAATGGCATATTTAGTACCTGAACTTCAGACATATCAATTTTGTCTGCATATTGAGAATCAATTATTTTGGAAACATTTTCAGCCAATTCACCAGCCTGCCAGTAAAGAAGAGACAAATAAACTTAACAAGATGGTATCGAAGAATGAATATTATCATTGAAAAATGTAAAACATTGTATGCAAGGAGTGGCTATTATCACATGGCAAAAATAATTCAACAGAACAAGGCATAAATATGGGTTGCATATAGGTTGGCGCAACTTCTGTAATCACGTCTACAGATATTGAATCTGAAAGAGAGAGAAAAATGACAAACCGTTCTATGGCAATACTCAGCAGTATTGACAATATAGCAGATCAGCTTTTCATCTTTGTCCGAAGTCTGCAATAATAAGTAAACAAAAGTTAGGGGACCATTAAATGGCAGGATATCTGATACATGAAGAATTTACAAGAGATTAAAATACCTTTATCTGTCCATCCATTCCTGTTGCAGCAGCAACAATTCCTGTTCCCCCTTTGGGCAGTTTAGAATAGAGTTTTGTTGCATAGCTTTTAAGAGTTTTTTGAAAAACCTATAGTTGAGTAGAAACGTAGATTATTAGAGAGGAAAGTAAAAATTCAGATCACAAATACGTGACATAATTGGACAATCCTCAATGAAAAGGGGCTCGAATAAAGAGCATGAAAGCCCACCTTGAACAAGTTGAATAAGGTCTGGTATTTTGTCAAACCAATACATCTCTTCAAGCTTCTCCGGATAAACAAAAAGACCTTCACAAAAGAAATTTAAACAGGAGAAAAGAATAAAGAACTAAGATTAATATTCTTCATGGAACCACTAGCATAAAGTTGCAATGCTCAAGCACCTGAACTAATTTTCTGAACATCTGCATCAATGTACCCAGTAACAGTGTGAAAATTTAAAGTAATTAACAACAATGACAGCATGCAAGATGCCACTTGGACAGAAACTTGGTTTTAATACATGTAAATTTATAATCTAGTGGCCATAAGCATGATATATAATTAAAATATTTTGGTGCCAAAAAACTTTACACGCCACACAATGTTTGTCTGAGTGACCAGTAAGGTAAAAAACAGCAATATGAGAAGATCTCAGGTAGACTTAATACAGCTACAACTTGTGTACTAGCACATCCATCAAACAAGTATAACAAAAATTTTGAAATAAATGTTGTACCTGCATGCTGCTGGATAAAATATATGTCTGACTTCCTTCCTCAATGTCCCAAGTTTCTTCCTGTGATAGATGGAACAAATCAGCTACAGAGAAAATCAAGAAGAACAGCTGAGAAAAGGTAAGCAGGGTAAGGTAAGGGAAATACTAAAGCAGATGCTACCTGCACAAGCTTCTCAACATGGTCCATAAGGGTCTTTTCTTCCATTGCCACGTAATATATCAAGTGAGGTTCAAAGCAAGATGATATGATTCCATGGAAGTTAAACTGTCATGGAAATGATTACCCCATTCAGACGTGGATATTAGTTACATTGAACCAAGCTGGCATATAGCGCCACCAAACAACAAGAAACCGCTAAAGACTATCTCTACTATAAGGGAACTAAAAATGTATGCTTACCCCAGCCCCAGGAGCAGACAACTCGTTGCGTCCATCTGAACCCTAAAGTTTTTTGAAAAGGAACATTGCAGTCAATAAAAAATAAAAAAAAAAGTCAGAAGGAATATCAGATTTACTGTTGAAAAGTTTATACCTCTTCTCCACTTCCCTGATGCCTATTAAGTTTTTTCTCATACTTCTTCCGGATCTCTGAGACATTATTTACAGCATCTGATTCTTCATTGTCAATTCCCGTATCTCGGTTTCCAGTTCCACCACCAAACTTTTCTGCCAACTCTTCCTCAAATTCTAAAGTTCTCTGCAGGGCCTGCAAAGAAGCACAAAATTATTTTATCCCTTTACCAGGTATGCAAAACAATTATTTAAGCACCGAAAAGGTTATTAACTGAAAGGTAAAAAAATTATTTCATGGTACAGATCCAGCAAAGATACCGACCGCAGCAAAGATAACTAAATTACTTACCGCTAACAAGGTCATAACATCTGGTTTTTCTTTCAGACTATTGAGGATATCCTCAAGTTGCATCCTATAGAATGCAATGAAGGGAAGAGATGGTAAGTTAAAATATGTCCAAATTGTTATTAGCAAATATACTATCAGAGATGGGGATATACCTTGTCATCTTGCATAACTGGATGTAAGACAAATAAGCAACATGCCATGAAGGGGGGAATATTTTCCAAATCTCTTCATTTGTTCTTACTCGCCGCTTGATCCAAGCATACCTTCTCTCTGTTTTGTCCAACTTAGCATACTCTGGCAATATTCAGACCATAAACCCTTTTTAAGACAAACAGCGTACATCACAAAAATAGGTTGCGAAGAAACGAAAGGCCAAGGACTAACCAGCTCCTTCAAAAATCTGTTGATATTTAGTAAGTTCTATGTTGCATATATTCTTTACCAACTCCTCCCTCACTGATGGCTCCAAAGCATCAACTACCAAACAAGCATCAGATAGCTGCTGCAACAAATTGCTATCCTCTGTCTCTTTTCCACTACCTAAGCTGGCAAAAACAAATTGTGTTCTTCAGAGACAAAGGAGTGAAGAAAAACTTTCCCAATATAAAAACTGAAAAAACAAAAAATATTAGGAACAAAACAGTATATGCATATAAAGTGCCAATAGTCCAAAAAGTGAAATGTACGATACAGTGCAATATTAACTAAGCACGTGAAATCCTAAAATCAAAACTGTCAATGAATTTAGAAAGAAATTTTAAAGGTATAACAAATATTCCATGCATGATAACAACTCCCCATGCATCCAACCAAACAATGCTCTGTAGCACTCTAATTTCAAGTATTAATGTTCTTTTCAAAAACATGGAAGGGAAGATCATACAATCTCTTTTCAATATGTTCGAAGACCCATGTGGCAAAAGCAAATAAGCAGCATAATATCAATGAAATAGATGAGCTATGTTGCTGGCTTACCTGGAAAAATCAGAGAAAACATAGCTCTTAAGAATTTGCTTGATGCTCTTGAACTTCTCCTTCAGCTCGGTTATCTTTGGAATATCCCTATATGCTTCAAAATGACTACATAACTGGTTTACAGCCTGAGATCATCAGAGGACAGTATAAGACTTCTACAGATTACAGTGTAGACTCATATCTTCCTAGCTTAGGGAGAAACTTTGACCAGATCAAAAGCATATGATGACTATAAATTGTTTTAGAATTGAACAAGAGACACAATTTTGTGTCAAGTTGAAGACTCAGTGTAGCTATTGTCTGTATCCCAAGCTTTACGTATTGCCACATGTGCGGTAAAGATACAACGTAAAAATAAGGAATTTTATCATGTGAACATAATTTTTTTATAAAAGCCACATGTTACCTCAACTTGTGCAGCTGCCTCCTTATATTGCCTTTTGGAAGCCATAACTTGAAGTTGGTCAACAGCAGAAACTACGAATCAATTTAAATACTAATGTTTAGTATATTCTTTAAAGGGGAAAAAACCTACACTATAACCGACGGAACAAACACATTCTCACTGAATAATAACACAACTTATAGAACAACACAGCCCAAAAACTTATATATTAATTGAGAAACAAATCATGCTCTAATGTTTATTGTTAAATCAGCTATCAGTTACACAGTAACTATGAAACAGTTAACACCCCAATTTATATCCTTATCACCAAGGGCCATTAAGGTCAATAAAGGATTAAAAAAATTATGTGTACAGACCAGAACATTTCCATCCAGAGAAGGAAAAATAAACTAATCATGACAGCAAAAAACATATAAGTTTCTGAAACAACAAAGATGAGCAACTGAGAAGAACCACTAACCGAGCATTGTAAGCCGATGAAGAGCAGTGATAGTAGTTGTTATATGCTTTTTGGCAAAATCTAGCTTCTTTATGTCACGGCATATTTCTTGGACCATCGTTTCACTTTGTTCTGCTTTGCTTTTTATTTCTCTGATTTTGTACATGAGTTCCTAGCATAAATTAAGAGGATAAACTTGTAAAAACTACAGAAGGAAACCAAAGGTAACCCATAAAAAAAAAAATTTTAAGCAAAATAATTATGTATTTGAAAATGAAATCACCATAAATAATTTATAGTTTGAACAAACCTGTACAGCTTGGGTAGCTGCAGCAAGTTCCTCCCTCGCTTTGCTTCCTGAGTTACTCTGCAATATAGAAAATTAGTATCACGTGCAAACCCCAACAAGCAGGTTAAGGAGTATGAAGGTAAGAGTAAATAACACCAGAGCAAAATCTATAATCTAATGTGGGCTAGTATGGTTCCAGCTAGGAACATAAGGCAAGCAGTCTTATGATCACATAACTTGGCCTGTTTCATTCATTTAGGAATCTATATTTCGATGCATTTTTAGCTTAAAAACAATTAAGGAATGGTGAGGATGGTATACGATCACGCCACAGGGCAAATAGTTCATTCACACACCACTTTTTGAAATTTCTTTTATCCTTCTTCTGTGATGGTATAAAACAGGAATAAAAAACCAACCTGTTGGCGCACAGCAGTTAAGATTTCAGCATCAACATGGCCGATTTCACTATGAAGTTTCTGCAAAAGAGGCTCTATACCAGATAGAGATGCCTCTGCAAAACAAAACAAAATCCAGCATCAAAAGGCATCCCCTTTAGCTTCCAAAACAACCATGCCAACTGATCAGCACAGATACTGCCCAGAAAGTCACCAACAGTTACACTGAAGGCAATGTACACGCTTCTCATGATCACACAAACACATATACATTAACCAAAGAGGTAATATAGTGAAGAAAACAGCTTCTAGCAATCCATAACAAATCAGTCAACACAATGCCAGCATGAAAACTAAAACTGTACAACAGCAAAGCTAACAAGCTCAACGCGTGATCCAAATCATATACTGCGGTGCAATTCAGTCACTAACTCCGGCAAACTTTTGCATCAATTTTACAGAGATTAGATACAAAATCATATTTCGATGAAGAATGCAGAGGAATTGGAAGGAGACCTGTGGGGAACATCTGGTTGATGTAATCCAAAGTACTCTGCTTTCCCAAAACTTCCATGATTCCGATGCTCCGCCGAAACTATCACCGAATCGGAATTGGAGCGGCGGCGCGTGGCTACTCAGCTGGTTTAAGTGTGGTGTTCGTGTCCGATCTGCAGAAAAAGTTCGGTGGTTGATTGTGGCGAAACAAGACGACGCCGTGTCGACTGAGTTAAATGGTAATTTAAATTTAGTAAAGGACTTTTCTAAAATTAAAGTTGTAAAGGGATTTCTTTTCTTAACATGGTCAAATTTCATGCAAATAAAAAATAAATATGATGTATAAATTATTTTTAATTCAAAAATAATCATAAAAACTATAAAAAATTATAAATTAATCATGGATTAGACAGTATTGCTCATAAAGATTAGATACCATAACAAATTTTGAAAATTAAACAACTCTAACTTGTCACGTTATCCAAATTAGTTTACATTACTCCACTAGATTTGACACTATACTATTCATCAGAATTGTTTTAATAATTTTGATAGAAAATTTGAAGTATTATGTAAAGAGTAATGTCATCGTAAAATATATTTTGGAAGATTTTTTAAACACGTATTTTCTTAATATCAAAATTATAAATTTTGTTAATATATATCACGAAAGTTGTTGATCCTCAAACTTGCGGTCAAATAATTTCTCTGATCAAATGTCCCAAATCTAGTGAACCAAAAATGGTACTAAACAAATATTACATTTACATTTTTTCTCATTGAATTTCGGTTACATAAAGTTTTTTTTTTTTTTTGACAATGGTTACATCAATTGAGCTCCTTAAATAAATATTGAATTTTGTAATGGTTGTGGAGACGGGATAAGCACATAATTGATGATTTTAAAATTTTATAATATTAACATTTCTAAATATTTAAAATATAAGATTTTTGATATCGTATTTAAATTTTAAATTTCAGTTCATTTTACCACATTTTAATTCGTGATTGGATTTTAACATTCATCGTCAATATCTAGTAATGTCATTTTAACTAGAGATGACTAACTAAACTTTTATGAGCTCAAATAAATAATAATAATAATTCATACAAAAAATTAACATATTAATCAGCAAAAATAACAAAACCCACACTCTTATGAAATTTTCTCCAAAGCCCAAACCCAAAACGTACAAGTTACTGTACAAAAGGAGCAAATGATAAATACTAATACCAAACTTCGGTTTTAAATACAAACTTGTGCCCAACTTGTGGACCAAATAGTGAGTCCCTCTCGCCGGAGCACTGCAATTGATCATAATCGTCGCCGGAGAAAAGCTCAGAGATGCATCTATGGCCGTCGATCACGCTGCGGGAGTCCTTCAAGACGGCTTATTTGAAGAAGCTCGAACTGAACCTTCACCTGATGAAGCTGGACAAGAAGAAACGGCAGCAGGAACAGCAGCCCCAGCAGCAGCCCAGTACCAGCGATGGGAATGGATGCCGGGAAAAGCTTCTGAAAAAGGCTGGTGCTGAGGAGTTGAAGGGGGGAGGGAATTTGGTTGCCGTGTGGAAGGAATTGGTGTTGATCGTCTCTTGCTGCTACTGCTGCTTTGGCTGTGGGGGTATGGATTTCTATTGCCTTTAACTGAGATTTGATGATGAATTATGACTGTTTGATTGAGTGATTTTACTGTTGTGGCTGCTGATTTTTCATTGATGCTCTTGAGTATGTGAAATGATTGAAATGAGAGGTTGTGTCTGTGTTCTACCTGGCCTTCCTTTTGAAAAAAAAATGGTTTTTTTTGTTTCTGAAATGATTTTAGCCTTTCGCTTACTAGTTTTCGTTGGTACTGTAGGTTTTATTGGATGATTAAGGGGTTTATTGAGTTTGTTCTTCATTTCTCGTTGGATTTTTTTCATATGGGATGGAGCAGTCTTTGATTTATCTCGATTGTCAGATTACGGAATGATTTTTGATGATCAGCTAGGTTTAAGTTCTGCAGTTTATTGAGTCATTGACCCTTTGATCACATACCAGTCGAAAGCTCTTCTGTTGCCCATTTACACTTATTAGGGAACATTTCAAGCTGTCTTGTAAGGACTACTTCTAGGTGATATATAAACTAAACAACTATAAAGTGTCGTGTCAGTTCATATTTTTACCTCGAATGACTATATAGGTAGCACCTAGAACGATGCACCAAAATTTGGGTGATATTCCTTTTACTATGTGCAAAAGATTGTGGTTGAATTCGTAGCCTGTAAGGTTTAGCTGGAGTATTCTTCGATTAATCGAGGGAATTCACAATTTGACTGCACTGAACTTTTAGATGTATCTTATCTTATCCTCGGTACTTTTCCATTTCATCGTCATCCATGTTTGAATTTGCTGTAAAGAGATTTAGCATGATTTCACTTTTTTAACATCAGCGTTAGAACTTTTCAGATATTGCATAGCTGAACTGAATGTAACTGAAAATCATGTCTACTTTAATGCTCACCGCTGATTGATTCATTTCATTTCAATTCAGCTTTTGCTGATGATGATGACGGCTTCTGACTTGCTGAAGAGCAACCCTAGGCTGATGGTTTTCAAAACTGGAGATTCTTAGCATTGGATGGATAGTAATAACCATTAGCTTAAATTCTTGATTGTAATCGTATTACTAGTTTATAAGACCAGTGCCAACTCATTTGTAAACCTTGTTTCTCTTCGACTAAATAAAGTGAACTTCATTTATATCCTCTATTTTTAGCTTCTTGATGAAAATTTGCTAAATTTAACCAGCAGAGAACTTCTAAAATTGGAAGCTTCATGCTGTCTGATATAGCTGTGCATATTAGTTTGGATCAGTTTCTGTCGCGTTGGTTTAAGCCAAAAAGATGAACTGCTTAGTAATTTCCTATGTTAACCTATTGTGTTCCTTTGTTGGATCCTTCTGTTCCATCTTTTTCTAATTCTTAAACACGTTTGAAAACGATGAATGCATAAAATAATAAGGCTCTGTCTAGTTCAGCTTCTTGCAAGCAGTTTTAGCAGCTTACATCATCCGACTTGATTTTTTTGAAAAGAAATAAAATGTTTTGAAATTTAGGTAATTAACATGGTTATTTATGAAGTTTTGTTTATTTCAACTTGTCTAATTACACGAATATTCATCCATAAATAATAAAATAATCCAAGCAGCTAAGCAGTTTTAGCAGCTCCAAACAGCTCAACTGGACAGGGCCTAAATCACTTGAAACAAACAAAAGTAGTTTGTTATTATTAATCATGACAAGAAGAAGTTACACCAAATTTTTTAAAAAAAAACAAAGGCTAAATATCAAAGTTTGAACACAGGAGTGATCCCCAACAAAGAGAGGCACTTCCTCGTGACAATTGCAGTTGCATGACACAGCAAAAGCCTGCTAGTCTCTTCTTCCGAACCCATCACCATACAGTTCTTATAAAACCTGGAGAAGCATTCAGACAACCCGTAGAGATAATCGCACAATTTACTGGGCAACATATTCGCGCAAACCTCATCAACCACCTCTGCAAATTTCAGCAAATGAAGGCCTAATGCTCGTTCATCGCCATGATCCAGAGAAACCTCCCCGACTTTCTTCACCTCTTCCATATCCTCACCGGAATTCCTTATAACCGAGGAAATCCTGGCATGCATATACTGTATGTACACGTTCGTGTTCCCCTTGTCATTCAGCATCCGGCTGTAGCTAAATTTGTAGTTGGTTCCGATGTTGTTCATCAGATCAGCATACTTCACGGCTCCAAAATAAATATGTAATCCAATATGTTGTTCAATTCAAGTATGTAATCCTATTGGAGCCTTAACACTAATCAAACAAAATAGAGTCAAATTTTCAACAACAAAAAAAGTCAATTTAATTTAAAGGTCAAGGAGGATTTAGGAATGGGTTTTCACTAGCAAAAGATCCAAAAACCAACCGCCTCATCCGGAACAAGAAAGATTTTTCTTGAGTCGGTGCTCGTTGCTATGAATATATTCGCCGGCGTTAACCGCCAAGAGCACCACTGTTTCCTCATTTCCACGCTTCTGAAATTTCCCCCAATTTTCTCCCCCTAGGTTTTACTTTCAAATTCAGCTCCCGAACTTCGCTTCCGATCAGAACCGGAGATGGAGAACGACGCTGCTGAGGAGATTCCCGACGAAGCCGTGCCGGAACTCGAAGGGGAAAACGACGATGCTGAGGGAATTCCCGGCGAAGCCGTGCCGGATTATGAAGGGGAAAACGACGTCGACGGGGCCGTTTCTGATTCGAGCTCCAGTTCGCATTCGAATTCCAATTCAGGCTCTGATTCCGACGGAGAGAGCGTGACATCTGAAGTCACCACCGAGAAATTGGACCCGTTCACCGACGGCCGGTTGGTTAGGGTTCGAGAAATTGCCGAGCAGGATCAATTTGTGCTTGAAACGGACGAGCAGAATCAGTCTGTCAAGAACGGGTTTCTCAGCGTGATGTCCAATTTAGGCCTGCGAACCGCGGTGGAGGCGGTTCTCAAGAATGCCAAAACCGGCTACTTCTGGCAGGCGAGGCTCCGTGCGTTTCAGGAAGTTTCTCGCGGTTTGGAGAAGACCGGAGAAGGATGGGGGAAGGTGAAGTACGTGTGGTTCGGCGGGCCGAAGCGAGAGATCGACAACATTTTCCGATACGGTTTTGCTTCCAGAGGGCGAGGGATTTGTCTCTCCCCTTTTCTGATCCCGAGTTCCAGTCTCCGCTCTTGCGTTGCAGATGAAAATGGCCTGTTTCATATGATCCTTTGCCGCGCTGTTTTGGGGAGATCAGAGCTGATTCCTCCAGCCAACAGCCAGCAGTTTCCGAGCACGGAGGAGTTTCAGTCCGGTGTTGATAGTTTATCGGCTCCTCGCAGGTACATGGTGTGGAGCCCTTTCATGAACACTCATGTTTTGCCGCAGTATGTTGTGAGCTTCAGGCCTCCGGTGAAAGCGAATGAAGGATCTCAGATACCTGCACTTGCAAATCCAGTCAGGGAAAATGAGGGAGCTGTGAATGCTGCAACGAGCGCTGATCCGACTCGCATGGCTCCTTTCCTCATACTGATCCATGAGCTTGCTATGGTGTTGCCTATGGACAGTATAAGAAAAATCCAGAAGCATTATAGCGAGTTTCGGGATGGGAAGATAACAAAGAAACAAGTGATTCAGAAACTGAGGGAGTTTGCAGGAGATGATGTGCTGTCTAGGACCATCATGGCAATCAGGAGAAGGAATGGTGCATCAGCAGCACCAGGTAATAGCAACGAAGTTGTTCGGGCAGAGAGGAAAGCAAGCGCGAAGTCAAGTGCAAACCGAGTGATTAAGAAGCTCCGGGGATCAAAATCTGGTTGAAAAACATGGATCTTTGAGTGTCTGTACTTCTGCATTATCAGTGTCTGCAGTGAATTTGTCGTGTCTATCACCGAGTCATTTCAGCTTCTGCTGATGATGAAGGCTTCTGAGTTGCAGAAGAGCAAGCTGGTATGATTGTTAGGTTTAAATGGGATGAATAACCATAAAGCTTAGCTTCTTGAATGTAATAAGCATAGTAGTAGTTATAAGTATAAACCAGTGCCAATTCATTTGTAAGCCTTGTTTCTCTTAGACTATAAGTAAAGTGAACTTCATTTGTATTTCAATTTTTAGCTTTCCAAGCTTCTTGATTTTAAATATGCTCAAGTTTATTTCAGCTAAGATTAAAAAACCATCTATCTATAACTAAACTAAAGTTATCGGTAATCAAATATAACTTAGAAAAATATAAAGAGCAAAACACAATTATTGTTATATTATTCCATGAATAATTGTTGATAACATAGATTTAATTGTAGTTGGGTCTGATTGATTTTGAAAAGTTAACTCAAAAACTTTAGTTGGGAGGGGCAGTGGCGGATCTAGGGGATGCTGGAGGTGGCGGCAACCCCCAAATTTGAGGAAATAGGTTGTAATTTATTGTAGCTGACGGTGGTGCAGTGGTGATATGAGGCAGCGGGTTTTTAGCATAGACCTATTCGCGACCTGTTCAATTTCCTTCTGGTTCCGCCACTGAAGAGGGGAGAATACAATAATATATTCCTCTAACATCATGTAACACCTAATGACTCATCATACATCATACATCTAGCAATAAAAATACGAACCGCAAATAAACAAAAGACGTCCTGCATCTAGCAGATCAGTATTCGAATCAACATAAGTTACACAACTCCAAGTTCCATCAAAATTGTCCAAGTTACACAATACAAGCAAAAGACATTTTTGACAAAAGAAATGGTCAAAAAATAGAAGCAAATACAACTAACTTCTACCCTTCATCACAGTAGAAGCCAAACAAATCATCCAAATTTTTTAAAAGAACAGTTCCACAAAACACACTCATATTCAGTCGGTTGACTATAGATTGACTCTAATCACAACTTCCTAACTACCATTGGAAGATCAAGAAAGTAATAAATTGCCGCTTGTTAAAATGAGTGGGCTCCAATCCATTTCTTGGTTTGGGCTTTACTATACGCACGGACTGGGTCCACAATCGAACCGCCTAGAAGCTACCAATATCCGATCGTTGAAGGGAAAGGGTTATACTGGCTGGCAGCACCGTCGTTCCCCACAACAAAAGCACATTACTCCTCATTTTATCCATTTCCATCTCACTTAATTACGATCCTACCACTACCAGTACCACACTCTGAAGCTTCTTCTTCCCTAGGGTTTTATTTTCAGATGATTCACCCTTTTCAAGATCCCGATTCCGATCAGATGGAAAACGATGACAACAATATCATCAAGATCTTCGGCTTCGCCATCAATTTCGACGATGGCGAAGAGCCAAACGACGCCGTATCCGGAGCTGAGCTGAACCCGGTATCTGATTCCGCCACCGATTCCGACGTCGCCGTTCATCCGGATTTCCATACAGCCGCAGATAGCACCACTAGGTTGTCCCTAGCCATCAGAGAGGAGTTCAACCCGTTCGCTGATACCAAGCTGGTTAGGATCCGGACTGAGGATCACCATGTCAAGTCCGGATTCAACCGGATTATGGCCGGTTTGGGTCTGAAAACCGCGGCGGAGGCGGTTTACAAGAACGGTTACCCCGATTTCACCTGGCAGGCGAAGCTCCGGGCGTTTCTGGAAATCTCTCGAGAGTCAGAGGCGAGGGGTTTGGGGAAGGTAGATTATGCGTGGTTTTCTGGCTCTAAGGAGGAGATTAACAACATCTTTCGATTCGGTTTTGCTACTCGAGGGCGTGGGATTTGTCTCACACCGTTCAGCAATCCTACTGCGAGTCTTCCTGGTTGTGTTGCTGATGACGATGGACTGCAGCATATGATCCTTTGCCGTGTGATTTTTGGGAAATCGGAGCTTCTACCTGCTACGAAGGACCAGCGATTTCCGACCTCTGAGGGGCTTGTATGTGGAGTTGATAACATGGCGTCACCTAATCTGTATATGGTTTGGAGCACGTATATGAACAGTCATGTTATGCCTCATTTTGTTGTGAGCTTCAAGCCTCCGGACAATGTGAAAGAAGGATCAGCTAGTGCTCCAGTTGCAGTGAATCCAGTGAATCCAGCTAAGGCAGCTGTGGGAGCTGCTGCTGGTATTGCTTCGACAAGCAGGACGGTGAATCCAGCGAATCCAGCTAGGGCAAACGTGGGAGCTGCTGGTGTTGCCTCGACAAGCAGGACGGTGAATCCAGTGAATCCAGCTAGGGCAAATGTGGGAGCTGCTGCTGGTGTTGCTTCAACAAGCAGGGCGGTGAATCCAGTGAATCCTGCCAGGGCAAATGAAGGAGCTGGCAATGCTTCACCTACGCTCGTCCATTTGGCTATATTGATTCCTGAGCTTGCGAAGTTCTTGCCTGAAAGCAGCGTAAGGACGCTTCAAAATGTTTACAGCGATGTTCGGGAAATGAAGGTCACAAAGGAAGCAATGATGCAGAAAGTAAGAGAGGTTGCAGGGGATGATCTTTTGAAAAGGACCGTAGCTTCGATCCAAAAAAAGATGAAAGCTGCAGAGAAGCCGGCACCACCACCCGCACCAGCACCAGCACCAGCACCGGCACCGGCACCGGCACCAGCTTCAGGAGCTGGTCGGGGGAAGAGGAAAGCAGTCGCAGGCGAGAAAAAAGCTGCAAAGAAGCGTCGGGGGCCTGGATGATCTACTTGAAGTTGATCAAGTTATCTGTTCAGTTTAAGTTATAGCTCGTGGTTTAGATAGGCCGTAGATGATCATGATCCGTAAAGCCTGAGTTAATCGAATTTTGCTAGAAATGAATGTCTGAGTTACATTCTCTTGTTCAGAAATGATGATTATCGCTTTCTTTCAGGTGGTAATTAGCGAGACTCGCGTTTAAACTATTCAAATTCATAACTCTTCATAATAATATCATCTAAATATTTTGAACCCGAATTCAAATCTGAACTGAACCAATCATTATCATTATATTTTGAATAAAAAATATTCGGAAAAAAATGATTAATTAATTCGAATTTATAGTATTCAGCTCAATCAATATGGTCCGACAAATAAAATTTTTACCACTTCAACCAAACTATTTTAACTTGACTGAAGGTGACCAAATTGGCACCACTTTACTAGCTTATAGTATTGTTATGATTTGACGTTGACCCAAGGATGAACTCGGGAGATTCATGACTTTCCGGAGCCATGTTCCGTTTCCGAGCAAGAGAAAATAATCAAAGAGCTGGACTTGATAAGATAGAACCAAAACGTTTTACAATTTTAATCAATAATTAGCTGCTATTAAAATTCCCCAATTGGTATTTACTTAAACTCAATCTATTGTAAAAGGACCATTCTGCCCTTGTGATTCATCAAAAATCACAACAAGTATCAACTATGTGAACATTGGGCTTCATTCCATTTATAGGCTTGGGCTTCACGTATACGGACTGGGTCCATAAACTAACCGCCTCATAGAAGCCGTGTTTGGTCAAACTTCAAAAATCCGTAATCAGTATGGAAAAGCCTATTGCTGGCACTATAAATATAAATATCAGCGTAGCGTTATCTTACCGTTTCATATTAACGTTTCTTCATTTCGTGACTCGATCCTATCATCTCTCCCCAAATTTCTTCCTGTAGGGTTTTCTTTTCCCCCAAATTCGATCCCAGAATCCCGATACCGATCCCGATCAGATACAGAGATGGATAACGATGGCGATGTGAGAATCTTCGGCGCCGGTGTGCCTAGCGACGATGAAGAACAGCCAAACGACGTCGTATTGGAGTCTGATTCGAGCGCCGATTCAGATGTCAGCGCTCGCTCCGATGCTGAATCTGATGCTGAATCTGATGCTGAATCCGGCGCAGAATCCGACGCTGATAGCGCGGTTTCTGAAGTGATCACCGCCGAGGAGGTGGAATCGTTCGCCGACACCCGGCTGGTTAGGGTTTACGACGGCGGCGATCAAAACCTCAAGAAATCGTTTCTGGACGCGATGAATAAAATGGGTCTGCGAAGCGCAGTGGAGACGATCTACAAGCATGCTTTCCGCGGGTTCACCTGGAAGACGAGGACCAGGGCGTTTTTGGAGATCTCTAAAAAAACCGCTGAAGGATCGGGCAAGGTGAGCTTCATGTGGTATGGTGGTTCCAAGGAGGAGGTCAAGAACACCTTCCGATCTGGCTTCTCTGCCAAGGGAAGAGGCGTCTGGCTCTCCCCTCGCTTTGATTTCATGCGGAGTCTTCGTGATTGCGTTGCAGATGAGAATGGGTTGTACCATATGATCTTCTGCCGTGCGATATTGGGGAAATCGGAGCTGGTTACTGATAATCCTGAGCAGCGGTTTCCGAGTTCTGATGAGTTTGTCTCTGGAGTTGATAACTTGGAGGCTCCTCGAGGGTATATGGTTTGGAGCTCGTATATCAATACTCATATTATGCCGTTGTATGTTGTGAGTTTCACGCCTCCTGTGAATCTTGATGGATCAGCCATTGCAAGACCTGTTGTTCCAGCTGCTGTGAATCGAGCCGAAGCATCTTCTAGTGCTGCCGGACCTTCAGCTCCAGCAGCAAAAGCGAATGGGGGACTTGAGGTTCCTTTCCCTAAATTGCTTCTCGAGCTTGCAAAGGTGTTGCCTGCTAACAGCATAAGTACGCTCAATAGGCTTTCTGGTGAACTTCGGGATGGGAAGATTGCAAAACCAATAGTGATACAGAAGCTAAGGGAGCTTACTGGGGAAGATCTTCTCTATAGGACCATCGTGTCGCTCAGAAGTAAGCCGCGCTTAGAAGAAGCAGCACCAGAGGACAATGACAACAATGCTGTTCGGGAGCTGAGGAGAGCAAGCGCAAGGTCAAGCGTGAACAAAGTTCTGAAGAACCTTCGGGGAGCAGGACCATCCGCTTGAAAATTCATGGCCAGGGAAGGATAGCTCTTCGTTTTAAGTTATTGTTTTAGTTATTGCTCTGTGTGGTTTTCACCTTGTCTTTAAGCTATAAGGTCTTTTGAGTTCTGGATAATTTGAAATAGGAGTTCTTGTATTTAGCTCATGAGGAGCACACATATGAATGTCAGTAGTTCTTTGCATTGCTCGAATGGCACAACATTTGGAAACCATTATGACTCTCCATTATGTTTATGTATATGCTTTTTACAATCCAGTTTTGGTGTTACTTTTAACTTTACAAAGATGCTTGAATCCGGGTGGCAATTTAGTTATACTCCAAGAGACAATTAGGAACATCAAACATAAGTATGAATTTCCAGGAATTTATCATCACAAAGATATGAATGTACAGGCTTAACCATATGTAACTAAAGATCAAAACGCGCCCCAGTTTCAGTTGTAGTGAATGGAATACATAGGGCTACACAAGCTTGAAGACGATGTCTTATAAGTTTTGACAAGTACTTAAACTAAGCTCAATACAGAGACTACAAGCTTGGAGAATATATCTTATAAGTTTTGACAAGAACTAAACGAAACTCAGCGCTGAAACTGGATGGAATATGAACCAGTGTTCGGATCCTGCACAGTTTTGAAGTTGTCCACGCTCATCCCAAATCGACCCAAAATGGAATTCCCTACTTCCTTCAGCTTTCCTGTTCACATGATAAACTCGTGTCATTCAGCGGTGTCCAATAAATAACATAAAAGTAAATCTGGTAGAGTTCTTGAAAACTCTTGCCAAAACTTATATTATAGTGAACCACATACAAAGAGGTCGTATGTAAAGCAAATAGACAAACAGGAGAGATAATACACATACAGAGCTACAGAAATACGAGTGAAACTAAAAAGAAAAGAATTATGACAGAGCATTGGCAAATCAGAAAACAGGTGAAAAGCCAGTTTTTTTATGTGCTCCAGCGAAAAGGATGATAATTTATACAAGAAACTGAAAGAAAACAATCAATTCCGTGCTAGGAAGTTACAAATACATTTGTTAAGTTCTTGATCCATGTAACATTGCAAAGTACAGCAGTCAATTTCTTCAAGAAGCAAACATTGTGAAGCAAAGCAACAGACAAATTACTTGCACTTTGGTGTGAACTCAATGAAAAATAGCGCAATGTACTACAGATTGAAAAAAACGATAGGTAAAATGTTCAGCAGTTGACCTCTGCTCTGCATTGCAAACAGCATTCAAGCTCTTAAATCACAATCAATCTACTTAATCCTATCCAATAATAACTATTACTTTAGAAAGATTTACAAAGGATTGGTAGTTTGGTACTATGAACTCGAGTCAAATATTTTCCCATCTCATTGTGACAAAAAAAAAAAAACACTTTTTTAAATATTGACTTCATTAGTCTGTAGCCTAAGAGGTTGCGCTTCATCTACAATTTCTAAAGAAGCCTGGCAAAACTGGAAAAAAATGCAATCTTACAGCAGACTTTGATAAATCACTCCTGAGCATATGCCTATCTATGCAAATGTTATACTGAAATTTATGGTTTATCAACCAAAACATAGACAGTCCAGGAGTTGAGACTTTCACAAAATGCTCCAGGTACCTCACTATGGATTAAGCACTGAAAGATTTTATTTTTCTTCATCTTATATTGGGATAGCGAAGGAACAAATGAACGATCTACACTATTACTCAATGTCAAAGCATTACCAAAGGAAGCAGTCAAACAACTCCAGTATGCAGCAAGGGAAAAAGAAACATCAAACTAGCAAACGATAAGCATACTCACCAATCATCTCATCCTTCATCTTTTCTCGTTTTTCATCTGCCAATGGCTTGAGACGAATTGCAGTTCTTCGAGCCTGATTGTTTGACGGGTCAATTTCTAAGACTTTCGTCAGATCTGCAAAACATAAAACATAACCAACTGCAACATCACAAAAGACTAATAAACATCAGTAGTGACAGATGGTACAAAATTCATACCAGCAATAGCCTCATCAAAGTGTTCCAGTTTTTCATGAGCCTCTGCTCTTCTGAGAAGCACCTTCATGTACTGGGGGTTCAGCTCCAACGCCTTTGTGCATTCCTTGATCGTATCCTCAAATTTTCCCTAATCACACAGCAGGCAAAATAATCTCAATCAGAAACTACGTTCCAAGTAAACACCGATAAGATTTATATCACATCCAAGAAAACGACATGGTTTACCAGTTTGAAATAACAGGCAGCGCGATTTGCGTGGCAAGCGGAGCACAGTTCAGAAGCAGAGGGTATAGTCTGCACAGCTTCTAAAGCAATGCTATACTTCAACAACGCCTCTTCGTACAGCCCTTCTTTGAACAAGTTGTTCCCTTCAAGTTTAGCATCACTAGCTTCTGCTAATGCTTTCTGACAAAATCACAGAGTTTTAATACAACTTTATCAATGAAATTACAACAAATGCTCAATCTCTTAGATACAAAAGCACAATATGAACAATTTTTACCTCAGTAATTTCCTCCTGGTTCACCTCCACTTGGCGAGTGTCGTCTCCTTCAGCAACTCGTTCTGGTTCTGGTTCTTCTGCGACGGCGTCGTTTTCGTCGTTCAGGTCTTCGCTGGCGGTTTCGAACCCGTCTGACGCGTATCCAGCAGTGTCAACACTGGGTGCAGAAGACGACGGCGGCGCGGTTGCTGGTTCATCTTTGGGAGGCGTGATCGGAATTGTCTTCTTCTCCGGCGGCGGCGGCAGAGGTTGCTCCACCGGTTCAATCAGCACCATTGTTGGATTCGAGTCCAGAAGCTTCCGTCGAAAGCTGGAATGGGAGGAGTTTTGACTGCGTGGCCTAACGACGTCGTTTATTGCATATTTAAGTCCTTGGAGTATGAATATATACAGTCGATTCCAAAAATATTTAAAATCGATATTTTCCTAAGCTATGCGTGCCTATGTTTAAAAATCTTTCTATCTATTTTGACTTACATTTAGTCCATCTCTAATGTTATTTCACATACTCACTTGATGGATTTTTTATAAATTTGCTTAAATTTTGTAGCACAAACACTATGGGAAAATGTTAATGGTTGAGATTGTGTTTAGAAATTGAGAAGATAAAATAGATGATTGATATTGAAAGAGTTTTATCAAAAATAGAAAGTTAAAAGTAAGACGTTGTTAGAAAATTTTCCTGAAAA
Source organism: Sherardia arvensis (assembly GCA_948330725.1). Lineage (NCBI taxonomy): Eukaryota > Viridiplantae > Streptophyta > Magnoliopsida > Gentianales > Rubiaceae > Sherardia > Sherardia arvensis. The sequence continues at coordinate 50,602,124 of OX415235.1, forward strand.
ACAAAGTGACAATATATAAAGTTTAGATGTTGTAGATTAGTACTATTTTACTTTCATGAGTTGTACTTATAAAAACTGATTCCTTACCGATCATGAGTGATATTCTCCTTCCGTGGTTCAAGACGCACTTTTTCACACAATTTGTCTTGGTATGAATTTTAGTAACAGTGTCAATCGATTTTTGAATGGTCAAAATGAAATGGGACACTATTTTTCCTCGACAAATCTTACTTACAAAATTCAATGGGTCAATGAATGTGACGCTTTATTTGTTTTTAGTAAAATGTGAGGATAATTTTGAATTCTGCTAAAACATGCAACAAAAGAGTGTATAAGACATTGTATAAAATATCCCTCTAAGTTATCCATAATCTTATTAGAAATACTATATCAAATATTCACTTCTAGCTAGTAAGCATGCAAATTAGAACTCAGCAATACAATGCCTTCAACAAGTTTGTTTAGCTTTTTGCTTCTCAGTTTCTCTTCATATGCCTCTTTCTCTTCCTGATTGTCCTCATATTTGTACCTTTAAACATAAAAAGAAAACATACACAAATCATTAGACCATAAATCCTACGACATTAGCGATATGGATCATAATTCGCCATCGTGTTTGAAGACTGGAAGAACCTGAACTCAAGCAAAACCTATGCTATATATATACCTAGGAGGCAGAGATATCAGAGGGCTTAAGCTTTGTGCAAGCTTGAGAGCCTCTTCCTCAGTGTTCACTATCTGGTTAAAGCACAAGTATCTCCCAGTTGTGGATTCATCCTCAAAAGCTCTTATATGAACATCAGCTAGAAAATCGACATCGACAAAAGCAAGGACACCATTCTCATACATTTGTGCTGCTCCTGCATAATTTGCAAGGAAAAATGGTGAAAATTTGTGATAGAATAGACAAGAAATGTCATAAAAACCTTGCATATCTTCTATTGTACCCATTGTTTGTAAATGATTATTGAAGTACCTTGAAGATATGCCATTGTCACACTAGGGTTGTGCTGAACAACTGCAGGGCCAAGAACTAAACCTGCATTGATCGAAACCATGTTAAGCATTCGGTCCATGGCCAACGCCCAAGCGGCCTTTTCAGAGAGTGTCTTAGCCAAGGCATACCACAGCTGCATCCATTGAAAAAAAAAAATCAGGCTTTTAGAACACTCTTATGCATAGGAAATTATCAAAGTTTTGAACTTTTTTCTATTGAAACAAGGAGAACTTGAACCTTTTTCTTAGAAAGAAAAAAATCAGGCTTTTAGAATACTCTAATGCATAGGATATTATCAAAGTTTTGAACTTTTTCTATTGAAACAAAAGGAGACCTTGAACCTTTTTCTTAGAGCAGAACTCAGGATCACTCCAAGTTCTCTCATCCACATCTTTTTGGGAGAACATGTTTTCCCTCCAAACTGCTGCAGTTAAAGAAGAGCTAAACACAATCTTCTCTACTGTCGATGTCTGCGCGCATGCCTCGACCACATTGATTGTTCCTCTCACCTCATAATCTATATTCTCATCCTATACGAATAGCGAGAAAAACTTCATCAAGAAACAATTTTTAAAAACTTCAGGTTTTTAAAGAGAAAACTTAAACCACTTACATGATAACCATCTGGACTATCTAAACAGCAAAACAAAGCACTGCAGCCCTTCAAAGCTTCAAGAATGCTCTGGTAATCCAGCACATCAATCATAAAAGTCTGCAACTTTTTCTCCGTTCGCGCCATATCCATGATTTTCTTGGAGATAGTAACCTCTCCTGAAAAAAGAAACATGATTAGTCACAATGCTGACCAATCCTGAAACTAAAGAATTCATCAAGAACACATTTTTACCAATTTTTCTAACAGCTGCATGGACTGTATAGCCTCTAACCAACAGTTTCTCGACTATCGAAAATCCCACATAAGTGGATGCATCAAGAACACAAACCACTGAATCTCCCTGATGATCAGTTCTCCCTAAACCGCCCGCCATATCGATCGATTCTCACTGCCTTCCTTTCCTCAACCTTTTCAGCAGACACAGGAGGAAAAAACACAGACAGAGACTGAGCAATATATATAATGTGGTAGATTGGAGAAGCCAAAATGAAGATGAAGTTGGTGAACAATAACAGTTCATGGTCCCATCCGGAAATGTGCCAGTTTCTATAGGCCCTTTTCAGAATTCCAGCTTTGAATTCAACTATTTATAACCAGAAAGGGCAAGAATCGGAAAGTTAGGTCACGGTTATAAATGGTCACCGTTTTAATCCACACGCAAAGACTACTGATCTTTGTTGTTGTTTCTTGATAAGTTATAATACTGATAATAATAGTTATGAGGAAAAGCTTGGCTGAAAGAGCATGGCTTTTAAGTTAGGTAGGAAAATGTGCTTAAGACAAATTATTTCGCGGTTCTTTGGCAACAGGTATTTAGTGGTCTCTATACTTTGAACTTATTGCTTATCTCTAAATGGTGAGGTCGCAATCGATATATGCAGTCTGTTATTTTACTTAACATTATATAAAATATTATTAAAATTACAATATCGTTAAGGTTTGATGAAGATACTTTCATAAACAAATACTGTATTTTAGGTTATGAGAATAAAATATCTGACGTGCATAACACCATATATTTAAAGGTGTTATTGTATACAGTTTATATTTTACTTTTAGAGTCTAAAATACGATATTATGAAAATATCCTTGTTACTTAAGTTTTACGAAAACCCTAATAACATTAGCTAGATCTTAATAATACACAAGGGCGAGGACAATAATGTAACTTTATAAAATTTCTTGAACGATAAGATGAAAAACTTATACTGCCTATAGTCCTTCAGAATCACAAGTAGGCCAAAATCACTTGCTTTTACGCTTGTAAAACTATGATTGATGAAATTTAGATTAATTTAGTTCTATTGTTAATATTTTCAGGATTACCGTGTGAATTGCGTGGATGACGCATGGATGAAAAAGAGTCCCATTGTTACGATTCATATTCATTCACGTTTACTTGAATGTACGTGTATTTAATTTGTCATCCATCTGTGTATAGATTGAATGAAAGCATTTTTTTGCCAACATTTAGGTGAAATTAAGCATTTTTTTGCACAAAATCTAATTCCACGAGAAAAGAACCAACATTACCACATTGTCGAAAACCGAATGCTTACACCTTGAAAGACGCATGACAAATAGGGAAGACTGGGAAAACCATAAAACAGCTTGTAACTAACAGCATTCTAGTAGCAGTAATTCGACGAAATATATACAGGGAGCTTTTCAGCCGCGGCTTCAAGTTACAACATCATAAACACAGTCCCTTCAACAAAAGTCCTGCCAGTTGGAGTCCAGCCTCATTCAAAGATCTGTCCGTAAATTAAAGTTAATGAATGTTTGAATGACAACCCTCTACATTCATAAATCTACAGCTAAAGTCGACTTACATGTTTTATTTGAATCCCCTCGACTTGTTGAACTCTTAGAGTGGATTAGTGGAATGAAACTATTTACTTCTGAGCCTCTGTAGCAGGTTGTCCTCAGGTAAAGGTAAACAACAAGGTGGCTATAAGATGCTTCCTTTCCTTGTACATTGGAACTCTAAAGAATCAACTCCTGAGCAAATTGGATGAAACCTGCCAGGAAAATAAGTCCATGTCAGTCAGGTAAGCCAAGTCGAATTGAAGGAGAAATGAAGTGGTACCAATAGAATATCATAAGGAGTTTTGAGTTTCAGTGAGCTACGGATCTGTCAAGAAAGTTTCAAATGACTTTTATACATAATAGAGCATCGAATACTGAACAGTAAAAGAGGGTCATCTGTATAAGCAGGGTTCGATTGAGACAGGAACCAAGCATGTTTTAAACCTAAATATCCTCTATCAGGATAGATTAGTTAGGTGTTAAATTTGGGTTTTCGTCAATATCTACTTGTTAACTGCAATCAACATCATAAACAACGAAAAAGACTATCTCCTGCTGATTAAATGGCAATTAATGAAGAAAAGAAGATGATAGACGAGAGAGAATACAAGTACCTTCACATGGTGGGGCATGATCTTAATGTCATACGGTACATGAAGCCATGCATCAGGTGGGTAAGACAAAAAGTTTTCAGGCCTACTGGTATAAACGTCTGCATATTGATGGATGTGGTAAGCAAAAGCAGATTCTTGGCTCGAGTCATTGAGGAAGGTGGGGCCAAATGAGCTATTGAACATGCTTTTCATTGTGTAACGTGCCTTCTGCCTCTCTTCATTAAGCTCCACAACAAGTGCATCATAGGCTTCACTTTTGTGACTGTGGGCAACAGTAGCATGCAACTTCCCAAGAAGTTCTTGAATTATATGAAATTTGGCCTAAACAAAGAAGGGAAGAAACACAATTCCATTCAGGCCAAATCAAGGGGAAAATATATGACATCTCCAAAGTCCCCCATCACACAAGTAAGAAATTGGTATGTCCGAGCAAGTAAGAATTTGAACGCTTGGAGATAAAATCCAAACAAAAATCTTAGATGCTAGTCTTAATTGTGAGTAACTTAAAAAAAAATTCGGTAAGAGAAACAAGTTAACAGAAACACGTGAGTACGCAACTCGAAAATCTTTGATTACCTGTTCAAATCGATAGTTGTCATCATTCTGTATCCCTATCTCATTCTGAAAACAGAGATAATAAGACAATGTTATATGAAGAAGATAATAACACAATTAGTGAGTTTGGAGTATACTCAAGGGTTTAATGCATTTCTTGACATGTTACCTTTATTTCTTATTAAGATGGGCAGAAGGAAATGTCTAAAAAAAAGAAGGAAATGAAGACCTTTACCAACAAAATGATTTATTTGTATGTTTTACTATCAAAACATGGTCAGTGTGGGTATTTCATTATTTCTTTCAATGACATATATTGTAGACCTTCCGTCATAATTCTAAAATGGGGCACATTCAGGGACAAGACAAAACATAAGTACATCATAAGTTTGAAGGACAATTGAAAAAACCAAGAATAATGCCGTACCGCCAATTCATGGATAATTGCAGCAGTATGCCATCCAGCTTTCGAAGGCCCTCTAAGGTCACTAAATAGATGATCACCAAAATATATAACCTATAATTTTTTATCAGAACTGAATTAGTAATAATTAGTCAAAGAAAGTGCCATATCAAAAACGAAAGATCACATCAGCATTTAAATAAATACAGAGATTGGATTATATATAAAGATGGTCATCAGAGTTTCTTAGCACTCGGTGTTTGCAGCATTTTATCCAGAAGACATGTATAGGAGTCTGAGATCATGTGTTACAGAGAGGGTTTCATGCTCAACTACTGACTGAAATGATAGGTGCAGATCTTACATGAAAGCCTGTCAGTATGTTCCTTTAAAACTCATACAATCAAGATCAAGAGTATGGGTCACTCTGTTAATAAGTTACTGAATTAAGTTTTAGATAATGCCAGTATGAAGGTAAAGTGCTAGGCAGGCAGCTATATAGAGGCATCTTCACAGAAATGTATGATTAGCAAACAAGTTAGATACCTCAGGGCCATTCCATTTAGTTATTTCCAAGAAACTCTTCAAGCATCCGTGGTAGTATATTTTGTCAGGATGGAAACTCTCCACTTTTGAAAAGGCCAGCCTGTCCTTCTCTACATCATAACACCTACAAAGAAATTTTAAACTAAATGAGATCCAAAACATAAAGAAAAAGTAATTCAAGAAGAAAGACTAGTCTGTGATGTGGTCTTTTAGATCAGCATGTCTGTGCCATTGTTGTAAATCCAAGTAACCCGTTCAGAACAGTATTTGAAGTTAGTATGAATGTCATATTACTGTGCATGTGTTGTCAATTAATTGATATAGAGACATTACTCCATGACACAAATATCTAGAAAAATGTACCTAAACGGGTGTTCGGAGGTGTAAAAGTCCGGCTTGTTTGCTTTTGCAATCACAACATCAAACAGCTCCCTCCAGGAATCCTGTGGACCCAGTGACTCCTAAACCATTACATTGAAGAAGATCAATAAGAGCATTTCCAGTTAAACGTAAAAGAAGAAGGAACCAAAGAGGAGAATACAGACACTACAAAGTAAAGCAATAGATAACTTCAGTGCCAATATGCTTGATGCAATTTCACACATATCAATAAGGATGTGGCAGTTTGACACTATCCAGAAACACATTACCCAGACTGCCAAACATGCTTAAAGCAGTTTGGCACTGAAGTTCTGTTCTTTAAGCAAAATAGACCTAAGATTACTAACACCTGTCTTTGTTGTCATCACTATTAATTACCTCCATCAAATAGTGCATTCCACCATCAACAAAATAAAATGGGGAGTTGGTCAACAAGAAAAGTTTCTTCCCTTTATCCTTCAACATCCTTAGGAATGACAGTAGCTTGCCCTGCTCCCAAAGAAAGAACAGAACTTCAGTTGAAAATGTGGAAAATTGTCAAAATGAAGAATTCATTTGAAATGAAATTAATGAAATCGAACTTACATTCTTCATTAGATACTTATTGGGATCAGAGAGGATTCCTCTGTGAACCAAACCGCTTACATGAACATGCTGTATTGCTCGACGGACGTCTTCATAGACATAACCAGGATCAAATTCCAGTTTCGCATCAATGAAATGTTGAACCATATCAGCAAGAAGACAAGCCTTCATAGTGTCAACCAAATATAAGAAAAAAAAAGAAGAAGAAAAGTAGTCAGATCAAGAACAAGAATAAGACCATAACTATAGTACATAGAACAAAGACCAAAAGTCAATGTACAAAGGTAAAATCAAATGCCAAAATCATGCCATTTTTATCTTGGAGTTGCAAATCAACTCCAAAAAAATCAAGAAATATAGTCACTTTAATGAATAAAAGGTGCCTAATGATGCAGAGAAACTCCAAGAGAAATTAAGACTAATAAATCTTTGAAATACTTGTGACAACTCACACGACATTTGAGATACTTGTTTTTTTAAAGTACACATGAAATATAGTTAGGGATATTGCTTCATCGTGACAAGGTGATGGAGAGTATTTGTGCGATTAAAATAATACTAGAACATTCACTTGGTGTTGCTTGATCTTATCGAGCATATTAATTTCTTTTGATTGTATTTAGCCTAAAGGCCCTAAACATATGGTTCTTTCTCTCGGCTTATTATTCAGTAGCTTACTCATACATTACAACACATATCATCCCCAGCAGTATTAACTACTGTGAAAAAGGGAAGACTTTGTGGGATTGATAGCTAGAAGCCTAAAATAAGCTTCTTCGGCACTACATGCAATTTTCTACAAAATCTCGACATTAAAATAGCATAAAACTTTACATTGCCAGATAAACATCACAACAGTCAAAATCACAGATACCCGTGTCAGCAACGAAAATTGAGATTCATAGACGGATTACAGAAGAACCTCGGTACCTCACTAAAGCAGAAAAAATCCATTAAGCAAACCAGTCTCCGCGCTTGATCCCGGCCTATATATCTACTCCCATAAATATCGTCTATTTCGTTCTGGCTAAGCTGTAAATTTGCACAATAAAAAAGTTAAGCAGTCAGAACATGGTTAAGCTATCATATTACTTATACTGGCTAAAATAGGTCCACTACCATACATTTGATTTAACATATAAAGCCCCCTTCTTTATTAAAATATCATCAATCAAATTCAAAAATTTTGAGTTCAGAAAATGTGATAAATGAAGCCCAAAATGCATGTTTTGATTCTATGATACATACATATTTCATCCAACTTTATTTAGATTTGTATAGCCCTTAAATACTTGTCCACAATTTAATTTTCACCGATTAACATAAATTTTACCATTTAGCAAAAACCATCTGTTGCATGATGAACACAAAGTTGTCATAACATAGTTCAATAGTTGATTACACAAACGAACTAAAATAAAAGCAACAGTTAAAAGGAAAGTATGAAGCTGACGTTGGTAAAGTGTTTTTCTTGTTCAGAAATATTAAAATGCAAGGCAATGCATTGTTGTAATTTTAGAAATAAATCTTCATTTTGTGAAAGAACATGTATAAGATTAGAACAGTACACGTTCTGAAAGGATATTTTTTCTCACATTTCCATGAATATTACTACTTGTCAAAAGTTTTACATGTGAGTGTTCATAAAGTGTACCTTGCGCCTTCCATAGTAGCACCCATCTGGTTCAATAGATCCAAAAAAATCCAACTTCATTAAACACCCTTTAGACTTATCATAATACAGCCCTCTGATTGGAAATGTATGATCGTATTTAAAATCCAAGCAACTTTCTGGATACCTGAACTAAAGAATGCCAAAAAGAAAAGCTCTTTAGCCTAACAAAGTAGAAGTAAACACTCCTTAGCCATGAAGCTCAAAACTAACCTCACTAACTAAGTGCTCTTTTGCAAGGTTGTATATCAAACACTGCAGGTTAGGGGAGTAATGCGCCAAAGTGTAGTCATAATCGAATCCATACACTTGTATATTGTCCAATCTCAAGTTCTTATTAACGAATATACCTACAAATCCACAACATAAACCAATTACCTCAACATACAAACACATAGCAAGTGATAAAAGCACATTCAAGTAAACTTAGCAAAAAAAACCTTCAGGATTCGTTTTCGGCATCCTTTTCAACTCATCAGGCACGTTACGAAACCTTTCCTTAGCCGCATGGAATTCACACTTAATTTTCTCAATCTCATCTTCAGGAATTAGACTCTCTTTACTAACCACCTGCTCTGCCAACTCCTCAATTTTCGCCACCCTCGCCTCAGTGGACGAGGTGGAAGAATACGCGGCAAAGGCACTTCCCCCAAAACCTAACACCACAATTTCACCACAAATTCAGCAAACTCAGCTCAATTTCAAGCATCATTCTGTATAAATACACAACACACACAAATAAAAATTCAAAAAAATCAACTCCGCACCTTCTCCGCGTCCGAAATACGTAGTGCTTGAGCTCTGCAAGTGGAAAATTGTCTACAGTCAATCAAACGGATACGGCCGATGCATTGTATGAATAATAAGAAATACGCGATGATGAAGAAGTAAATGCGAGTAAGGTGAGAAATACTGGCGCAGGAGAGCTTTACCAGAGGTGAGCGGCGGCGCAGGGGCGCGAGGTGGCGGAGGAAGGCGGCCATGGAACGACGGCGGGAGGGGAATTGGAAGACGTGTCTGGAGTGGGGTTCAGTGGTTTGTAGGCGTGGAAACTTTCCGCTGGTGACGTGGCAAATCATGATTATACTGGATTACTACTAGTAGTAAGTATAATACTGATCAACTTGATACATTTACAGAAGTCAAATATTCTGAAATGATTCACTTTGGATTATAATATTGTGATTATTGGGTTCTCAGTCTTCTTTAAGTTCATTAATTTATTGTTTACTTGACTACTATCGTTAGAAACTTAACTAATATATACTTTACTAAACCCAAATAAAAATGAAATGTTTTAGAAATAATAATGAACTTGGATTTTATTAAATTAAGTTTATAAAACTAATCGAACAGTAAAAATATCATAATAAACTGTTTAAAATAGGCCTTACTTGTTATTATTAATCTACAATTATTAGATTGCAACCATATTCAAATTATATATATTACTAATTTGACCCCAACTTCAACAAAACAATCCTATAACTTATGCGTCTATTTAGTGGAAGTGTACTTTTTAAGGTACTATTGGCTTCTATTTTTGCCAAAAGTATAAACTGATCTTATCAGCTCCTGCTTTCAAGTCAAAAATACATTCTAATTATAAAATAAGCAGTATTTTGCTAATTTACCAAACGCGGGAAAAGGTTGTGCTTTTATTTAAGCCAGCAATAAATGAAAAATTATGTCAAACAGATTCCACGTCTTTCAGGAGAGAATGGAGATTACATCAACACAAAATAATATCTTATTCAAGGTGTAACGTCATTGATACGATCATTTAAAATCATTTAAACAAAAGGTAATCGTGAATTCTATTCAATTGAATTGATCACTCTTTACCAACGATCGAGTTACCAATGCTGATTTCAAAATTCACCATGATCGCACTTTCATGACCTATCTACATCTAGGGGTGTATAAACTTGGGTTGATGTGGATTTTGATATTAGTCTAAAAAAGCTCCTAAATTAATATGCTAAATTTTTTTAAAAAAGTAAATATTAATATTCAAACTTGCATGCGAAGGCAAAACTCAACGAAACCCCTGTCAAGTTCAACTTCTTGCAAGTAGTTTCACGCAGCTCCAAGCAGTTTCAAGCAGCCCCAAGCAGTTTACTTCATCTGACTTGATTTTTTTAAAAAAGAAATAAAATGTTTTGAAATTTAGGTACTAAAGAGGTTATTTTAATTGTTGTTAATGAAATATTGTTTATTTGAATTTGTCTAATTACATTTAAACCACATACGAACATTCATTCATAAATAATAAAATAATTCAAGCAGGTCAAGCAGCTCCAAGCAGCACCAATCAGTTCCAAATAGTTTTAACAGCTGTCAAGCAATTTCAAACAGATGAACTTGATAGGGCCGAAATATTGGATTCCACGCTCAAAGCAGAGAACACGATGGAATCTTATTACTCAGACGTCAACAATTACGCATTCTTGATGGCTTCTACGTTGTGTCAGATATAGGGTGAATATATTCTGGCCTTCAAGGTGGACTTCTATTCTTTGATCCAAATTTGATAGGCATTTGAATAAAATATAGTAAATTATAATTATGTTAACTTCATCATAACTTATCATTTTTGTTGTAATTATATGGTAAAATAATTGTAAAGTTGTTGACTTTGTTTGTTGTTAGTTTTGTAGAAGATAGTCCGACAGTTTATTGATGTTATAATAACATGTGCCAGCAATTATTCCTCTGCTAAAAAGTTGTGAAATTGGACAGTATTTGAATATCGAATCTAAAAAGTAATGTAATATATTAGTGGAATTAATGTTGTTGGTAGAACTTAATATTTTGGAGAACATTAACACGGAAAATTACATCAAAGTTTGAGATGAATTTCAGGAAGTAGTTGTTAGTATGATTCGATTTTAATTTTAAAGCCCAAATATTCAAAGAATAATTTGATTCCAAATGTTGATATATCAGTCACAATCGCATCTTGTTAATTTGTGCATTTCACAGTTTACAAACCCTCATAAATAAAACGAGACTTTTAGGTGCAAAAATATTTTGATTTTGCAAGTTTGCTGTCGAATTGAAACGCCCCTAATTTACTGATGCAAGTTCAGGCAACAGTGTAATAACAAAGAATAATTTTGCTTTTTCCAACTCTGCAGAAATTAAATTATCCTTGTACTCAACGATGACGAAATAAGATCGATCAGTGAGTACGGCCAGAACTTGATTTCAGTAGTGCATGAGTTTTTCACGTTGAGAATCCAATTCCCCGTACCACATGAATCTTCTCTCTATAAAAGGATCATTAATATCATCTTCTCCACAAAACTTGGATCATATAATTAACACACAGTCACACACTAGGATCATGATTCATGATCATGAAGGTGATGAAAAAATCTGCAGAAAAAAGTATGCTTTGTTGCAGGCTGCGAGGGACTCAGAGTACGTGAAGAAGCTGTACGGCGGTTACTTCAACGTGTTCGTCGACGCTTTCGGAGATGCTGGGGAGATCTGGGATCTGTACAGAGTGGTGGATGGAGATTTTCCGGCCATTGATGAGCTGGAGAGATATGAAGGTTTTGTGATAAGTGGGAGCCCTTATGATGCTTATGGGGACGATGACTGGGTTCTCCAGCTCTGCCTTCTCTTGCAAACCATCTTTTCCATGCAAAAGAAAGTTCTCGGCGTATGCTTCGGACACCAAGTAGGACACTCTCATTCTCAACTCTTTTTTTTGAAATTTTTATTTCAGTGCAGTTCAATTTCGTTCTATTTCAACCAAAGTTTATTATAACTTAACTTAGGTATGTTCTCACAAGCTTATGTTTTATTTATCTGAATTAACTGAATTGAAGAAGTAAAAATTAGTATATCTAAATATTTATTGATTTTTTTTGCTAAAACTCAAAAAAAAAAACAATATTCTAGTTCAACCTTGTTATGAGTGTCTTTTTCCACTCATTTTTAGATCAGTCCAGTTTAACAAAAATCAGTCGAGAATCAAACAACAAAGTTTATTATTCTTAGCATTAATATATATTCATCTAAGTCTTGAAGCTTTATTTCAAAATAGCTTCCGTCCCAGTTGAAATTATACAATTTCTTTTTTTAGTGTCCCAAATTTACAGACTTTCCTTTTTTATCTTAATGCTATTTCATTTTCCTCCACTCGTTTCATTCACTTTCTTCTTATATTTAATCTAAATCATACACTTCACAATCTAAAATTTAACTTTCATTTTACCTTTCTGCACATTAGACTAGGACAGTATGATTTTATGTAAAAAAATAATTGTTTTTTTTTGTTATAGATATTATGTAGGGCATTGGGTGGAAAGGTTGCAAAAGCATGTAATGGGTGGGACATTGGAGTAAGAAAGGTCACATTCTTGAAAGAGATCTTGCCTTTCAGTACTGATTCATGCAATTTGGATGAAATCCCACCGTCCATTTCGATCATTGAGTGCCACCAAGACGAGGTACTCACAGTTAGATCATGTTTGTCCGAGTTTATTTTTACTGCTATGATCTGAACTGAACTAAATTAAACATATTTTGAAATAGGTTTGGGAAGTTCCAGATGGGGCTGAAGTTATTGCATACTCAGAGAAAACGAAAGTGGAGATGTTTTCATTTGGGAAATATGTGATGGGGATTCAAGGACATCCTGAGTATACAAAAGACATCCTCAGTCATCTAAATGATCGTCTCCTTTCCATGAAATCTATAGAGGTACTTCCATTTTTGGATCATTTAATTAACTCGTTGTCCAATTCAGTTTCGTCGGTGAAAATTTCTGAAAGAATCGTGAAAAAGTTACGGTCAATGGAAAATGTTGCAACTTCTATCAGGACTAAGATGAGATGAAACTGATTGAACAAGACCTAATTTATATTCACGATCCTTTTAGAAATTTTTCTGACTGTAATTTTTTTCTAACTGACTGTAGTTTTTAGCTGATTGCAACGTCTTACACATCATTTCAGTTAATTATAGACCAACTGAACATGATTTTTGTGTAATACATATTTGATTTTTGACACAAATGGGGTAGAGATAAAAACTTTTGTCATGCAAAAATTTTAATTTTTCCTATTACATGTGCTAATATTTTTATTTTTGACAGGATGGATTTGCTGAGGATGTGAAATCAAATCTACTGGTTACGGATCCTGATAGTAAATACTGGGAAATGATATGTAAGAGTTTCCTCAAAGGAAGATAGTTTTACGTGATGCAGATGTTAGAACTCATCATGTCTGGTAAAAAAATAAGCCATCCTTAAGGTTCCGATACTATGTAGAAACTATCTTGGATAAGAGTAGATCTAGATCCAGATCCAGAATTATGAAAGTAGATTTGATATGTCAACCTTGAATAAGAGTAGATCTAGATTCAGATCCAGGATTACGTATCTCTATATAATGTTTCGAGTACTTAAAAAAATGTCCCCTTGTACCCGAGAGCTTTCTTAGAGTAGGAAGGTTTTGCAAAATCATGGGCAAAATTGAGAATATCTGGAAAACATGGAAACCAGTATGATAGTCGCATTCAGTGAATGCGACTTTGCTTTAATTTTAAATGCAAATTCATTTTCTGACGGGTTAATGGTGAGAGAGACATGGCGGCCACGTCAAAGTTGGGTGCTGACGTGTCGTAAAGTCGCATTCAGCGAATGCGACTTCAATTAAATATTAAAGGGTGACGTGTCGTAAAGTCGCATTCAGCGAATGCGACTTTGCATTTTTTATTTTTTTAAATAAAGTCGCATCCCCAGCGGGGATTTTAATTATTTTTAAATAAAGTCGCATTCGCGACTTTGCATTTTTTTTTAAAATTTTTTAAAATGAAATCGCATTTAGAAAATGCAACTTTGCATGTTTAATTTTTAATTTGTAATTATTGACGAATGTTTTAATTTTTAACTTTGCATGTTTTATTTTATATTTTTTTAAATAAAGTCGCATCCCCATTGGGGGTTTTAATTATTTTTAATTAAAGTCGCATTCAGTTAATTTTTAATTTTTACTTGATCAAATTTGACTATCCATTGTTAAATTTTAATTTTTAACTAAAGTCACATTTGATAAATGCGACTATCGAATACGACTTTTAGTAATTTTCAAATTAAAACGACTTTCACCATATGCGATGTCATGTATTATTTACATTGTGCAAATTTTTCATAATTATAGTTGTAACTTTATAAATTATACTCACATAATATAATTATTAAAAAAAAATTGAAGTGTATAATTATTTAATTAAAGACATCCTAATGATTTTTTGGATTTGTTGAATTGTTTTTATAGTTTAAATTTACAGGTATATATATGAAAATCTACTCTTTGATCAAAATAAGAATTAGTTCAAATTGTATCAACACATGTAGTGAGTGCTTCCGGCATTAGAATTGTTATATTTTAGTGAAATTGGGATGGTATTTTTTTTCGTTGAAGAATAATCAAAGGAAAAAGAATAATCAAAGGAAAAAATTATTCACATCAATCAATTGTTAATAGTTGATAAAATTTTGAGTAAAACTTAATGTTTCGAATCACCGTTATAAATCCATCATATACTACTAATATCTGCAATGCGAATATGTAGCATAAAATACATCATATAGGTCACACAAGGAAGAATGTATGTGAAACTTAAGATAAACTAATGATCCCTAAACTCGAGATAAACCCAGAAGCTTGCACATATGCTCCAGTGCTTCCCGCTCCCTTCTACTCTTTTCCAGTTTGGAAATACCACGCAGGGAGAAATATCACCGACAATAGCTATTAACAAGATGAAACAAGTCAATGTAAACAAATTGGTGAAGCAAGATGAAACACATATAAAATGTAGCATGCAAATCCTGAACTCGGATGTTGTTATCACGCCTAACATAATAAATCTAATTAGAAATCATACAATCACAAACATAGGATCAAGCACATAAAAAAGTCATCAGAAAACCATGGTCGATGCTGATCATTGATGTTGTATCAAAGAAAGCCACAATTAAACCAATATGCGAATTGTTTCATCAAGCAAAGCAGCTCACCTTGTCAAGTTCATACAACAGGAGACAAAGCTAAAACAAAAAAACAAAAAAACTCATTTCAAAATCCCAGATCGGAAACAAAAACGGAAGAAATGCCTCTCCAACCAGGAGATTGAATCGATAAAGAAATAAAATTAGGGACTGTACCTTCAGCAATGTGAGAGTATAGCTAACCCCTTACTGATGCTTCTGCCATAGGGAACTGCCAAATCAAGATAAGAGAAGCTCAGAAACTGATAGAAAGGACTGAAGATATAAACATTACCCTTTGTGCTCTAGCATAAGAAGTTTCCATGTCCTTTTAGAATTGTGTACTTTTTCCTTAAAAGATTCCGATTTCAGTTGGAAATAGAAGAACAGTGTGAAATAAATGATACTGCTTCCAAAACCTTATCACTAAACGATCAAAATGGACTGTTATATTAGACCATCTCCCGTGAATGTCTACATTTCTTTAACTCTTGAAAATAACATAAGATTACTTTGGTCCATGCTCTAAACTACTCATGCCAGTCAATGAGAAAGAAAAGGAAGAATTAAGTAGATATGTACTCATTCAATATTAAGAGCTAGTAAATCCAACAACACGATATCAATGAAAGGGAGACATTCAACTACAGAGCAGAAGAGACACCAGAGTCGTAAAATCAAGCCTCATGAGAATATCGGCATTTTTCTTTGAACTACATTTGAACTGAGAGACATCAGACTTTTTCTATTCTTTGAGAAAATTGAGACATCAGATTAAAACATATGCAGACCAAGAATAGAAACTAATGCCACAACAAAAAATTTTGATTAAAAAAACCTAGCAAAACCTAGCAACTTCAAGAGACTGGACTTTTGCTGAAAATAAAGGCAGGAAATGTCCACTTTACCTCAGATATAGAGTGGTTTAAAGACCTAATTAGCTCAATCACTCAGTTTGCATCCATGGCCTCGTAGCATCCATTGTTACCCTTAAAACATGAACCAAAATATCCATCAGTATAGATTTAATTTAATTTATCGAAACTCCTTGTATATATTCGCAGTGCATAAAAATCATGAAGCAGCAACTCAACAACCAAAAATAGAAGCATCAAAGAAACAATTTTTAACAAAGACAATAACTACATTTTTGGATGAAGAATTTTATCAAACACCTTGTTGACACTAAATAATACATGTTTACATATTTAAAGGTAAAAATCAGCAATAAACAGTTGATTAGAAATATAGAGATGGGAGAACCTTCTGAGAGGAAGTGCAGAATCACAAACGCATGATCATTCTCAAACTCGGGATCCTCTGAACGGCTCCATCGGTTCCTTAACAATATACACAGTCACTATCAGTTTTATTGTATCAACGTTGATATCACAAAGCAACCAAGCATATTGTGTCTATGTGAAGCAGAAACATACCATATTCATCAATTGGAGTTTCGTAATCATAGCTTGTGCCGACAAAAAGACCAGAAGCTGTTCAGCCGAAATTTGTTCCTCCATGGTACTGTTATACATCATACAAAAACAAACCATCAAGAAATCTCACACCTAATTATATTCCCTAATAACAAGTTAGTAACATAAAGTAAAGCGAGGAAATGGCTAATCATGAAAGGGTGAACTAACCATGTAGTAGTTGAAAAATGAACCATTGTTGTGAACAAATCTAGCAACTGCAGAAGCTAGATCCTCTGCTGGTCTATGAGGATCAGGTCCACCAAACTGTGTGTACCTGTGATAATTGTTCAACAACAATTTAGCAAGCTTTCACCTAAGACACTAGACAGTGACAAACTAATTACGAAACAAGCCGAAATAAAAACCTACCATCAAGACCATACTTCAGTGAAAATATTTGGTTTCCATGGCTTGTTTAGTGTTAAACCCTCACAGTAGAACCCATTACAAGCATCAATCTGAATAATCAGCAACAATCATTCTTTATACCAAATATGCAAGAAATTTAGCAGAAACTAATGTTTCATAAATAAAATATGCAGCGCTTCTGGACCAGAGGAGCGGACGAGCAGAGCAACGACGACGACTGGAGGAGCCTAACAACACGCTTCAACCAAATCACAAAGAGTTCCACACATAAAAAAAAAAACACATACACACTCACACAGTTCCACAGCCTTCTCCCACCTAAGAACACACACATTCACACAGTGATTTCAGACATGGCTGCTCTTGCAATCTCAGTTCTTCTGCTCCTAGCCATGGCAGACCACTCAAGTAATTATCAAACCTTTTTTTAAAAAAATTCCTACATTTTTTCCCTCTTGAAGTTAACAAGACACCATTTTTGTTCCATTTTCCTGCATTTTTTTCCCCTTTTAACTTACAAAGACACCATTTTTGAGTTTTTCTTGTTTCATGGCTGGTCATTCAAGTTTTATTTTTTCATTTTCCTGTAATTTTCCCCTCTTTAAGTTAAACTCAAAGATGTGATTTTTTTTGTGTTTGCTACATTCATCTTCTTGGAGTTCAAATTAATCCCATTCCGACACGCTACAAGCAATCACAAACAGGCAAATCAACAATCAATTGAACAACAAAGAACATGTATACAATGAACGGCATAGTTTCCGCTGTCCTAAAGCAAACTCAAACATAACAGTAACTCAAAATTGCAAGAGTAACATGGAGTTTTACCTGATCGATTTCCGACTGAATTCCCACTAAATCTTCAACAGCAGTAACAACTGAACCGCCGCCCTATCCCTTCCGACAGAACCGCCCCCTTCCTCCCGACAGCGCCGCACCCTTCCTCCCGACAACGCCGCCCCCGTTCTCCCGACTGCGCCGCCCAGTTCCTTCCTACAGCGCTTCCCGACCAGATCTGGTTTTTGTGTTTCTGTATATGCCCGATTAGTTTCTGGGGTCTTTTGTTTTTGGGTGTAATGCGACTATAGTTTAATTGCCACGTAGATCGCGTCCCTTGCCACGCAGGCCAGGTGAGCCCATTCGGCCAAGCCATATTATTTTTTTAAAAGAAATAATTTTTAATTGAAGTCGCATTACCAGAATGCGACTTTCCTACTTGTTTCTAAGTTCTCCTAATCTTTCTACTTTTATCCTATGTTTCCAACTCCATCACAAAAGCAGCATTCTCTCCCTTGTACCCTAAGTTCTTGTGTATGTGTAAGTAGATTTGTATGGCTTATTTTTACCATAGTATGGCCTACAAATTTTTTACCATAGTATGGCTTATTTTTGGATACTATGCAGAAACTATCTTGGATAAGAGTAGATCTAGATCCAGATTCAGAATTATGAAAGTAGATTTGATATGTCAATCTTGAATAAGAGTACATCTAGATCCAGATCCAGGATTACGAAACTATATATAATGTTTTGAGTACTTAAAAAAAATTCCCCTTGTACCCTAAGTTCTTGTGTATGTGTCAGAAAATTTGCCCATTAAACATGACACATACACAAGAAATGTGCGGATACAGATGAGACGGAAAAAAACCTTCTGGCTTGAGGAATGCCGCTATTAGGAGCATATCCATTGAATTTGGTAGACCTAATCGCATCGGTGACAGCTTTTTCAGCAGATTCACTTGGCCTGAAGCTTGGAAAATCGCCGGGATCGCCGTGGCCGAGAGGTATCACAGTCCGGCGATCGTCCTCCCTTAAGTTACTCATCACAGCTACAAGCGTGCTTCTAATGGTACTGGCTGCAGCTTTCCTCACTGTTTCATTCTCACCTTTGAAGTTCCAGTTTTCCATTAGTATTTCTGTTCTGAAATGTTGTCCCTCTTTCTCAGTTATGATGGTGGTTTGAAATAATGCATGAATATATATATATATATATATATATATATGATTAGTTTAAAACGGCATGGAAGTTGCATGCATGTATGATGTATTTAACTTATATTTCGATAATTAAATGTTAATTTTTTGACTAATGCCTGACTTTTATTTATTGATTTATAATGATTTCAATAAACTACAAGTAGTTGTTGATCGACATTGTGAGTAATTCAATCCAAAATTTTAAGTATTACCTCCACTGTTTCATGATAACATATAATAAATTCGGGTTCATAAAATTTTCAGTGAACGTAATAAATAACGGTTCTATCATAAAAAAGTTAATTAAATATTTATTTCTGATTTAATGGATCTTGATTATATGTACTGTTTTCATGATCAAAATTGACTAAACTTTTGTTCATAAAATAAAATGATTTGTATAAAATTTCAGTGACTACGATAAACAGGTGTGGATTAATGTAAGTATTTCGTAAAATTATTGGTCAGGTAGATGCAATCCGTACGTTTGTTAAATAATAATATATACAATGATTATGATATATAACTGATTTGCAAATATATGTAATAGAAGTAATATATATGATGCATATGTCTGATATACATAATTATTAACCATAACATATATATTGAAGACGTATTTTTTATTTTGGACTGCAAAATACTCCCTGCATATAGCATGCCCCTAAAATTATTTGTTTTTTTACTGATCATTTTTCAACATGCCTCTACTATATTATATTGAATTTTTCGATACGTTACTTTCATCTATATAACCAATTTATACTGCCAGATATATTTTCTATCCTAAAAAGAAATATTTTCTATTTAAAATTAAGTGGATATACATGAATAAAAAATTATTATAGAAAGTTAAAACACATGCTTGCCGTCACCTTCGAAATAAATGGTCGGTATAATGGCGGGGACAGTGGATTTGGAGGTTTGTACATTTCCCCCCGTCATAGTTAGCTGGCCGGATTATTTAAAAGATGCATTATTTGGGACTGTGTTGGAGTTTACTGTAACCTATCATGACTCATGCAATTTCTGTTTTTCCCGTCTTATACGCATTCCAGTATTTTACTTTTATATAAATTTAAAAATATATAAATTTACAAACACATTCTCATTTGTCATATTTATTGAAAATTTTAATAGTATTCAAGACGTAGCATTGTAATTTCACTGGTATTTTAGACTATACTAAGTAAAATAACGGACTGTACATATCAATTTCGATTTTTGTAGAGATGACCTTATTTTTCTTTGAAATTATTCATGATAGTGCTTGAAACGTTCAATAGATATTATAGTGTAATAATTGATGTATATGTATGATTATTGTGTGAGAATTGAGCAAGAAATGGATCGTTGCAAGATATTTGTTGTAATAACAAAATATTTCTCCAATTTCAGAAGTGGATCATCAAGCATCAATCACTATATGATCTAGATCATCATCTATATGCTCCAAATTAAACAAATCACGAACGAAATAATGATCTTAAACCATACTGAGTAAGTCAAGACCTTTACAACTAAATCGAGAAACAGAACATCAACTTAAAAAACCAGATCAAGTATTATGTACAAACGATCTAATCGATCAAGTATTATGCACATACGATCTAATCGATCAAATCAAAGAATATTAATTACTCACACTCATGAACTTGTAATTTGATAATATTCAGATTAAGTGATGTATTAAGTTTAATTATTAATACTTAAAATTATAGTTTAGTGTAGCTCAGTCTATTTTGATTCAGTTTGAATAAATTTGATAAAACATATCCATAATTGGAGAAGTAAAACTTACTTGAGTAATTACCTGGCTCCATATTTGATTGATTCATTAATTAGTCACATGATTCACATGCGGCACCATTCTATCATTTGGCATTGAATAAAAATAAAAATAAATTATATTATCCATATATTTGGGTGATCGTATAAAGCTCAGGTGTGACCTCTAATTTCCCTTTATCTAGATTGGGAAAATATGGTGCGACTTTATTTGTCCACCCAAAGTGGATCACCAATTTTTAAACAAAAAAAAGAAATCTTTATTATAGGGTGACTTTTTATTCCTGAAACCTATATATGTGCGTAAATAGTTAAAAAATGTTAAATAATCAAGTCAACTGAGCAATAATTAATTTTTGACTGTCAAAAAGCTAAATTTTGATATATTTTAAATATTAAACTCAATTAAAACGACTTGATTATTTAATTGTATCGTGTGATTCTCTTCTTGCCGTGGACTTGCTGGATCGATAAGCAAGTTCACGGGTAAGTTTTAAGGCATATGACACCAATCAATTAGAAACAATAATGCCTGTAAGCATTTTCAATTTAATTTCCCACGTGTAATGTATGGGTTTGAGTAAATCAGTGACAACTATGGTCTATAGCTATGAATGATGTATTCTAATTATTGAGATAAAAAATCAGTTATTTAGTACATATATATCTGAAATAGAAACGGTAAAATTAGTATCGGGTTTAGAAATGAATATTAGAACATGCAATAGTATAATCGGTAGTGGGTCTAGAAATGAATAATAGAATATGCGATAATATAGTGCGTGAAGGCGCTGAAATAATAGTCAAATACTCCATCCGTTCGGCTATGTTTGTCTTATTGCACTATTCATTGTAGCATGTTTGACCATCAATTTAGAGTATTACATCAATACAAATATAATCATGCGATATAGTTTGGATTCTCCATAACATGTATATTAAAAATATAAAATTTTTACCATCATCTAATGCATGTAACTAAAATTATCAACGGTCAAACAAAATTTCAAAACGGTCAACTAAGACAGACATAGCCGAACGGAGGGAGTAAGAAAATACGAGATCTGCTTAAAATATACAGATCTAGCATGACAAGTCAGATAAAAAAACACGAGATCTGCTTAAAATATACAGATCTGGCATGACAAGTCAGATCGAAAAACACGAGATCCGGGTGGGGTTCTTGCCGTAGTAACAATAGTAACTTGAATGATATAAAATTCTTAATAAATGTAACATAGCATACATATATTAACATGTGTAATTAACCTCAAATCTGAACACCAAATTGTAAAATCACTCAAATTCAATTTAATATAAATAAAATTTATATAAAAAGTCAAAAATAATGATCATGGGGAATAATTAAAGTAATATCATGGGGTGATTTATCAATCAATTATTGGTGTCACAAAGATAAAAATCATTGGTCACAATAGTGCTTGCTTTTGTTGCTATAGCAAGTAGCAAGGCATGACATTTCAATCAATTATTGGTCACAATAATTATTTTCAAAATTCATCGCCAATTCTCACGTGTTTTGTCAAGCATCCGTCAATTACTATAACAACGACAACAATGAGAAGTTAATTTTTAGTCACTTACCATTTTGAAAGATTTTTTAATTTCAGGAACTGAACTGAACTGAACTAAAAATTAATGTTGAAAAATAGAATCATAATATCTAAATTTAATCAATTATAATTTTGCTAAATTAAATTGAATTGAACTGATCCGAATTGAATTGAGTGAACTAAATTAAACTGAGCTGAACTGAATTGAATTGAGTGAACTAAATTAAACAGAGCTGAACTGAATTGAATTGGAGTGAACGGAACTGCTGCACATCTAAACTCCAGCAAACCGGCCATATTCTTACTTTCTTTTTTTGGAAATAATATCTCTACAATTACAACCATGCTATTTTTTCACGTTGTTTATTACCAGATCGAGTGGCTATAAGATCCCATCCCTATCCCACATTTCTTCCACAGAATCATAATCTGCCACCCACACACACTAACACACGCAAAAACACACACACGATGAGGCACTCTGAATCTGCAAAGAACAAAAAGTATGCTTTGTTTTTGGCAGTGAAGGACTCAGATTATGTGAAGAAGCTGTACGGAGGATACTTCAACGTGTTCGTTGATGCATTAGGGCACGAAGGAGAGACCTGGGATCTGTTCAGAGTGGTCGAAGGAGATTTTCCCGCCATTGATGATCTGGAAAACTATGAAGCTTTTGTGATCAGTGGAAGCACTCATGATGCTCATGGAGATGAACCATGGGTTCTTCATCTGTGTCATCTCTTGCAAACCATCGTTTCCATCAAAAAGAAAGTTCTCGGTGTGTGTTTCGGCCACCAAGTGAGTATAATTATGTTCTTTAGATCTGTGTCAGAAACACGACTCTTATTCTTAAGCAGATCGTTATATAATCTCGTTTTGATCTGTATAACTGTATATCAGAAACACGACTCTGACTCTGAAATGGGCTTTTAATGTAAATATGTATAAGAAACACGACTTTTTATATGAAACTGATCTATAATCTTGTTTTTATCAGTATACATCAGTATCAGAAACACGACTGTTTCTGAAATGGATTTTTAAAGTGCATATGTTTCTTGATTGTAGATACTATGCAGAGCTTTGGGAGGAAGGGTTGCAAGAGCTCAGAGTGGATGGGATGTTGGGATTAGAAAGGTCACTTTGTTGAAGGATCTCTTGCCTTTCAAGATCAATTCTCATGTATTGGATAAAATCCCATCATCCCTTGCTATCATCAAGTGCCACCAAGATGAGGTACATTGTTTAAAAATAAAATACATATTAAGTGTGGTGTTAAGATCTAATTAACAATCAAGATCCATTTTGACGTGTTTATATTTTTTTATAAACATCATATTTTATCAGTTCAGTTCAGTAAAAAATCAGTCGGGATAATGTTTGACAGGTATGGGAAGTTCCAGATGGGGCAGAAGTGATCGCATACTCTGAGAAAACGGGCGTGGAAATGTTTTCATTTGGGAAAAATGTGTTGGGAATTCAAGGGCATCCTGAGTATACTAAAGAAATCCTCGATAATCTTATTGATCGCCTTCATTCTATGGACTGGATAGAGGTAATTAAATTTGTTCTTGATTATTTTTTTATTTAGATCTTATAATTTTTTGCAGTAATTCTTATAGATAGATCTAACAGAGTAATTTGTTATTTTGTGTGGCAGAGAGGGATGGCTGAAGGTGCGAAATCCAGTCTGTTGAAAACTGATCCAGATCGCAAGTATTGGGAGCAGATATGCAAGAGTTTTCTCAAAGCCAGATAGATATTTTTGATGTTGAAATGCATGTATAATTAATTTGTATTTTTCTAAAAGAAAAAGAAAAATCTGAATCAAGCTCCTGAGTGACTGATATTTTAGATAAGTCAACACTTAAAATTAACATGAAAAAGGCTTATTATATTTGTCTAAATTGTCAATTTCGTTCTACTGCAATTATAATGCTACAAGTAGCTTCAATCATAAAAGTGTAGCTAATCAAAACTAAATCTCTAGATTAGTTATTTTATTATAGAAATTTTCATAAGTGCAATTTTATTTCTTTTCTTTTTTGAGGAATCATATTGAAATAGGGCTTAAATAATTTATTTTTTACATTTTAATGATACATTAACTAAAAATATACTATTATTTGAGTTAAAAATGCACCATACGTACTGTGACAGTTCCATTACAAACAAATTATAAAGGTAAATTATATGTATAATGCACTAACAATTAAATTACTCCTCACAGGGTAAAAAACGGTACCCGAAGATATATATGGTGCCTATGTGTATGTAACGAAAAAGTCTTCCTTTCTGCAGATTACATAAGAACGATAAGATGCACCAAAAATACTTGCTTCTATGAGAGCTACAGCTCTTAGAAGCAATAACAATATTAACAATGATGCACTTATGTAGAGATCTGAATTCCAGGCATTTCCACTATAGTATGCAAGTAAAGATTGTAAAATGTCGACGCCTTTTTCTATGCTCGAACTCTCTTCTTGTCGCTTAAGCGATTTGAAGCGAGTTAGGGATCAAAATTGAGTGTCTGCACAGAAAACTGGATATTGTCAGTCTTCCTTTACATTGCCTAAAGAACCAGTGGATGTTCGCTTTCTCCTCGAACCCCAGTTTTGGCACAAGTCCACTTTGTTGATCTTCCTTTTCATCCCCAAATAGCCTTGGCAGTTTGAAGCTCCACAATGGCACGCGACCTGGGGACCGAATTGCACAAATCTGCAAAAAAAAATGCGCACAAATGTTGAGAGCCATTGTAGGTCTAAACCACTTAAAGCCAGCAAATTTCAGAAATGTACCTATAATCATATGTTAAAGGTTCTCCAGCTTCTATATACCTAGCAGCAAAGACGCCAACTCTTGTCTCCCCTTCAACCTCCCTTCAAAGCGAAAGGCATGCGAACAAGATTATTGTCAGTAAAGTTCATACAAACAAGAAATAGAAACCGAAGCAAATTTCACTGACCATTTTTCCAGCTTACAGTTTGGATCACAACTGTGGTTCAGAAACCGAGAAGAATTTCCCTTTTCTGTTGCATCAATGGTAAAGTCCTTGGAAAGCTCGCACAAGTAGAAGTTCTGTTCCTTTTTATGCTTCATTTTCCATAGCCTTTGCTCACATAATGCATCATCTATAACTGTATGCAAAAGAGCATTGAAGAACTCGGAAATTACAAGAAATCACAAGAAATAGAAAGGCATATCATGAGGATGACCACATGGGAACGTTCCACAACTGTGAAAGTATGCAAATTACCTTCTCCGACATACTCAATTATGAAGTCCCCTTTCTTGATTGGTTCAGCAGTCACCGCACCCCAACCACAAAGCTCGGTCTATTTATAACATAGAAACCATGAAGTGTCAGAGAACAACAGAACCAAGGAAGAGGAAGCAATTGACAACCAGTTTGGTTAGTAAAACTTAAATGCCTCGAGTAAAGTTCACCTGGACAATGCTAATTTTCTTTTGAGCCCTGAAGGGCCTGTTGAAGCACTTTTTCGAGCATTTACAAGCCTTGGTGCAGCTGATACACTGAAGCCTGTGGTAAGACGGGTTCATCAAATAAACATGTTAGGTACATGACAAGAGTATAGATTGCAGAACCATGAAATATTTAAGCATTGATGCTCCTTGAGTCTTAGTAATAGAATACAAAAAATCAGAGTAGAAGCATTGGAATAAGCAGTAGATTCTAGAGTACTATGACTTAAAAGCATATGCAATTATAAATTCTGGAATCATACAGTAGTACCTACACACACAATCTTCTGCGCAGTCGGTGGCCCAGCAACTTGTGCATCCAACGTCAACACTGTCATCAACTCTCTTTTTTTTCTTAATAAGATAAATATCTAAGCAAGTTAAGGCCAACAACTAAGAAGTGTGAGAAAATCATGAATTATTTCAAGAAAGCAAAATTTAGTTTCCCGGTATCAACTGTAAACTGAATGGAAAACTACTCAAAAACAGGACTTTTAGACAAAAAGGATACTTCTCTTGATGGGCACATAAGGTGGTGGCGTAGACTTATTCTCTACTGTATTTTTCCAAGTAATATCAATTTTGAAATCCTCCTCAATGTACGGTAAAGGCAACCTAGAAAATACTTCCTGCATGTTACCAAAAGAGTGTTCATAAGATCTCGTGTTCTGAAGCTCGAATTTATACTTAACATAAGAGTTAATAGTGAAGTCAGGTACACGCAAGACTAACCTCAATGCTCTTTGATGGATTTGGTTGCTGATAAGAAAAGATATAAAGTCCAATCAGCCAGCCTAATCATCAAAACTTAGAATCAACCTATAAAAGTTACATAGATCTCGTAGAGCTGGAATCAAGGGCATATGAAACCAGATATCTCCTAAAATGCATTCGGTAAAATACTTGTTAAACATAAAAAACAATGAATCATAGAGAATGAACACTTTATAAAGCTGGAAGGAAACCCTGATACAGTGATACTCATCTCATTGAACGCTTCATTTGTAACACACATAAAGGCTAAGAAACCAAATGCAACATAAAAAACTGACAGAATGTTTGAAACAGAGAAACCATTTGTTTCCTGGATTTAAATTTACAAAGGCAAATTTATCATGATGTTGAACTTAAAATATTACATGAACTGCAATCACACAACTTTGCGAAACAAGATGATTATAGATATACATATATATCTTCAGATAGAAAAGTATATCATTTTTAAGAACCAGAAGCAGGAGCTAGGTGCAAATGGACACCCATTTTCTACTGTTTCATACTAATTGAGAGTTTTTTCCTTTGGCAAGCCTAAACAGCAAGAAGACATTGAAGATCTCGAACAATACATTAAAATACAAAGATTCTTCAAACAAACATAGGTCCATGACATGAGCAAAATTTAGCAATGAATCATTTACTTCTGTCTTCTACGGAGTTAATTAAATTAAAGAAAGAAATGACACGTTGTATCAACAAGGTTACGCATAGATAATCACAAGCTGCTAATTTAAGAGGTTACCATGTAAAACTAATTATGAAAAAACAAAGTACTTAAGAAACTGGGGACCATATCAAGAACTAACCTTTAAGTCTAAGCGCCAATCATCGGGATGTCTCCAGCAAAGAACTTTCCCAGGATTACTACAATGCTTTATAATGCTATCTGAAAATGGCGCACACTTGGTGTGTGATGCCATAGCACACCTTGTACATCGCAATAAGTTGAATTTATCTTTGCATAGGAAGCAAGCCTATCAAAGGGAAAAAAGGCAAACCACCCACATTAAAAACATGTATTCAACAAACAACGTACAATACAGCATACAAGAAGCTACAGTTGATAAATCGATTGGACATGTAAAATTCACCAAAAGGCATCAAAGCAACAAATTGAATTGCAAGCTATGTTAACCAAGCAAGAAATAACGAATGGCATAACAAAAAACAGAAGACAACGTAAGAACAAGTGCATCATCTAAATTATAGCTGAAACTCCAAGCATGGTAGAAACTCACATGTTGCGGGCACCTAAAGGGTTTCGAAGCAGATAATCCAACGCTTTCCACGACACAAGTTAAGTGATAAACCTCCGGACAATCACGCACACTGCATTTAGTCTCTTCCCCAGGATAAACGGGTTTTTTGCAAACACGACAATCATCCTTAGACACATCAACAGAGGATTAGTCCATAACACTCAATTCCATAAATTCAAGCCAAGGCCTTAAACAGTAAATCAAAAACTCACCATTTTAGGTGCGTGGGATAGGAACGGAAAGTAACATTTTTTCTCCGAGACGCCGGCGTCAACTTTCCTTCGGACCCAATCTCTGATATGCTCATCCAAGCTCTTAACTCCGTCCTCCCCGGCTTCATCACCGCCACCATCGCCGCCGTTTCTGGCGGGTTCAGAACCACCGGAGTCAGCACCCATCTCATCCAAGCTCTTAGCTCCGCCCTCCCCAGCTTCATCGCCGCCATCGCCACCGTTTCTGGAGGTTTCAACACCACCGGAGTCAGCACCCATCTCATCCACGCTCTTAGCTCCGCCCTCCCCAGCTTCATCGCCGCCGTTTCTGGCGGTTTCAGCACCACCGGAGTCAGCACCCATCTCATCCAAGCTCTTAGCTTCGCCCTCCCCAGCTTCATTGCCGCCATCGCCGCCGTTTCTGGCGGTTTCACCACCACCGGAGTCAGCACCCATCTCATCCAAGCTCTTAGCTCCGCCCTCCCCAGCTTCATCGCCGCCGCCGCTGGCGGTTTCATCACCGCCGGAGTCAGCAACCAGCTCATCCTTGCTCCGATTCATCCGCGACGCCGAATCAAGATTCAGGGTGTTGAGTGTGAAGAAATTAACTGCTCGATTGGGGACGGGCTTCACGGGCACGATTGGCAGGGATGCCGGCGATGACAACGTTGGAGCTTCCAAATTGGGCATCTTCCTGGGAGAGATTGATTCCTTAAAAACCCTATGAATTGGGGAAGGATAAGAGGGAAAGAAGGGGCTGATGAGAGATGAAATGCAGGGAGGTTTTGGGGGTATCGAAAGCGGGAAGATTTTGGCGGGAGTTCTGAAATTTTTGGTGCTACAAGGAAATTTTGAGGAAGAAAAGTTTTGTACTAATAATGGAAAAATAGGTGAATTTACTTAATTGCCATTTTTGCGCTTTATTTTTATGTTAGTCCTAAATCCGATTTACTGAATATTATACTTCAGTCCTCAGTCACTCCGATTGAATTTGCAAATGAAGTCCCTCGAAAATATTACTGAATTGCTATTGGCATAAATATATTACTAATGCAAATAAAAAAGAAAAAAAATTAAACTGATACAAATAACAATCTTTATTAAACTGATATAAAAAATTAAACTGATAAAAAAGCTCTTAACAATTGGCAGAAGATTAAAAAACAATATTTATTGATACATTTCATAATAAATAACAAATATTGCTTAGCAAATTTATTCTATATCTACAAATAATGCAACTTCGATGAGCAACTCTTCCAACAGAGGTCACCACACTATTCTGTAATTAATTAATCACAAATTTAGAGAAAAGGGAAAAAATATAAAATGTAAAAAAGAAAAACATATGAAATTTAAGCATTTTCAAAAGTCAAAGTCAAACTGCAGCATTGGTTGCATGAAAGGGTTAATCAGCTCACTGAAAATGTCCTCGTGACCATCCTGCCCTTGGTCCAGGTAGCTCCCCATCTCCTGGCCGGAGAAGAAGGACTGAACGTCGTCGCACTGAGTCGGCTCAGATTCCGGCGGGGTTGAGTCGGTCAGCGGCGGGCACTCGGCGGCGAGAGTCATCTCCATCATCTCCTTGAACTTGGAGGACTGGAGCAGCAATCCTAGGGCTGACGTGGCAGAAGCTGGTCTTGACTGAGTTGACTGAGTTAGGGCTAAGTCTGCTGAGTTGTCGGCGAGTTGATCGTGAAACGTGATCGGAGCGAGGATCTGGGCCGGAGCTGGGACCATGTTTTCGATGCTAGGGTTAGGTATGGGGATATGATCAGGGATTGCTTCGATGGCGACTGTGACGTCATTATTAGCGGTGGTCGGAGGGGTAGGTCTTAGCCATTTTATGTAACGGCTGAGGTCGAAGTTGGTAACGGCGTTAAGTCCTCGGTACTCAATCGCAGCCATGTCGTATGCAATTGCAGCCTCTTCTTGAGTAGCTGAGAAGATAAATAGTGTAAACTTCAATTAGAAATGTTCAAACATTACAAATACTAGTTTTAGTAGATCAGTTCAATTCAGATCTGATCATGTTAATGTTTGAACACTTGTTCTGATCTACTGATCATGTTTTGAACTGTTCAAACTTTAATAGATCAGTTTAGTTCATCTATAGAAATTAAAGAAATACAAATTTTGAAGCATGTTCTTTTCCGACCTTATCAATGATCAATTTATATCGGTGAAAATATGATTATTTTAAATTCAACTTTATTTAGTTCAGTTCAATTAAATTTAGCAATAAATAAGTTCAGGACAATGTATAGAGTCTTATTTTCTCGTTGGCCCTAATAAACTGAATCAAACTAAACTACGTACACTGATCTATAAAAGTTAAACATGTTGAATAGTAGTATAAAAATGACGATTGAATTGAGTTAAACTTAATTATAATTAAGTAGAAATAACACTACCGACGAGTAGATCTTGCGTGCATTTTGGATCAAAAGCTTGAATAAAATAATGATCATGAAGAATTGCGTGTTCAAAGTAGCTACGAAGATATCGTAAAAGAAATACTTGGTAATTGTAACAGTGACTGTTTCCATGGATCTAGTTTAATTTAGTCATAGACAGTTAGGGAGGGTTAGTTGAATTCTTCCAACCAAAATGATACTTTAATTTGGGAGGAAAATCATGTTGTTATAATTGATTAATTGGTTGCAAGCTTGTAACAATTCTAGGTTACCAAACAACCACTTTGAAACCATTCACTTTGTCCCAATTAGGTTCAATTCAGTTCAATTCAGTTTAGTTCAGTACAAATATAATTTGATTAAATTTAAATAAATTTAGAAATACTGATTTTATTTTTCAACACATTAATTTTTAGTTCAATGCAGTTCCGATCGGTAAAAAATAAAACTCAGACAAAATGGCCCTTCATTCCAAATCTATATATTGCAATAATTTTATATTACTGAGATTCAAAATTTATAATTTTCTTACCGTAAGTTCCAAGGTAGAGATATTTGTTGCCAAAAACTCTACCAATTCTAGCTTCCCATCTTCCATTGTGATGATGCCTTTTACATAAGAAAAAATTAATTAGTGTCATAGTATATATTTCTATAGAAATCATAACTTTTAAAAAATCACTCCGTCTCATCTATATCTACAATTAAACTATTTAAACTCAACTATTCATTTTGTTCAAATTACCTAAATTTAATCTTAAAAAATAATTAACTAGAATATTTGAGTATTATATTATGTGATCCTCCAAATTTATAATATCATGGATTTATAGTATTATCAAAGTTTAAGTACTCCAACTACAATATCAGGGGCGGAACTATGCCCAAATCCGGATAGGTTCGGGTAGGTCTTGGCATGCCCTAAAATTCGAAATCCAATTTATATTATTGTTTTTATAATTAAATTGGGTATTTCCGGCCTCCAGTGTGACGGTAGTTCTGAACCTGCGTTTCTGCTTTCTGAGGTTCTTTTAGTCATTTGAACCTGCTTTAAAATAAATTCTTATTTCCGACACTGATTGATACATATATTTTATATAATGAGTAAAGTGTGATAACTCTCGCTTTTGCTCTTAAAATCCATCACCAATATAGAGAATATTGTCAACATGAAAATATGGATTTTTAATTATGTCGGACAAGCTAGAACATAGGTACCTTGCGACGCCACGATACTTAGAAACTCCACGGGAGAAACCACTGCTTTTCCTTCTCAGAGATCCGATATATTCTTCTCTGGATTGACCTTCCATGTCCTTAATTTCTTTGAAGTAGGTTGACAACTAAAGCACAAATTAAACATATATGATATTATTAATTATCAATTGCAATTTGCAGGTAAAATTAGTTAGAACTCATCTATCATATATAATCATATATAATGGAACATACTTAGATGAAAGTCGTATTTTGCTTTACAGTCTAAAATAAAAAATAGGTCTTCAATATTTATGTATTTTATGGTCCGTAATTGTGTATAACAGACATATGCATCATATATATAAATTAATTGCAAGCAATTGCAAATCAGTTATATATCAAAATTATTGTATAAAAGATTGTATAACAAAAGTACGGTCTGCATCTAGCAGGCCAGTATATCTATCCTCTAATAGGCCAAAGATTTCATGATCCATATTTTCAAAACCATGTAAATATATAATAAAAATACTTACAGGAAAATTGAGGATGGTGTCTGAACCCCAGTACTTAAGAGCAGCCAGATCATATGCATGTGCAGCTGCTTCTTCATCATCATAAGCACCTGCAAAATCAGTGACAGAAAATCATCAACATTCTGCATTTAAATTCTCTCTCTCTCTACATAAGTTGGTGAGCAGCTATTGTTAGCTTACCAAGATAAACTGCAGATCCATGAAATCCAACAAGAATCATCATCATCATTATTGGAAAGAACCAGAAAAACAAGCAAAAGAAGGAAATCATCAGATTAATATCACACATTTCTGATAAAAAACCCTAGAAATTAATCCTTGACAATGAACTAACCTTGTCTGCCCTTCTTGTTCTGAGACTCATTCCAGCAGTTCTTATCCCACAAATGAGCTTCATATCTTCCCGTCCATCGATGCCTGATCAGCACAACACAACACAGCACAACAAATCAAACCTTAAAGTTAGGGTTTTTTTCATATGAATATTTTTCATAAATTTGTGGGAGAAAATGTAATAAAAACCTTGTCACGCCGCGATAAATCGAGCTGCGCTGCGGTGGAGAGTCCCGGGGGACGGTTTTCCTCGTCCGTTTCACTTTCAGCGGCACGATCGCGCCGGCATTAGCAGAGGAAGCTGTATCAGTGGTGGTAACAGTTGAAGAAGCTCTTGAAGAGTTGTTCTTATGGTTTATCTTCGTCATGGAAAATTGTTGGATTTAGAGCCAACAAAATGGAGGGAATAATAGTTAATAAAAGTATAAGATTACAAAGTGAGAGAATTCTAGGACTGAGTCTCCCAATGGAAGCCCTTTTAAAGGGATCAAAACGAACCAAAACTGTGACAAAAAAATAAATTTATATAAAATTAATATTTTATTTTGTTGGAAGAATGTATGTGGGCTGGAAAACTAGCCGGCAGGGGTAGTTTTGGCATTTGGGATTTGGTTTGGATTTGTTGCCTTGCCGTCTTCATAATTGAACCGGCCTCGTGTGGATTTTTCTCAATTGTCCTTTTGGCTAATTTGCACCATGCGTAAATTACACTTAGCCCCCTGAATTTGTGAAGTATTGTGAAGCTCTTGTGTTATTTTTAAAAAGTCATTTGATTTCAGTAGCGATTACGGTCGAATTGACATTTTGTTTCATTCGTTTATTATAAGAGTGACTAGATTATATATTTTTCTGTTCTATTACAAATTTAGAGATTTAATCATATACAACAGTATTATTATCTTCAAAGTTACTAACTTCATAACAGTGAAATCAAACTACTGAAATTGCTTGGCACCATGCCTCGTGCATTAATAACTGCGTTAATTAAATAGAGATTTGTTATAACTGTAACACAATTTAATTCGAATCATCATCTATGCATGTTTTCGAAATTGTTAACATCTTGAGACAATCACGAACTGAAAATGTGACCCGCATATTAAAATAGAACACAAAACATTAACTCAAAAAATAATATGTCGACATGAAAAACTGTATAAAAATATTATGAACATCAAATCTAATCAATCAAATAAAAATAATAGCAGTGTGGATTGACACTTATTCTCATCAACATATTTTTTGAATAAATTATCTAATAAACCTTATGCAAAGAATAAAGTAGGGAGAAATATGGATTTCGTGAATATTATCAACTTTTAAATTATAGGATCAATTTAGTTTTTGTTAGTTATATAACTTTGAGGGGCTGCATGCAATTCACTGTTCTTTTATGTAGTTGAATTTTGCACTCTATACCGTATAGATGCAACAACTTAAACTTGTAGGGTATACTTAATTAGTTTCCACTGATGTAACGATGCATTTTGGTCTATGTGATAACCTGTAGTACTCATGATCGAGGGGTGTTTTAGTCCCATCTGAACTTACATAAAAATCAATCAGAAAGACTTTATAAATGAATGGTTCTTGAGTTATTATATAATTAGGGATCCGTCCAGTTGAACTTATAATATGTTGTAATGTACTGATTTGTGTTATATATGATGTACTGGACTGATCAGTGCTATACTGTGCTGATTAGTGTTGTGATGAGATGAAAAGTATTGATCGTGTGCTGAAAGCTGTTGAATGGCATGAAATGTTATATGAATTGAAAATTGATGAAATAAATTTAACTACATTTATCTGAATTCAATTATACCAGATTAGATGGATTTTTTTGTTTTATTTTACATAATATTCATTTAATAATGTTCAATTTAACCGCTTAATAAAAAAATAATGCTAATATTACTATAAAAACAACAATTTTGTCAAGATATATTTATTTTTGTCTTGAAATTTAGCTAAATTTAAAAGTGTTTGATGAAGCGAAACGTTCTAAAATGTACTGAAAAGTGATGTGCTGATTATTGTTTATCATTATGTGCATGATGTGCTGATAGGTGATGTGTTGTGCATATCAGTGTTGTGTTGTGATAAAATAAATTTAACTAGACAGGACATATATTTAGTACTGTTTAATCGTGCACAAGTATGTAAAAAAGTAACATCTATCAAATATTTACTAATAGTATCAGTAACTTTTATATCAAGTGACTTTAATATCAAATGCATTTTGAGAAAGTTAATAAAATTCACACAATTTGAAAGTGGGATGATCAAGAAGAATGAAATTTGATTGAATATTGAATATGGCCAGAGAAGGAATTCCAAACTCACGCGTGTGCATTAAACTATTCGATTGAATATCTACTTATTAAATATTCTAGTTTTGATGTTTGATGTTTTGGTTACAACTTACATGACTAATCGATTTATTTAACACGGAAATTTTTGTACTTTTCCTCTAGTGTTTAACATATTTTATTGGTAAACTACAAACAGTATTTTGTCAAATTACTAAATATTAAATTTTATGGTTATTGAATGCAAAAAGAAAAGGTCTACTTGTCACTCATATTCACTAGAAATTTATTACATGATATCGTCTTATATTTACTTTTAGCGATTTTATTATATCTTTAAGTGAATAAATTTAGGCCAGTGTTAGGTGCAGGGACAATTTGATTTTGCAGGTCTGAAAAAGACAAAATTACCCTTATTTTTACACGATTATCTAAACCTGCATCAGCAAACCAGGGGTATTTCAAGTCAATATCAGACCTGCAAAATCAAAATGTTCCTGCACCTAAAATCCACGTATATTTATCGTGAATTATACTGAAATATAAATACATGACACTTATTAAATCATGTAAAACATAAGAATAGAAAGACACTCCATAAGAAATTTATGTCCTTGAGATGGTTCAGAAGCAAGTGGAAACCTCCTGTTATCGAGACTTTAACAGTTTGTTGGGAAATCTAAATTCGTAAGTATGGCGATTTTGTTCCGACTGTTTTTCGGTGAGAGATTTAGGCATATCAATTTTTATTCTCTTAATTTGGATCAGATCGATTCTTCTTTGAAAGAATCACATATTTAAGCAATAATAAGGATTAGCTTAGAATCAAGACCTCAAATGGAAAAAGTATAGACTATAAAGTTTTGTTTTGATTTGTAAGAGTAATATATATTTTCCATCGGAAAAAAAAAAATTCAAAATAGGAAATTTTTAGAAAACCATCTAATATCGTCGAATTAATGATCAATATCTTAAATATAAGCAGTAAATGTCACTTCATCGTAAAATATGAACATTAATCTTATTTTGTATAGAAGCATCAATTCTTATAAGTATGCAATGAGTATATACCAAAGAATTTAAATTTCAGATATGTCTAACAAGCAAGTTACATGCAAATTAATTTTTGCTTGTCTTATCTATTCCAAAAGTTAGCATAACGCAATGGAATGAGAACAACATAAAAAATAAATTTCTTCTTTTATTATTTCTTTTCCGAAGGAGATCTTTTCTTAAAGCACTACCAATTCAATATTTTTTTTGTTAAATTACTATTTTATTCATTGATGGCTAAACGAATTGTTCTTCAGGGAATTTTCAAAAATAGCACGTTTCGATTCGGTCATTGCCTCCTTAATTATGGTCATTTTGTCATTAGTATTTAAAATGAGCAAAACTTAGGTACCCAATTTCTTTAAGTATGTATCAATGCCTCACACTTATTGAAAAATGTTAGGGTTTGTTTGGCTGAGTTTTGTTTTTAAGAAAGGGACATGATGTGGTCCGTGTTCTGCTTATTTGCAGTTCAAAATAAAACAATACGTCTTCAATATATACATCTTAGTTCATTTTTATTTGTATCAGACATATGTATCATGTATATTACATATATTACATACAATTGCAAATCAGGTATATATTAAAATTATTGTATATATGAATACATATAATAAAAGTACGTACTGCAAATAAGCAAAATATAGAATGCATCCAGAAGGCCCGTTTAAAAAAGATGGGTGCTTTTAGCTTTTGGTGTGGCGAAAAGCAGAAGTTAGTCATATCAGCTTCTGCTTTTTGGCTACTTTTGGGCCATAAATATCTTATGCTTATAAGATAAATAATTTTTTGAGAGTTTACAAAAAAATAAAAACTGTTATGGTCAAAGCACAACAACTGAAATGTTCTTACAAACACACCTTTAATTTGCCTAGAAGAAAGGCTTTTTTAACAGTAACTCTGATTTTTTAAGGATACTATCCTAAAAACGGGATAATTATTGATACTACTCAATTCATAAGATGTCCGTAGATTAATAGATATTGTAATCGATTAGTAGGCGTCTAGTTTTTAACTAATTTGAGAGCATTGTACAACCTTTCAAAATTCAATTCATTTTAAACTTTCATCATTAATAGTTGACCTGTTCTGACTAGTTAAATGCATAATGTATATTAAATTATTTAATTTTGTTTTAGTATATACTTATTTGACTGTTAAATAAATTCATACATTTGAATTAGTTGAAAGTGTCATTACTAATTAATGAACCGTTTATATTAACATGAGATATGCTTCTTTCAATTTTGAGTAGAGATCCATGTAAGCCAATTCAGATCTTCAAAAAATATCATAAAAAAGATTAGGTAACAAGTAATATAATACTTTTGTATGAAACATTTCTGTTTCTTCAAAAAAGAAATTATAAATAAATGAACTAATTATTTGCTGATCTTCTTGTAAATGGCGAAGGAGAAATGGCTGTCACTCGTCTCTTTAACTGACTGACTAACAGAGTAGGATTCTACGTGCGGCCTCCTCTGACTTATTATCAGTTCATCATCAAGTCTTTTTCTAAGCTGATTTTTTAATTAATTAAAATTATTTAATTAATTAATATGTTTATAATTAGCATTAAGATATATATGATTGTGAAATGATGGGCAGAGTAGAACAAATTTTGTGAAGTAACGAGGAAGTGCAGTATGCTGTGTTCAGTGCGCACAATGTTTGTACGGAAGTTAGGGTTGGAGATTATTACAAAGCCCTCATGCAAAAAATAACAATAAAAAATAATACTATATTTTTTAAAATAATAAATAAAAATAATAAATAATACTCTATAGAAAGAGTATTTTGTTTTGTTTTTATGTTATATGGATCGTTTTTTGTTCATGTTTCTTTGATTTCGCATTTCAATATGTTACAAGTTTGAATCAGTGTATTTGCAATTTGTTTTAATTTGAATCGGTGTGTTTATAATTTATATTAGTTTGGATTTAAGCACATAAAATTACCGCGTCTACTGATATTGTGATGTTCAATTGCAGAGATCTCTTGTTAATCAAGTCTTATGATTTTTGCTAGTGATTAGTTAATATGTCGGAGGACCAAATGTCAATTAAATCGAATCTCTTCTTTGAAATGGGATAATTGGTTTGATTATCATTTGATATGATATTTAGATTGGATGTTAAACTTTAATTATTATAATAGTTGTTAAGTGAGTCCTAACCTATCGAATGAATATCTTTTCCAAAAAAATTAGGTTATGCATTAAAAAAATCGATGAAAATGTCTAATTAGTAGCAATTACAGTTGATATAACATCTAATTTAACTACAGTTTATTACAACCGTAATTAAATTACGTATCAATCATACTGAGACATATTCAAAGACCTATCTCATAAAACTGCAATATTGTACTCAGTGATATTAACTTACTAACTGCGAAGAACCATTGAAAAGTATAGTTTCTCAAATATCAATCACTACAACAAACATGGATCTGGTATAATTGACACCACTTGATCACCCATAATATAAATCTATGTTAAACTACAAACACTTGAAAAACACAAATCGAGAATGAGAACATGACATGTAAAACCAGATCGAGAGTGAAACATAACGCTAACAATTAGGCTAAGAACAAAATATAAAAGACAGATAAAAAATGAATCGCTATCGATCGAACAATACTTTAATTTGTGGAAATAGCTAAACTAATCAAATTATATTTTAATTTTTATGAATTATACTCATATGACTCTTATTCTTGATAGCAGTGGCCCTTGAACAACTGATAATATATACCACTCATAATTTTCATAACAAAACTAACTACGAATACAGCAGATAGTGTTTAATACCACTAGCCCTTGAAAAGCTGCTAATATATACCACTTGATAATTTCCAGAAAACTAATTACGCATGGCCATCCATAATAATATCTCTCGACCCATCAATTACTATTTTAATTAGTAATTTAATAATTACTAAAAAATTTCATTTGTAATTATACATTTGAAATTCGATTTAAACAATATTAACTCAGCAAATCAGTTTAATTTATGAAATTAACGTTATAATATATATTTGCTTAGATTAATAAATGGATAGATGATTATGCATTGTAATCTAACGATGATCATCATGAATCAGGAATTCAAAGTACGTAGCATAAAAATCAAAGGAATTTTGGAATCTGGGTTATAGATTGGTAGAAAGAACACAGTTTTAGCATAAATTCAACATCAGACGTTCCTTTGGATATCATCCATTATCCTTAATTAAGACTACCTGTCGATTTTATTGGCAATTTATATTATTATTTAATATATAATATTTTTAAATCGATGATGAATTGAAAGTTAATTTGGTGATATTGTTAATTTTAAATAGATTTTATGCTTTCTCCCATCAGTTTGTGGCTGGAATTTGTGAGAGATACTGAATCTACTGATCAATATATAACTTGTGCAACCATATCTGGGAACTCAAGAAGTGGACCCATATATATGATCTTAACAGCAACATTTCTTTTATTTATGATCCATGATTAACTAATTCAACCCTTCAAAAATATTTGTTATTGATTTGAAATTCCATTATTTCATGTAGTATTTGAGAATCTCGTTATATTCTGGATAACTTATTTGAATTGAACTGAAGTAATTGTACTGAAAGCTAAATTAAGCTGTTAAATCGTATTTTAACTACGATTGAACTGATCATGAGCTAACGCTGATCTAATAATACTGGATGAAATTCTTATAAAACAATTAATAAGTGAGACCGATAGTAATATATATATATTCTCAAATAATAAAAGCTTTAATTTATGTCGCTGAAATTCAAGTACTCTGTCCAATTCACTATTTTGCACTGTTTGATCAGTTAATTTTTTATATCATGTTGGATTATCAATAACATTAATTTCATATTATAATAGACAATACGGTTTTAATATTTAGAAACTACATATTTTCGGAGAATCTAAATATACCTCACAATATACCTCACGCGATGGATTATTATGTATACATATTATTAGAAATTTATGGCCAAATAAAAAAGAAAAAAAAAACTGACATTATTATTAGTGAATTGGAGGTAATATAATATTCACGTTCCATTGATCTTCCAATTTTATTCGGAATATAATATAAATTTATATTTTGTGTATTTATTTAAACAATTTTCATGCTTTGTAGATTACCTAAACCTGCAGTAGCTCAAAGGTAGGAAAAAGGTGGAAATAAATATATATAAAGAAGATATGATGACGATCTAACAAAGCCACCCGTTACCATCAAACCCTATATAGCGTACAAGTATAAAAGCAAATTAGATAAATCAGGTCAACTAATCAAACAAAATTGAAATTGGCAAAAGATTTTTGAGTTGAAAAGGAGACTATAAAGTCATTATATATAATAACCAAACTAATAATTATCATATTCTCATGATGATAATCTCTCTTGATTAATTTATATGAACCAATCTAGCTAATTACATGATTCCGTTTTGAATGAAGTCAATCAAATATGCTCCAATTTAGTTTTATCTTGTAGACTAGATAGGTCCAATCTTAACTAGTTAAACTGTCCTTTATTTCTTATATACAAAATATTGAGAATCACTAAAATTTACCATCCACCGATTCAAACTCAACTTCATACTCTAGAGTTTGATTTTCAGGTGCGAAGATGAGTGGGTCTGGAAGCACTTCCATTCGAACACCTAGAGGAGCTTTTGGATGAACTTTGAAACAAATTTCTTTCTTCTCTGCAACATTTGTTACAACCCTTTAATCTTGACAATCTTGCTTTTGCGATCTTCTCCAAAATCAATGACAAATGATGGAAAGTTTAGGTCTCTTGTTAGCAAAATGTTGCTTGCCTCTCCTATCTCTCCCACCATGTCTTCAATTTGATTCACAGTGTAGTCTAAACCTCTGAGATAAGCTGACATATACACCTTAGGGTTAGAAGGATAGACTAACCATGGATCCATAGCCTTCTCCAAATCAACTCTTCCACTGCCCATATCATATACACTAGCCACAATATTGTCTTGATCCCTCATCTCTTTCATGATTTCATTTCCATCAAAATCAAGATCTGTTGCTGACGACATAAGGGCTGCCTTCAAAATTTCTGAGTACCAATCATGATGACTTGATTTCATTGCAGCAGCCATTCCACTCACAACTACCGTAGCCATTGAAGATCCATTTTTTTTCTCACATACAGGTTGTCTCCCAGATGGGAAGCTCTAAGAATCCTAAACCCTGATGTAACTACATCGGGTTTTATGAGGAAAGGCATAGCTGGACTAGTGAAATATCTCCAAGGCAGTGAAGTTTCTGGACCCTGCGTACCAACACTAGAAACCAGATAAAAATCTTCTGAAGCTGACTTGCAATTGAACACTACCTTAGCAGAGTCTCCAACTTCCCTTAAATAACCAATCAATTTCTTTCCTTCACTAGATCTGAGGTAGATATTTGGAAATTTGTGTTTGGTGCAATAACGTCTCCACCCTCTTTGATTTAGAACAATAACCCTTAAAACATCCAAACCTCTTAATTGTCGCTACCAATTCCTCAGACACAGGATCTTGAACTACAACAATTTTTCCTCTGACTGAACCATCTGATGCACCTTCCTCGGAGTTGATCAAACACACATCCAAACTTATATCTCTTGAAGAATCAAACGGGTACAATGAATCTCCAACTAAAATCGCGTCGTCTCCTAACTTCACCAGCACCTCAAAATCAAAATTTGTGTGGCCGGGATACGCTACCATCATATAGGGTGCATGAGCTACCATCATATAGGGTGCATGATTGCACAATTTTCATCTTGAGGTACATTCCCTCATGCACAAACAACCAAGATTCCTTTCATTGTTGCTTTACAAGCCCACTTTGCCACAACATCTTCACAAAACTCCACAAAATTTCCAGCCATGGGAATATGTATAACATTGACTCCATGTTCAATCGCATCAGCCATTACCTTAACAAAGGATTCCACATGCTTCCCGCTCCTTGTGTCCAGCACTTTATAGATTCTCAAATTTGCATATGGAGCAATACCACAATATTTACTTGTTGCCAAGTTTGCTACCATGACCGTGCACATCCTCTACTTCCCACTCGTCGTTGTACACCATCACTTCCACCTTCCTGCCATTGTTGAACTCCTACAAGCCTTCTCCCCTGAATTCAGCATGGCTACACACAATACCACTGTCAAGGATCACAATTGTGGTTCCCTGGCCCGGCAAAATGCTCTTGATACTAGCCATTTGTGTCGTCGGCGGTGGCAATGCGACGGGATATGCGGCGGGATATGTCAGTCTAGGGTTTATGAGCAGAAATAGAGAGGGGCGGGGTTTTTCTGAATATTGACCGTGGTCAAATGGGCCTTGTATTCGTCTCTGATTTTCGGTAATTCGGATTGGTTCCTTTGTGTGTATCTAGATTGCCAGCGTGGAATCCCAGAGCTGTATTGAGAAGTGGTTTTGTTCACTTTTGCTACCGTAAATAATTAATCGTTTGACTAAAATCAAGTGTAGCATCCATTCTTATAAGCATAATATCTGATGTGTGGCCCATTAGGTCATCAATATAAAATCAACTTAGAAGAGAAGGAATGCAAGAGTTCAATAGATCTTGATTTTGATGGAAATGAAATCATGAAAGAGAGGAGGGATCAAGACAATCTTGTGGCTAGTATTTTTTATATGGGCAGTGAAAGAGTTGATCTGGACAAGGCTATGGATCCATGGTTAGTCTATCCTTCCTACCCTAAGGTGTATATGCCAGTTTATCTCGAAGGTTTAGGCTACACTGAGAGTCAAATTGAAGACATAGTAGGAGAGGTGAGAGTAGCAGCCAAAATTTTGCGAACAAGAGATCTCAACTCTCCATCATTTGTAATTGATCAAGGTTAAAAGGGTTGTAACAAATGTGGCGGAGGAAAGAGATTTGTTTCAAAATTAATTCTAAAGT
The DNA here is from genome assembly GCA_948330725.1 of Sherardia arvensis. Lineage (NCBI taxonomy): Eukaryota > Viridiplantae > Streptophyta > Magnoliopsida > Gentianales > Rubiaceae > Sherardia > Sherardia arvensis. The sequence goes on from OX415235.1 coordinate 50,645,061, forward strand.
TTCTCCGGGTGCCCGAATGGAAGTGCTTCCAAACATACTCATTTTCACACCTGAAAATCAAACTCTAGAGTATGAAGTTGAGTTTGATTTTCCAGATAGTAAATTCCCATATCGTATGACTTTTGAGGGATCCATAACTTGGATATCAGGAAGCTACTCTGTTCGATCTTATGTGGCAATAAGGAACACAAAGCCTTCATTCCATTTTTATATAGTTGCTAAAAGGATCTTTGGGCTGGTCTTAAAAGTGTTCTCAAGGATTGGAAGGATCACACATGCACCCCATCGACTTTTCAGGGCGCCTGCGTCGTTTAACATGATTGGAAGCATCGGTTGTTCTTGGCTTTTGGTTTGGATGTCAATCATTCTCTGCATCTGATTCAGTGTTTCTAGTCAGTGATGTTAATCGTATCGCTACAAGAGTTTTGGTAAATGCTTTATTTGTGCTCAGATTCACAGCTTTCAACTTGTTTAGTCAAACTCTTGAACTCAATAATAAGGTATTTTTGTAATTCTTTTGTGTACTCAGTTTGGGTAGACATACAAGTTTGTTGGGATGCTCGATCATTGGAATCAGGATGAACTAGCAATTGGTACACACTTGAACTAAAACACGAATTTAAATAATATATATAATTTTGGGCCTAATCTAATTTAATTTAATGTAATGTCAAATTTTTAATACTATATGATTAAAAGTTGTTCATTTAATGAAAATAAATTAAAATATACAAAGAAGGTTACGCATAATAATCATATGAAACATTAGAAATACACCATCCACCTCATTTGTGTTGAAAGTTAAAATATCACACAGGAAACTATAATATTACCGTTCAACGTTTTAAACTTAAAAAATGATATATATGGATCGCCGTTAGTTTAGTATATTGCTAAGATTACATTCATTAGCAGTATAATAAGCCATCAAATCAGTCACTGATCAGTATATACAATCACACAAGAGAGATAAAATGATACAAATGAAGAACAAAACAAAGACAAGTTACATTCTATTCTTTTACACAACCGTTACCATTTAAAAATTTACCAAATGTTAGGGATATTGCTTGATGATTAAAGTGTGAGGATGCCTATAATAAGCTAAATGATTGCATTAATCATAAGCATCCCATTTCTTATGTCTCATATTATATAATTTTTAACTTATTATATAGGGGATGTTAAAAATCTAAAATGCCCATATGGAACCTTTTTCAAAATGGAAAAGGAAAAGTCGAGGGGGGTTTTAGGATGAGTGGATGTGAAAAATCTAAAATACCTCCGTCTTTGACCAACCTATGATAAAGTTTTCTTTAAGTTTTGTATCTCCCACGGGGTATTTTAGGTTTTCCACATCCACAAAACCTAAAGAAACCTTATTATAGGTTGGTCAGGGATTATTTATTTGAGATTTAGTAATTTCGATATGCTATTTGCACTCTAGCCACCAATGTTAATCATATCGCTATAAGTGTGTTTGGTAAATTCTTTGATTGTGCACATATTCACAACTTTCAACTTTTTTATTTAAAAAATAAAGATAAGGCATAAATTAATAAAATTTCGAAAGAAATTAGAAGTAAGATAACTATCCGCAGCAAAATAAATAATACGGATCACAAAATAAGTAGTGCTATAAAAGAATAAAGCAAAGTCACTTAGTTTTTTGTAGACTATATAATTAGATGTATAATTCGATACTATGTTCAGTATAATGTAGAGAGTATAACGACACTGTTAGGTTTCTGAATAGTTGCAGTTAATCATCTTGGGACAAACTCCGGATATCCAACATCTTCGTCATAAAAATCCACATTCCGGTATCTATTAAATAATTCCCAGTCCTCTTTCGCACAATGGACCAAATCAACCATCCCAAACCCCAAGAGATACAGGAAATCAATCACTTGCATGATGGGCTGCACCAGCATCCAGTTGAGATGATGAAACATAGCTCTAGCTGATCAAGGAATAGAAAGATTTGACATCAGACTTTTGAGAAAGACAATCATTCAATCAGAGGCGGATCTATGCCTAGGTTAGGGCAAGCATCTGCCTGAAACAAGCCCGTAAACAGTATTTTCCAACCTATCTGTCACTGTAGTGTCTTCTCTCTGTACTATCGCCTATCGCCTATCTGTACTATCACCTACCCTAATATTAATCTTCTCGCTCTATACTATCGCCTACCCTAATATTAATTTCGAGATCCACTACTGCATTCAATTAGCATGTTCAACATCAGATAACAGAGATATCATACACTGACTGTGCCCTTACAACAACAGCATAGGGCAAAATCTGAAGACAGTCGAAATCGATTAAGGAGCGCAACTTCAAATAACTCTACTTCTGCAGGTTACAAACTTCACCCGATTATACGTCTTAGTTATCACACGGTAGACTGAACCAAAGATGCAGCTACAGAAGGGAAAATATGGAAAACCAAAAGGTAGACAAATAATCAATCCCAAACTAGTAAGAACAACAGGCAGTGTGCACAACTAACAACAGTACTTCACAGAAACACCAGAAAATCAATCGCAAACCACATCAGGAAATCAACAGCATGAAACATAAATCGCTGTAAGTAATCACCTGGGGTCCGGAGGAGGTCCCAGGGAAACAGAAGCACACGGCGGCGGCCGATTTTTGACCTTCGCCGGAGAAAAAGAGGAAGAATTTGGAGCTCGCAATGGATGGACGGACAGACAGACGGCCGGTAGGGTTTGTGGAAATTTATTCGGTTTATATTTTCGTTTATTGCGTAGGAGCGCCCTGTATAATTAGCAAACACACCCAAAAAACAAAGTAGTTTGATAACACCCAAAAAACTACAACGAAAGAGTTGGGCATTTATATTACTAGTTTTATTTTTAAAATTTTTTAGCTCTTGCTGTAAACTTTCATAGAAGGTTAAGGTTCCAATAATGTAATAATGATATTGTTTATTTAATTTGGGGTGTTACTGAAATAGCTAAAATGTATTTTATAATTCAATAATTATTGGCTACTCAGTCAATTTTAAAAATTACAAACAATGCGTTTTCTTTTACTACTAAGAGAGAACTAAGTTCAAATTTCCATGAGTTTTTATTTTAATTTGTATGGATTAAAGAACACATATCAATACTATGATAGTAGTACTTTTTAGGTGATACAATTATTCTTTTAATAATTATTTTAGTTTAATTCAGTATATTTTAATATAATTTTGAAAATATTTATTTAATGAAAAAATATAGCTTCATTTGATTATATTATTATTTTTAATACATTAATTTTGATTTGCATTTAGTACATTCAGTTTAATTTAGTTCAGTTCAGTTAACTAAGTTATAATTTAGGAGAGCATGCCTAAAGCCTTGTTCTTTTGAGCTGAACTGAACTGATCAAAACTGATTGAAGTGAAAATTAATGTACCTAAAATATAATTAATATGACTAAATTTACTTGAATTTCAATAAAATTATAAGTACATAATTTGATATTTTGGTTTCCTAAAATGGATAGAATGAATTTACAGAATAATTTATATGAATATCTTTTGATTCGAAAAAAGGAAGATGCTGATTTTCTATGAATATCTATGAATATCGATGTGGGTAACTAACTATCTATGAATATATATTTTTTGAAGTAATTATATATGAATATATAGTTATTACATGTAATTTTGTTCAATATATTTTAACCATGTATAACAGTCATTCAATACCATTTATAATTTTTCATGAATATGCTGAATAATTATTATACCAAATTTAATTTAATTGAATGGTCTAAAATTCATAATTAATTTAAAATTTTGATCATGATCGATTCATTTATTAAATGAACGATTTCGATCCGATTTTTAACCAATATGATCTCACCCCTACTATATATGATGTTTACACCGTGGTGGGTAGTTGTTTTATATCAAAATAATTATTTGACTAATCAATTGACTACAATTGAGTTAATGGTATAATTAATTAGACATAAACATTTATATTATAAACGTATTAATAATACAATATATAATTAATAGGGATCACAAAATAAGTTCTGCTAAAAAAGCAAAGCAAAGTCATCATGTCAACTAAATTTGTGGACTATATATTTTTGTATCATTTATATTTTTGTCAAAATATTAGTTATAATTATGACACTGTAAAAATAGTCCGTCTCTTATAGATACAGATCAGAAGGTAGAATCATGTTATCACAGTCTGAACTTGGTCTGAGTATGAATAGCAAATACATATACGGCCATTTAAAAGTTTATTATCATAAAATTAAGCACATCGTTATTTTCATATTGTCCAGATAAATATGCACCAGTATTCCTTCCATAAAATCAAAGCATGGTAGGAATAAGATTAAGTGAAAATATTTTGGCTACATTTAACGTAACATTTCTAAAAAATAAGATGGTGTTTTAAAAAAGTAGTACCAATCCCAACGGAAAATTTTGAATCGTGTCGAGTCATGTTAAAAATTGATAATTAGTTGAAGACATAAAATAATATTAAATTTATATTTGATTCAAAATGATTGACCTTTATTTTTTTGGAATCCAAGTTGAAATGGGTCGGGTTAGATTTTCTGATCAAACTAGTTTGAAATAGTAAAAAATAAAGAAGTTTTGACATGATGTTATACGAATTATATCTATGGAAAATGTTCACCGTCCTGATCTCATACTCAACTCGATTTAATATTATTGCCGGTACTCAGTATTTTTTTAGTTCATGATCAGTTCAGTATTGATAAATACAATTCGATAGCTTATAAATTTAGCTCATAATACATTCATTTTTACTCAAGCTCAGTTTAACAAAAAAACAAACTCGGAAATTAAACATTTTTACTCCAGCTCAGTTTAACAAAAAACAAACTCGGAAATTAAACAAGTCACTACTGCTGAGCACATTGTACTCTCTGAGCTCCGCCGTGCGAATGATGATCATCGTCATCCTCATCGTAAGCCTGTCGCTGAGCCTGAGCATCACTTCTCCTCATCTCCTCCTCCATATTATTCACATCATGCATCGTCGTCTCCTCGCACTCCTCCATCTCAGCATCACTCAGCTCCGACGAATTCTTTCTCGCCGGAAGAACTTCCTCCAGCGACTTAACCTGATCCGAGCTCAGAGACGCCGGAAACTCGACGGTGAACTTAACATAGAGCTTCCCCTTCATGAACGGAGTCGGGTGAATCGGCATCCCTTCATCATCAACCGCCTTGAACTGACCAGGCTTGATAACTTCCCCAGGGTTCGATTTAATCAGAAGTTTCCTGTTATCCAGAGTCGCGAGGGTAAACTGAAACCCGCAGAGCGCTTCTGAGAGTGACAGTTTACGCTCGACGAATAGATCACTGTGCTTTCTGGTGAAACCAGAGTGATCTTTCTGTTGGATAACGAAGAAGACATCACCGGTGAGAACACCAGGCGCCTCGTCGGCTTCTCCCTTGAACGGAATCTTCTGGCCGTGCTGCATTCCCTTCTCCACCACAACCTCCATCGTCTTCTTCTCCACAACAACCTTTTCACCTTTGCAGTCAGGGCAACGGTCTTTAGGGTTTATCTTTTCTCCTGTCCCTTTGCATTCGTTGCAAGGATGCTGCATTTGCTGAACCATGCCGGGGCCTATTTGTCTCATACTCACCTTCATGCCGGAGCCTCGGCATCCGGAGCAGGTCGCCGGAGCGCCGGATTTCGAGCCCTTGCCGGAACATTTCGAGCAGATTTTATTCCGGGAGATATTTAGCCTCTTTGTGACTCCGTTGTAAAGGTCTTCTAGGGATACCTTCAATGGATGAACAACATCTTCACCTCTTCTCTGTCGTTGCCTGCCGCCGCCAAATGGGTTGGCGCCGCCGAACATCGACGAGAGGAAGTCATCGTGCATTCCGGCGCCGCCGCCACCGTTGCCCATTCCTTCCTTGAGAGCATCTTCGCCGTACTCGTCGTAGATCTCGCGTTTTTCAGGATTGCTCAGAACCTCGTAGGCCTGAGCGATCTCTTTGAACTTTTCCGGGTCGCCGCCCTTATCGGGGTGGTTTTTGATGGCGGCTTTCCGGTAGGCTTTCTTGAGCTCGTCCGGCGAAGCAATCTTTGAAAGTCCGAGAATTTCGTAGTACTTTGTGTTGTTGCTTTTCTTTGGCGCTCTTCCAAACATTTTTCAACAGTGTTGAATGTTCTTTCTTTTTTGATGATTGATTATGCATGGGTTAGGGCATGTATTTATAGGGGCAAATATGAAAATGGATACTAAACAGATCCTAAAATGTTTTGGAAACGGAAACGAAACGGAATATTCTAGAGACACACATGAATCCGAAACCAAATACAAAAAGGATTCATAATTGAACCATTTTATGCAATCCATGATAGGAATCCTATTAAAAATGGTGAATCCTTCAGGCGAGTGGAATAATTTAAGATTTTAGGCGAGTTTGTTATTCCACTCGCAAAATAAATAACATAATAATACAATATTATTGCTTTGATGCAAGTGTAATTGTTGAGATTTTTTTAAAAAATAATTTGAGTTTAAAACTCATTCGAAGGCATCAAACTACGTATGTAATCCTTTTCAAAAAAAAATGTACTCAATTGCTGATGTATCAATCATAGCATTTTATTATTAATTTTCGTTTTCCATGTCTCCTTTCTAATAGTAATTTTTTTTCATCATAACTTTCTATATAGTATTGTACTTATGTTTTTCTTAAGAAATATTTAACTTTTAAGCAATTAAACGTTCATATTCAATAATATTTTAACATATTAATTTGATTTTAGCATCTAAAGATTCACAAAGTAAAAAAGTATAGTTTTATGTTTTTTTTTTTTACTTGCATTAAATTTAACATATAAATTAAAAATGGCATATGTACAAATTATTTTGAATCTGTCACTGACTTTACTTATATTAATATTTTAATACAATAATAGAGTTATAGTAATATTTAAATTTCGATTCTGCATATTGTTTGTGTGAAATTTCTATAATATATAAGACAAAATATATTTCACATGTATCTTTGTCAATCAAATTCAATATGATATGATAAATAATGGACAAATTCTTGCATTTGCACGGGTATAATCTAGTGTGAGGTAATGGAAATACAATGCATAAAATAGGACAATTGAGGCGCTCAAGAAAGGTAAAAAGGGAGACCGGCAACCATAAGTTAAACTGGGTGTCAGTACGGTGGAGTTTATATCATACATTATCGTTTATAAATAGAAATATTATTATATTTTTTAACGGAAGAATAATTCTTATAGTTTCTTTTATTACTAGCATGACTCGGCCGCACGTTGTGCGGTATGTTTGGAGTACCTTAAAAATTTTTAATTTGATTAAATGTGTAAATTGTAGCTATTTACGTTAAAAAATGGAGTTGCTATACGCAGTTCGATATTTTACTCTTGTAGTTCGAAATACGGTATGAATTTACGATATTGTCCTCACTTATTAGGTTCATTTGAAAAATTTAGCAAAATTCAGGTGGCGGTATTGTAGTTTCAATGGTACTTTGATTTACACTGAGTAAAGTACCGGTAATTTCAATGGTATTTTAGACTACGTTGAGTAAAATACTGGATCGTGTATAGCACATCAGTACAAAAGTAAGGTGTGGCCTTATGATAAGACAATGATTTATACTTAAAAAGTAAGGTTTGATCTTATGGTAAGACAATGATTTATCCTTTATATTTGAGCCCAAATTAGTAATTAGGTCCATTTTTAAATACGTTAATTTCGCTAAGTTTAGACATACTGATTTTATTTTTCAATATATTAACTTTTACTTTTACTTCAGTTTGATTCAGTTCAGTTTAATTGAATTGAATTCAATACAGTTCAGTTTAATTCAGTTCAGTTCATTTGAAATAAGTTCAGACAAATAGGACCTAAATATAATTTTATTACAAAAATATAAAACATGATTTGTCCGTATAAATTTTTCTAGTACAAAATATATATTCATACTATTAATTAATATATTTATGCAAAATAACATATTTATCGTAAGCATATTGTATCCATATATTAATATATAAATGTAATATTTTATAGTGTAGAATACAAAGAAATTGTATGAAAATTGGAAAATATGTCAATTCACGATTCTCAGTCCAAGCACTCTAGAATTAACCACTTTTCAAGCTCTGAATTCTTGATCTAATATGGCATACTTAATTAATTAATTATGGATAATTGCGGCATTCATGTTAATTAAGTGATGTAATATTCATGTTTTCCTTTCGTAGACGTGTTAATTAGGTGGAATGAGTTGAATTTGTAAAAATAGAAGCCAGAACCTATTTAGTATGCTATAAAAATATGCAATAATATATGCATACCATATATTATATATATTGAAAATAAAATTATGCTAACTCAATCTTTGAAATTACGGATGATTGATATATATATATATATACGGTTAAGTTCGTAGATTAATTAAAAGAAATAATATAAGGAATATATAAAAATGGTAGGCGTCAGAATATGGTGAACTTGCGGTGGTTATGTGGCGGGTTTAGTCAAAACAACGTAGTTTCATCAAATTTAATTCTTTTTATTAATTTATTTATTGAGCGGATCAATAACTCTTCTAATTTTATTATTTAGGAGAACACGTCATAGTACATATTCATATTTTAGTAATCCAAGTGAATATTCATTTCTTCCAATTACAAATGTGTTATCCTTTATTTATGGATTTATTTCTAAAGTATTTGGTTTTCTTTCTTTTTTTAAATAATATTTGTGGTGTACATGTGAATTATCCTCCCCAGAGTTTCTAAGATTTTGAACTTAAATAATCTGGAATATTCCACTAGCCAGAAGGATTCACCATTTTTTTATAGGATTGGGATCATGGATTGCATAATATGGTCCGATTATGAAACCTTTTTGTAATAGGTTTCTGAATCATCACGTGTGTCTCTAAAATATTCCGTTTCCAAACCATTTTAGGATCTGTTTAGTATCCATGATTCATATATGTCCCTATAAATACAGCCCTAACCCATGCATAATGAATCATCAAAAAAGAAAGAACACTGAACACTGTTGAAAAATGTTTGGAAGAGCGCCAAAGAAAAGCAACAACACAAAGTACTACGAAATCCTCGGAGTTCCAAAGACCGCTTCCCCGGAGGAGCTCAAGAAAGCCTACCGGAAAGCCGCCATCAAGAACCACCCCGACAAGGGCGGCGACCCGGAAAAGTTCAAAGAGATCGCTCAGGCCTACGAGGTTCTGAGCGATCCCGAAAAACGCGAGATCTACGACGAGTACGGCGAAGATGCTCTCAAGGAAGGAATGGGCAACGGCGGCGGCGGCGCCGGGATGCACGATGACTTCCTCTCGTCGATGTTCGGCGGCGCCAACCCATTTGGCGGCGGGAGGCAACGGCAGAGAAGAGGTGAAGATGTTGTTCATCCATTGAAGGTATCCCTAGAAGACCTTTACAACGGAGTCACAAAGAGGCTAAATATCTCCCGGAATAAAATCTGCTCGAAATGTTCCGGCAAGGGCTCGAAATCCGGCGCTCCGGCGACCTGCTCCGGATGCCGAGGCTCCGGCATGAAGGTGAGTATGAGACAAATAGGCCCCGGCATGGTTCAGCAAATGCAGCATCCTTGCAACGAATGCAAAGGGACAGGAGAAAAGATAAACCCTAAAGACCGTTGCCCTGACTGCAAAGGTGAAAAGGTTGTTGTGGAGAAGAAGACGATGGAGGTTGTGGTGGAGAAGGGAATGCAGCACGGCCAGAAGATTCCGTTCAAGGGAGAAGCCGACGAGGCGCCTGGTGTTCTCACCGGTGATGTCTTCTTCGTTATCCAACAGAAAGATCACTCTGGTTTCACCAGAAAGCACAGTGATCTATTCGTCGAGCGTAAACTGTCACTCTCAGAAGCGCTCTGCGGGTTTCAGTTTACCCTCGCGACTCTGGATAACAGGAAACTTCTGATTAAATCGAACCCTGGGGAAGTTATCAAGCCTGGTCAGTTCAAGGCGGTTGATGATGAAGGGATGCCGATTCACCCGACTCCGTTCATGAAGGGGAAGCTCTATGTTAAGTTCACCGTCGAGTTTCCGGCGTCTCTGAGCTCGGATCAGGTTAAGTCGCTGGAGGAAGTTCTTCCGGCGAGAAAGAATTCGTCGGAGCTGAGTGATGCTGAGATGGAGGAGTGCGAGGAGACGACGATGCATGATGTGAATAATATGGAGGAGGAGATGAGGAGAAGTGATGCTCAGGCTCAGCGACAGGCTTACGATGAGGATGACGATGATCATCATTCGCACGGCGGAGCTCAGAGAGTACAATGTGCTCAGCAGTAGTGACTTGTTTAATTTCCGAGTTTGTTTTTTGTTAAACTGAGCTGGAGTAAAAATGTTTAATTTCCGAGTTTGTTTTCAAGTTTGAATATATCGTAGAACACATATGTATTCAAAATAAATTTAAAATCGATTGTTTTAATTTTTTTTTTAATCCTCTCCATTCATCTAAATTTTAATTTGATTCTTTTAGCTATTCATGCGAAAAATAATATAAATAGTAACTTAGTACATCTTGTCTTAGAGTCAGTTTATTACTCAAAAATAACCTTTCAGATTCCACCTGTTTATAAAAATGCTCTGTGTTATTTGAATTTGTTAACGATTCTTTTCTCGATCTGCTCATGCAATGGCGTCTCTCAGTTGAAATGTAGTTCAAGGAAAAATACCAATATTCTCACAAACCTTGATTTTATATCCATGGGGTCTCTTTTGCTTCAGTAATTAAATCTCTTTCCCGCATTGCAACATTGTTGATCTCACGCATATCACCTAAATGGGAGTCAGTGTTCTTTGAGTTGATTTTGAGGCAAAAGTGACTATCAAGTTAATATATAGACTCAGTTGTTAACGTAAATCATTCTTGTCCATAGACTCAGATGTGTTTTTTATTTTGGATATTTCTTTGATTTTTAACGGTCATCAGTTATTATATTCTGCTTTCACCGTATTCCATTTCACATGATAACTCACTAACTCATTCACTTTTGCTTTTGGAATTGTTCAGGTGTAACTTTAGGATGGAAAATATCTTAATTATGACATTGTATGGTTATCATTATTAACAAATCCACTCCTCTCTAATGCTCTATTTTATGCGAAGGATTTATCTGTTGAATCTCAAAACCAAAATCTTCCTACGATAGTAACGCTGGAGTTGGAGTCACTTATGATTCTGCCAGTGTGTTTGAAAAGGTTAGACCTTACCACATCTGAAAAATGTAATTTTTGATAACATTAAATATGTTGTTTCTTCGTTTCCTCTTTTTAACAGATGACAATGGGTGACCTAACTATTTCATGTGTTTTTTTTCTATTGCTAAAGCCTAAAGGCATTTCAATAAAAGCCTGAAATCTATTCATAGATATAAGAGTATAAGACTCTCTATGATTTTTAATATATTTTCTTATGCTGCCATGTATATTAAAAACAATTGAGATTGTTTTTTGTTGCTTTGATGCTTTACTACTCTAGAGGAGATTCCCAAAACAAACATGACTACTCGATTACTGATGTATCAATTATAGCATTTTATTATTAATTTTCGTTTTCCATGTCTCCTTTCTAATAGTAATTTTTTTTCATCATAACTTTCTATACAGTATTGTACTTATGTTTTCTTAAGAAATATTTAACTTTTAAGCAATTAAACGTTCATATTCAATAATATTTCAACATATTAATTTGATTTTAGCATCTAAAAATTCACAAAGTAAAAAAGTATAGTTTTATGTTGATTTTTTTTACTTGCATTAAATTTAACATATAAATTAAAAATGGCATATGTAAAAATTATTTTGAATCTATCACTGACTTTAATTATATTAATATTTTAATACAATAATAGAGTTGTAGTAATATTTAAATTTCGATTATGCATATTGTATGTGTGAAATTTCTATAATATATAAGACAAAATGTATTTCACATGTACATTTGTCAATCAAATTCAATATGATATGATGAATGATGGACAAATTCTTCCATGTGCACGGGTATAATTTAGTGTGAGGTAATGGAAATACAATGCATAAAATAGGACAATTGAGGCGCTCAAGAAAGGTAAAAAAGAAAACCGGCAACCATAAGTTAAACTGGGCGGTAGTACGGTGGAGTTTATATTATACATTATCGTTTATAAATAGAAATGTTAATATATTTTTCTAAGAATTTGAACTTAATAATCTGGAATATTCCACTAGCTAGAAGGATTCACCATTTTTCAATAGGATTGGGATCATGGATTGCATAATATGGTCCGATTATGAAACCTTTTTGTAATAGGTTTCTGAATCATCACGTGTGTCTCTAAAATATTCCGTTTCCAAATCATTTTAGGATATGTTAGTATCCATGATTCATATTTGTTCCTATAAATACATGCCCTAACCATGCATAATCAATCATAAAAAAAGAAAGAACATTGAACACTGTTGAAAAATGTTTGGAAGAGCGCCAAAGAAAAGCAACAACACAAAGTACTACGAAATCCTCGGAGTATCAAAGACTACTTTGCCCGAGGAGCTCAAGAAAGCCTACCGGAAAGCCGCCATCAAAAACCACCCCGATAAGGGCGGCGACCCGGAAAAGTTCAAAGAGATCGCTCAGGCCTACGAGGTTCTGAGCAATCCCGAAAAACGCGAGATCTACGACGAGTACGGTGAAGATGCTCTCAAGGAAGGAATGGGCAATGGCGGCGGCGGCGGAATGCACGATGACATCTTCTCGATGTTTGGCGGCGCCAACCCATTTGGCGGCGGCAGGCAACGGCAGAGAAGAGGTGAAGATGTTGTTCATCCATTGAAGGTATCCCTAGAAGACCTTTACAATGGAGTTACAAAGAGGCTAAATATCTCCCGGAATAAAATCTGCTCGAAATGTTCCGGCAAGGGCTCGAAATCCGGTGCTCCGGCGACCTGCTCCGGATGCCGAGGCTCCGGCATGAAGGCGAGTATGAGAAAAATTGGCCCCGGCATGGTGCAGCAAATGCAGCATGCTTGCAACGAATGCAAAGGGACAGGAGAAAAGATAAACCCTAAAGACCGTTGCCCTGACTGCAAAGGTGAAAAGGTTGTTGTGGAGAAGAAGACGATGGAGGTGGTGGTGGAGAAGGGAATGCAGCACGGCCAGAAGATTCCGTTCAAGGGAGAAGCCGACGAGGCGCCTGGCGTTCTCACCGGTGACGTCATCTTCGTGATCCAACAGAAAGACCACTCTTCTTTCACTAGAAAGCACAGTGATCTCTTCGTCGAGCGTAAACTGTCACTCTCAGAAGCTCTTTGCGGGTTTCAGTTTACCCTCACGACTCTGGATAACAGGAAACTTCTGATTAAATCGAACCCTGGGGAAGTTATCAAGCCTGGTCAGTTCAAGGCGGTTGATGATGAAGGGATGCCGATTCACCCGACTCCGTTCATGAAGGGGAAACTCTATGTTAAGTTCACCGTCGAGTTTCCGGCGTCTCTGAGCTCGGATCAGGTTAAGTCGTTGGAGGAATTTCTTCCGGCGAGAAAGAATTCGTCGGAGCTGAGTGATGTTGAGATGGAGGAGTGCGAGGAGACGACGATGCATGATGTGAATAATATGGAGGAGGAGATGAGGAGAAGTGATGCTCAGGCTCAGCGACAGGCTTACGATGAGGATGACGATGATCATCAGCACGACGGAGCTCAGAGAGTACAGTGTGCTCAGCAGTAGTGACTTGTTCAATTAGTTTCCGAGTTTGATTTTGATTAATATATTCATTTTAATTTTCTCAACAAGTCTTGTTTATATATATTTGTACTTTTTATTATAGAATTGCTACTGTCATTGCCTTCTCTAACGCCCTTCTAAATCTTAAAATCATCCAAAATGTGTCTTGCTCAAATGGCTATATATTTGGGGTAGACGCGAAATTTATGATTCAATACTTTAAAAAATGTACTAACTTAAGTATTGGAAAGTGTTGGATGCGTCGCAAGACCTCGGGTTGAGAATTTCGAATCTCCCACGCACTCGCTATATACATTAGCCAATATCTACTAGTCAGAGCCGGCCCAATAAAGAAGCAAGTTATTTCATTACTTGATTCCTACAAATTTTACTAAAAAAGAGAGCCTCATTTTTATGTATTATAACTCTATATATAGCTATTTTAATATAAAACATAAAAAATAAGAATAAAGTGCTCCTCATTTTTTGGTTTTGAATTACTACATCTTCAATAAAAAAATAGTAGAGTTTTGATTTCCCCTACCGTTGTTAACCTGATCAGCAATTCCATATATATATATATATATATATATATATATATATATATATATATATATATATATATATATATATATATATAAGCTGATTCCACCGTTACATGCATGTATATACTCCTAAATAAATGTACTAGGGTTACATTTTAAAAATCGAAATTTAAATCCCACTATTTATTTATTTATTTTAAGATGCACGCACGAATTAATTAATTCGACGCACATTTATAAATGCACGCACGATGACGTTGAGAATATATACAAGTGTCTTTTGAACTTGCAGAATCATTTACATGTTTATGTTTTTGCTTGAATTAACTTGAATATTTATTCTAACTAGTAAATAATTTTCCATGTGAAAATCATGAGGATATTCTAAATTAATAAAGTATGCACAGGCAAAATAAAAGAATTCTTCAAATAGAAATTATGTAAATAAATTATACTTAAGAATGAACCCTAATTAATTAATGAACCGTAAATTTCCAACGCATATTAACAACGGATTTGGGTTGGGGCTTCTTCGGAACGGTGGCGGCGGGAAAGTGTAGATGAGAAGGAGTGAATGGCGTAAAATAATTATTTTATTCTTATTCTTATATAAATGGAGTGTTTAATATCCATATAACGGTATACATGTTTTAACGTCACAAATTATACAAGTTATATTTTCAGAATCATAAATCATGCATTTCAATTTTAAAGATTACAAACTATATATTTTAAATTTTTAACGACCATATTTGCAGTAATCAGGGATCATAATGATCCGCTTACAGTTACATAATATTTTATCGAATATTAGATTCAAAATTATCGAGTTAAAATCATCTAAATTCTGAATCTACCACACTCACACTTGAAGAATTCATTATCAAAATCCACACTATTAATGTTTTTGGTAACAACTATATTAAAAGAAATTCATGATTATCATGTCTTAAATGTGATTTTAACTAAATTATTGCATTATATATTTGACTCGTGCACGCACGCGTAAAAAAGAAAAAAGAATTTATAGATGTGCAGGGTTCGTGCATCTTCAAACATAAATTACAAATTTAATTGGATCAATGTTTTATTTTATTATTTAATCTATATTGGCATTTTATTTTTCTTTAAATCCTTAAACAATCCTTTATAACACGCAAAAAAATAGATGCTCATGATGGATACAAACCACATGCAAGGGATGGTAACCGCGCTAAAACCTAGAGAATCCAACAAACAAATGAATATATGCTAATTTATAATATTTAAATATAAATGAACATGTTAAATAGATCACATTTTCTATTTTTGCTTAGACTAGCTAAATTATATATTTTAAAAAAATATTTATCTAGTGAAAAGTAAAGAAAAAATACAACGCTTGCATTGGTTTAACTGATTAGCTCAAATAATTTCAATTATTTTAACAAGTTAAATTATAAACTAACCGAAGAACAATAGTACTACTTTGTTAAATTAAGAGGAAGAGATTCTGAAGTGCATTTCAAATTTTGATTTTAAGGTAAATGTGGGTGCAGTCTGTGATGGACAGAATTGTGGAATTGGAATAATTTTGAGAGATTAACAGGCTGATACCATCTCTGCAAAATTATGTTACTCAACAGCTTCCTCTCCTCTTGAAGCAGAGATGAAGGCCATTAGAGAAGGATATGATTTTGGCAATGGAAGCTCTTTAAATACTGTGAGCTCTTTAAATACTGTGAGAAGGCAAAAACAACAATCAAAGTTAGGATCTCACATACTCTTTGACAAGGGAACTAATAAGTGGCTGACTTCCTAGCTAAGTTAGCACTTCAACAAGGTTGTAGCAGCGCGATACTCTAAACTGGCTCCAACTACCTCCAAAAGCAAAGGCTCTGCTACTATTAGATAAGTCTCAAATGGCAACTGTCATGTTTTGAGTCCCTCTCTTCACTTCAAAGGAATCATGATGCAAATCTTCTCATGTCAATAATGCTGCCTTCTGTCTAGTATAAAAATTAGTGGATTCATCACTTTTTTTTAAGACGGATTCATCACTTTTGTCTGCCTCTTCTTATAATACTTTCTCTTTGTTTACGGTCGCATTGTGTTTTAGTTTTTTAATTCACTAATAAACTTTGAAAAAAATTGGAAATGCTTCTCAATTTGTGTTTTTTAATTGGAAACAATTGCTTCTCAAATGGAAACAATTTGTGTTTTTTAATTTATTTCGATGCGAGAATTAATGAGAAAAAAGAAGGAATTAACTGATAATAACTGTTTTTACGAACGAAAATTAAACGGTACGGAATATTAAATATCCTTCTCTACCAACAAGGATTAATATAGAGATTTGATAGTTTTTTTGTATATATACGCGACCCAATGTTTCCAATTAAATAGAGCCACACGCAGTTGCTACAAATACACAGTACAGTATAAATATCTTCGTCCAAACTAAATCCAACTCCTCAATACAAAGCAGCTTTTAGTTTTCCGGCGACCTCAATATCGCCGGAGAACCAAAAAACAGGCACATTGAAGAGAGAGGATTGCAGTGATCGCCCACGATGAAGCTGAGGCAGAAACAGAGTTCACGGAAACATGAAAACGGCACTGATCACCGAGTCGACTCGGATCGGAAACTCAACGGAGGAAAAAGATTGGACTCGGAAAGATCCAGAAAGAAGAAACTGATCGATTACGAGTCGTTGCCGGAATACATGAAGGACAACGAGTTCATCAGAGATCACTACCGCTGCGAATGGCCTCTAAACGACGTCGCACTCAGCGTCTTCTCCGTTCACAACGAGACGATCAATATTTGGACGTGAGATTTTTTATTTTTTTTTACTTTTTTTAGCCTTTGCAGTTTGAAAACAAATTTATTGTTCAATTTTTTTCCATCGGAATTATTGTTTGCAGACATTTGGTCGGGTTTCTGATATTCGCGTGGTTCACGGCGGTGAGTCTGACGGAGATCCCGACGGTGGAGAACTTAGTGATGAGCCTTTTCCGGTGAGGGCATTTCTGTAAATTGATTAGTTTTTTAACTCCGTGGTAACTGTTTTTGGGTGAAATTGACCTAGTGAAGACTGACGAGGAATGGACCGTGGATGGGTGTCAAGGCTGAGGCAATGAACGGCTCAGATGCTCTTTTGCAAGTAAGCTTTATTATATTCTTGCTTCCAATTATGTCATCAATAACTTTTACTCCATATTTATTCATTTCTATCTTTGACTTTAATAATCAAATCTAAGTGGAGTCCTCCGTATATTCCTTATATTAAAATATGATATCTAAGCATTCCTTTTAATATGATATCTTTATATTAATTTATTTTTTAGTGTCAGGTCTGAACTAAACGAAATATATTAAGTCTGGTATACAAAAATATATTGAACTGAAATAAAATAAAAGTAATTTATTAAAAATAATAACATTTTTACAATGTGGTTGCTGGTATTATTTAGCTGTAAAAATACAATTTTTGAAAGGTAATATTTAAAAAGATTATATCATATTGCTAAAATTATAACCAGTTTTATGTGATATTATCAACTAATTTATGTATAAAATTAAAATAAATAGTGAAATGGAATATTAAGCAAGCGGGACCCATGTGAGTATGGATCTTTTGTAATCTTTCGATGGCCTCATGTGTTGTTTGTTCTGATCGAGCCTCGACATATTCAGTTTCCCCTTTCACGTTTCTTGGATTATTTTGGAATAATATCAAGTCGGTGAAATTTGTGGTCTTGAAAATTTTATTTTTTTTTAATGAAAAGAAATTGGATTCGCTTCACAAAATAATTAGTAGGAATTAATTTAATTAGAAGACGAAAAGAATAATTATAGCTAAAGATAAGGATAATTTCTTGTCCAAGTTGATAAGTGATGTTAGAGAGAAGTTGGTTACTTTCGGTGGACAAGATTAGGTTGGATCATCCGAAAAGCAACGCAAATGGTTGTTAGTTGTAACAAGTTCAATGCTTCTTGTGCTTAATGATGTGAATTGCTCACAATTTCTGACACGACAATATAATTATGCATTTCTGAAACGATAATGTTATTTTCCTGAAATATATTGATTCGATCTGATTTGTTTTCTGAAATATTTTTACTCAGCATAATTTAAAATAATATTGAAATTATAATACTTCCACTGAATATTGTCAAGATTCCAAAAAATTGAACATAAAATATTTTTGCATAATTTATATCATGTTTTAGACATAATCAATGATTATGATGTGTATTTTATATTTGAAAAAAACTAGTTTTGAAAAAAATAATTTATACTGTTTTCGTTAGGTGATCTTAAATAAGATCTGATATTGTATTTAAAAATCACTCATATTGCAGTTTTGTAATTCTTAAATGAGTATTTTTCTTATTAATAACCTATGATATGTTATTGTAGGGTTATAATGTGAGCTACAGTATTCCTATGACATCAACCTTGCCCCATGGAGCACCAGATGTGATCCCAACCTGGCCATGGTTTGTCTTCCTAGCAGGTGCAATGACCTGCCTGATGCTGAGCTCAGTCTCCCACCTCTTCGCCTGCCACTCGAAGCGCTTCCACCACTTCTTCTGGCGGCTCGACTATGTGGGCATTTCAGTCATGATCATCTCCTCCTTCATTTCCCCGATCTACTACACCTTCTCGTGCTATCCCTACTCGCGCCTCTTCTACTTAACCTCCATCATTTCCGCTGGAATAGCAGTCATTGTCACGCTCCTTTCCCCTGCACTGTCCTCGCGCAAATACCGGGCTTTTCGGGCCAGGCTGTTCCTGGCGATGGGGTTCTCCGGGGTGGTGCCAGCAGCTCATGCAATGGCTCTGTTCTGGGGTAGGCACCCCCAGATCAGCCTGGCCCTAGGGTATGAGGTCCTTATGGGGGTTCTCTACGCTGCTGGGGCGGTGCTCTATGTTAGCAGGGTCCCCGAGAGATGGAGGCCGGGTGCCTTCGACATTGTAGGACACAGCCATCAGATTTTCCATGTCTTTGTTGTTGCTGCTGCCCTTGCTCACTCTGCTGCTACTTTGGTGATCATGGATTGGCGCAGAGGTTTACCGATTTGCTAGATTTTTTGGATGATCTGAGTTTTTTGAGTTCTCAAATTCTATCATATATGTATAACTTTACCACCAAGAGAGTCCAAATCTACTGAAGTTTCAAGCATATTCATAATCGAATCAGGCACAATTCTACAAGCACATGCTCTTGCTATAATTGTCGAATCAAATTAACCGCCAAAATTGAGATTCAAAAATAAGTCATCATGGAGATAAAAAATTCTTCAAGAATGAACTAGGTGAACTCAAAAAACAACTAACCAGCTTTTCTGCTGCAGAACCAATATGTTATAGCCTTTCGCAGAACATTTGCGAACAATCATCTTGCCATCTTGTATATGGTTCCTCATCGGCTCAGCAGATCAACCGATCATATACGAATCCTCATTTGGCGCGTAATGTTCAAAAGTTTAGACCTCCGTATTACCAAATGCTTCTCAGCTTATGGCCTCAACAGTATCGGATTCACCATCACTATAATCTCCCCAGCATTTGGTTTTCTTCCCCTCCGCATCACCAGTAGAAGTGCTGATCTCCTTCTGTTCAGCAGCCTCGGAAATTTCTGGTTCTGTATCCAAGACCTCTTCAACAACCTCAGGTTCGTGGTCAGGGCCTTCTTCACCAGATTTCTCTCCAGTTGGCGAGTTCTTTGCAGATTCCTCAGTACTCCCATTTGATTCAGTTCCATCTTGTTCATCTCCAGCATTTTCTTTAACAACTTCACCCGAGTCAGGCTCTGATGCCTCTACTGTTGCTTCATTTTCAGTGACTTGAGCACCATTTGAAGAATCTTCAGCCATGGTTTCACTTGGCGGCATTGTGTAGCCGTTGATCGAGACAGTACCACCACTCGTGTACGTTATGTAGCCATTCGGGGCAACAGAGTAGCCGTTAAACCATGGGTATCCAGGTATGTACTCAGCAGCATGGGGATTCATCAGCCTTGCTGGATTGATGTGGATGACATCACCATTTCCACTTGGTTTATTACGAGCTCTGGACCGGTTGAACCCACCTGACAGCCGAGGGCCGTATGGAACTCTGGCAGTTGCCGATGGATGAGCGGATCTCCGGCCAGGGCTGACCGGCAGCAATGGTGGGATGTGTACTGGAGGCGGCAGTATCCCTCCTTGGACGGGCACTGATCCAAAAACTGGATTTGTCGACGGATTGAAAGGAGGTGCTGCTGCAGAAAGCTTCTTGGTTGCAGCTTTTACAGCCTCGGAATCACCTGATTTGTCTTCTTCACTTGGTTCATCTGTTTCATTCAGTTCTGAGCTTTCCACAGGATCCTCCTTTTTCGTTTCCACTTTCTCTTTAGGTTCTTCACTACTATCCCTTTCAGCCACGAGCTTTACTTCATCATTTTCTGCTTTAGAAACATCAATCTTTTGCTCAGCTGGAGACTCTGTGATCACAGAATTTTCTTCGATTTCTTGCTTCGTAGACTCTGTGATCACAGCATTTTCTTCGATTTCTTGCTTCTTACTGGAACTGCCAGTCTTTTCATCATGAGAATCTACTCCTGGTTTTCCTTCGCTAAGAACTTCAGCTTGTTTGGCCTCATTTCCAGACACCGTGTTAGTTTGTGCAGAACTTTCATCAGAAACCTTTTCAGACACCGCCTTCCCAATACTGCCAGGTGGAGCAACAGCAACATCTTTGTAGGAAAAGAGCTTTCCAGCTACCTGGACGCTAATCGAACTAACAGTTTGTCCAGCTGGCTTGGTCACTGAATCAGCTGAAGTTGCTGGCTTGGCTGGGGTAGCTGGAGCTGATTTTGTGACACCATTAGCTAAAGTGGTGGGACTAGCAGGCTTTGCACTAAAGCTTGTGCTCTTCGTGTACTTCTTTGGAGGAACAGATGCAGCAGGCTCGCTTGGAGATGTCCTTGGAGATGAGAATTTTGGGGTTTTAACACGGTATTTTGATGGCTGAGAATTGTTCAAGTTTGTGTTCAGCTTTGCAAGGCTCGGCTTCCTAGAGCCGGCAGTTTTGCGGCCAGTAATCGAACGGCCTTTTGGAAACGCTTCTTGCCACCCTTCCTCAGTTATGTCATCCTGCACGAGATCCTCGCGTTTCTCGAGCCCTTTCTCAATGGTTCCAGTAAGTTCTGGCTTGGGCTTGGGCTTGGTTTCAGTTTCAGATTTATTCGCTTTATCACTGGAATTGTCTGCCACATTTTGAACTGGTGATGGTAATTCAACCTTGCTATTATCATCTTCAATGGACTCTCCACTCTGTCCTTCTTTGCCTTTGACCTAAGTGTTCAAATATATTCATTAAAACTCCGGTAGCATTAAATGAAAGAACAGAAGGGGAAAAAGAACAGTGAAAGATCTCAACCTTCGCACGAGCTTGCTTCTTTTGAGCCTCTCTTGCTTTCATTTCTGCATCGGGGATTATATAATCCAGCAAATCCGACACACTATAACAAACGAAGATAGTGAGTATTATGCCATTATACTGTCATAAATGCTTAGAAACCACAAGATCCAAACTGGAAAGAAGTCGATTGGAGAAAACTAATGTAGGTGAAAATGTTACGAGTGAAAATTTACCTCAAGTGCCCTTTGCTAGATATGGAGGCATCTGGCTTTGGGGTACCATTCTTTGCAGCTTCTTGCTGCTCCAGTGCCTTGGATTCAAAATATTCAAGCCATGCAGCTGCATCCTGCAAAAATAATAATAAAGAATTTATGGTATCAAAGTACAGCCTTCAGAAAACTTTTTGCACTCTGCCAAAACATAGTGGAGATTGTAACCTGTGTACGAAGATCTTCTGTACCAAGTTTTGCCCGAAGAATCTGAAGAGTAGTCTGTTCATGCTGAACACTCAACGTATACGCTTCCATTAATGAGAGAGCAATTGCTATGGCATGATAACTTGCAGCAGTCTGTAAACCATAAGCCAAGGCATTTAATGGATATTGGCTTAAAAATAGTCGTATTTTGGAGAGAACTTCTGGAAATTCTATACATACATAAAAGATCGATTTCAATTACCTGTATATGATCAACTCCAAGAAGTCTTTGGTTGCACTTAAGAGCTTCATGTAGATACCTAAGAGCAACATGGGCATTGCCCAAACCTTCTTCCATCATTGCAACATTGATATATGTGGCGGCAGTATTTGGATGAGAAGGTCCGCAAGTTAAATGTAAAAGGTAGAGTGCACGATTGACATACCTAAGAGGATATAAGAAAAAGTAAGGGAAAACAACGACACAAAAGATATCTTTCTGTTCGTCGGAATTATAAGGAAGTTGCATAATGAAAGAGAATTTTGAGTGTAATGTGTTTAGACATACTTCAAGGCTAACTCTGTGTGCTGAAGCCGATAGTAAAACACGGCCAAGTCTCCGTAACTTTTCATTGTGTCTGGATGATCAAGTCCAAGCTCCCTCTCGTTGATATCCAACGCCTTTTGCTGATATATTGTAGCCTAAACGAGAAATCATATATCAGCTATTGATTTATGAGCACATCTACACTTTTTGAGCTGCAAAACCTACATATTCCGCTTAAAGTAATTTACACCGATCATTCCTCTGCCCTTACATTAATAAATCCACATTTATAATATTTTTTACAAAGGCGAGAATCATAAACTCTATACTTTACATTTTTTCTGACAAATCAAGCGTTTTGTACCTGATTAAAATCTCCGGTATGATAGAGAACCACAGCCAAAAGACTATATGCTCCTGCGGTCATTCTATGGTATGGTCCACAAACCGAAATTAATTTGGTGAGAGCCTGAAGAAATAATACAAGTAGAATCAAGTATCCAATAGCAGTAAAAAAGGTGTATCAGTTACAAGAAAGGTAGAAATGAGTATTACCTTAGTTCCAAAGTTTACAGCATCTTCCAGTTTACCTTTGTCCAGTGAAGTTTTTGACGATTCCAGCAAAGTTCGTCCATCAGCAGACGAGCATGCAACATGCTGTTTTTTTAATTAAAAAAGATAAAAATTTAGTATTTTCCATCCAATTCATGATTCTGCAAATAACAATTGCTAGAGCTTATCTCGTACCTTATAAACCGGGATCATGCTTATAACGTCCAACTTGTTAAACGGAGACGAAGAGTCCATTTCATAGTCTCTTGGGACTAGCTCTAGACCAACCTGAACAAAGATGACTGATCTCGTAAAACAAGATCAACAAAAGTAAAGTTTTCGTGTGCACAAACAACAACATACCTTGTGGCAAAGCCCGCGAAGAAGGGCGAACTTTCTAAGATCCTGACGGCTCTCTTCCGTCCATTTCCATCCATATCGGTTCAATAGGAAAGCCTCCACCCACTTCCATTTCAGGCTATCATCATTGCAAACTTCAGCATCGGTATTTTCTTTAGATGGCGTACCTAGGAGTACGTTTAAGCACGAGGCAATGGACACAGCCAAGTCACCAACATTGCTCACTGCTGACACAACGGCTTGCAATATGTGTTTGTAAGCTCGAACTACCATCTCATGCACGCAGAGCGATTGCACGTGAGGGAGCTTGTCGGAAAGTTCCACCTTATATAACAATGCAGGAAGATGAATAAGATATGGGAAAAAATGTAGATTTTAACACTAAATGATAAGAAATACGTGTTTTTTCTTAAAATGACATGAAAGATAGGTTTCGATCAAAACTATGTGCAACAACTTCCTACGTTTCATTCATGTATTCAGATTGGAAGAGAAAATAAGTTATTGAAACGAAGCAATTACCACACGTCCTAAGGAGTACATTTGCAAACCCCTGGTGTGCATGAAATCTGTCAACGTCCTCCCATCAACCGGAGAAAGTTCGAGGGAGCCAAAATCTGCCACCTGTCAGTTCAGTAAAAGACACATTAGGAGTCAGAGGGTCTAAGAAGCAACACATAGAAAGGGACAGCGTGTGAAATCACAAACCAGTTTAGGGAGAGCAGTATCATCATAGTATTTGTGAGCCATGTCAATCAACTCCGAGGGTGACTGCCAAGCATAATGAGGGTGTACTAGTTAAAATCACCGTGTTCCAAAAAAGAATTGAAGTTCTCAGTGACATTATTGCGAAAAATTTGACCCATAAAATTAACCTTTAGGTGAAGATTGGTCTCCGACTCTTTAAGTCGCAAGTATGAAGCTTCTGGAAGCAATTCTCTCCACATCTTTTCCTTCGCCTCATCCAGCTTCTCCTGTTCTTTTTTACCCGCATCAGAGCCACCAGTAGATGTAGGGTCATTTGATTTCTTCTTAATGTCCTTCAGCAAATGCTTTCCAAGACCTTTTACAGCTGGCTCGGCTTTAGCCTCTTCCCCTTTTCCTGTACCATCAGTTTTACCTTGACTTTGTAAATGCTGCACCCAGCAGGCCCCTAGCTCCCATCGTATAGGTTTCACTTGTTTATTGCTCCCCGCTTGTAACCGTGACAAACTTTCCACTAAAACCTTTCTCACCAATGACCTAGAAGCAGATAAATCTTCAGCATCCGCACCATTTGATCTTTGAACTGAACTGGGCGATTGGCTCGTGCATGTCTTGTGCAACAGCATTCTCAAGCTGAAATGTAAATATAATGGCTGATGATTACTGTAACCAAAGTGCATCATCGACTAAAACAGGTATAGGCAAAATGTGAATATATGCGAATAAAGTGCATCATCCAAGTTCCATCATTTATTTTTCCCATACAAATGCGAATATAGGCATAATGGACAGAATATTTATCTAGGTTTAAAACTTTAATTTAGTGATTTTTAGGTAAGTAGTCAATTTACTACAAACTAAAGTGAAGCATCTGAAAACAAACCTATTCACATTCAAGGCGTTTGCACCACCCTCAGGCTGGTCCTCAATGTTGATTTCTTCACCAGCAATATCGCCATTTTTATTAGCCTTGGGTACCACTTTCACAATAGCTGTGTAGCCACAGTGTCTGACGACTACAACTCCCAGGGTCGGGGTATCCTACAAGAACAGAAAAATACATCATCCCATTAAATTCAAAAGTTTGTTTACAAGAAACAATTAAGGAAAGATATTCAAATAAATGCTAAACTTACATGAACAGTTGCACTCTCATCGGCAGTTATGCCTTTGAGCAAGTTTCGCATGGTGAGCTCCTCGGGTGGGATCCCTAGCACGAGGCAGCCATCGTGTTTGCAATCCACCTTCACGCTTGCATCGGGCTCATCCTTTGTCACCAGGATAGAAAGATCTCCACTTTTCTCCTCATAGGGGATTGAGCTTGAACCACTTGCAATGACATTCTGTATTGCTGCAACTGCTTTGCAGACTGAAACGTCGACAAAGAGACTGTGAAGCAAAAATGCCTTTCTGTCTCTAACTTGCCTTTCCTCTGCTGTCTTACAAGGCATTGCAGCCAGAACGGCAAATTCCTTCCCCCACGGCCTTTTATCGTGCTTGCCATCCCTTCCTTGCCCGCCTCCATTTCCTCCCCAGTTCTCGTCTTCAACTGGCAACGGAGGAAATGTGGCTGGCTGCTCAGCCACAGACGGTGGCACAACCCACGTGTTTGACCGGAAACCATAAGGCAGGTTTCCAAACTGCAAAAATCCAGATACAAAATCTGCAATAAGTACTTGCTTCTCATGGCAAACTAGGGCAAAAGACAGAATGCTGAAAAGTTTTAACCATTCACTTACTTTGTTGTGCTCACTAAAAGCTTTCAGGAGAGCTTTATATGCCTAAAAACACAAAGACAAATGGCAACTTGTGAGGTTTGTCAAAACAAACTGACAGAATCTATCACAACCAAACATTTATCCACAAAAACAACTATATAGATCAAATCTTGATGCGTAAACGCCTAATATCTATCATGCATAAATATAATCATCTCACATTATATCTTTCAAATGTATTTGTGCATTATTTTTGTTGTAGTTCCCATACAACAAGCAAATATTTCATTCTTTCTATACAACTAATGAATTTACAACTAATAAATTGTGCATGTGATCAACATAAGCTCAATCATTTATTCAACAATCAACACTAAACATTGTAATTCTCGAATACAAAGTCTGAAATGAACATTAAAAAAATAACTGAAATGCACTGAATTGGAAACTTACAGCATCGAAAGCTCGGCTTAAATGCTTAAGCAATCCAACCAAAGAACGGTTCACAAGAACGCGTCTTCCAGATGGATAAAACCCTTTCTCAGACACCACAACCGTAGTAGGCTTCCCACTACAAACCCTAACCTGTGTAAAAAATAACAATTCATTCAAATTCCATAATTCAGAAACATGAGTGTATATTCTGAAGAAAAAAAGGGTATTACATCAATTTGAAAGAAATCGCCATCAGCTTTATCGTCCAGAAATGGCCGAGTTGATTTCCTGATGTCTGTTCAAAAACAATCAAAAAAATGAAACTTCTGCAGAAAAAAATCAGCAAAAATAGACGTAAATTAAAACTCACATTGAATCGGAGGGGTTAGGTGAGAGAAGGAGAAGAAGTCGTAGAACTGGCCGAGTCGCGGCGGCGGATACAGCGTCGCCGCCGCTGCAGCGGCGTCTTCTTCCGCCGGTTTTGGTTTCTGGGGAGTGGGACTGGCGGCAGACTTCTTCGGTTTGGGTGAACCGGTAGTTGCATTGTTATCCGGTCCGGGTTCGGACTCGGGTGAACCAGGGTCTTTTGAACCGGATTTGGCCCTGGGCCCGCCGAAGGAGGATGTGCATGCGACGATGTCCAGAAGTCGCCTCACGTGAGTCACGCCTTGGGCCTCCGTGTAGTCCTCTGTGTGCAAATATAAAAGATAATTACAGAAAGGTCCCTATAGTTTTTGATTATTTGATAATTGAAAGAAAAAATAACTTCTTGATAGTAGAATTTTCAATTGTGTTATACCTTCAACAATGGTGAGGTGAAAGGGTTTAAGAGTAGTTATCTCAACGGTGTCTTTCAGCCTCTGTCCCTTAATCTGTAAAAAAAAAAAAAAATTTAGATAAATACATCTCAAAAATCCAGTTTACAATAACGATTGTATACAAGTATGTTTAATTTTTTAAACAGTCTAAATATTTAGACAAATGTGTTTCGATACTTCAAACTCTCTGTCAAGTATACACGTACCCCATTTTGAAAAAGTGTTCAATCAACTGATAAATTCGTAAAAATTCAAGACAGATCGCATAACATATAAAATTTGTCATTTCTGTAACTGCACTGCTCCACACTTTTTCGAAAATTTTCTAAAAATCTATAAGACATGCCATTTTTGGTGTGCATGCATTTAAATACATTATTATTTCTACATGAAATGAAATGCAAGCATTGCAAATTAACAATAAAATAAAATTGAGTAACAAAAAATATTAAAATATGTAAAAACACTAGCCTCGTGGGAGAAGGAGTAATTGGTAAAATGGCAGGTCTCAACATGAACAGCCAAGAGTTTTCTGACATCCAAAATCCTGTCCGTAGATATAGCCTGCACTCAAAAACAAACCTGCTGTTTATTTCTTCAAGGTTTTCATTTCCTGCAACATTTTATCTTCTCACATTTGGACTCATATTACATACCTTTAAAGTCACCTGTGAATCCTCCGGCGTATCGACCGTGATTTCTATCACCGTCGGCAACACTGCAAACACAAAAACATTGTCAAAATTACAAATAACAGGTACATTATTACACTATGGTTAATTTTCATCGGAAACCATACATTTTAGTCAAAAAAATTTGGTTTCCGATATGGAAAAAGAGTTTTAAAAGATCACTATGGGTGCATGTTGTACAAGTACAATAGACCAATGTTGCATTTTTCAGTTGAGTTCTGCTTTTATAATATTAAAATGAAGTACTCATAAAATTGATAGATTTTTTCAAGTTAAAAGATATTAACATATATAGTAAGTATTATCACATTGTGGAACTAATAGCATGAAACATATTTTGGCCTCGAGAAATGATACTCTTCCTAATCTGCACAATTTCAACGCCCAGAATCAATAAATTTTAATTTTAGACGCAACTGTACAGATTAGTCCGACACACGGGTAGAGTACTACACATGAAAAGACACTAATGGAAATTAAGTTTCCTCTAAGCAAATGATGGGAAAACCTGCTTGCCAATGAGGTTGAATTTGAAAGAAGTGATGAAAAAATTGCCAAGCAATAAAGTGAAGTATATACATACCTTTTTCTTCTTTCTTCTTCTTCTCCCCTTTAGCTTTGTGGGCTTTAGCTTTTCCAGCTTTTGGAGCCATTTTTTCTGGGCTTCAAACTGTTCTTGGCACCAAAAACAATCCCAGAAAAACACAAGTATCTGTATCTATATCTGTATCTATACACACACAGAGAAAAACCAACCAAATCTTTCTGGGAAACTGAGCTATTCACATGATGATGATGATGAGAAATGCATGTGAGAAACACACGCAGTGAAGCGTGGAAGTGTGTGAGAAGTTGGGAATTTCAGTCACACAGAAGAGTTCTTCCTGGTTTCGAGATGAAAAAATGGAGGATTTCTGGATAGAAGATAAGGTGCAAGGGAAACGCTTTTGCTGTGATAATATTTTTGTACGCTTGGGAATATAGAGCTGGCAATTTCAGGCCTCTCGTTAAGTGATCAGAAATACTAAGAGTTTTTTTTGTTGTTTTGTTGCAGAGATTGGGTTGTTTAATTCATTGGTAAATTCATTTGACCGTTATGGAAGTGATAACAAGAGAGGATAGATAAGAATATGGGTGCATTTTTGGCAAATAGTTGATTGGCTGATGGATTTTATATGCTTAAGTTTGTGCCACGTTTTGAAATGGATTTAATTTTATCGACGAGGATTTTCTAACCGTGCACATATATATTAAACAATTTAGGTTAGATTATTGAGAAGAGAATTGTAGTGTTTGATTTGATTCCAATGTGTCACACATCTAATCTCTTTCTTCATGTTGACTAATTTTTATTGAATCTGATCTACACGTCAGTATTTTTTTTTATTGGTTCAGATTGATATTTTTCTCGACATGCTGTGAGTTTATTGTAGATCAATATGCTCTTTCGATCTATAACTATTAATTAAACATATAGTATTTTGTGGTTTGTATTTGGATGTCTGGTTTTTCTATATTGTTTGGACAACGCAGATTGATGTATTTATGGTGTTGCGGATGTTGCATATCCCTAATTAACAATGTTTGAATGTGCTTGAATGCTCCTCTCAACTTCATTGTGTACTTCTGAATTAGGTGGGATACTATATTGTGACGTTGGAGTTAGTGTGGATCTAAGGCGGAGTCAGGAATCCAACAATGGGTGCCGAATTTAGAAATTATTAAGAATACTAGTATAGATTTTAAAAAATGGTAGCAAAAATATCATTTTTAAAAATTAGGAAAGAAAAAAAGTGGGTGGCATTTGCCACCCACATATACACACAGCTCCGCCATTGGTGTGGCTGGGTCCAACGTAACGTTTTGAAACTTGTACAATTTTTAAATGCACAAGATTTAACATTGGCAGAATGCTTAACATTGGAAGAATCCATCCCGTCGATTCCAGACAGAAATCTCTATAAATTTGATAGGGGACGCTTTATACACGACTCGTTTGGTGCAAGGTGATAAAGAAAAAGAATGATCGGTGAATTGCTAGCCAGTTTTTTAGAATTAAAATTTTGCTACACTATATGAATATCGCTGAATTTCTCAAAACGAACTTTCATTTTTGCCAATAAACCAAAACTTTATAACACATTTGTCTAGTGAATTTTGTTAAAGTCAGGTCTTTTACTATATACCATTAGAAATTTTCTGAATTAGGTCAATCTTTTTGGAACTCCATTTCTGGGATTCTCTGATAATCATGCCACTTTCCCAATGGAGAATTCGAGATGGTGGCCTTTCCTGTGCTTTATCATGTGTTGATGTTGAACATACATACGTGTTGGCAGATTGGCCATGAAAATTCCTTAGATTAATTTCCATCTTTCAAATAAAATTTTTAATTTGACTGTTAATTTCGAGAAAAAAATATGATAGAGAGATAAATTTGCCAAAAAATTGCTCTAACTCCAACACAGCTGATCGTGACTCGTGAGAAAAAAAATAGAGATAACACACACGTCGGTATTCAATAGTTTAAATTTGAACAAGTTCTCCATGGATTTGACGACAACGATAAAGTCGGGTTAAGTTAAGTCGAGATTAACTGAAATCATATAAAATCAATTAAAAAGTATTTGAGATAGGTATCGAAATTCATTGTTTCAGATGAAAAAAGAAAAAGGAAATGACCTCTCTAGCAAAAATAAGTTGAAAAAATTGAAATTTACATGAAAATAGGTGTCAAAATTCACCGTTTCAACTAAAAATATTATATTAGATCTACTTAAATGTATAAGGTAAATTTAAACTAAACTGGACATACTAATATGCATCCCTATTATCAAAGAAATTATACATAATTCTATAAATTAAAGTCAATTATAAACTTTTATAATAATAAAAACGACTCTCAATTTTATGTTTTCATTTTTCTCTCATGTTCACATTCGACCTTTTCATTTTTCGAATAAACGTCAACTAAACTCATAGACGACATTATAAAACATCGAAGTTAATTGAGCCCCTGACAACTGATCAGAAAATATAGAATTAGATAATGAATTTGTAGAAAATAATAAAATATTTAATTTTAAAATACATATTAAATTTATTTCTATCAAATTCCAACAATATATTTAGAAGGGAAAAATAATGCAACTTCTTAAGTATCATTCATATATTGACAACACATTTACCAAATGCAGTTCACTGACAAATCCCTCAACCTCATGCATCCTTAAATCAACACAATCCAATCTATGAAACTTCTTTCGATTTATTCCATACCCAGAATACAAGAAACAAGCATAAAGGCACAACCAAGAAAGCTCCAGCTCTGAGTAAACCCTCAGTCTCTTTGGAGATCACTCCAATTCTTGACCAGTCTCCACTGTACCTGAAATCCAACAAAAATTTTCAAGAAAAACAAACAAAAATATGCAAATTCCAGAAGAAATGGCCGCGTTATGATTACCCTGCATCGATGAATCCTAGTGCGAAGAGGACTGATGCAGACTGGGCGAGAAATGTGGTGGAAATCTGCAGTTTACTGTTCTGATCTTCGGACACATTGTTCTTCTTTGCTGATGTGGTTGTGGAGTGGAAAAAGGTGCTTCTTTTGATGAGGAAGAGGTGATTAGATGCAGTATTGTTGCAGAAGTGAGAGAATATGGTGGAATCTGGTGATAAGATCACCATTCTTGTTGCAGAGAGTGGAATCATGGTGGGAGAATATTATCTGTATGTTAGCATGAGTGGCTAAGATTGAATCTTGAAGTGATAGTATTAAATCGAATTTAAATAAATTCATATAATTTGCGAAACTTCAAATCACAAAAAAATATGCTTATGACTAACAAAGCCATTCCTACACTGCTTGAGTATATGTTTGTAGCATAACATTTTATCTTAATTTAAATTATGTTTTAGTTAACAAAGCAATTTTTCTGATCTGATTCAGAAATTTCACATAATTTTTGCTTCTGTTCTTCAACCAAAAATTAGCAAAAGCAGCATTGCTGCTCGATTGCCTTGGAAGCTCTGTCGGTCAGAAATTCTGTTGGAAGCGACTATGAGTTCGAAACCCTGTCGGAAGCGACTAAAATTGCAAGGTCTCGGTTGGAGATCCTTGTTCCGGAGATCTTGTTTGAGAACTTGAGTCAGAGGCGGAGCCAAGTGTGTTTGTGGGTGGCAAATGCCACCCACTTTTTTCAAAAAAAAATTTTTTTTTTTACTTTTTTTTCTTTACTAATTTTCAAAAATAATATTTTTGCTACCCACTTTTTAAAAATTTATACTAATATTCTTAATAATTCATAAATTTGCCACCCATTGTTGAATTCCTGCCTCCGCCTCTGACTTGAGTACGGTATATCCATGTACCCAAGAAAGTCGGTCAAATTCAAATGAAACGATATTATTTTTTGTTGATTTTGTCCCAGATCATTTTACTCCTTGCTTCGTTTAACCCATTTTCCAATGCATTTGACATTTTATTTTCATAAATTTAGTGGTGGTAGTGTATTGGTGGAAGAGTTGGACGTTGACAAATATTTAGTTTCAAGTGACCACATATTGTGTATTTTGGAAACAGGTTAATACGTCGAAATTCAATTCAGTTTCGTGCTATATTATATTTTGGTTCAAATCCACTTTTGTGTGATTGACAAACGATAGCCCAATTACAAATAAGAGTAAAAAAATTGGTATTTGAGTCACGTAAAAAATTGGCATTTTGCACTAAATTTAATTGGAAAAATTAGCCAATTACACGCATAGAAGTTATATATATTTATGTTTATTTATCACAAGAGATGAAACAAAGGATTTTGAAATGCATATTATTGTCACTTTTTTTTTTCTTTTAAAAGGACGTTATTTTTAAATTGTGCAGCGGCAAAGAATCTCCCTTTCCCAGTCAACACAGTACTGTGTAATTGTAAACTCCATAAGCAAAACCCTAACAATGGCGCTGACAATTCCCTCCACCCCACCGCCGCCCCACTCCCCCTTCCACCCAAACCCCTTTCAGCTCCACCGCCTTCCCCAGGATGCCTACGTCGACGCCCTCCGCTGGCTCCCGCAGCTCTCCGCCGCCCACCGCCGCGTCATCCTCGCCGCCTATGATTCCGCCGCCTCCGCCTCCTTCCTCCGCTCCCTCACCTACGCCCCTCCCGACGACGAAGAATTCGCCTCAACTGCATCTCTGAACGCTCAATCCGAACACTCGATTTCATCCCGAGTCACCTCGCTCAGGACCGGATTGACTCAGCCTTCGGCGCAGAACGCCGCCGTGGCTGCTGCGACTCGGAGCGGGGAGCTTGTTGTTCTGTCTGCTGATTTGCTGAGCGGGGAGTTGGATTTCGGGTTTTCGGTGTCTGGGAAGGGGTTTCATAATGGGGCTGTTTCTGCTATTGATTTGGGGGAGAATGGATGTGACTCTGTTGTGAGTGTTGGGGATGATGGGAGGATTAATCTGGTCGGTTTGGGAAATGGTGGCGGGAGTTATCAGCGGGTTTTCGATAGTAATGGGCTGGTTTCTTACAATGCTGTTAAGTGGGCGTCTCCGTTGGAGTTTGTGACTGGGGGATTGGGGTTTTCTCTGCAGTGGTGGGATCAGCGGCACCCGGGAGGGGCAGTGTCGCAGTTTAAAGGCAATTGGTGAGTTGCAACTGATTACTTTAGCACTTGTAGCCGTATTTATGTTTTTTTTTGAAATAGCAGTACGTATGTTAGTTTAAGGCATTATGTTGTGAAAGTCGTAAATTTGTAGATTTTGCTACATTCTTGAATGCATTCAAATCATATTAGATTGTTTTTTGTGCATCTTGATACTCCTTTCTGGATCATCATTCCAGCGAGGACACTTTGATGATGCTAGATGAAACACGCAAAGTTAATTTTACTCCTGTTCAGAGTGAAACATGGATGTATCTATGCTTTTTGCTACACAGTTTAGCCAGTTGCTACCATCTTATATGTGTTGTAGCCGTTGAAAAGTAAGGCTGTAGCTTTTGGTTACTCCTAATCTGCTGCTTACTATGATTTCATTTCAAACTTGCTTCTTGTTCCTTAAAGGGCTTGGAAAGAGTAAAGAATAATTGAAGGCTTTACTTAGATATAAGAGTGAATCCATATGGCTGACCCCATGTATTGGAATAAAAGCGTGGTTATTTTTTTGGTTCTTGTGTGGTGCACTTTGCTCTAAGGCCTTTTAGAAATGAAAAGCTGGGATTTTGTGTAAAAGTCATAAATCAAGGAGGGCGAACAACTGCTACACCACTAGAGGTTTTATTGAGTTGTAAGGGTAGAGGAAGAATCCAACAGGTATCCTAATTATAAAGAAGAGAGAGTAAGAACTAATGCCACACAACTTGATGAATAGAGCAGATGGATCTCATATTAAGGAGTCAATAATAAAGTGCCGGTTTCTTGTTTGGCTTTCTTGAGTCTACATAAGAGTATGTGGTTCCTGATAGGTAGACGAAGTCTGTGCTATATCTGTAGAATGTCTATCAAAGCACTCAGTGAATTCGCACCTTAAGTTAGTGGCGCTTATCATTTGCAATTTGTGGGGGCATCTTGTACATTGAGTATCACCGTGTTAAAGTTACAGTCTTTTCTAAAACTGAGCATGCTGTCCATCATTTTTTACTTTAACCTTTTGAGTTTGTTGTCTTTGTGAATGAATTGTTGGCCCTTTTATTTGTTAATTTCAGGACCACTGGAAGCACTTCTGGCATTATACACTCTGTTGACGTTCACCCATCTCGAAAGTACACATGTTTGGTAAGATTCTATGATCTTTTTTGTTTTTTTAATCTTCGCCAATCTTGGGTAAGCCACAAAGAGCACATATTACTGTATGGTTGCCTTTCTAGTAACAATGATCTTTTACGACTTTGGTAGTTGGTTCAATAGTCTAAGCTTTAGTGCCGAAAGTCAGAAGGACTATGTGTTATTCATGAAGAACTTAATTAGATGCTATCATAGAGACAATGCAAATGGATTCTAAGCTCTTTCTGTAACACAAAGAGAAAATGATATGGTAACAATTCTTTAAAGTTCTTAAAGAGGATTGTTGTCTCAGAACTTCTGCATGTGAAATCTGCTAGTAATTTACTTTGTCAAAACAACCCTGTATAAAACTGGAAGGAATAGTACAAGTTTCCACTAATATATTACTTATGATTTGATTACCTGTAGTGTATTTACACCTGAGTGTTACTGCTTTTACTTTTTTTTTTCCAAAACTAAATAAAATTTGTGATTTGTTAAACTTGTCTTATGCAAAGGCTGGAGGCTCCCTTGGCACAGTGTTTACATGGGACATTCGTTGGCCACATCAGTCTTTAGTTCTATCTGGCGGCGGAAGCTCTGCTCCTAGTTCTACTGCCTATTCTCTATCTGAAAGTGAAGTTTGGGAGGTTCAGTACGACAACCATCACCATTCTTCTAATATATATAATGCATCCCGTGCTCTTCCTGCAATGATTTGTTCTGAAGACGGCCTTCTTGCTGTGATTGAGCAGAGTATGCACTCTTCCCTTCTCTCAGAATTATGAAAAAATGCTACTATTTCATGTTAATAATAACATGTCCCATGCTGGCTATTAAAATTCTTCTGATCACAGAATTTGTTTTTTGTTTAGATGAAGCACCAATGGAGCTGCTGGCGGAACCCTGCGCCATAAACAGCTTTGATATTGACAAACAAAACCCTTCGGTTCGTGCTAATTTTTGTTTGTTAAACTACTGTAATGTATACTAGCTTGCACTTACGAGCTGGTGAATATCCACCACTCATAAGTCCTGGCAAACATCTGATGGTTGTGTTTACCAATGTGCAGGATGTGCTATGTAGTCTGGAATACGAGTCTATCGCCATCTTGACTAGACTGTGACTTTCTTAGTTAGGAAATGGGGGAAAAGAACCTTGTTCTGGAGGTGATGCTGCAGGAGCAGCATCTTCATTTTCAACGTCTGTTGGATATGTGCTGTCGATACCATTTACTTCTTGATCAGAACGGATCTCTAAAGTCCTTTCAGATGCCAATTTTGTCAAGAGAGTATGAGCATAACGACTTATATGTAAATCGCTATATCATGTTGGGTTTGCTATTTGTCAAGACTAATTGAATCTAATATATACAGCCCTATCCAAGGACTATCATGCTTCCTTTTTCGCCGAAAGTTTTACCAAGGGAGAAAGTTTTATGCTATCTGGTGATGTTTAGAACACAAGGTCGGAAACAAATCATGGTTTACATTTCATCAATTTGAGTACTGCTAGTTATGATAAGCCTTAGAATACCCTACAAAACAAGTAAAAAGACAGATTAAAACCAAAAAACTGCTACCTACAGGCTACAGATGATGAAACTGTGCAAAATGACAGTTTCCCCTTCTATTTCCCTTCAATTATTAATTAAAACAAATTTTATTATGCCAAAGAAATTAGGATAACCTTATGTAGGAAATTTTATAGATTCATCAGCACACTTTTTCATTTTAGAATGTCGTACTTTAAAAAACTCATCAGACTCATTATATTTGCTCCAATCAATTTATTTATAAATTTTAACTTAGATAAAATATCGCTAATAATGTGTCAGTGTTATGAGAACGGAAGAAGTAATTTATGACCGCATATGGATATAATATACCAATTAAATTGTTGGGAAATGTATTTTTGTCACTCCACATTCCATAGTTAAAAATGTTTATGATTTTTTTTTATAACCAAAAATGTTTATGATGATAATACCATTGGAAACAAAAGAAAATTGGATGAAATTGTTGGTGGTCGAAAGGAACCGAGAGCAAAGAAACATTCTATCCCCATCGCCTCATCCTAAACGGAAAAAAAACTCCTCTCATTCGAGGAGCTCCAACAATGGCGTCGTCGTCCCTCTCTACCCCGTGCGTAATCTCCATAGCCTTACAGAGACCCCCTCAGAACGCCCAATTCAGAACCCTCCGTTTCTCGCCTCTCAATACCACCAATTCTCCCCTCAAGTTCAGCTTCACTCGCAGTGTTTCTGAGCTGACACCACTCATGGGAGCCAAATTGCCCACCGCCACCGCCCCTTCCCGGCAGCCGTTCGCCGTTTTCGCTGCGAAGAAGGGCGGGTACAAGATAAAGACCCACAAGGTAGAGTTTTTTGGTGTTTTTTTTAGATACTGTGGTTTAGTTGGTGTTGCTGGGCTCGGTTGATTGGAGTTTTTTTTTTTTTTTGTTTAGGCTTCTGCGAAGCGGTTTCGGGTTTCTGGAACTGGGAAGATCATGAGGAGGAGGTCTGGGAAGCAGCATTTGCTAGGGAAGAAGAATACCAAGAGAAGGCTGAGACTTTCCAAAATGGTTAGTTTTTATTGCTGAAGTTTGCATTTTGTGCAGATTTTCTGTTGTTCTATTTGCCTTTTAACCGCTACAACACAAGTGCTCACTAAGACAATGAAATCCTGGATTATCATATTGTTTCCTATGTGTCAATGTGACGATAATGGTAGGACGGGGAGTGAAAATATGGATAATCTATGATTTTGTACAGTTTTGACTATGTGGGGGTTATGTTGTGAACTTGAATGTAGCGTGTGTTAATTTTTAAAGTCAGGTGTTTTGAGGAGATGATATAATCCTCGAGAGTTTTGAGGTTGAGCTCCTTTTAGGGTTCTTAGATCTTTGTTCTTGATGCCCTTGTGGTAAGCCTTATATGTGTGATCCTGAAGACAACTAAGACTTCATTTTTGAAAGGTATTAAATTACTCTCAGAGACAAACATTTGCTTTTAAGTAATGAAAATTAGTCTCTTTAAGTCAGAGGATGGTGTTAGTTGTGAATGATAAGTCTATAATGATGATTTGAACATGAATGTAATGGAAATGTGCATGAATCATTGTTGACATGATATTGGTATAATGACCCTAGATCATAGCTTTTCTGATAATCGAAATCTAGCATGTTGATGAGTTGCTTGTAGAATGTTATAAAGATAATTTGAGATAATGGTTAGCTTTACTGCATTTGCTTTGCAATTGAAACACAAAAATTGTGAGATAATGAGTGCGAGCTTTTGTAATTTTAGTTAATAAAGTTAATCTAAGAGTCTGGAAAGTAAAAGCACTCAAATAATTAGGAAGGGAAATCCGATAGGGTGAAGCAAGGAAGGCGGGTATTTTGCATCTTTAGTTGTTCTGATTGGATGTTGGACTGAAGTTTGCAAAGTTCTGCATTTCATTATGATCTGGAACTTGTGCATAGGTCATTACGGAAAACATCCCTTAAAATATGTTTTAAATGAGAGGTTACATCATAGTAAGTGAAAGTTAGGGGACGCGTGGTGACTGGTGAGGGTATTGTAAGCTAAGTTGTTTTGTCTGTGAATGTGTGGTAGATGCATTTTGCTTATAGGCTACTGGCTAAAAGATTAATTTTTGAAAAGTGGTTACCACCGAAGAGCTACTCATCTAAAGGACTGCGCACATTTGGGTTGTAAATAAAAAGGAATCATATATTTTTGTATGGCATTCTGCTGAATTAAGATATGAAAGAATTTCAAATTTACTTGATTACATCTACATTCCACGACTGATCAGATCAGGATGGTATACTGTGGAATGGGGTATCCTGTGGCTGGCGACAGTCACTTTGTTTATTTCCATTAGACCTTTGTAAGAAGTGGTCTTAAACAATTGTTAATATCCCTCAAAACTGAATGAAATGGCTGGTTAATGGGGATTGTAAATGGAGGACTGAAAATGAAAACTAGTCGGTTATTGCTATTCAATTGGACGGGCGTTTTCTAACAAGCTTTGCAAACCTTTCTGTATGTAGGTACAAGTTGACAGGAGTGACTACGACAATGTAATCAGAGCCTTGCCGTATTTGAAAGTAAACAGAGCCAACTAAGAGTTTTGTTCGTGTACCTAGAATCTGCAATGCTGCTGGCTTCATGTATCTTTGGCTGGACTCCCAGATTTTGTTTGTTGTAAAGAAAGCATACCCTCCTATTTATTTATCTGAAGAATGTTTTGGTTCAAGTTCAACCATTTGCTCATGGAAAAAAAAAATTCAAAATTCATGGTAAATGAATTTTGAAAACACATAATAAGCCAATATTATTCATGATTTCATATATTACATGAACACAAAAGCAACACTTAATTTTAGAGCTGATACAGAATTGCTTTGGCGTTCTTATAATACTTCTCCAGATCACTTAAACGATTGAAAACTTCCGCTGGCGGCGAGGGAATATTCAGGGCAAGTGCATAGCATTCCGAGTATCCATTCACGGCTACTTTATCCCCTGCGTCGCCGTACTGATAGTTGCTCCAATCCAGCATTGCTTCCACCAGACTGATTTTAGCATCCTCGATAGTTTTCATGCATCTCCCTGACAGGCCACCGCCTCCGGTTCCGTTCAAGATTCCGGTGAAATCAGTGATCACGGCGTCGCTTAGTGCGGATGCACAGTTGATTGACATGGCGGCGAGCTCAGTCGGTTCCTTGCTTTTGCTGCCGGAACGATCGTTCATGAGGCACGACAGGCAAGAATCTTGCTCCGGCGTCCATTCACACAGAGTTCTAATCGTTTCTTCATCTCCGACCACTGGTTGTTGAAGGAGACAAGTATTCGCCATGATTGATAGGAGAATTAGGATTAACCTAAACGCAGCCATTTTGTAACGTTTATGATTTTCAGTGACTACTTTAATTTTTTCTTCGTATTTTGAAACTGGTCAAATGATAGTGGGAATGATCGACGGTTATAAATATGTATTATCAAAATTGAAATGATAAAATTGAATTATATTTAATTTGTACTGATTTTCATTCTTATTATTTGTAATTGATGAAATATGCACTTGGGGGAGGGTGAGAATTTTGAGATGAGTTGTAGTCAATTTTTGTTTGAAAAGAATTTTGTTGAAATATGCCGGTATGATCGTCATAAATGTGTAATCTTTGATTATTATGATATGCAATAAAAAAAATTGATTCTTCAAAATATGTAATCAAACTATTATATTAGGAACGAAATCACCGATTTTAAAAAAATTAATTGTACATATTATTAAGTTTTAAAGTTTGAATGTACTAATCAAAGAATTTTATTGAAAATTATAGCGACATTATAATGAGATTTGGTTAACATAAATCTCTGCATATTTGACTTTTTGACATGTGACTTAAATTACGGTGGAAATTCTCGAATTATCTATCTGATAATAAATTTTAATAAAAATTACTTATACATACTAGCATGATAAATCATGCAATACAGTAATATTTTTGTGTAATTCGATAAAATTTAAATGCTAAATTATCAGATTGAGAAGATTATAAACGGTTTAAATTGATGCCTCAGCTTTCACAACAGAAACTTTGAATTTAGTCGTATTCAGCCATGATTATGTGACGTCGGTCGATGTCAAAGAAGCAAAACATCAAATTTCCCCAACATATATAAACAACTAAAATAATAATATGAAGTTATGCAATTAACCGGCTTCTCAGTAATTATTAATATATACTCTTATTTAAGTTTAATTTGATTACGCGGGCCTTTCGTACATCAATTTAACCAAAAATCTGTATATAACTAATTCCTTGATCAAGCGCGCTAATATATATGTCTCAAATTTGATGTAGGGTTTTGGAAATTCGAATCAAGTTTTGTAGTTTAGTTTCATTATTTTTCTCAAATTAAATTGAAACTCAATTGAGTTTCTATAAATTCAAAATTATTGAAATTGAAGTGAATGTTTGAGTAAACTTAATGAAACTAAACTAAAATTATAAAGTTGGGATGAACAGCTAATTTTAAATTAATGAGCCAAATATGTACTTCAATGAACTTCATGGATGTTTTAATGAAATTGAACTCAACTGAATTTCTTAAAGTTGAATTAAATTAAATTCAACAAATCAGAAAAATTAGGTTGAGCCGAAACTAGATTTAATTAAAATAAACTAAATTTATCAGAGGAATAAGTATCTTTATTCAACAATTATATTATTAAATATAAAATAATATTTTCCTTTCAAAAAAAATATATATAAAATAATATTTTAATTTATTTTGTAGAAATTAGGTAAATGTTATATCTGTTTTGGAGTGTTTATCGATTAGGTAACTTTATCTTATTGTTAAACACATTATATTTACAAGTCAAGTCACTTTTCGAATAAGTTTATTTTATGGACTGGATAGTGTTTATGATGTGTTTTTTAACCCAATCCTTCAACTTAACTTATTTTTTTTTTTGAAATGCTTCAACTTAACTTATTGAATATTAATTACCACCATTATTAAATAATAATTTGAATCAAGATTTTCGGTGGTTGATCATTCAAATTAAAAACTCATTCGAATTAAAAAACGCTATACTAAACATGAATTGCGTATGTCTACAATAGCTAATCAACCAAACTAATCATCAAACCTATTAATTAGAATGAATTAAGATGATTTTTAATGATAAGGGTGGCAGTATTAATTCTGTTTCTTTTTTCGTTCCAACTTTAACCATTAATTTTAAGTAATAAGAGTAAATGAGTTGGTTGAGGTTAATCATTCGAATTAAAAAACGCTCCACTAAGCATAAATGAGTCATAATGAATCAAGACGTTTATCAGTATACATGATAAGGGTGGCGCATCACATTTTTTGATCCACCTTTGACCATTAAGAAGTAATGTTATATGAATGATAATATTACATAGTATATTTTTAAATTCTCTGTAACATACTTTTAAAAAATGAAAAATCTTTAGAATTAATTCATATAACTAAAGGTAAATGGTCAAACATACACCAAGTCCCATATACAGAAATCTCCCCTTCTCTCAATCTCTCCCGCCCTTTCCTAAACTAGAACAGAAAAATCAAAATCAATTATTTTAGTTAATTGTGATTTGATTCCTTCCTGTAGATTTAATTTTTCGCTGTGTGGAGTTTGAATGTTGACAAGATGTCAATGAGGCCGTATGATCCCAATTTTCAGGCCAACCAGCCGTCGGA
Source organism: Sherardia arvensis (assembly GCA_948330725.1). NCBI lineage: Eukaryota > Viridiplantae > Streptophyta > Magnoliopsida > Gentianales > Rubiaceae > Sherardia > Sherardia arvensis. Next base: position 50,687,033 of record OX415235.1, read on the forward strand.
GGACTGCTTGGACAATGACAAATTTCGTCTCACCAAGCGTCAAATGTTGTCGTCGCCGGTGACTTCCCCAGCGGCATCTCAGGTATACGTTTTCTTCCATCTGATTCGTTGCGATTTTGAAAGTCAGGTGTCTAATCTGTTAGTGATCATACTTATGTGCATGCACTTGAATTTTGTTGCACTTGCTTTTAATGTATATACCTTTGGCTAGATTTGATTTTGATTAATGATGTGATGGTATCTCAGGTATACGTTTTCTTCCGTCTGATTCGTTGCGATTTTAAAAGTCAGGTGTCTAATCTGTCAGTGATTATACTTATGTGCATGCGCTTGAATTTTGTTGCACTTTCTTTTAATGCATATACCTTTGGCTAGATTTGATTTTGATTAATGATGTGATCGATGGTGAATTGGTGATTTAGTGGGTGGTGATGTGATGGTTAATTGGTGATTTAGTGGGTGGTGTGATGGTGATTTAGTGGTGGTAGAAGTGATGTGGTGGTGATGGTTGTACTTTTCATGTGGCGGTGGTGGGTGGTGATTTGGTAGCGGTGGGTGGTGATGTGATGGTGATTTAGTGGTGTCAGAAGTGATGTGGTGGTGCCGGTGGTGATGTGTTGGGTGGTGGTGGTGATTTCGTGGTACTAGCGGTGATGTGGTGGTGATGGTGGTGATTTGGGTGGGTGATGTGGTGGTGTAGGAGGTGATGTGGTGGTGGTGGGTGGTGATTTGGTGGGTGGCGGCAGTGTTATGGTGGTGATTTAGTGGTGGTGGTGATTTGGTGGCGGCGGTAGTGTTGTGGTGGTGATTTGGTGGTGGCAACAGTGCTGAGGTGGTGATTCGAAGGTGGCGGCGATGATCTGGTGGTGGTGAAACAAAAATTTATTTAAAATTTACAAAATTCTAACCAACCAAACAAGATTTTTGTTTCATATTTACAAAATCCCAGCCCAATCAAACAAGATTTTTGCAAAACTAGGCTCTCAATATCTCAAAATCCCAAAACAAAATCCAAACTCTCAAAATTCTCTCCAACCAAACACACCCTTAATTGCTGGATCCCTCCTCTTAATTATGGTGTTTTACGTTTTTGATTTTTTGGGGTTTTTTTTTCGTCTTTCAATTGACATGTGCTGACATGTGATACTTTATCATACAGCCTTCCTTCTTTCCTCACGATCTATTCTATGAGCCAAAGCCCCTGGGGTTGAAGTTGACGAAGAGCGCATCCCTACTCGAAATGATCAATATGAGGCTGTCAGGAGCAGCACCTGTACCTGTGGAAAACGGCACCATTGAGAACAAAGGCGATGCAAAAGAAACTCAAAAAGCATCTTCTGAGAGGATAATTAAACACAAAGCTACGGACTTCAATGCTATTTACTTAAGAATTGGGTCATGGGAGGTAATCATACTAGCTAAGAACCTTTTTATAAGGAGTTTTATACATGCATGTCCAAATTACTAATGCAGGTATGAAAAAGACAATATTACCCTTCACTATTTTACACGTCTGGACCTGCACTAGCACAATTCAGGGGCAAAATATTATCTTTTTCCGACCTGCATTAGTAATTTGGACCTGCATGTATAATTTCCGTTTTATAATTAATTAATAAATTTACTTATTTTTTCCTCTCTTGCCTGATGATTGCTTTTGATCTCAGTTCACATCAAGGTTTGATGGTGACTTGGTGACTAAGTGTTATTTTGGTAGGAAGAAACTCGTCTGGGAAATTCTTGAATGTGGTAAGAAGCTGAAAATGGAAATATTGTGCAGTGATATTATAGGTTTGAAAGGAAATTATCCCAGTGGTTCTCTTGGAAACATGATTATCATGGTAGGTTGTTATATGATTTTTATTAATAAATTACTGGTTATTAATAAATGTCGTAGTGAAATGCTAACCCTAATTTCTACTGTCTCGTAGCTTGCTCGCCCTCCTCTTTTCTACAAAGAGATCAGTCCGCCGCGAAAGTATACTGTGTGGGAGCTGTGTTCGGACTTTACTAATGGACAGGCTAGTTTCAATAGGTAAACGATTGATTTTATTCAAATTATAGTGTCACTTCTAGCGAATAAATGATTATGTATGAATTTTGATTGAGCTGGTTTGAAAAAAACGAGCCTGATTATTCAGTTTCGCTGATTAAATTATGCATAATGTGTGTTTGCAGGACTCATGTCCTCCAGTTCCGAGCCAAAGTTTTACGCAAGCTCTTTGAGAAGCTGTTAGGGAGTGATCCACGACTAAACATGTTGAGCCAACAGCCACAGTTGCCGGTGGACTCACCATTTGTGCAGACATTTAATAGTTTTGAACTCTGTAATGCACAAGCTTCTCCAGTCTCATCCCTTCGTGACAGAGCTTCATCGTCATTATCAATGGATAGTTCTTCACCAACATTGGGTAATAACATTAATTGATGGTTTTGTTTCTTTGATGTTTGCTTCATATAATTAGTCTTGGAAGTGACGGTCACAATATAGTGACGGTCACAATATAGTGACGGGGTTTATATGCAAAAAAGTTTGGGACGGGGGTTTTTCTACAATCTATGCAAATTGCATTCACGCGCGGGGGTTTTTCTGCAATTTATGCAAAATGCATTCAGCATGCTTGAATTTCACACTTGAATGCTTGTTTTTTAGACCAAGCAGGTTGTTTTTTAGAACATGCTTGCATTTCACACTTAACAGGTTGTTTTTTAGAGAATGCTTGCATTTCACAGTTAATTAACAGGTTGCTTTTTAGAGTTCATGTATTTTGAAGCAAAAAAAAAAGGTTTTATAGAGCATGCTTGAATTTCACCCTTGCATGCTTGTTTTTTAAACCAAACAGGTAGTTTTTTAGAACATGCTTGTATTTCACGCTTAACGGATTGCTTTTAGAATAAAATGCTTGTTTTTTAGACTGTGTGGATATGTTTGCTAATGTCTATTTTAAGACTAAAATGCTTGTTTTTTAAACTGAGTGAACAGTGCGTGTGTGAACAGTGCGCGTGAGTGAATAGTGCATTTTTATCAAAATTACAAATAAGGACCTCATTCCTTCCATATTCCAATATAGTCCTTCGTCACTATATAGTGACCGTCACTCAAGAGACCAACTCTGGTTCATATACGTATATAACATATTCTTCAAAGCCAGTATACCTGTCTTGCGAGACTAACTATGCATTGATTTTGACGCGATCTACTACAGGCATGGATGCTAATATATTTGAAGGAAATGGTTATGCAAGCCAATCCACTGCTGCCCAGACACTGAATACTGCTGGGCTTCATCATTCAGCGTCCGCGACTGACCTCATGAATGGAGCCTCTCCTATCTCATCATACAATGGAGATTCATCATATTCTCTTTCACACATCTCTGGTAATAATTGTTTGATTGCATTAATTGATGGATCTGTGATACTTGTGAAGAATCTCATATATATAGCCTATTGTCTAAAGCAAATCTACTTTTTCTTCTGTTGCAGGCTCATCAGAAGATTTTTTCGATGGACTTCCTGATCATATAGCATCATTTTCGGACTTTCTGTCTAGTATTGGTAAAGATGGTGGAAACAAACAGTGATTGGAGCTAGACTGTTGCAGTAAGATGTTGGAAACGGGGCTGCTGTGGCTAGATTTGTTTTATGTTCAGTTGGATTTTCAGGATATCTGTTTTCGAATTCAGTAATTTGAGGTTGAAGTTTAATCCTCCAATGTGATTTTAATATAGCCTAGGGTTTGAATCCTAGCTTTTTCCCATTAATCCTCTTTATAAAAAAAAGGTTTTTTCACATTAATAAATGAGCCTTTTTGGCATTTCATCGCAAGTTTTGTTTGTGCTTCTTTACAAGGGCGGATTTACCTTCAGGCTGGGCAGCCTCTTTTTGGACGGACAGCCCGAAACTATTGTTCCCGGCTAAAAATTTTAGTTTCAGTTTAAGGCGCGCCTGCCGCCGGAATAGAGAGATCTGACTGGGCTAATCTATTTCAGTCTGGGCTAATATAAATTTCTAAATCCGTCACTGCTTCATTACATTTATGTCTTTTGTTTGTGCTTACTTCTTGACATTTATTCTATCAATTTCACTCATGATTAAAAGTAACAATTGAAGAATCTGATACATGTTATGTCAATTATATCAGCAAAGTTAAGAATTATTTGATAAGAGATTCATAAAAATATTCTATTCCATTTCATTCTAAGAAATATAGACTATAAAAATGACTTCATTCTAGATAAGAATGTAGTAGTATATAGAATTACATGTATTGCCTACGAAACACACTACAAAATCACTAGAACTCACAAATGCTTTAAGAATTACAAATCTACACAGTGGCAAATGCATGATTTTTTTTTCAAGCTAATCTATTAGCTTGAAAAAAATTTTAATTCAAAAAATGTTACTATACAATGGGAGAAGGCGGCCAATTCATGGTGCAAGGCAGGCGCGCCAATTTTGAAAATCAAACACATCAGCGTCGGGAACAGTAAATCCCGGGTCGATGAGAGATCAGGCGATCGTCTGGTCCAGCCTAGAAATAAGTCTGCCTCTAAATCTACACTGTATTGACCACAAAGACAGATACTCCCAGCAGCATAACCCAGAATAAGGGACTCAAAAAAATGCTTGATAAAATTCCAGGACTTGGTGGCGGTGGTGGTGTATAGCTCGGCGTAAACATATACATCAACGCAAAAACCACAATGATGAACACTATGAAACACGATACCAGAACAACGAGGTCATAATCAATGTTCATCGATCCTGCACCAGAAGAACCACCCGAAGTAGCATGAACCACGAACAAAACGATAATCAGTAAAAGAAAAACCCAGAAAAACGAAAATCCACTGCTTTTTTGTGGCGCTGGCTTTGTATAACTACTCGGTGTCCACATACGACTCAACGCTAAAACCATGATGAACGCAAACACGACGGTTAGCATGATCACCGTGCCGTCATCCATCTTCATCGAGCTCACCGTCGAGCTCACGTTGGAAGAAGAGCCATAGACGACGAACAGAAGGAGGAGAACGATGAGAACAACCCAGAAAAACGACATGGAAGGAAACCAGGAGCTCTGAGATGGCGCCGGCTTGCTATAAACACCGAACAAGCGGGATAGAAGTCCAGTGCCTTTAGTTACTGACAGAGATTTAAAACCCAAAACTAGGGTTAACAGCGCCAAGAACACTAGTACAACAAAAGAGAGAGTATCCTCGTCCTCCATGTTTATTTACAAAGAAATCCAGGACTGTTATTTTTATTTTTATTTTTATAATACACAGAATGTGAAATGAATACATGTAATTTATACTTGAACAAATACAAGAAAATATCCGATAATTATATAGAATTGGATTTTTTTCCAAATTAATTTTAATCCTAAAGCTTATCTCCTAAATTATTTTGAAAATATATACATACATGGATTATGTGGTGAGGTATTGTGTCCTTTTCTATTAATTAAAAAAGGCAACGAGATATTTATTCTTGATTCACAGTAGTAGCAAAAATATACACTTTCTCACTGAATTATACAATACCATTACAAGAAAGAGAACAAGAACTACGGTGAATATAACTGAGATAACTTTCAAGAGTGTGAGCCCTGGAGAATTGGAGTTTCTTGAAATAGGAGCTATATATTCTGCTAAAGCTTCCTCAGAAAAGTCGCCGGAGTTCCTACCAAGTTCCGGTGGCGGTCGGAGATCCACTCATCATGACAGTGGGAATAATAACATCAGAATAGCAGCAGAGTCGACGTTGGTGCTGAATAGGGCTTGATTCTGGGCGTCTAACCCACAAGCTTCTTGCTCCCAGGATGTGGTGTAACAATAACATCCACGCGGTCCTTGACACCTTATGAATCCGCATATTTTTTTTATTAACTTTTCCAAGCATATTTGAGCGTAATAATTTTATTTACATATGTTAACAAGCGCCTAAATGTTTCATAAATAAAATGCATTCTGAATTCATGATAATATTTTTATAATATATTTATTAAAACTTATGGTCAAACATGATCAGAAAAATTTGTGAAAAAAATGCAGATTGAAATGGGACAGAGTAAATATTGAAAAAATATTGCATCAAAAGCGTATATAATAGTCCAAGTTTCCAACTAATTATATTATTTCTTATTCTAATTCACTTTTATCATGAAGAAGAACAATTTGAAATATTGATATCAATTTAGGGCTAGTTCTCTCACCAAATCTTCACCTATTGAGCTTTCTTTTTTTCCACTTTTTACATGGATTGTCATAGGACCATCTCTTAAAAATATGTATAACCATCTCTTAAAAATACCTACAATACAGTGTACTTTTTTTTATCAACTTTCAAAAATAATTAATGTTTTAGTATTTTTTGGTCAATTGTATGTGATATATGGTTAAATTCTGTCAAAAATCTATTTTCTAAGGACTTAAATCTTATATAAAACTAATATTAGAACTAAGGCTGTTGATGGTACATATAATCTAAAAAAAATTGGCAAAATAATGTACATATATTTGTGTGAAGGGTTGGAGTATATTTTGTAGGCTTTGCATGGGGATTATGAACATGCACACAATTAAGAAAGTGTGCTATGAAGTATCACACATACGAAGAAACTGTGCTATGAACATGCACACATATTTGATGCCAGGAAGAATCACAAAATCCTCCAATAGAAATACCAATACTTGGAGGCTTTTAAAAGGTTGTATAATTCATAGCAACTCAAGTTCATAATGAAAAGGAGACTTTATAAACACTGAATTGCGTTTTTCGTATTTAACATTACTTAAAATGTTAATTTTTATATATAATATTTAAAATGTTCAGAACTTCAGATTCTATACCTAACATTTTAATATTGTTCCATTTTTGTACCTAACATTCAAAGTGTTCAAAACGTGTACCTAACATTCAAATATTGTTCAATTTTTGTACCTTACGTTAATTTGAAGATGAAATTGTTGTTTTTACTATTTTAATAGGGATATTTTGGTAATTATTTTTAGAGAATAGTAACTTTTCTTTGCTATTTTAAAAAGAAGGATACCAAATCAGTTGGACTTGCTCTGATATCTCCTACATACATTTCCTTTTATCAGCGTTCCTCGTACATACTCCAACGGCAGCACAGAAGGAGTGACACTATGTTTATCGGCAACCATGGTCCGATAGCAATGCCCTTTCCGACCTGTGTCCTAGGTTCCGATGACCCACAATGTTGGTATTGCCAAGAAGTTAGCTTTGTAATTGGGTGAGTTCATCTGCAGCCAATTCCCTTCTTTATGCCTCTAATTTCATCAAAGTTTCAAGCTTTCTGTTGAAGTTTATTTCTTGGTTTATTGTATATGAAAGTTTATGATATCCCACATCTGGAATTAGGCCACACAGTAATGGCAGTGCTGTATTTTCTTTCAGATATTGGCCTGTAATCTCAAACCACACCTGTTAGTATTGGTTTTTGGTACTTTTGCCAATGTGGTTATGATGGGGATTGTGATAGATGGGCTGTCAAAGGTTGGGAACACTTAACTGGCTGTTGAGCTTCTTAAGCTTGTGAAGAGTAGTGATATAAAACCTGATGTCATCATGTACAGTACTGTTATTGACTGTCTTTGTAAGGACGACATGATGGAGAAAGCTCTTAGTCTTTTAGGCGAGATGATTGAGGAGGGCATTGCACCAAATGTGATCACTTACAATTGCCTAATCCGCGTTTTTTGTAGTTTAGGGAAATGGAATGAGGTCAAGAGATTGTGGACAGAGATGCTCAGTTTTGAAATAGCTCCAAACTCAGTCACTTATAATATCTTGATAGATTCATTTTCCAAGCATGGATTGATGAATGATGCCATGGATGTATTCAAGACAATGGTTCAGGGTGGTGAGTCTCCTGACGTTATCACATATAATTCGTTGATGGATGGATATTGCTTGCAGGGTAAAATTGATGAAGCAAGAAGAATCCTTGATCTTATGGTAGCCAATGGGATTGTTCCTAACGTTATCTCCTATGATATTTTAATTCATGGGCACTTCAGGAAAAGGAAATTTGAGGAGGCTTTCCAAATCTTCCAAGACATGCTTAGTAAGGCCTTGAATCCTACTATATCTACTTACAATATCCTCTTGAAGGGTTTGTTCCAATCTGAGAAGTGTGGTGTGGCAAAAGAGGTTTTTCATGAGATGCAACTTGGTTTTTCTGATTTTCACACCAATTGTGTGATGTTGGATGGGCTTTGCAAGAATGGACTTGTTAATGAAGCATTGCAACTCGTGCAGAAAATGGAAGAAGATGGGGTGGAGCTATATATTAACATTTATAATATCGTTCTTGATGGATTGTGTAAAAGTGGGAGACTTGATGAGGCAAGGGAACATTTTAGCAACCTGTGTCTTAAGGGAATTGATCGTGATGTTAAAACGTATAGCACGATGATGGATGGCCTTTGCAAGCATGGTTTGGTAGAGGAAGCTAAAGTGCTTTTTGTTGAAATGGAAGCAAGCGGGTGCCTGGCAAATGAGATTATCTACAACATTATTGTGCAAGCACTTCTCGAGGGAGGAAAATATGATGATGTTGTGGCGTATCTTGATAAGATGGTTGTGAGAGAATTTGGTTTGAATTCAGGTAACCTGTCCCGTGTACACGAATTAATTTCAAAGAAGGAAAATACTCCTGCTCCTATCCTGAAGATGATGCTGAAGTTTCAGAATGTCAAATAAACCAGGTATCAGAAACTCCCTCAGTTATTTAGATATCATGTTTTTCAAAGCTACGAATGGCATATGAAGGGTTGGTTGTGTATTGTTTCAAAAATATATTTGTTTGCTGAGCTTTATTTGTGTTGTAACTTAGTAACTGAGAAATCGCGGGGCTCCTAGAATACAGTCTTCTCCTAGTACTGTCCAAACGATGAACAGAATCCTTGATATCTGTCCTGTCTATGATATCTGCGACGAATTTACCAATCTGATCTGAGATTTGATGAAGTTTGAGGTTTCGAAGAAGTATAGAGTTGAGATCTCTTAACTGATGAGGAACAAAATGTATGTAGTTGAGATCTCTTGAATCTTGTAGTTAGAATCAGAGTCACACATCAATTTTCATAAAATCTGCATAAAAATTTATATTTTTCAGACTGATATCAAATTCAGATGTGTGAAGTTAGGACATTCAGATTAATTAAGTGTATCATGAAAGATGTGTGAAGTTTCAATCTCATTAATTAAAAACAAGAATGTAGTTAGATATAGAACGGGTTTTATTTTAATTTCTACAAACTAGCTTGGGTAAACAGCGCGTGCGCGATTTTTTGAATCAATATTTTTGTGTAACTTGATAAATTTCAACTGTTAAAGATTATCGTGACAGGATTATAAATCACTCCGACTATTTAAAATGATGCCCGCGGCCGTATTTTCATTTCAGAAATTCAGAATTTGACCGTATTCCGCCATATGTGAGCTGGCGAAGGTCAAGTTCAAAGCAGCAAAATATTAAATTTGCCCTCAAAATATCAAATATTCCAATTAATGTGATTAATAAAACGTCACCACTGTGCCTTTAGAATGAAGAAAATAATGTGAAATTATTATCATTAATATCCTACCTTTGGGAGCTTTTTGCCTAAATAACAAACTAATTCTCAAAAGAATCTTTCGAATTTAATTTCAAAATTGATGCTATTCTTAGCATGTCATAAATCACGTAATACTCACACTTTCATGTGTACAATAGTTCAAAATGAGTTTATTTAAAATTTCCAAAACCTTCCTAAAAAAAAAAAATTTCCAAAACCTTACACCGAGGGCCCACTATAAACGGATTAAAAAAGTTGAGGAGGATATAGTAAATATTACATGCCTTATGACAAGGTAAGAAAGCTACAATTTTTTGAATTTAATTGAAAGAGTATTATTTTAGAAATTAGTTTGAAAAAAAAGTGTTACTTAAGAAAAATAACTGTATCTTTGGAGCATTGTAGAAATTAGTGTTTTGACCATATCTTTTAATATGTAACGTTAGTTACCTTATTTTAATTGGTTAGAATATGCTCAAAATATTCGTTAGCCGATTGACTAGTCAACCACTGCTTTAAAACAAAATCCCCAAATATATGAGAAAATTATGATCAAGGACAATGAAGTTTTAATAATATTCAAGTGGGGTGTACCTTCAACATAATTGTTGAATTAAAGACACTTTTACTCCTATTTTTATAGTTCTTATCTAATTCATTTTTACTTAGTTAAATTCAATACAATTTTGTTTATGTTTACTAAGTTAACTCTGTTTCAATTAAGATTCAATTTAGCTCCAACTAATTTTTTAAAAAGATTTAATTCAATTCGGTTCACTTTTAAAATAGTTCAGTTTCACTAAATCCTATGAAGCAAAATTGAATTAAATTAAATTAATTTCATAATTTTTTGTTCACTTTAACTGTTGTAGTTTAGTTTCATTATTTTTCTCAAACTAAAATAAAACTTAATTGAGTTTCAGGAAATTCAAAATATTGAAATTTAAGAGTATTTAAATCAAGCATGAGTAAACTTAATGAAACTAAACTAAAATTATGAAAGTTGGGATGAATAAATAATTTTAATTTAATTAACCAAAAATTTACTTAAATGAACTTCATGGATATTTTAATGAAATTTAACTCAATTGAATTCCTTAAATTTGAATAAAATTGAATTCAACATATCAAAAAAATAGGTTGAGCTGAATTAAAATCATATTACTCAAATAAAATGAAACTAAATTTTATTAAAATAAACTGAATTATTAGAGGTAAAAGTATTTTATTCAACAGTTATATGATAAAAATATAAAATAATAATTTAATATTTTCTAGAAATTACGTAAACCTTAATCTACTTTGACCCGTATTTTCAATTGGGAGTACTCACCTCATTTCAAAAAAAAAAAAAAAAAAAAATTGGGAGTACTCACCTAACCCAATAATTATCTCTTATTTGGAGTGTTTATCAAATAAGAAACCTTATCTTCTTGTTAAATACGTGTTTGATAACCCAATCTTTCAACATATAACGTATTGAATATTAATTACCACCAATATCATTCGAATTAGAAAAAAATGCTCTACTCAACACAAATTGCATATGTTAACAATGGCTAATTTACCAAATATCATCAGAACAACAAATTATAATGAATCAAGATGATTTTTAATGCCTTATACATACATGATGAGGCTGGCGGTATTAATTGTGTTTTTTTTTCATTTCAACTTTACCCATTAAGTAATGAGCTGGTTGAAGTTAATCATTCGAATTAAAAAACGCTCCACTAACCATAAATTGTTCATAGTGAATCAATACATTTTTCATACTATGTACATGATAAGGCTGGCGTGTCACATTTGTCAGGTCACCTTTGACCATTAAGATTTAATGATATATGAATAATAATAATATTATGTAGTATAGATTTAAATATTATGTAACGTACTTTTTAAAAATATAAAACTTTTAGAATGAATCCATATAACTAATGGTGTATGGTCAAACATACACCAACTTTTTAAATCACCACTCCAATTGCAAATAGTGAGAAACTGAGTTGCACGCAATTTCTCACCCATTCTCTCAATTTCTCACCCAGCCCTTTCCCAAATTCGAACAGGAAAAAAAACCTAGAAAGTGAAGAGGAAAAGGATTACAGAATCCTCTTTCTCCCTTTCTTTTATTTTTAGGATTTATATACCCACCTTTATCCACCAATATATCATGTAGCTTCCCTAAACCAAAATCGATCCCTTTCTCTTAATTTTGATTTTGATTTTAATTCTTTCCTATAGATTTTATTTTTTCGAGCTGGATTGGAGCTTGATTGTTGACAAGATGTCAATGAGACCGGATGATCCCAATTTTCCGGCGAACCAGCCGCCGGAGGAGTGCTTAGACGATGACACATTTCGTCTCACCAAGCATCAAAGGTTATCCTCTCTGGTGGCGTCTCCAGTGACATCTCAGGTATACGTTTTCTTCTACCTGATTTGTTGCGATTTTGAATGGAATGTGTTTGATCTGTCAGTGATTGTCACGCGCACTTGAATTTTGTTGCACTGGTTTTTGATGTATATACCTTTGGCTAGGTTCGATTTTGTTTAATGATTTTGGGGAAAAAATTATGTTGTGAAAGTTTATGATCTAATGTCATCAATGGATTCTGATTGCATTTACTCAATTCATTTCCAAATAAATTTATTGACTTAAATTGTTGGATCCCTCTTCTTAACTATGGTGATTTATGTCTTTGATTTTTTTAGGTTTTTCTTTTCGTTTTCAATTGAACATGTGTATTGATAAGTGTATACTTTATGATGCAGCATTCCTTCAATCTAATCAACGAGCCGAAACCCCTAGGGTTGAAGTTGAAGAAAAGCGCATCGTTACTTGAAATGATCCATATGAGGCTGTCAGGAGCCACCAATGTGTCTCCTGCAGCACCTGCACCTGTGGAAGATGCTATCAGGCTGTCAGGAGCCACCAATGTGTCTCCTGCAGCACCTGCACCTGTGGAAGATGCTATCGTTAAGAACAAAACTGATGCGAAAGAAACTCGAAAGGCATCTTCTGAGAGGACAAGGAGCTATAAGGCTATGATCTTCAATGCTATTTACTTAAGAATTGGGTCGTGGGAGGTAATTAATTAATTAATCAATCAATTTACTTCTTTTTTTTCTCTCTTGGTTGATGATTGCTTTTGGTCTCAGTTCAAATCGATGTTTGATGGTGATTTGGTGGCTAAGAGTTATTTTTCTAAGAAGACACTTGTGTGGGAAGTTATTGAATGTGGTAAGAAACTGAAGATGGAAATGTTGTGCAACGATATTATAGGTTTGAAAGGAAATTATCCCAATGGTTCTCTTGGAAACATGATTATCATGGTAGGTTTTTATATAATTTTTTATTAATAAATTATTGATTATTAAATTTTCGTATTGAAGAGCTTACCCTAATTTTTACTATCTCGTAGCTTGCTCGCCCTCCTCTTTTCTACATAGAGAGTGCCCCTCAGCCGCGAAGGTACACAGTGTGGCAGCCGTGTTCGGACTTTACTAACGGACAAGCTAGTCTCAATAGGTAAATCATCGAGTTTATTTAAATTATAGTGACACTTCTAGTTAATAAATGATTACGTATGAATTTTGATTGAACTGATTTAAAAAAAATAACGAGTCTAATTATTCCGTTTCGCTGATTAAATTATACATAATGTGTGTTTGTAGGACTCATGTCCTCCAATTTAAAGCCGGAGTTTTACGTAAGCACTTTGAGAGGCTGCTAGGGAGTGATCCACGACTAAACATGTTGAGCCAACAGCCACAGTTGCCGGTGGATTCACCGTTTGCGCCAATTTTTAACAGTTTTGAACTCTCTAATGCACAAGTTTCTCCCGTCTCATCCCTTCGTGACAGAGCTTCATCGTCATTTTCAATGGATAGTTCTTCACCAACATCAGGTAATAACATCAAATGAAGGATCTCGTATAACTTATTCTTCAAAGCAAATTATGCATCCACTTTCTTGTGCTTTACTACAGGTTTGGATGCAAATATTCTTGAAGGGAACAGTTCTGCGAGCCAATCCGCCTCCCAGATTGGAGGGCTTCGTCGTTCAGAGTCCATGGACCTCATTAATGAGTATTCAATTGATATCCCAATATTTAAAACACAAGATTGCGTTGAACTCCCCAATGGAGCAGCCTCTCCAATCTTATCCTTCAGTGATAGAGTTTCAGACTTCTTAGCAATGGATGGTTCTAACTCAGGTAATACTCCATGCTTGGGACATATATATATATATATATATATACTTATTTGGTGAGGCTAACTGTGCATTGACTTTGTGGTGCTTTTCTATAGGCATGGATGCTAATACTTTTGAAGGGAATAGCTACACAAACCAGAATATCGGCGGGTTTCATCATTCAGTGTCCATGACTGACCTCATGAGTGAGATAGGGCAGCATGTATCCGCAGGAGTAATCTCAGGGCTCATTCCTTCAGAGAAGGCGGGTGAGTGCGAGGACACGCTTAAAAGTATTGCAGAGACGTTGCTTAGCGACACCCCCAGCATTGCAGAGTCAGACGAGAGGGTGATGAGCCGAGTAAACTCTCTTTGCTGCCTTCTGCAGCAAAACCCTACCACAGCGCCGCCACCAAATGATGCTCGAGGTGGAGTTGGAGGACCAAATGATGCCGGAGCTGGAGCTGGAGCTGGAGGTGCCGGGCAGGAGATCCATCCCAACTACAATCATCTCGACAACCTCCAGCCTCCCGGCGGCATGCCAAGGATAGACTCATTAGAAGATTTTTTCCTTAGTCTTCCTCATATATCGTCATTTTCGGATTTCCTGTCTGGAATTGGTGAAGATGGTGGAAAGAAATAGTGATTGGAGCTAGATTGCAGTTGTAAGATGTTATAAACGGGGCTGCTGGGGCTAGATTTGTTTTATGTTTATTTGGATTTTCAGGATATTTATTTTCGGATTCAAAAATTTGAGGTTGATGTTGAACCCTCTAATGTTTTGTAAGTGCTTCTTTACATTTATGCCTTTTGTTTTGTGCTTACTTCTTGACATTTATTCTATAAATTTCACTCATAATTAAAAGTAGCAGTTGAACAATCTGATACATGTTTTGTCAATTATATCAGCAAAGTTAAGAATTATTTGATAAGAGATTCATAAAAGTATTCTATTCCTTTAGGTTCCATTCTAAGAAATATAAACTATAAAAAAGACTTCATTCTAGACAATTAGAATATATAGAATTACATGTATTTCCTACCAAGTGTTCTAAGAATTTAACAAGTCTTCAAAATGGACTGACCAGTACAAGGTAGATAGTTAAACCAGCAACCCAACAAAACAGACTCTAAAAATGCTTGTTAGGATTCTAGCAAGCTGGGATCAGCCGCGGATTCAGAAATTAATATCACAATAGCACAAAATGAGAAGGAATTAGGCCGGAAACTACCTGTTCACATACTTGTCCGGCAAATCTGAGGGCAAAGCCTAGGAATAGATCCGCCACTGTTTCGGGTGGTGGTGCATAGCTTGGTGTAAACAGCTAGTACAACGCGAAACGGTGCCATAATCAATCTTCACCGATCCTGAACCAGAAGAACCACGCCGCGAAGTACCACGAACAACGAGCAAAAGCACAATCACCATAAGAACAACCCAGAGAAACGGAATTCCAGTGCTTTGTGGTGGTGGTGGTGTATATATATAGCTCGGTGTCAGCATAAAATTCAACCCGAAAACCACGATGATCGCAAACAAAACCGATAGCATGATAATCGTGCCATAGTTCATCTTCCTCGAGCTCGCTCTCGCTCTTGCTCTAGCTCCATTATTAGAAGAACCATAAAAAACGAACAAAAGGACAAGAACGAGAACGATAAGAACAACCCAGATAAATGAAAATCCAGAGCTTTGGGGTTGTGGCTCTACGGTGTTTGATGTGAAGACAAAGCTCAGAGCGATAAACCCGATGAACACCATTACAAACTTCACCATGGTACCTGTGATGTCATTCCTCTTCATCGAAGAACGATGAACAAAAGGACGATTATAACAATATGAACAGCCCATAAACGAAGCAGAAGGCTGGCTATAAGGATCAAACATGCTTCCAGTGCCTTTAGGTTTAGACAGAAATTTAATAGCAAAAACAAGGCAGAGCACCGTCAAGATCAGTAGTACCATGTTTTAAAATACAAAGAAATCAAGAACTTTAATTGCCTGTTATTATCATTATTATACACAGAAAATATGCAATGAATACATGTAATTTATACTTGAACAAATGCAAGAAACTACAGAATCTTATTTATAGCATTGGAGTTTTTTTTCCCCAAATTAATTTATAGTACCAAGAAAAATTTATTTATAAAAAAATTTTATACATGGATTATTTGGTGAGGTATTGTTCCTTTTTTCTTTAATTAAAAAAGGCAACGTGATATTTATTCTTCATTCACATTCATAACAAAAATATACACTTTTTTCTTAAACTATACAGTAACATGAAAATGCCAAAGAAACTTGCCAAAAACGACGTCGCAGATCTCCATCATCAGCTTCACAAGAAAGAAAGAGAAAGGTACGTACATTAAGAATTAGTGTTTCAGATCGAAAATTGGGAATGCTGGAAAATTAGGGTTTCAGATTGATGGAAGAAGAAGAGAGAGAATGTGAGAGATGGAAGGAGAAGAGAGAGAATATTAGAGATGAATTTGGAATTATGTGAATTTCGATAGCCGCCGTGTACAATAGCATAAACCCTAACTGGAATTCTCAGGTCTCGTGGGCCTTTTGCTTTTGGTGGGCCTCAGTTTTCTATACTGACCAAGTCCGAGCATCTTTTCTTCCTTTTTTTGGTCAACCAATTTGACTCCGTTATCAAAAATAATTCTTTTTTTTGCCCTTTTAGGTTGTAGTCAATAAATATTTAAAATGTGATGAATAAATCTATAAATTTTTGTTTACAACCATGGTTTCATTATTTTTATAATAATTTATTTCACAAGTTCATAGTTTTTTTAATAGTGTTTTAAATTAATAAATTTATATAATCTGTGTAGCTGCGAATTAAAACTATTATAAAGAAGATTTATAAAGAAGATGTATTTTTTTTTTCAGCAGGAGGAAAGAGTTTAATCTCAAGCATGGATGCTAGAGCATAAAATGGTATGATTGTGATTCTAAATCAAAAAACGGATCGAACAGAGAACATTCTACATTAAAGGGAAAAATTGATATGATTCATTCAATCAAAACATAATTTCTAACAAAAGACGTTCAAATTAAATTGAATTATATCTGCCGATCAGTAACACATCCAAATCGTTTCAACTTAATATAGAAGCTAATAGATAGAAATACTCAACGACCACCCTTAGTCATAACAATAAGAACAATAACGATCAGAACAGCCCAGAATATAGATGCTGAAGGTAAACTCCACATTCCAAAGATTCGACTTATAAGACTAGAGCCTCGCGGTGCGTTGAATGATTGCACGGCAAACATCCCAAAAAACAATGCTGCGAAAAGAATCGCCGCGATTTCCCCGTCGATCTGCATTGACAAGTTTTTGGGATCGATGAGGAAATCACAAAATGTGGGAGCAAATGAGGAACAAAAGTATGAATGTACTCAAGAAATTGTTTTCTATGAGTTCTTAAATAAGAAACACAAGGTTTTGCAAATCAATTGTAGTTAATGCCTTGATAGAGTAATTACATTTGTTCCTTATTTTTTCGTAATACAGTATTACAAATATATGAATAATATGATTGTAGTAATTCCAATATTCAAAATCAAATCAAATGCATTTATACATATGTTATTATTTATTTTCTGCAATTCAAACACAATATTAGCTGTATTGCATATGCTACTCACTGGATTTGGCGATGATCAGGTGGATTAACTTTTATTTCATCCATTCATTTACAATTAACTATTAAGGCTGTGTTCTTCCCGATTTATTTTAATTTTTTCTAATTCAGTTCAGTCTCGTAATATAATTTAATAAAATCCAACTTGCCCAATTCTCTTGAATTTTTTTGTAAATTAGGTCGATTTATTAGATTACATTTTTCACTAAATTTATGATATATCTACCAAATATGATGTTATATATGTTACAATTTTCAAAATTTCAGTTCAATTTAGTTTATTATATTTATATAAACTAGTACAATTCTTTGCAAAGATAGCAATGGAGTGAGCCCAAAAAATTAGATTTCTTTGAAGAAGTGCCAACTTAGATGTACATAGATATAACGGAGAAATATTGAATTGAATTATAATAATCATCAAGTATATCATTTGCACCAAGAAGATATATATGCTCTTAAACAAATTTTTTTAATTAGTTACACTTATTGACCACTAAAATTGGTTTATCTAATTACACTAACTGACAAGATTTGTGGACGGTGGTAACCTCTTTGATTTCCCTTTAGTTTTGTCCTACACTTATCTCAAAAACAATTCATACTACTAATAAAAACTCTAATTATAATTATTAATCTTATTCAAAATTTATATGTTTGAAAAATATATCACGTGAGGAATCTAATAATATTTCATATATTAATATTACTATTTATTTAGATAAAATTATTAATAATTAAATAAGTTATGAAAAAATATGACTGAAAAGTATGTCACGGAGGAAGTATCAGTTTATCTGGCAAAGTAAGATTTATTTTTCTTTTAAAATTTATTATTTATTAGTTTTATAATTGTGGTACTTCAAACCAAAAGTTTCCTAGTTGTATGTTTTATACTTTACCCATTAGATTTTGGGTTGGATATGTAATAATTGAGTATGATAATAATTTAAAAAATGATGAAAAATAAGCTGATAAGAAAACATTTTAATTCATAACCATAACTCTTATTCGATAATACAAAACAAGTCAAGAACTTGTTCACTTAGTACATTGAAATTTGATTAATGATAGATATAGCCATTTCAACATCTCCCTTCACCGTCGCCAATTCAGCAACCTCGGATCCCACTAGATTCAAACAGTTCAATACACGATCGTGCGAACGGTTCATATGGTTCACCCCGTCGCCGTTCCTCCCGGCTCCGACGTCTTTCCCGGCGTCGATGAACTCCAGCAGCGTCTCATCGAGCTCCCGTACGCAGGCGAAGCAGTTCTCCGCCAGCTGTCCGGTGGAATCCTTCCCGAGATCCTCCATTGCCTGCCGAGCGCTGAACGAGACCGACGAGGAGCAAGAGATGGAGGCCTGAGCCATCTGCTTTATGCCAAGGCTAAGTTTCCCTCCCCGGGCCCTAAAACAGTCCAGACAGAGGTTTCTGTTCTGGCCTGTTTTGGCGCAGACCGTGCTGATCAGTGTTTGATCGGCACGGGAAACGAGGCGGTGATAACCTTGGTGGTACAAAGATGTGGTAAGGATGATTAGTAAAGCAAGTCCCCTAAAAGAAACCATGGCTATTTCTGATGAAGAGGAAGGCAATTGAAGGGAGACATAAACGAGATAGTTTTGTGAATTGAGAGTGATAATCTTGTGTGTGTATATATAATGTTTGGGAATGTGCATTTCTTGTTTTTTGAGATTTTTTTTACGTTTTTTGAAACTTTATTGTTTGAAAAACGTGATGATATCAGTTTTTCTTGCGTAAGTTTTGTTGTTTTATTGAAACTTTTCAGTAAGTGACAATAATCCAGATGTGTATTGATTTGAGTCATTTGATTTAGTGAGCATATTACGTAGGGCACAATGGTCGAGGCCGGTGCGAAATAATAACATGTAATTTCTTTATTTTTTTTCAGTTCAAAATTTTCCCAAAATTTTCTAAAAGTTTTAAAAAAAATTCAAATTATACCTATTCTTAACGAAATATATACATAATTTAAAATTTTTAAACCCCTTAAATTTTTCTCAAATTCAATTTATTTCTCAATTTTATTTAAATTTTTACAAATATTTTTCAGTTATATCTCGACCATAACGAGATATACACAAAATATTAAAATTTTGGGGTCCCTCAAATTTCAGGCCCGGTTCGATCGCCCATATCGCATGGGTCAAAGGATGCCCTTGATATTATATATGGTCTTATATTTTGTACTTTTTCAATATATTGGAATGCAAAAATTATACGTGCAGATCTAATTTGATAGTGCATGTCTGATTTTGACTTAAAATACCCATGATATTGCTAACACAAGTCTAAGTCATAGTGAATTTAGGGATGATTATTTTGTCTTTCTGGATCTGCAAATAGTAAATTGGGTACTTTTTTTTCATTATAATCATTGTAAATTATTTAGAATATTTGATTTAATTTAGCAACTTACATGCCCTTACTAATAAATCACTGATACAATCAAACTATTCCATCAAATTATTTCTCCTTCATAACAGTTGAAATAACTTACATGACATTATATAGTACATGTTATATATATATACACCATTTTGCCAGTTTATATAAGTAGATCTAAAGACAGATAGAGGGTAATTTAAAAAGTAAAAATAAAAATTCATTTTTTACCAAGAGAATTTCTATATACAAAGATCAATTGCCATTTCAGATATTAATCAACTCAAGCAAATCAGGCATGGGGGGTTAGCAAAGAGATCATCTGGTGTGATGCTCTCCAAGCACTGAGAATGGAAGCAATGGCCACACCCCAACACTCCGACCTCGGGAAGATTCGAGTTCTCATAACCATACTCATCTTCATCATCATAGCCATTCTCATCACCGGGCGAAGAACCCAGATCTTGATCACAAATGATGCAGTAATCATCATCTTCTTCTTCTCCTTCAATGGCATCTTCAACAGAAACTGCAAGTATATCTGATTAGAATCACATATGAAGTATTAATGAAGGGCTGGATATTTTTGTTTTGATGGAAATTACTTACCATTGCCATCCCATTGTAGGTGGTACTTGATTACTGCTTCTGGTGCTGGCTTCTGTACAGCTGCATCATGAATAATGAATGGTGTTACTTTAAATTTTTTATCAATTAATCAATGAACAAGTAAAATACAATCCTAAATCATGAACATGTTAATAAATTATGAACCCTAAAATCGACATAAAATTAATGGTTAACATAGCATATTAGAGTTGAATTCAAAAACATGTAACTAGCTAGGGTTACCAATTAATAAAACACGACACAAATTGTTACCGAACATTTATAGATTAACTAAGGTTAAAAATTGTACCTTCTCCCAATTCATGTGTTTCTTCTTCAACCTTAGCTTTTCCCTTCTCTTTAGCACTAAAACTCGATGTCGTCCTCATAGCTTTCTCCACAGCTATACTCTCACTGCTCAAACCCTCAGAACTCGAATTTTCTGTTCCTTCAGATCCAGAACTCGCCGTTTCTTCTGAAACCACTTCAGCCTCAACACTTTCAGTCTGTAATAAAGGTTCAGGATTCATAGGTTCTTCAGGCTGAATTTCAGGTTCAGAATTCATCGATTTTGTGATAGATTCTTCCTTAGCAACACTACTTCGTGTTGAAGGCCGCCTTCTTGTCCCATTCGAACTCGTGTCCAGGGCCATCAGTATAGATTTTTCCCTAGCAACAGTAATTCTTGTCGCCGGCCGCTTTTGTGTCCCGGTCGAGACTACTCCGGTACCGGTGGTCACTTTTCTGGTAGATTCTTGAGATTTTTTCGGCATCCCTGATGAAATTTATCGATCAATTAACAGCTAAAAATTGAAAATTGGGGATATCATCGTGTTCTTAAATAGTGAAACCCTAGGAGAATTAAAGCACATACTCTTTTGGAGAAGGGAAAAGAAACTGAAGAGACGTACTTACCCATGATTTGGCGGATTATATTCATGAAAAATGCAGAAAAAAACGTCAAGAACAGCATGAAGAGTTTGAATTCAAGAATAATATATAGTGGAGTGGTGATTCAGGAGAAGAAGTCTAATCGATGTAGGTTTATGAGTTGGAATCTAAACCCCTGGTATGATTCCCAACTGTATTAGAACTTGAGTAATTTTTATATAGTAATAATAATTAAGCTTCATAATAAACTAAATTCCTAAATTAAAAGAGATTTGTATTTTTTTTTTGTTGGAAAAATAAAAGGGATTTGTATTAAACAAGAAATTGCTCGGTTTCATGAGTTAAAATACAATCTACAAAGAATTTTTTACCCAATACGAAAATGTGACTCAAATCTCTGATAAGCGAATTTTTTTATTATTAATTTATCTGGATGGCATATTAAAAATTATTTATTATATAAATTAAAGATGAAAATATAACATCTAAGTTATGTATAATAGTTATCCCTATTTAATTTTTTATAAAAATTATAAAAAGTTATTTTTATTGTTAATGATATGAGTTGTACCAACTGCAATCCATATACAACTCAAAGAGTAGACTCATATTATTTTATAAAAATTCTACAATATAAATTGTTTAAATAATGATTTCAATTGAGTTCGTCTCCTGAAAAATCAATTTAAACAGTGAATCTTTATATTATAACTATGATATTAACATTAAATTAATATTTTTTAGAAAACAAAATTAATATTTTTTAATAAAAGGTAAAAGAAAGGAGTCCACTTTCCGGTCTTTACTGGTTCGCTTTGTGACAATAAACCATAATTGAGGGACTTTCCTGTAATAAATGTTATAATTGTGTGACCTGAAAATAAAGCAGTTTGTATATCCTGGATTTCCACATTTTTATTATATTTTTATATACAATAATTTGATAAATATAATCGATTTGCAATTGTGTGTGATGCATATATCAAACATAAATAATTATAGACTACAAAGTATCTATTGAAAAAGTATTTTTTATTTTATAAATAAGAACTTTTTATTTTTAACTACAAATAAATGAAATACGAATATATCTAACATACTTTTTTAATCGAGGCAACGATGATTTTATGTACAAAGAGATCGGATTATCAATTAATAAACTGTACAAGAAGGAAAACCAAAGTTAGCATCATCACTAGCAGAAGCATTCCATTCCAAAAGTCATATATTTACACTTTTTTTTTATGAAAAAAAATGTCTTCCATCATATCAGTTTCTTAGCTGCCATTCGCAAGATCAGGAAGGGGGCGAATGAATGGTCGTGTCGGGCAACATAGCAACTGTCACCACAAAGTATTCGCAGCCGACTGGGAGGCCGTACGTGTGGTCCCCGCTGGTAGCCGAGGAGGATGCCGGAGACCTCACCAACTGCCTCTCGATGTGCACGATTTGTCCCACAATGTAGGGCGGGCGGGTTGGGAGCTGGTCTGTGAACAGGGCTACTGACTCTGAAGAAAGGTAGTAGTGCGAGAAGTTGCGATTTATTGCCTCATAATGTCCAGCAGAATTCAGAACAAAAGCTGCAATTTCCGGCACTTCCAACCTGCCAAAAGATATCTTCTCTTTGTTTGCCTGTCGAGAACAAGAATATGTTCTGCTTAGGGTTCGAGAAAGACAGAAACTGCATGGTATACGGAGAATTTAGTAACAGTTATTACCTGCTTTTCATGTTGATGCTTAAGATAAAGCGTATTGACCAGCTCTTTCTTCTCCTCCAACTCTTTTGTAAGCTGTTCACTTTTGGACTCGGCTTTTGTGTACTTTTCAAGCAGCTCCGCACGTTGCCTTGCCAAAATGCTGACTCTGTCAGCAAGCACGCGGATAAACTCGCGGGAATCAGCAGTACCATCGTCTTCGTTTTCACCAATAGAACTGAAATTCAAAATTTGAACTTTGCTCAGCATAACCTCGAGAATACACAAATACGAGCAATAGATATCCATCTCACTGATATATCAGGATTTTAGAAATACTGAACGCTAAAATCAAGACTAAAATATTAAAATCAGAGAGTTCATCCACATACTGAACGCTAGAATATTAATATCCATTTTGAATATACTTACTTGGCCAGAGAGAGGCTTAGAGCGCGCAGAGATTCAGCAAATGCAGTGACTCCATTCGAGGATACACAGGCTTTTAGCCTCTCGAAAAGACCACGCAATTTAACAGCAGAAGCACGTAAAGCACTGTACTCTGAGGCCCTTCGATCAGCTGCACAGAGATGGGTTTGGGCTTCCTCTCTTGCTTCATGCAGACAATTCTCCAAATGAGCACAATTCATCTGTGGAAATGCATGTGAACTCGTAAGCTTCGTAATATAAACAACTTAAGCAGCAATTTCAGAGTCTCACAATAACTGCCAGCAACCATCAGATCATTATATTCTTAAAAAGTATATTTTTCCCACAAGTATGCTCCTCACAGAAAATAAAGACATGTAATCTTACGTGTCACTATACAGCCGAGCTATAAAGACCAAACAAATCAGTACCAGTAACTCTTCCGTCCAATTATTAACATGAATTGCATTTTTCCTTTATTCGATCACCTTAGTATCCATCGGGAGTCTCATCCAACCCACACACTAAAAATCATGTGTTTCCGTTTCATATCCTGGATGGGACTCTTAACATATATACCTGTTTCGTCATTTCCTAGATCGGACTCTTACCATATAACAGTCTCACTTTTCACCCTCTTACACGGTAAGAGGCTAAATCAAACTGGGCTTAACCTAACGTGTTAAACTAAGAAATTTGTTGGTAGGCTCAGGCCACAGGCTTTATTAGATCTAACACGGGTTCTTCCATGCTCTTTTTAGGTCCCTATCATGATCATCCATTTTTAAAAACAACTATATATGTCCCAAAAAGTTAGAAACACTAAGTTGGTCCCTTTGATTCAAATATGTCAATGAAAAATTAAACAACAGCTTATACTCCGGGTAAAGGCCGCTAATAGACCAGACGTCAAGGAATAACATATGCCCATGAAAACAAAAACCAAAGACAGATACATAATTGAAAAGAATGCAATTATCAGAGGCGATACCTGAGATTCGTCAAGAAGCTTTCGACTAGCCTCTAAATCCCTTTCCAGCCTGAATACCTCATCCGACAGATCCTTTATCTTATTTTCAGCTTCATTGAGTTGATTGGACTTCTCCTGAAGTGCAGTTTGCAACTCAACTACCAGATCATCTCCTTTGGTGGAATCCAACCCTTCTTCATTGACTGTTTCATCATGAAAGGCCCTTGAAGGCTGAGACATACTCACAGCCATACTAGTTGCAAGCAATAATCCTGTATCAGAATCTTTCCCCTCTCTGTCACAAAGGTTTGGATCCACCATTGATGAATCTAACTGCTGGTTCAGCATACCAGATGAATCTGTCATGTTGTCATCCAATCCCTCATTTACCTTAATGTTATTAAAGAGAAACCCAGGTTTAACATTCACTGAAGTAGAGGCACAAGAAAGCTCATCCATGGCATCAGCCGTCACATGCTGCATATGAGTTTCATTGACACCTGATATTCCTGATTTGCTGTCATCAGTCTTTGTTGCGGACAGAATAAACTTTGACGAGTCATCGTCAGCTGGATGACTGTCATACTGATCAGAAAGCCTCTGCTCCAGTTCTTTGATCCGTTTCTCATACGATTCACACTGAGCATGCTTCACCTTTAGCATGTGTTGTAGGTGTTTCTCGTACTCTTCTTTCAAGCGCAGAGCTTCAGTTGTTTTCTCAGCAGCATTTTTCAATAAGCTTTCAACTTTATTTTCATCAAGCGAATCATAATCAAATTCGGAACTCATTGAACAGATGAACGCTATTTTAGAAGCTAGTTCAGCCTTTAGTTTTGCATTCTCAACTTCAAGCTTGCTGGTTCCGGCAATATCTACCAGCTCAGAGCCATCCAGAAATTCCAAGGAATCAACATTCTCTGGGAAATCCTCCACGCTGTCTTCAATTTCCGCTGACACTGAACCATCATTTGACATGGAAAGTGAACTTTTGGATGATCCATGCTTCTCAGACCTCGAAGAATGTCCCACTAAATGTTCAGGAGCATAGCGATCAATGTCGGAAAGACCTATATCAAGCAAATTTGTGTCAAACGGAGCTATATTGACATCACACTGACTTGGTATATCATACAAACCCATTGAAGTCAGCACATCCCTTGGTATATAAAAACTCTGTAATTTAATGAATTCTTCTCGTCTCCTAATTTCTTCCTCTCTCTTCATTGCGAGCCTTTCGGCCATTTGTCCAGCCATGCCCATGTAGAGCTTCACTGCAGACCGTCTTCTCACAACCTCTGCAAGGCATGCTCGGTAGGCTGGACCAGTGCCACGCACACGCCACAACTGCACGAATTGGTCATCCTGGCGCTTCAAAGCCTCCCCACAAACTGAAAAACTGTAGCGTACATCTTTGATTTTGTACTGTATATCTGCTATCTTCTGCATGTAATTGTGCACGAAGACATTCATTTCATTCTTCTTATCCAGGCAAAAATTAAGCAAATTTGAAATTGCATGGTCGCAGCTCTCCATCTTAGGGAGGTAACTTTTAGCATGGCTATCATACATAGGACCCAAAGCTGAAACCGCATCATGAGGACGAAGGGATGAGGACAGCTGACCAGAAACAGCTTCATCAACAAGTTTCTTCACTGTACTTACATCTTTGCTGCATAAACCATCACAGTTGCATCAGCCATAAGACAACTACCAACAACTTTCAGAAAAACTAGCTCAGCCAAGGAAGGCTACAAATCAAACTAATAATGGGATGAGAAAGAACCAGGTGACCATTGAATTTTCAAACTGCTGATGTAGTGTGCCTATACCATAAAGACTAAAGACATAAATACGGCACAAACTTGATTTTAAATAAAAAAAAAAAAAAAAAAAAAAAGCAGTTTCAGACATTGCTGAAAGCAATCCATACCACACTACACTACAGAAAGGCTCTCCACCAATGTCTAGTATTTGAATCAAAATGGCAGCAGATTCAAACTGGTGACAAATCAGAGAATGACACAGACAACATATACAAAGGCAAAGCAATTTTCTTCGAGTCTGGAAGCTTAAAGCAAGCGGAAAGATTACTTCCTACTAAAATGAAATATGAAAAACAATCAACAATCTTATGGGAAAAAAAAATTACTCCTCCTTTTAATATCTGTGTCATCAGAGAATGGTGGCCTAAAATAAGGCATGTATGCAAATGCTTACAATATGTTTGTTCACCTAAACAGCATTGATATACCATCAAAGGTATAATTAAGTAGTTTCAACATATCCTAAAGGAAAACAAACGACTTTATGTACATAACCAATAAAAATAATTTAATTATCATTAACAAAATGACTATGTACAAACCTTAAAATTTGCATGATGCTTCTCTGATCATCAATGTGCCGCTGGTGCTCTTTTATTGTTGACTCCAATTCCCCAATAAGGAAAGAAGCTTTGGTAGAAAACAGATGTTCAGAATCCCGCCTTAGTGCTCCAAACTCCTGCTTAAATTCGGAAACTTTATTCTCAAACTGCCTGTGGGAACTGTTACAGTCCTCTACAGTCTTTCTCAAATTCTCTTCCTCCTTCAGAAACAGAAAGTCCAGCAAGGACTTGCGATTGTTAGACTGCAACTGGGGCATGACTTTAATAGCTTTCAGTCTCTCTATGTCCCTCCAGAAATTCGCCAGAAGATTAACATGCCTCTTATGCTGCTGAGTATAGATCTTGTCAAAATCCCTATTTTTCTGAAGAATCATCCTATAGAAATGGTCCAAATTTTGACCAGCAATATCCAATGCTCTCTCCTGAACCTTCATCTCCCTGAAAAACCTCTGACAGACATCCATCTTTGCCAAAGTTTGGTTGTAAATGGCTTCTCCTTTCTGAAAATGGTGTCTGAATTGCCTCTCATAAGAAGGCAGGGCCTTGAGAGCAGGATCAGTAGCATCATCCAAAGGATGAGGGTTGTTGGAGGGCGACGAAAGTAGAGGGACAGGAACATCATGCATATCAACCTGCTCAGATGGCGGAGACAAATGTGAATTGCTCCGCATTCTCGCTTTGTTAAACAAGAAAACCTCCCTATCATCAGACGGTAGCCTATATACCGAAAGAGCCTGCTGGGGTTCTAACTTCATCTCCAAGCACAAAAGAAGCTGATCATTGACCTGAATACCAGTAACAGAGACTAAATATCTCTGAACAGCCTCGACTAAGGTATATTCATCGCAATCAATCTCAATCGAGTGTCCATTCTCAGCAATATGAACCAAAAGCTTCCCCATTTGAACTGCCTCACCTTGTGTAACATTTGAGCTCATCCTTAGCCTCACAACAAACTAATCAATCAAGACCACTAATTTACCAAGGTTAGACTGCGAGAACAAGCACCTTAGTTCCAACAAAGGCTGCCCCTTCTCTATGTACAATCCACAGATCAATCAATAGAAACTCACCAAATTCCTCCACTGATTCAAGCTCCTAGCCCAACTGAAACCCCCAAATTGCTAAAGCTCGCTACTTTCTCCCAAAACCCACAATCCCAAATCAATCAACCAATCAATCCCAGCAAGCAATTAGGCATCAAACCCAGATGACCAAATTAACTACTAAGCAAAAGGGATAACTCAATATCAAGAAAATAACAACGTCAACAGAGAGAAAGCTACTCAGACACGAAAAAGCTATCCCTTTTTTTTGCTAAAACGTGGTCCGGTGGATTGTGTAACAAAATGGGTTGCTTCGTTCGGATAGAAGCAAAGCCAACAGACCAAAATTACACTTTTTTTAAAGAAAAACAAAAAAAAACTCCAATTTTTTTGGGAGCAGGAAACAGAAAGGCTTCAGAAGGAAGCAACAGGCAAGCAGGAAGAAGGTGCAGTGGGTGTTTCTTCTGTGGAATGTATTATGTCTAGATTGTCGTGTTCTTTCATCTTCTCCATATATTTGTAAATATATTAGGATTGGTATTGTAGTGTGTGACTGTGTGTAACAAGAGGAAGAAGTCTAGGAGGAATAGAATCCCAAATCCACTCAATCATGGTTTCAGTTTTCGATTATTTTAATGTAATTTCATGGAGTTTGTGTGTTTTTTTGTAGGAGTGTTTTATTTGACGACGACGATGATATCTACTGTATGTGTTTCTGAGTGTTTGCACGTATCTTCTAGGACTACTGTTAAGTTTTGTTTATTTTTCTATTTCTTATTGTAATTGAAGATGACTTTGGTATTTTAATTATTTACTCCATTTCGATTTTGACCTTTTTATGAAATTTCAGTTCTTTTAAGTATTCTTTACCTAATTAAACAAAGTATTAGTAAACACTTTGAAAAATCGTATGATTTGGGTGGACCAAAGGATAAATCATCTTTGCTTTTGATGAACTTATTTGAAATATTTTATAGTTTTGATTAATGAATTAATTAGAAGTTTAGTCAGCACTAAATGTGGTTCTGTCAAATTATTCATTTCTATCGTCCTATAATTAATTAAATAGTTGATACGTTTGTGGGTATAACCCTTTCGGAGATAATATTTGTATTATGATTTTTCAAATGTCTTATTTACAAGTTCGTGTGATGGAAAGAGACACAATATTCTTATTTACACGCTTTGATTCATTTTTGAGGGGGTGTGTTCGTGTATATGTGTGAAATTTTGGCTTTGAGTGCAAAATTTAAATTTATTATAATTATTATTTGACTATAGTTAAATCTAACAACAGCAGAGAAATACTCGATAAAATTTTTTACTTCACTTGATGGTTGAATCAAGATTATTGAACATCACATTCCAAGAATGAAGTGTGTGTCGTGTAAACTATTTTGGGTAGGTTATGGTTTTGAATGTGAACTTAAGGCCAATTTTTAAAAATGTCCCGTTGATATGTCCAATGTATCTATGAAAAACATGGAGATACAACTTATATTTTCTTCGAATGCGAATTTGTGAGTATGGAGAGGGCCTACTACATTTGATAAATAGTCTTAGAAGGACTCATGGAGACATGTGGTTTAGAGAATTGTTAGTAGTGTATAGTGAGTGACACTACAAATCAAGTCGCTTTTAGTCATACCTATTTTTTGTGACTAAATGTCAAAAAAGTGTGACTAAAAATAACTTCACACTAGGTCATTGCATAAATCTCATCCGTGTGATTTGAAAGATTGAGCTGTCGGTTAGAGTTGTTGAATCACTGGTTCGAGAGCTGAAAAGAACCGTCCACATAGTAACTTTCTAGCCTTTGCTGGATTTCAAGAGATAAATTAGCTCATGTATAGGCTCGTATGCTATGATGAATGTGGTGAACACTACTTCATTCCAGTTTATTCCTCACACTTTTCAGTCAATTTTTTCAAACCATATTTGATCATCAATAACTTTATTTACATAAATTAGTTATATGTAAAAATTTAATAATTTAAAAATAGAGTGTATTATAAATCTAGCGACATCTCAAATGATATTATTATTATGTATATATTAATTGAAATTTATGATCAAACATATCTAAAAAAGTTGACTGAAATGTGTGAAGAATAAGTTGAGACGAATGAAGTAAGGTGTTTAGAAAATCCCTCTCTTTTTTGTCCTCAAACAACTGTGCACTTTTTTAAGGGTATAAAGGAAGATATTTTACCTTTCAAAAAATATTTTTAATTATACAATCTTAGATTGTAATATAATATTATTTCATAAGTTATTAGTACTTGTCTTTTTATCTTCACCATTTCACAACTAAAATTTACTTTTAATCTAAAAATAAAATTTGTAAGTATTCTAACTTATTTTAAGATGTGAAAAAAAAGTATCCAAAATATTTTTATAACATTTGTAAATATTATAGGCGGTTTATATTATATTTTATTAAATTAAATTAGATTGAATTAAACTACTGTAATATATTGATGATAAAGTTAAAATAATACGACCCAATCAAAATTACTTTTAACTATTTGAGTGGATAAAATACTAAAATTCTTTAAACATTTTCATCATGTCTGAATAATACTGGTTACATTTAAATTAAATGTCACTTTAACTTTATATTTTTTTTAACCTATATTTAACCATCTATAACTCAAGTTACATAAATGAATCAATTCTAAAATTTTAAAATTTATAAAATAAATGTTATAGAGAATTCAAAATTATATTATATGATTGCATTATTATTTATAATATGGTACAAATTGATGGTCAAAGATGGATAAGAAAATAATACAAAGTCAAAGTAACATTTAAAATGGATTAGTAATTTGTTAGGACAAAAAAATCAGCTCAGTCTATAAAAAGTCTCCATCTGCTGCTTGCTTTGAATGCTCACCTCAAAGAAACACCTTCATTAGTTCCTACAAAAAAAGATGATAGATTTAAGATGGATTCTATTTGTTTCAATCCTGGTTTTCATCAATGAGCTCAAATTGAGCGATGGTGCCGACCCATCTGCGCAGCAAACGTTGGACAAAGTATCAGTGCTTCCAGGTCAGGGCTTCAATGTGAGCTTTGCACACTATTCTGGGTTCGTCACAGTCAATGAGGAAGTTGGGAGGCAACTGTTCTACTGGTTCTTTGAGGCTGTAGAGGATCCTTCTTCCAAGCCTGTTGTTCTTTGGCTCAATGGAGGTAAATCTCAGCCATTTCTATTTTTCAGTTGAATCAAATAAAAAACCCCCCTTTTGGGATTTGACATTCAATGCCTGTTGGTTTCTTTAATCCCGTTTGTTTACTGTGTTCTTGATGTTTCAGTTTACTGGTTAATTTTTTTCATGTGGCATTGTAGATATGTTTGTCTCTTTATTGAGTTTTGTATATTGTGTTTCATTATTGGGTAAAGAATAGTTAGAATTAGATTAAAGTTGAGACCTTTTTATAAAATCCCCAAAAATGGAGCATTTAGTGGAAGTGATAGTTTTCTAACTAGAATAAAGTAGAGACCTTTCCATAAAGTGGAGCATGTGCATTTTGTTGCTGTTTAGTTGATGTTATTGGTTTATGGATTTCTCTATATTCTGCCATTTGATTGCTATATTGGTTTTTGTGGCTTATTGGGGTTTGATTGATTTCGTGGAACGAATTCAGGGCCTGGATGTTCATCAATTGCTTATGGAGTAGCTGAGGAGGTCGGACCCTTTCATGTTGAGAAAGATGGGAAAACCCTTTATCTGAACCCATATTCTTGGAACCAAGGTATGACTATTGTCTATCACAACAGGTTTCTTATCAATTGTTTGCATAACAAAACTACTAATTATGTAATGTTTGCTAGTTGTGTGTCTCGACATTTTTCCATCCGTCACCTACTAATGGTGTACCATTTTAGCTTCTGTTGCAATACTGTCATACAAGCTGAATGCAAATTTTGTATTGATCCCCATAAACCATTCATGTTAACCCATGTATATAAAATGGACTTCATTATTTTCTACTATCATGTCTCATGGGTGCAATAACAAGTGAACGTGGAATTCTAGCTCTTGAACATCGTCTGCTTGTTCTGTGAAGCCTATAAAGTGATTCATTGGTTAAAAGAAGTATCCTTTTATATTATATATCTGCTGGTTTCTCTACTTGATGTTAACAAAAATAAAAATTTAGCAGATTGTTTCGAAAATGAATTGTCTGATTGGTCTGCATTTGTGCAGATGCAAACATGTTGTTCCTAGACTCTCCTGTTGGAGTTGGATATTCCTACTCTAACACATCCTCTGATTATCGGACCAATGGTGACAAAAGAACTGGTATTTCTTAACTTTAATGGCTTTATGTTGATTCTTATCTTTCTGATAGTATTTCTTGCTACTAATAGTATTTCTCACCGTGTAGCTGCTGATTCCCTTGCATTTCTGTTGAAGTGGTTTGAGCGCTTTCCTCAATATAAAGGAAGGGATTTCTATATCAGTGGAGAGAGCTATGCAGGTAGATACTTCGGTATTACATTTCAACATAGAGAAGCGCCGCATATTTTGGCTTGCCATCATTAAAGCAACACTGAAATAAATTTGTCTAGAAACCATATTTAATTATAGATTTTGAATGAAGCTTTCAAAAGTTGTTCTACTGAGTAGGAATGGTGGAATCATCTTAAAAGAAATGTTATGGGGCTTGAAACTATCTGTCATTTAAAACTACAAAAAAAGTTAAAAAATGCTTGTAGATTCACGTCTAATAATATGCGGACTTCTGAGGGAATTTCATAATTGCAGGCGGTCTAATATCTTTCAATGGCTTCTGTTACTGCATGTCATTTTCGTTCTCCACATTCTCTGCTAAATGCAAGTTAAACACATTTACATTCTTCTTATTATAATGTATTATAGTTGTGTAACCTTTTCTTTCAGGACATTATGTACCTCAACTAAGCCAATCCATTGTGCGGTATAACTCGGCAAAGAAAGACAAAGTAATTAACTTCAAGGGTTTCATGGTACTGATTTTTCTTTGTATATATTTATTATCTAAGGATGTCAGTGGGCAGAGTTGTAACTTCCACACTTGTAATGCAGGTTGGAAATGCTTTATTCGATGACTTTCATGATCACGTTGGGCTTTTTCAGTATATGTGGTCTACTGGTCTGATATCCGATCAGACGTATAAGAAGCTTAACGTCTTGTGTGACTTCGATTCATTTACAGAGCCATCAGAACGATGTGAAAAGATGCTTGATATTGCTGACAAAGAAATCGGGGATATTGATCAATACAGTGTTTTTACTCCTACCTGCACTGCCAATTCTGGTATGCAGAACCGGTTAATGAAAAGGCGGATGGTAAGTATACAGTCTCAATATTGCGAGTCAGCCTCTTAGATATGAACAAGCTCTTGGATTGAGCCTTTAAGAGTTGATACTTCATCTTTATGTGCTTTTGCTGAGTAACCTATCTTTTCTGTGGTGAGTAGATTGAGTCCAGCTATAATTCTTGGTCAAATTTATCATTAAACGTTTTTACCATCAATCTTTTTGGAGCTCCAAAATTTCCTTTTTGTGGAACCATCTGTCTTTAAGTGGTCACTTTAACCCTTTGTTCAATCTGGTATAAAATGAGCAAAATTAATGGACTGTTTACCCTTTTGCTAAACTGACTGTCAAATTTGTGACAAGTTAAAGAAGTGACCTAAAAGACCAGTTTAAAATTTAATGGTAGATTTGTTTTTCGAGAAAGTTTATTCTTCCAAAACATGCCCGAAACAGCTAAACTTGTTCTCAAGGTTTCTCCAAGTTATCACAGAAAAGGGTTGTGGGAAAAAGAATTTAAACAAACAGAAGTCTTGCCCGATACCACTAATCCTACAATTTTAAGCTTTTTTTGTTGTTACTTTCCAAGCTTCATGCGGACGAGTCTTTTGATTCGAAGTAAGCTAATTGTTTAAACTCGGCTTCAAATTCATACACTAGCTAGCATTGTTATTGGCTGGGGTTGCTGACAAATATGGCTGCATGTGAACAAGGTTGGGAATTTGAGAAGACAGTACGATCCGTGTACTGAAGCGCATTCAACAGTATATTTCAATCTCCCTGAGGTTCAAAATGCACTTCATGTTTACAACAGAGGAAATTTATCTAAATGGGAAACCTGCAGGTTCGTCTAGATTTAACATTGTTTTTCCCGTTTATGTCAGTAATCCACATTTCTATTTAGTTTGTCAACCGAGCTACCCATTTTCAGTGATGAGGTCTACGATGGTTGGAAAGATTCTCCTCATTCGGTCCTGGACGTCTATCACGAGCTTCTTCATGCAGGGATCAGAATTTGGGTATTCAGGTTGATTTCTATACTCGGCTCAAATTCAGTAGAGTGTCTTTGTGGGTCTGGATTTTACTTTATTGTTATATTTTTTACTTCTAGACTTTGGAAAGGTTCTCATAATAATCAAGTGTCCTTTTAAATCAAGTCGAAAAAGGGTAAAAATTATATTGACAAACACAATGTTAAGGCGATTTTTAAAAAAATTGGATGTTTATTTACCATACCCATCTAGGCTCTGAACATGGTTATTTTTGTGACAGTGGTGATGCAGATGCTGTTGTTCCTGTTACATCTACTCGGTACAGTATAGATGCTTTGAAACTACCAACAACTGGACCTTGGTATCCTTGGTATGATGATGGGCAGGTAATGAAATAACTGTCTATTTTACGTGATTAAATATATCATTCCTTTCTTCATATTCTAATTTGAAGTCGTTTTTAAGTTCTCCAATTCCAGTTCAATTTAGCGGTTCTATCTTCTAAGCTAAAACAGCGAGTACAGAATAGGAACGGACATAAACTTTAATGTATAAGACAATCATTCCTTCTTGCTTGTTGATTATACATTCGAAATAACAGGTGGGAGGATGGACTCAACAATACCGAGGCCTCAACTTTGTGACAGTGAGAGGAGCCGGGCATGAAGTTCCATTGCATCGGCCAAAGCAAGCCCTGACGCTCTTCAAGTCTTTCCTCAATGGAGCGCCGTTACCTGGAAAGCAGCATGAGTCGATGATAAGTGATTCTTAGTGTTCTAATGTGAAGCCATCCCTTAATTGATACAGAGTGATGTAAGAATACTGCAGCTGGTGGCCTGCACCTCTGTATGGATCTTTATAATAAAAAGGGCATTGATTTCCATACCATTTCAACTACCACATTGCACCTTCTCATAGCCCAAGAAGAAGCGTTCTTTCAATACTCCTATCGTAGATGCAGCGTTCCTTTTATAATTTTGGGCGTTTATACGCAGTCGAGTATTTTATTCTTACGGTCCAAAATACTGTGTAAAAGTACGAAAATGACCTCAATTTATTTGATTTTTGAGAAACTAGCCAACTTGCAAGGGGCGGTAGTGTTATTTCATTGGTATTTTGGACTACGATGAATAAATTACTGGGCTACGTATAGTATTTCAGATAATTTGCAAGGGGCGGTAGTGTCATTTTATTGGCTACGACGAGTAAAATATAGTAAAATACTGGACTGCGTATAGTATTTTAGATAATTTTCTGGCTCGGTATACATAATTTTTTCAATTTAGTTCAATTTAGTTCGATAAAAAATAAGATCGTGAGAACAAATACAAAACCTCTCAAAGATCCAAAGAGGGTGCCATAAACCATCCTAAGCAATAAAATCAGACTCCAGAAGTTCATATAATGCATGATGCATCTACACGAAACTTGGTACAGTTCATGATTGATAATTATGATAAATTTTTATTGAATGATCCTAGGTGGCAGCTAATGATTCGCTACCCGGACATAAAATATCAGCTTAGTCTCTAAATACTCCATCATTTGCTTGCTTAAATGCTAACCTCAACAAAACTCCTTCGTTAGTTCCTAAACCTCTTAAAGTTTCGATCTTTCTACGAAAAAGATGATAGATTTCAGGTGGCTTCTTTTCGTTTCAATCTTGGTTTTCATCAATGAGCTCAAATTGAGCGATGGTTCGGACCCATATGTTCAGCAAACGTTGGACAAAGTGTCAGTGCTTCCAGGTCAAGGCTTCAATGTGAGCTTTGCACACTATTCTGGGTTCATCACAGTCAATGAGGAAGTTGGGAGGCAGCTGTTCTACTGGTTCTTTGAGGCTGTTGAGGATCCTTCTTCCAAGCCTGTTGTTCTTTGGCTCAATGGAGGTCAATCGCAAATTCTCAATCTTTCCTCTTATTACTTGAATCGAATAATCGGGTTCTAGACATGTTTGTTTCTTTATTGAGTTTGTATGATGTGCTAAAAAGTTCCAGTTTTCGAAATGATAGTTAGAAATAGGTTATCTTTGTTCCTGGAAGCTGTGATCAACTTCTTTCGATAAAGTTGCTTCCCTTTAGTTAATTTATTGAAGTGGAGCTAGTGCATTTGGTTGCTTATTTGTTGATGTTATCGGTTTATGGCTTTCTTTTTATGCTGCCATTTGCTTGCTGTATTGGTTTGTGGGGCTTATTGGGTGGATATTTGGGGTCTGATTGATTTCGCAAATTCAGGGCCTGGTTGTTCATCAATTGCTTTTGGAGTCGCTGAGGAGGTCGGACCTTTTCATGTTGAGAAAGATGGAAAAACGCTTTATCTGAACCCATATTCTTGGAACCAAGGTATGGCTATTGTCTATTGATGTTTTACAACAGGTTTCTTGAATATCGTCTGCATGTTCTTCACAACCTATGGTTATAAAATATAATTCAGTGGACTGTTTCAAAAATGAATTGCCTGATTGGTTTGCATTTGTGCAGATGCAAACATGTTGTTCCTAGACTCTCCTGTTGGAGTTGGATATTCCTACTCTAACACATCCTCTGATTACCGAACCAACGGTGACAAAAGAACTGGTATTTCTAACCTCTAATGGCTTTATGTTGATTCTTATCTTTCCCGGTAGTATTTCTTACTACTGATAGTATTTTTACCGTGCAGCTGCTGATTCCCTTGCATTTCTGTTGAAGTGGTTTGAGCGCTTTCCTCAATTTAAAGGAAGGGATTTCTATATCAGTGGAGAGAGCTATGCAGGTAGATACTTCGGTATTACATTTCAGCCTAGAGAAGCGCCACATATTCTGGCTTGCCATCATCATAAGCAACTCTGATATAAATTTGTCTAGAAACCATATATAATTATAGATTTTGAATCAAGCACTTAAAAGTTGTTCTACTTAGTAGGAATAATGGAATCATCTTAAAAGAAATGTCACGGGGCCTGAAACTATCTTCCATTTAAAACTACACAAAAAAGTAAAAAAGTGTTTGTAGATTCACGTCTAATAATATGCGGACTTCTTTCAATGGCTTCTGTTACTGCATGTTGTCTTTGCTCTCCACCTTCTCTGCTAAATGCAAGATAAACACATTTACATTCTTCTTGATATAATGTATTATAGTTGTGTAACCTTTTCTCTCAGGACATTATGTACCTCAGTTAAGCCAAGCCATTGTGCGATATAACTCGGCAAAAAAAGAAAAAGTAATTAACTTCAAGGGTTTCATGGTACTGATCTTTCTTTGTAACTATTTATTATCTAAGGATGTCAGTGGGCAGAGTTGTAACTTCCCCACTTGTTATGCAGGTTGGAAATGCTTTATTCGATGACTTTCATGATCACGTCGGGCTTTTTCAGTATACGTGGTCTACTGGTATGATATCTGACCAGACGTTTAAGAAGCTTAGCGTCATGTGTGACATCGATTCGTTTATAGCGCCATCAGAACGATGTGAAAAGATGCTTGATATCTATTATGAAGAAGTCGGGGATATTGATCAATACAGTGTGTTCACTGCTGCTTGCACTGCCAGTTCTGGTATGCAAACCCAGTTAATGAAAAGGCGGATGGTAAGTGTACAGTCTCACTATTGTGAGCCAGTCTCTTAGATATGAACATGTTGATGGAGCCTTGAGAGTTGACACTTCATCATTAAATGCTTTTGCTGAGTAACTTTTCTTTTCTGTATGAGTTAGATTGAGTCCACTACTTGTTGTTACTTTGGTTCAAAGCAAGTTATTTGGTTAAATTCATACGCAAGTTAGTTGCAGTGTTATTTGGGTTGGGTTTGCTGACAAATATGGCTTCATATGAACAAGGTTGGGAATTTGAGAAGACAATACGATCCGTGTACTGAAGCACATTCAACAGTATATTTTAATCTTCCCGAGGTTCAAAATGCACTTCATGTTTACAACAGAGGAAATTCATTTAAATGGGAAGCCTGCAGGTTTGTCTAGAATCAAAAATGTGTATTTTTATTTCTATGCAATTATTTAAGAGCTACAATGAAAATTTTGCATTGATGTTTTTGGCCTCAAGCATGCTTCTGGAATTCCTTCCCACTTTCACAGAACCAGAACTTGTTACGCTATACTCTGTCTATTTTCCAGTAAATTAATTTGCAAATAATTAATTTATTAGCATCCCATAATGATATATACCTATTTTAGAAAAATTCAGTGTCTTTTGAGGTGTCGCATGCTTTATATGTAATATATACATCTGTATGAATTTCCGGTCTATGAGTTATTGTCAATCATGATTCCGAGTTCAGGGAGCAGCACTGAGAATATTTTTCATTCCGCAGTTCACCTTTTTTGATTTTTATTTTACATTCACCTTTGAACTTGATCAAAGTTCACCTTTTTATTTTTATTTTTTATGTCTGCAATTCACATTTCTCTGTAGTGGCTTGTTAACTGAGCTACCCATTTTCCAGTGATGAGGTCCACGAAGGTTGGAAAGATTCTCCACGGTCAGTCCTGGACGTTTATCATGAACTTCTTCATGCTGGGATCAGAATTTGGGTATTCAGGTTGATTTCCATACTCTACTCAAATTCAGTAGTATGTCTTTTGAGTCTGGTCTGGTCTCCGCAGGCTTTGTCAAGCCTCACTTTGTCAAGTTCTACCGAAGCTGGATTTTGCTTTTTGTTCTATTTTTGTTTCTAGACTTTAGAAAGGTTCTCATAATGATCAAGCGTCATTTAAAATCGAGTCAGAAACGGGTAAAGATTTTAATGAGAGAGCACAATCTTACGGCGATTTAAAATTGGTTGTTTATTTACTATACCCACTCCTCTAAGGTTCTAAACAAGTTTATTTTTGTAACAGTGGTGATACTGATGCCGTTCTTCCTGTTACATCAACCCGGTATAGTATAGATGCTTTGAAGCTACCAACAACTGGACCTTGGTATCCTTGGTATGATGATGGGCAGGTAATTTATCAACTGGCTATTTTACGTGATTAGATATATCATGCATTTCTTCATATTCTAATTTGAAGTCGTTTTTTTAAGTTCTCCAATTCCAGTTCAATCTAGTTGGTTCTAACTTCTAAGCTAAAACAGCGAGTACAGAATAGGAATGGACATAAACTTTGACACCAAATTCTAAAACCGCTTTTATAATGTATAAGACAACCATTCCTTCTTGCTTGTTGATTATACATTCGAAACAACAGGTGGGAGGATGGACTCAACAATACCGAGGCCTCAACTTTGTCACAGTGAGAGGAGCCGGGCATGAGGTTCCATTGCATCGGCCAAAGCAAGCCCTGACACTCTTCAAGTCTTTCCTTAATGGAGCGCCGTTACCTGGAAAGCAGCATGAGCCGATGATAAGTGATTCTTAGTTTTCTAATGTAAAGCCATCCCTCAATTTATATGGAGTGACGTAGGGAATACTGCAGTTGGTGGTATCTATCTCTACCTCTGTCATGTATGTTTATAATAATAAGGGCATGGTGCTTTATGATAACAAGGCCATTGATTTCCAGCACTAAATTATGGAGTTTTTTGTTCATGAGAAAACGCTTACAAAAATGATGACCTATATTTCACTCCATTTCTCGGATTTTTTCACTCAAATCTTTTGCCTTTTTTACCATTCCCTGTTCAAAGATAAACCTATATTTCACTTCATAAAACTGGAAGAATCATAAATCAACCACTAATCAGATTTTTCCGAGAACAGCACTATACTCACAAACAAAAGAACATTATACAAACCAAGCATTTATAACATCCAACAAACATTTAAAAACATCCAATACAACCACGACAAACAATAAAAACATCCATGATGACAACATCCAACAGCAGCATAATATTGTTTTACAGAGATCATTAAGTTTCAAAACACCATTACAAGGAAATTCTACTAAGAAACAGCACATGGAAAGACTCCTGATATGGTGATGCAAACGGCGCAGGCGACTTCCTTGAAACTGCTAAAGACACTATAATCTTGGTTCATCCAGCCGATTGATCTGAACATACACAGCAGAAAAAAAAGCAAACTCATCATCATCTACAATGAAGGCCACCAAGCATGATTTCACGGTGTAAATAACTAGAAACACACTGATTTGCACAAACATGCATTATGGGGAAACAGATATCCAAGCTTACCATTCATATTAAAAGCTTCCCACGAGTTCCCTAGAGCCCCCTTATGCACTGGTGCCAGCTTGTTGCTCTCTTATGGCTACAACAAAGACCACCCAATCACGTTGGAGCAAACATAATTAGCATTCATACCGACTTTGATAAAGTGGTACACAAACATAAAATAGAAAAGATAAGTTAGCTTACCTTTGTAGCCATTTATTTCAGGAATAACTGTCCGTCCCAAGAACCTCTGAGACCCCTTGCACGTTGGTACCTGCTTGTAGCTTTCTTCCGGTGCCCCAAGAACCTTCGAGAGCCCTTGCACACTGGTGCCAGCATGTTGCTCTCTCCCAGCACCAGCATCAGAATAGGTCATTGATTGCTATTCAGAGTCATCTTCATATTCACCTTCATCGCTAAAGCCCTCCAACGCACGAAGATCAAGCTGGTAACGCAGAACGCCGCCAATGCCTCCAAATCCTCTACAGAACTGAGATCCCTCCTGTGACTTGTTGGTGACAAACTCCAAAGAGCAGCCAAAGCGCTTGTACTCGTTCGCGAACCATTCAAGTAAGAGTGTCTTATCCTCAACCTCCAAATCAACATTAGTAGTTGGGTCGCGAAACTGGCTCTGATCAGTATCCTGTGCCTTGGTCAAGTGCTTGATTATGATTTCACCAGTTGCAGTGTTCTTCAGAGTATACCTGAACATGTCTAGATTTTCCCACACAATGAGAACTTCAACTGCTCCCATGTCAAGCGCTTTCAAAGTGTCCTCCACGCCATAAACGTACTTTCCAGTATCCTGACTTATCTCCTCAAAGTACTTACCGATCAGTTTCTTCTCCTGGATGAACTTGACATTGGATAGAATTTCAGCTGACAACTCAATGGCCTGATTGAAACCTGCTTCTCCTCCATATGAGACATCCACTACATTCAGAATCTTTGCTTGGAGACGGGGATCAAACATGTCGGACTGACTAAGCTCAGTCTTGAAGTCTGCTGACCCCGCTAGAATCAAACCAGAAACATTAGGCTGGCTGGTTGCAGGATTGATGAAGAACTGGGTCGAAAGTTCAGCAGCCTTCCTCACATAGTTATGACGCTTCTCCATACGAAGACGAGCAAATCGCAGCGCAGACTGGCCTCCTCTACCGTGCTTCTTAGGTAGATCAACACTGAACTTGTGAAGAACCTCCCTGGTATTACCACTAAGAGTACCAAAAAGGGTGCCATTACCATCCATAACAATGAACCCAAACTTGTCATCAGACTCAAGAAGTTCGTTCAATGCTTCTACATGGAACTTGTTGTCGCACAGGTACAGTGAGGCATTGATAGGCTTGAAAGGCTCAAAATCAATAGTGATCTTTTTCTCCTTCCCGTCATCAGTCACAATAGTTCCAGTGTAGAGAACAAGTCCATTTGGTGGCACTTTGTTGTACAGTTTGAGACGTTGCTGAGCTGAAGTAATAGCACCCAAGACAGATTGTCGGTTGACCCTACTCTTGATGTTGGATGCAGTTCCATATTCATCACCAAGCATCTTACTCACACGGGACACCTGATCACGCGGGGGCATGATAAGCGAAATCATACTGGTGCCGTTACCACGAGCAGCCTCCAGCCCTTTTATGAGCTTCTTGATCTTCCATATCTCTATGTTCTTATCAGTTTCTTCTGCCATAGCGAATGGTAGGACAAACCTGCTTTCAAGAGGGAAAAAAAACAGAAAATACGCATCATTTCACAGCCACACAAAAGTAACAATGATCCTCAAAAAGCAATAGACAGCTTACTAAAGCCAAGATAAGCTCAAATGAAAAATATCAGCAAAGCCAACAAATGATGCTCAGGTTCGACTCATGCAAAAAATGATGCCCGGTTGCATAAAAAGAACTATACCGGCAACTACAACGAGCCCAGAAAACTGCCAATCCACCAATCAAAAGATGCATTCATACATCATCAAAATTCTATCTAACAGACAAATCTGCATGTGTATCTCACACCAAAACAGCAACAATCTGAGATAGATCTGTCGAGCAGATTCGATGCAAAAACAGCAAAAATGAAGAGGAAAACAGCAAAAAAGCAACAAAGATTCCTTACAAAACAGCAATTTTTTTTCCAGCAAATGAACATAATCAGATCATCAAGGAAACGCATCATGCAATCAGATCACAGAATTCAATCAACAAACACATAATCGAGGGATTAAAGCGATTCAACACAGTTTTTGCAAAGAGGAACACAAAAACATACAAAAATCAAAGCGAAAACAACGGAAATTCAAATGGATTCAGCGATCGCCGGCAAAAAAACAGTAAAATTGAATAGAGAATGAATGAAAGGTAGGGTTTCTGGAGGTACCTATTCGGATAGCAACACAGCTTAACAGTTACGCTGGTGGAATGTGGCAGGAGAATACCATATATACAAGTCGGCAGGGGTACGAGAATGATCCGGGGTTGATGATATTGCAGTTTGGACCCTCTAGTTTACAGAAATTATGGAAATGTTCTTTGTAGATGGTTGGGCTGAAATCCTTTTCTCTGGGCACAGGCTCCTGGATAACATTAACCTTTTCATCATATTTTTATTTGTTTTTCATTTCATTTCATTCAGTTTTTGATAAAATTATAATAGATAAGATTATCTTGATTTGATCATGCTATTATTATTTTTAGTACACTCATTTTTATTTCAATTTAATTCATTCAGTTGATGTCTGTAAAAATAAGTTTAAAAAGAATATAATGACGAAAATTGAAAAAATAACTTGAAAAGTTAAATATCTAACATTCAATCGATTTCAAATTCTCTTTCAAAATAATATACACATCTACTTTTAACATATGCGTTTTTCATAAAACACATTTTCAGATTTTTGTTGTATTTTTCCAGGATTATATTTGTTTATTTAAATTTTAGATATTAAGTGTTGAATAAAGAGAATAAAAGTAAATATGAAATTACTAAAACATCCTAGTATAAAGTTGAATTTTTTTTAACATATATGGATTTAGAGTTATAAATTGAGGCATTTTAAATATTAGGACTATATGTTGGGATTTTGACATACGTTGGGAGGTTAAAAATCAATTTAGTCAAGTTTGATAGTCAACACTTTCTTGTGTTTGGAAATGCCAATCTAATCTGATGAATTTCATTCCTCGATTTAATTTTTTTTCCTTCTATTTTATGTTCTAGTATGAAAACCTTTATGAATGTTTGATAAACAAAAACGGTAATTAATTTGAACCACAATGTTTCATATTTTTTAATTCAATTCAGTTTAATCATCAGTAGTCAATCAAGTTCGATGAAAATGAGTAAATATTAACATACGCATTCAAGTTTTTGATACAATACTTGTTGTGATCAAGTTTTCAAAATCAAACAAGGGAAAAAACAACCACCAAATAGTAATTAATTGTCACATTTCAATAGTTTCCATCATCATCATAGCCATAAAATTAGATAAACTCAGAAAAAGATAAGATAAACTCATGCTAAAATGCTAACAAATAATGCTAGGCACTATATAGCTTATTCATGAAAACATAGATTTGTTGCAGCATAAAATCATTTGCCCTTTCCCTGGCCATTCTGAGCTGCATGGAGGCCGGAGAAATAGCCTTTTGCGTTGCTTTCAAAGGCAGCCCTGCTAATCTCAGCTCCTCCTCCGCCCGGCGCTTTCATGGTGCCGCCGCCGCCGCCGGAGTTGTTGCCCTTGCTAGCACCGCCACCACCACCACCACCACCGGACTTGCTGCTGCTGCCTTTGCTGTTCATTGTTGCAGTGAGAGAGATTGATGCAGAAAATAAATAAATGTATGATTTTTGCTTCTTGAGTGCACAAACGGCTCTCTTTATACAGGCTGATTTCGACAAGAAAATTCAAAGATTATTTTACAGTATTTATGATGGTAAATAATTTAATTAAGTTGGTCAGCTCTATAGTCTGGTGCCTGAAGGAAATCGAGGTGTGAGACTGTTGACTGCAATTGTTCCGATGCCACTAATTAATTGAGAGCATTTTGAACGCTTTCAGTCCAGTTAGTGGCGAAATTAGAAATTAGAGCGGAATTCATGGGGTTGCCGAATACTTATGTTTATAATTCCACCGTACTAGCTCCCGAGCTACAGTAAATTAACCCTAAAGTCTAAAATTTGGGGATTGCCGCCGCCACCCCTGGCAACTCCCACTGAGTCCAGTTGTTCATACCTGAATTGTTAGAATAAATCCCACATTGGAAACAAAGTGGGTGATTGTTCAGTATATAAGTCCGGTGGGTTACTCCACATATTGTCAATTAATTTTATGATGAAACCTCACTCTCTCAGTTTACAGATACAGTGTGGATCACGGTGTGAGTTTATAATACAGATATTAT
Organism: Sherardia arvensis; assembly: GCA_948330725.1. NCBI lineage: Eukaryota > Viridiplantae > Streptophyta > Magnoliopsida > Gentianales > Rubiaceae > Sherardia > Sherardia arvensis. The sequence goes on from OX415235.1 coordinate 50,731,744, forward strand.
CTGTTAATTGAACAATTCAAATCGAATGTGTCAATTGGTTTCATGATGACTATAATAAACCTTGCTACTTATTCACAATATTTTTGAAATAAAACGATTTAATCTAGAACATTTTTGTATAAGGGAAAGTCTATAATTATAAAACACGACTTTTTGCAGCAAAATTAGTATATATTATGTCAACAATTCGAGAGGAAACATCAATCCAATCGAAAGAAATAAGCTAGCTAGGGCTAGCTTCTGTTACATGAGGAACAGGAGGATTAATGATGAAGTGGAGAAGATGATTATAAGGGCTTGTTTGGCATTGGTAGCCACCGGTGCAGAAGATGGACGTCCGCCGTGGCCTCCTCCTCCTCCTCCCCGTCCGTGGCCATGCCCGCCGCCGTGGCCATGGCCTCCCTTCTTAATCTGGATTTGCTGGTTCGAAACTATAGCTATGTCGGCTTTGAGAAGCCGGGAAGAAGAGCACACCGGCAACATGATGATCAGAATTAGCAGAAACAAGGGTAGAAATGTCTTGGATTGAGCCATGAAATAATGAAAATGAGTAGATTCAAGAACTAATTATAAAGTGTCTATGTTAAGAATCGATGATTCCGAATGTTTTTATAGATATAAAATATCCAATTATTTTTATCGGTGACATGAAAAATGTGTCATTCGTATGTATGTGTCATGGATTTCTCATTAGTTAGGTAGGTGCCATGTCTTGAACTTATGATTCAGAAATCTTTGGGTTGATCATGATGAGATGGTGTTTGAATTTAACAGTGAAAAGAGAAGATAAATATGAATAAGAGTATTTAGTGGCGGAACCGGACCGGAATTCATGAGATATTGCTAAATAGCTATGTTTCTACACATCTCGGAGATTGCTCTTCTTTACTGTTTAATTTCCTTTATAGTTTTACCATACCACGGCCCAATCTCCTTTACAGTTTTACCATACCACCACCCAAACTACAGTAAATTAACCGTTAAACTCTAAAACTTGAGGTTGTCACCGCCACGTTCGGCAACTATCTGGCAAGTACTTATCCACCTTTAACTTTTTAATTTAGGTCAATGTTAAATAAAGATAAATACATACTAAGAAAAAATATTATTTTTATGATAACATATATAATCATTACTTTCAATTAAATGATCAAATGAAATTGATGCAAATGAAATAATGTGCACTAACCTAAAAATGAACTATAAAAATCAAATCCATCTAATAATCTAGATCTCATCGTTTTCAACTCGTCAGATCAATTTTCAACTCGTATAAGCACGGTTCAGATTCAGTACGAAGTTACTAGTATTTATATAGGTAAAAAACGAGCAACATCGATCAAGATCGCTGCAGATCGACTAGCTAGCTAGTATTAATACAAAAGAGAAACCGGGCTAAAATTGCTGCAAACGATATCACACAGGCATTTTAGCTTATTTATATGTTACAGGGCTTCTCCATTTCTCATAGACACAGAACATCACTTGTCGTTCCTCTCAGCTGCATGGAGTCCAGAAAAGTAGCCCTTCGGATTGCTCTCGAAAGCAGGCCTGCTGATCTCAACCCCTCCTCCACCGGGGGCTTTCATCCAGCCGCCACCGCCACCGCCACCACCAGACTTACTCCCACCGCCGCCACCACCACCCTTGGCTTTGGCACCGCCGCCACTAGACTTAGCAGCGCCACCTCCTCCGCCACCAGACTAACTCCCACCGCCGCCACCACCACCACTGGCCTTGCCTCCTCCTCCGCCAGACTTTCCGCCGCCACCGCCCTTCTTGCTCATTTCTAAGAGAGTTTAAAGTAATCGAAGCAGAGAAATGACAGTTTATAAGCGTTTGGTGTTGTTATATAGACTGGTTTTCTTTTTACAGGTGTGTTCTATTGTATCCCTTATCCCTTAGCAATGAAACCTGCCACGTCATTGGTTTTTCTGCCACGCGTCACTAATTTGACATGCAACGGTTGCCACACGTCATTACGTTTTCATGCAGCGCCACGCTAGAATTTCAAGGATGTATATCTCCAAGGTTTTAAATTTTTAATGTATATCTCTCAATAAATTTTGATATATTTTGAAGAGAAATGTTGAGCTCAAGCGTACCCCAAGGATCTTAGGTTTCGTTAACTTTTGGTACAAATACGTTATGTTAATTGAATAATAAAAGAATGAAATGTCCCACCAATTTAAAATTTATTATATCAGTTTAATATTAATCAGTATCATCTTGATATAAACGTGTTAAATGTGAAGTTTGGCATTTAAACTCGAATAGAAGGAGTACTGGTACTAGAGCTTATTTTATACAACTTATCTGAATATTTTTCAGTTCGGTTCAGTTTAGTTCAGTTCAGTGCATTATACTTACTTTTAAAACATATTAAACAAAATATATGTTAATAATTCTGTTGAATTCAATCCAATTTAGAGAAAATATAATTTATTTCAATTTAGTTCAACGAAAATATAATTTCATGATTTTAAGTTCATATTGAAAATCTAGTTTATTTCAGTTAACTGTAGTTCAATTCAGTTCTATTTTCTATTCTTGAGTTTAAGTTTCTCTACCATTAGGTAGAGATTTCCAGATTCTTGTTGCAATAAATCAGAAGGATCAACAATTAAGATCAATGCTTAATTTGGTTGATTTCTCTAACAAATCATTTGATTTGGTTGCTTATCAACATTTTTACAACAATTAAGATCAATGCTTTCACTTGCTCGCCATAGCATTATTGTTTTGCACTATTAAGTATTAAATAAATGATCACCATCCCGACCTTTTCTCCTGTCCATGACCCCATTTTTGATCAGGTCATCCACTCAAACCAGTAGATCTAGAAAGCGACTCAGATATATGCAACTTGCGAAAGCGGCATCTCCGATCGCAGGAGACAAAGAAAACATGCATCTTTATGGATACAATATAATACATACACTCTATATAATCAGTAAAAGACGGAAGAGAAATAAGGACAATCTAGCTTCAATGTTGTGATAGCAGCTTTTCCACGCAACTCCATCATGCATGTTGAAATCATTAAGTAATTAGGTCAAGATCGAGATGGTACTGTGCTCAAGCCGACAGATATCTTTACTGTGCTCAAGCCATGCATTATTGAAGTTCGGAAGGCGCGCAGAAGAAAACATGCTCCATCATTAGCATAATAAGACGGCAAGAGAAATGGACAATACCTGAATACTGTGCCCACGCAGCTCCATTATGCATGCTCAATTAAACCTCCATAAAAATGGCCCGTTCTAGAACGCACGGTTTAGTTATCTCTCTTTCAAGCTTTCTTCAAATTTTCAAAACATGAGCAGCCGGCCGGTAAACTCACAGACGCCGTCCTCCGCCGCCGGAGCAAGAACAAGATCAGGGTCAACCCGGGCCCACCCTGTGTACCACGGAGTGCGATCAAGGGGCGGAAAATGGGTTTCAGAAGTGCGCGAGCCGCGCCAAGCTAACCGTATATGGCTCGGCACTTACGCAACCGCCGAGATGGCGGCTGCGGCTTATGACGCCGCCACACTGGCACTGAGGGGGCCAACCGCAGCACTGAACTTTCCCGACGCGGCCAGTGCTTACCCAATCCCGGCCTCGCTCTCCGTCGAAGACATTCAGGTGGCGGCGGCGGCTGCAGCCGCCGCCAGACAACCTCCGCCGCCGGTAAAGTACGACAGCATGTCGGCGGTGGAGTATTTTGATGAGGAGGAACTGTTTGGGATGCACAACCTGCTTGACGACATGGCGGCGGGAATGCTTCTCTCTCCTCCACCAATGGCGGTGGAGGATCCTGCTGGCTCACCGGATTATTACTCCGGCGGCGAGTACCTCTGGAGCTACAGAATGATCTAGGTAAAGATTATTACAGTCGCTTTCGTAATATATATTTTTATGTGGTGAAGTCGCTTTCACGATTCAGATATCCTGCTTCCAGTGACTTCCCTAAATTATGGTTTGGATTGTGTTTTTAGACCATACCCTGCATTAAATAAAAGGTTCATTTTTTTTTGTCTCCTCATATTTTTCCAGCTGGAAAATTTGGGGTTGCAAGGGCATGCAAGATTCAGGGATGAAAATGAAAATGAAGTTGAGTTCTCGATGAAAAAGAGCTCAATTGAACTATTACAATAAACTATAAAGTTAACCGAATTCAACTAAATCCGAATGAAGACAAACAGAATTGAACTGATCAAAAGTGAAATCAAATGAACTGGATCACTGAATATACTGGATTTAATGATAGTGAATTGAACTAAATAATACAAACTAGTTTGATTAGAATGGAGTTTGATAAAACAGAAGCGCACTTAATAAAACTAAACTAAATTTAATTACTTGAACTAAACTAAAACTATAACAATGAGGTGTTTGATGAGCATGATTGACTGTTAATATTTTAAAGTTACAAAATATATTTTGATAAATGTATATTATGAGAAATTTATTAATATCTCACATAAATAGTTTATATTTACATCTAACTTTAATATTATAGTAAAAATTTACTCAATTTCAATTTAATAAGTTAACCATGCAGATTAGTTTAAAACAGAGTAAAATCAACTCAAACATATACATACATGATTGTTTAAAATACTTAAATCATTCAGTATTTATAGTTTGCAAGTCGTGTTTTGATCTCGATTTAATTCACAAGTGTTCCCAGTCGCGGTTTTTATGTTTTTAGGTATTATCAGTCAGAAGAAAGTAGATAATTTTCTGGATCAGGTGATATTTCATTTGTAGCAGATATTTATTTAGTGTAGTGATTGATGTAGCAGATATCTGTTTAGCGTAGTGATTGATGTTCAAGAAGCAGATCCCTGCCAAGCGGTTCATATGCAAGTTATGTTCTTCAAGATGGATGCACATGATATTGTGTTCGCATAGCAGTCAATATCAGCAAAAAACTGATTTAAAAAATAAACTGCGCACAACTTACATCGATCGTGTAGGAACGTAGTTATTATTATATAATTAAAGAGTTTACTTATTCCGTACCAATCAAATTAAGTATCTAGCTTTGTTTAATTTCGTAAATTCAAAAATATTTTAAATTATTATTCTCTTCAGGTAAATTATATGTGACAATTTTGTTTATATGGCTATTAGTTTCATCATAAAACTTGTAGTTGAATTTATAAACTTTGTAGTAAAAACTTTAATCTTTAAGATATAGAAGTTTATAGTATTCAAAAAAATCACATGGTAACATCGATATCTAAAATTTGCTTAAAACTTAGCTCACGTTTGGTTCAAGAAAGTCAATGAACAATAGAATTACAATGAATTAAATATACAAGCATGATATGCAAGAAATTATTAAATCGACAAGCTGGGATAGTCCCAATAATTTCAAATCCATAAAAAAATTCCATGCCGGAGGTATGCACGTTATAAAATGTTGTAGTCAAAATCGACTACTTTCTTCCGTTACAGTCGAAATTATACATTTTCATTTTCTGATATTGTAATTTAGGTAGAATATATTTTATGATTATGTTACTTCATTTTTCTTCACTAATTAATTTCACTCATTTTAAATTTAATCTTCATCATGCATTTCAATATTTAAATTTCAAGTTTCATTTTCTCTTTACCGTTTTTACTGGGATGGAGTCTCCCGCTTCAACTTAAACGGAGGGAGCACATAGGATCCCAGTTATGCAGGTAGAACCTCTATCACAAAAGGCGATTCGCTCACTCTGAGCGCCCCACCCGCCCGACACCACATGGTCTTGATTTCGGTGCAGGTCCAAACGGATTGTGCAGATTCAAAAGGGTGTTGCTATACACAGTCCAGTATTTTACTCGTGTAGTTCAAAATACTGTTTTGGACTATGCCGAGTAAAATACTGGACTGCGAATAGAACATCAAATTCAAAAATATGATTAGATGTTTTGAAATATCCTGCAAAATTAAGGTTAAGATCTTAGAAAAAGAATTTCTGACGGTAATTGAATATCATTTAACCATATGTTACAACCTGCGTAATCTATTTGGATTTGAACCTATCAGTATTCTTTTTATATTCCTGATCGGTGGTCTATAAGTCGGCACGCGCTAGGGAAACACTTTGCTGGTGTCTAGCGTGGAGGAGATTAATATCAGTGATTAATCGATCTAGGCGGTTTTGCGATTAATTTTCTTGTTTTTTCATATCCCTGATCAATAATCATTATCACTATACATACGATCATTAGTTTCATTTTTGCTTCTTTTTTTCAGGCTGTAAACATCAATGATGCTCTTCCATTTCCGATCAAAATTTATGTTGTTGTACTTTATTTTTACTTTCGATGTTGTCTCTTATGCCTGCATTTTCCCTGGGAGATGGTTTGCTTCATTTGAAGAACAAGTCTTGGTCAATTGTTATATTGTACTCGTGAATTATGATTATTAGTAAGAATAAAAGTCACTGTTTTATATATGTCTCTTCTTTCGTCCGTACTATAATTGTTAAATTAATTCATCATTTTATATAACATGATTTCCTCTCGATACTTTCGATCATTCAGATCCAAAGTATTACTAAATTAACTTTTTTATTTTGACGATTTTTCCAGCGAAATCATATTTCAACCCTCGGTTCAGGTTCAAGAAAAAGTGGGAAAGTATTAGCTAAAAATCGCCATCGTTCTATGTTAAAGGTTTTCATACTTCCTGTTTAGTTTAGTTGAGCAAGAAATATGCATGTTTAGTTGAGTTTAATTTAGTTTAGTATAATTTACTCAACATGAATTTAAAAGTTAATCATCTACTCCTACAAAAGCAAACAAAAAATGGAGAAAGTGGTCAATACTTTGCTATCATGTTCAACATAATGATTTAGGATTCAGATCCATTCCCAACATAGTACATGCATGTTCACTAAAATTTTGGTGGAAATACGAAAATGTCAGTACTTTATGGACACATTTTATTCACTCACTACCTAAATCATCAAGAAACTCACAAACCTGGAAAAGAATTTGCCAGGTAAACTATATGGGCCTGGTGAGATTAATAGCCTGGTCATACTTGGCAATGGCTTGTGTAATATTTGGAAGTCCAACTGGACTGGATCAGGACTCCTGGAAGACCATTTTTTACCCTCTCTCACTTCTATACCTATCACCTGCTCAGTTTCTGATTTTATCACTCACAGACAGTCATATTTGCCACAGTTACAAGGGGTTGTGACAGATAATATTTTTCAGACACTTACTAATGCAACGATTCACACACATAGAGAAGATAGGTTAGTTTAAAAGCCTTCTCTCAATGGTCAATTTTCTTTCAAAACTGCTTACCAACTTTCCCATGCTTAGAGACCTACTTTTCCCACTCTAACTAAATTGTGGAGTATTCAGGTTCCAAAAAAGATATTGTTCTTTGCTTGGAGTCTTTTCAACAGCCTTTTGCCTTTTGATGAAGTACTCCTACATATGGTTTTTCTTTGGCCTCTAGATGTCCCTTCTGCAATAGCCAAGATATCATAGATCATTTTTTTTAACTCCTGTTCTCTGGCTTATTTTGTATGGTCTATTTTACTCTCCATTATTGGAGTAAAGGATATCCATTTCAGGTCCATCTAGGATAGACTATCCTATTATCTCACATATATAGGTTTATGAAGTTTCCAAACTAAACTGATAAGAATGTTATGTGCTATAATAGTTTGGTGCCTATGGAAAGCCAGAAACAAGTATATATTTGAGGAGTGTAAACCCTGCAGATCTCTGATCATAAAAGAAATCAAACACTTGCTTCACCTATCACTTGCTGCTCATCCTGTAAAAATCTCACATGAATTTGATATTCAGATTGCATATGAGGCTAACATTCCTTATGCAACCAGACCACCTAGACCTAGGTTGAGACTTGTCTCATGGGTTAAGCCTGCTGATGGTTTCAAGTTAAATGTTGATGTTGCCTATAGAGATAGCTATTGTGGTATTGGTTTTGTACTTAGACTCTGATGGAAATTTTGTTGCAGCAAGGACCTCTTTTGCATCTGCTTCATCCCCATTAGAAGAAGACATTAAAGCTATGATAGCTGGATATTAGTTTGGATCATACTATGGGCATAGCATCATATATATTGAATCTGACTCACTAAATGAAATATCAATGGTGCTCAATCCAATCATTGCTCACTGGAATCTGTTTGTTCTAGCTGACTCAGCTCATCAACTGATCAAGGTCCCCATTTTATAAACTCTCATGCAAGATAATGAGCTAGCAGATACACTATCTGAGCAGGCTCTTACACATAAGACAACTTCAGTTTTCTCTTGGGAATCACTTCCTCCCTGACATTAAGGCTATCTGTCTGATGCCATCCATTAGGGTTTGAGAACTTTGCTCAGCAACTGTACTCATCCTCTCTTGACTAGTCTTCAAGCTCTATGTATTAGCACTCTATAATAGATTTAACTGGACAGTTTTGGTGCTGCCTTGAGTTTTGTATTAGCAATTCTCTAATAACCTTCATGATGGTTTCAGTTCTTAGGCAACTTTGTATAGTGTTAGCAATTTTTTAAAGCATTGAGGTGCTTGGGACCAAGGTCCTTGTAATATTGCAGTTTTTCATACTGCAACATATTCTTTTGGCCACTTATAGCAAAGGTTTGAGAAGTCTAATAATATTTCCCCCACCTATTGGTGGATTATAATTTTTTTTTTAAAAATGTTAATCGCACAAATTGGTAATTAAGTAAAATTAAGTTAACTGCTCTTTTTACTCATTATGTATAAGTTATGTCTTAATTTCAAAAGTTTCACTGAGTACATGTTCTCTCTATCTTATCTGAGTTATTTTTTATTTTAGTTCGATCTTGATAAAATTTTGTTTAATATAGCTATATTATAAGTATTTTTAATAATACAATAATTATTTCATTTCATTTCAGTTCACTATTTTACAGATCAGTTAGTAAAAATAAGATAGGGGAAAGCCGGTCCTGAACTAAACTTATTTGCTTACTGAACTATAAATAGAATAGAACGTGACAATATAAGTTTCAATCGATATAATTAAGTTTCAATAAACTTTATTTTTATAGAAATGATCTAAACATGATGAAGTTTTCGTGAACTAGTTTTTGAATAGAATGATTAACTCCTCTCACTTTATGACAACCTTTACCAATAAATGAAAATAAATCTTTCATTTAGAAAGAAAATCCTAATATTATGTTTCAAACCCTAATCCACAAATACAAATTGCGCCACATTACATTATGTTTCAAGATCCTTCATGACAAGTACAAACCCTTTTGGAGGTTTAAATGCAAATTAACAATATCAATCAATTGATGTTGATTAACTCTGGGAATTCCTTAAATTTGTTCTTTGTGATCTCATCAATTTCATCCATCATTGCAGCAGTGAGATGGTTTTCTGAGTCACCGACTTGACCTTGCCTGAAAAACATATTATTCTTGATATCCCAGAATCCAAATACAGTATGCGTCCCACTCTTATTCACCTTTAGATTGCTCAACTTCTCAAAGCTACAAAGATCCACCACTTTCTCGACCGCGGCCTCGTCAACTAAAGGGTGCCCTAAGAACTCAGACAACTTCTTGGTATGATAGTATGGTTCCTTTTTCAGATCTTCATACCTAGACACAAAAATAGAACCATGAATTTATTTTAGACCATATTCAAATGACTTAAACAAACATAAAAGGCAGAAATGCAGGTTTTAGAACTGCCGTCTCGCAAAATGGTCAAATTTGGCTGGTGAACAGTAATATAGGTTGGATTTCGAATTTTAGGATTGACCCAGACCTATCCGGACTTGGGTGTGGTTCCGCTCCTGCCTAGGCAATTCAAGATATAAATAAAGTATGATCATTTTATGTAATAATGATTAAAAATTGGTCAGTACCTAAGGAAGAAGACTCTGTTTGGGAACTCAATGCTTGCTTTCCAATACTCCAGCACGTGATCCCAGTAGGGGCCGTACGGAAAGATTCCCCGGCAGAATTTCTGAAACGCAATCTGCATAGATATCTTGCCCGGAATCGCCTTGTTTATAAAGTGCCAGTAAGAAACGAGGACGTCCTTCGGGTCTCTAAACACGTAAACGATTTGACAACCAGATGCTTTCACAGACTCCGACAACGAACTGTAGGGAATATGCGTGTGCAGAAGTGGAGACGAGGAGTTTGGCCGGAGATTTGCAGGGTTGCTAGCCGCGTGGAACTCCAATACAGGGACCAGCTCATGAGGGTTAGCCGTGAGGAGAGGGTTGTTTTCCGAGCAGTCGCCGGTTATGGAGACGAGCAGCGCCTTGAGCCATGTAGTACCGGATTTCGGAAAGCTGGCCAGCAGAATGTCGGTGGATTTTGCCTGAAAACAGTGCTTGAGAGCTAGCAGGCCATTCAGAGGTGCTTCATGGTACCAAAAACCTTGGTACTGGAAAAGGTGCACATCATCATCACCGACCCATCCCCATTCCTTTGGGAGCTCTGAAATCTGCACATTTGAAATAGCTGCCATATTTGTTTCGTTTATTCACCGTTTAAAAGTAACTCTATGTATAGGCAGTTTAGCCATCTTATTTTAATCATCAATAATATATTCACATATAGTAGCATGGATAATAAATATGTAGGTCCTGATCTGTTTAGACCTGCTTGACCTGTTCGGAACTGTGTATTGTGAAAGAAACTTTTGATTTCCACTTTTTTTCAAAACTTTTTTAACATTCATTTTGTATAAATTTTAAAAATTTATATTTTTGCTGTTCATTATTCTAAAATTTACACTAATATTATTAATAATTTATAAATATTTACTAACCATTTTTAAATTCTTGACCCCACCTCTAATTCACTGTATCATCTGCAATTATATTCACATAAATTTATCTTTATGATTCCTATCTTTTCAGCCTCATAAATCCAAATGCAATCTCAACGATTGATCTCCCCTGTCTCACGATTCAGACAGATACTGCTATGCATTTATCTGGTTCCCTTGGGTTTATCTCTTTTTGAACCGCGCAAAACTGATTTTTTATAATTATTAAATAAATATAAATATATTTAATTAAACTGGACTAAAATTATTTTATATATCATTATAAGTTATAGAAATATGATACATTTTAGTGAAAATATAATTTCCTAAACTGAAATGAAATAAATTTATATATGTTACTAAATCAAAAAGATCGAATGTACTCATTTAAACTAAAGAAAACCTAAAAAAGAAAATTTTAATTAGTGATGAAAATATTTAACTAAAATATAAATATTGATATTTTTATAGTGAAATATTCACTCTAAGTAGTGAATAAGGTTTTTTTGTTGTTGTTGATCAAAGGCTAGTGATGATGGGTTTCAAAGAGGAGATCTAATTAATGAGTGCTCATCCCCCTTTTCATTTTTCTCAAAGAAAGAAATTGTGGTAGATACCATATAGCATGGATGGGTGTATTTGGTTGAAGAGATTTTTGAGAGTCTGATTTTTATTTTGAAATTTTGAGAGTTTAAGTTTTTATTTTAGATTTTGAGAGTTTGATTTTGCAAAAATCTTGTTTGATTGGATTAGAATTTTGTAAGTCTGGAACAAAATTCTTACTTGATTTATTAGAATTTTGCAAGTCTGAATTTTGGGGCCAAAAACTGAACTTTGAAAAATCAGTTGAAACAAACAATTATTTGGAAAACTGGACTTTCAAATTCCAATTTTCCAAAAATTGATCAAACAAAATATACCCTATACCACTTAATGCATGTATATGCATTGTTTTGACTTCCATTCATATGTTGGAGCTCAGAAGAATAGTCTAAGCTTGGATATTTTTATACATGAATTTTGTACTTGATTATTTCATGAACATATAATACATATTTAAAATTATGTAATTTGAATCTTCTAAGATTCATCAGCTTCAATAGATTCAAAATACAGAATGAATTTGTGAAAATATTCCCATTTATTATATTCATCTGGAGACAAACACAACAATATTTAGGAGACGGTATTGTAATGTCAATAGTATTTTAAACTATACTGAGTAAAATATTGGACTGCATATAACAATTTAGTTTATTATTCGACTAGAGAATGGGCTTTTAATTTGGATCAAATCAACTGATGTCGATTAACTCCGGAAATTCCTTAAACTTGTTCTTTGTGATCTCATCAATTGTGTCCATCATTGTAGCAGTGAGATGGTTCTTGGAGTCGCCGATCTGACCTTGCCTGAAGAATATATCGTTATGAATCACTTGATTTTCAAATAAAGTATGTTCCCCACTCTTATTCACCTCAAGGCTGCTAAGCTTCTCAAAACTACAGAGATCCACAACTTTCTCGACCATGGCCTCATCAACCAAAGGGTACCCTAAGAACTCAGACAACCTCTTGGTATGATAGCATGGTTCCTTTTTGAGCTCTTCATACCTAAGTAATCAAGTCAAAAAATTTGATCACATTATAATATTACATCAAATGCAGCATGCAAGTGGATGACAAAAAAAACCTTAAAATAAAAATTCAGTCCTGTCAAGTGCAGATCCAAATATATGGATTAAATGATCTAAATTGTTCTCAGGAATCATCTTTTTCAAAATTTAACTCTAACTTTACAGGGGTATTTCAGATATTTAATTATATTTTTGGTCAAAAAAATTCATCATACTATAATATTACATGAAAGACCTTAAGATAAAAAATTGAGGGCTGATAAATACAGATCAAAATGTATTATGCAGATCCAAATATGTGGTTAAATGACTCAATTGCCCTCATATTTTTTTCAGATTTAAATCATAACTTTGCAGGGGTATATCAGATATTTAATCACATTTTCAAACATGGATAATCCGTTTGAATCTGCACCTAAAATCCCTGGAAAAGTTCTACGATATAAGAATACCTAAGGAAGAAGACTCTGTTTGGGAACTCCATGCTGGCTTTCCTATACTCCAGTACGTGATTCCAGTAGGAACCGTATGCCGATACTCCACGACAGAATTTCTGAAAAGCATCCTCCAAAGATATCGAGGGCTTTCCCTCACCGCGGTACAAATTTTTCGTGAAATGCCACAAAGAAACAAACACGTCCTTAGGGTCCCTAAATATGTAAATGATTCGACAGCCTGATGCTTTTATGGACTCAGGCAACGAACCGTAGGGAATATGCGTGTGCAGAAGGGAAGATGACGAGTTTGGCCGGAGATCAGCAGGGTTGTCAGATGCATAGTGCTCCAGCACAGTGACCAATTCATGAGGATTAGTTGTGAGGAGAGGGCTGTTTTGTAATTGTGTGCTAAAGCCGGTTATGGAGATGACCAGCGCCTTAAGCCAGGTTGTGCCGGATTTTGGGTGGCTGGCCAGAAGAATATCGGTGGGTTTTGCCGGAAAACGGTGTTGAAGAGAAAGTAAGCCCTTGAGAGGTGTTTTGGGGTACCAAAACCCTTGGTACAGGAAAATGTGCTGATTAGTATCTGCCCACCCTCTTTCCTTTGGGAGCTCTGAAAAATTGTTTGAGTGGATTGCCATTGGTTTGTATATTCAACGTTTCAAAGTAGCTCTACATATATAGTATATATAATAGATTATTAACATTCCATCTTATCTTAATAGAGCGTGTTTGGTGAAACCGTACTTTTTAGTAAATCTGAGTGTTTGTAATGTTTAAAGTGACCAAAAGCATAAGTTAATCTTATTAACTTTTACTTTTGAGCAAAAAATACCTTTTGCTTTAAAAATAAGCGTTTTTTTACAGTTTATCAAACATTTAAAACTGTTCTGATCCAAAACATATCAGGTGAAACTTCAACAGACTTCAGTAAATTTCAGCGAATTTCAGCAGAGTTCAGCAAATTTCAATTGAGTGAATTTCATTTCAGTTGAAGTTGACGGGGTATATCTTGTATTAATCTCTAGGAAGATGCATATCCTATCTTAATATAGTATCTAGCTGGTTCTTATCCATGGTTCTATAATTATAGCATATAGTTGGTTGTTAATATTCTATCTCGTATATATTAGTCTCTAATAAGATCTATCCTATCTTAATATAGTATCTAGCTATCACATATCTATAGTTAGTAGGCGGCTAGTTTGGCGGGTTATAGAAATTTTGAACTCA